>NDFF03000317.1:0-741838 GCA_002150815.3 Grammothele lineata | reverse complement strand
TATCGAGACCTTGAGCAGCGGATGACTCTGATGAAGGAGGTGGTGGGATGTCGAACGAGCTGTAGATTATATGCCGTGCAACAGTGAGCAAACGTGGGGGCTGATTGGAGCACGGTGAAAGGCGGGTACGGGGATGTGACCTCAATACAACACACGCTTGTGGAAGCATACTTCGGCTCAAGATATATCACAACATGAGGCACTATATATTGGCCTGTATCCACACTGAGGCGCTGAGAGAATGCCTATGTGAGACGCTTCGTGGCCTTATAGGGTACGGTAAGTTCACAGTCATGTTACAGTGCAACGGCTACTTACCCGTCAAATGAGACAGCCAAAGAGTAGAAGATCGTTCGGACTAAATCCCGTCTGGAGCCCATCCAACATACCCAATCGCCCGCATCCCTCAACACGCCCTTGGACGTAGTCGTTCCAACTCTGGAACAGGGGTTTCCAGACCCATTGCTTCTGAACGCGCACGAATCGCCCAGGAAATGGAATAGGGTTGATACAGCCGTCGCTGACGCGGAGGGGGAAGCCTGAGCGGAAGCTCTGTAAGCTGAGTTTATGCAGATCCTCGATCGCGGCGCGGAAGTCGTCCTGCGAAATTCCAGCGGGGAGATAGTTACCGCGGCCCTCCCCATTTGCCCCCAAGCGTCGATGGTGTAGGGCCATACATGTCGATGCAGAGAGGCCTTCTACATGATAGAGAATCCTGATTGTACCTTCGATGGATGGGTCGAAAGGGCGGCCAGTGCTGAGGGCACGCTGTGCTTCGAGGTCCCGGAGCTGCTGTGCCAGTTCCGCTCTCTTCGACTCGGCGCTGCGTCTGCCTGGGGGTTTCCAATCGTCGATACCGTAGAACTTGAGACCTAAGAGGGTGAAGGTCCGAGCTGGATCGCGATGCTCTCCGCGACGTGACGGGGTAATGTAGTTGCTGATAAACTGAAATCCCAGTAAAACCTCCTTCATCTCATCGAGATACGCAGGTCCATACTTGAGGAACGCCGCCGTCTTCGCTGCAGCGCTGACAGCCCAGGCGTGGGCCTCAGTGAATTCGAGAAGGGCACGGAGGATGTCTTGCTCAGGGTAGTTCTTGAGTACCGAGGACTTTTTCAGACTCGGGCTGTGGCAGCAATGCACCCTAGCAAACGGCTCTCAGCAACTGGCTATATGTGGAGCAAAAACCGCGTACTTATGAATCGGCCAATGAGCCTTTTGACATTCCTTGCTGCAATACACCGGTGCGATCATACACCCGCCTGCGCATCGCTTGAGAGGGCGTTCTCGATTACCAGGCTGCTCGCACTGTGTGCAGCAAACAAGGGAAGGAGGAGAGGAGTCGCCGACAGCGTTCAAGACGGTGGGGGCCATAGTTCCAGGCAGAGGGATGATGACGGGCCGCAGTAGACCGGTATGTAAACAAGCTTCGGAACCGTCTGTATCAAAGGTTTACGTACAGCGTCGAGTCACCGGCCGTCTTAGCAGGTTGACAAGCACTTCTTCGTTAACCGTTGGCAGCTCTGTTTTCTCTCTGAGACAGCGGTTGACGTTTACTGCTATAAATACGTGCGTGAGCATGACTTGTTACCAAACGAGGATTCACACTACTGATTAATGACATAGGATGCCAACATGATACGCCAAAGCTGTTGGCAGGGAGCTGCGCATCGGATGAAGAAGAGCGTCCGCGAATATCGTTCACGTTGCACGTGCAACATGCGGCGTACTAATACGAGCAGCTTCGATGCCTTGTATGAAGGATTGACTTACCTTTATAGTCGACCAGGTTACCCACTTCGGTGAGAGTCCAATTGACCCACTTCTTACGCGGACATGCATAACCGGTAGTGGAGTTCCGTTCTAGAGCGACTTGTCTGAACTGACTGTCGTCCTGACGTATGGTACGGCGCTTGGAGAACCGAACGTGCCAATGGGGCAAAAATGCTAGACAACTTCCCCACGCAGTTGCTATTGAGTCTGTGTTAATTTATGAGCACAAGAGACGCCAACGCCGAGGATGATTGTACACAAGCCTGATGGAGAGCTGCCGTAACGCCTTGATTTGGCGCAATAGGGGGAGTTGAACGGCCGAGCCGAAAAGCTTACGCTCCTGAACTTGGAGCAGTCAGCTATGACTAGGGCATCTCTTCAAGTCATCAGTTGAAAGTTTGAAGCTGGATGCGTCCTAAGAGTCGTGACGGTGGTCGTGGCCCGTGGCGATTAAGAGTACAGTCGGGTACAGTCGTTCGCATCGGACGAACTTGTCCAAGACCATGGGCGACCGGCGTCTGCCACGAGTAAACTTTCGGGGAAGCTTCCGGACCGCTTGCCGGTCCGGGGGGGAGGAAACTTTGTCGCCGCGGGCGACTGCTAGACGCAGTTGTCGCGCCGTCTCAAGCTGGAGCGGCTCGATCAGTATTCTCCTCCCACCTCGCAAGTTTCCTTCCGCTCCCCACACATCTCTTCGCCAGTGAATAGCTGGTCTTGCCAGGCGACAACAAAATGCCTCCTCGCGCCCATTCCGATTTCATTCTGTGCACGACAGGTGAATGCGGCCACGAACATCCGCCCAACATCACCATCTCTCCCCGCGCCGACAAATGCGATTTCTGCCAGAAGACAGGAACCGGGACCCTCAAGAAATGTGCTGGGTGTCTCATGGCAAGATTCTGTAGCAGAGAGTGTCAGAAGGCGGCGTGGCCCACACACAAGTACGTCTTTCCTGCCTTGACCTACTTCCCCTCGTGTCCTCTGAGCCTCATGCGCTGTTCAAGACCCTCATGTCATCGACATTCTATTCAACAGCCTTTTTTCTCAGAGCTGGGCTACCGCTCACCCATATCTGTCCTTGATGCAATGAGCAAATGGAGCAGTGCCCACCGTCACACACTCACCATCCTCTGCAACGCAATGATACGTTCTCTCCCATGTGGCGCGGACGAGGCTCTCGCCTCCGAACGCTGCTTGCTCTTTCAGCTCCGCGCCGGTCAGGATGACGTCGAGCTTGGCAAGCGGCGCAATCCTTCGACAATGCTCGAACTTGACTCGGTCTTGGATACGAGACAAGGTTGTGAAAGCGTCCCGGCTCTGCGCGACTTGTGGGCCCCACTACAGCAAATGCGACGGGAGAAGGAAGAAGAAATGCGTCGCGACCATCCACTGCCAGAGTTCGCAGGCGTCGTTCCCACCATTACGCGCGTGATGGGCACCTCGTTGAGGATCAAGGGCTGGTGCGACATCTGGTACCGCAAGCAGGAAGACGTGCCTTTGACGCAGCACGAGCGCGACGCCTACCACGACCTCGTCCTCCTGTGCCGCACCGCGGCCAATTCAGGGCTCCTGTTTCTACCGAATACGGACAAGACGGCATTGATGCCACTGGCAGGATCGTACAGGCTTGTGAACAAGACGTGGCTGCTCGGCGTACTGGGCGGCTGGGATTGGGACATCTTGACGCGGCAGCACTGGGCAGAGAACCAGGGGAAGCTCAAAACGCGCCTGAGCGCTGACGAGCTCTTGACGATGTATATGGCGATGTCGTGGGATTAGTAGGCGCGCTTGTAAATCGCTTCAATGGGTTCGCTACTCGAATGCTGATTGATGGGCCAGTCTAGGATTCGTACACTAACACGATATCTATTCATTGGCATATCCTCAGAACGATGTGAATGCATGTGCTGTATTCGACAGGAAACTCTCGCCGTCTTGCTTCCATTCAGCGGCATCTGTAGAGCAACCCCAGCTGACTTCGGACTCGGCGGCGCACGCGCTCACGTAGCGAATCCCGCCTGTTTATCCTGCAACACTACGAAACGACCCATTGCTAACGTAGTCTCTGTTCATCGATCGCTTTTTTGACTTCATCGCGTCGCGCGTAACCTCGTAGATATCTTACAGCAAAATAACAGAACAAGCGGCGCAAATGCTTAAGACCTTTGGCAAATCAAACATCAACATACGTGTCACGCCGAGACACAGTTCAAACGAGTGCGAAGAATACCGTCTCCCACGACACCATCAATGTCCACAAAGAAGCAGCTAGAACATTCTTTCGGGAATGATACAATTCCGGGATCTTCTGGACACCCTCGCAGGACGTTGGCACCTCCAGACGGCATTCCTAGGCTAATACAGGGTATCGTCGACACCGCGATACAATATTCCTTCTCAAGAGGATTCCTTGAAACGAGCGATCAGTGCTGCAAATGCGTATGAAAGCTGCCAATGCCTCTCACCGCTTCAACTCATCGGACTACAGAGCAATATAGATCGCGACGATCTTTCGAGGTTCCATTCCCGTCACTAGACAAAACGGCGGAGTGATCGCGTCCTGTACCGCGGACCAGTCCCAGCCCCTCACCTGCTCCCACTTCCACCCTCGTTCTCCTGGCCACCGTACCATCCTCAGCGCCTCGGGCGGGGGGTTCTTCGTCCCATCCTGTGCTCGCGGACGAGGTTGCAGCGTGATCCCCTTGTTGGCGGCTGCGATGTGTAACGTTAACACGTCGTGGAGCAAGCCGAGGGTTCCGATCTCCCCCACCGCGGCTAGCTTCTCGGTGCGCACGCGGTAGACCGGATACGCGGCGTGTGTGAAAATCGGCCCGCAAATGACGAGCGCGGGGATCACGCCGACAAAGGACTGAGTGGGCTCCCCGGGGGCAAGGTTGGCGCGGGACATCGTGTTAAACTGGTCGCGGAAGGCTACTAGATCGTCCCAACTACGGTCGAGGAAAGGTTCCTTATCTCGCGTGATGATGGAGATATGCAAGAGGCGAAACAGGGAGGCGGGGTTGCCATCCCAGGTTCCGGCTTCTGGCGCGACGACGCGAAAGACGAGCACGAGGTTACCGTCCCGCACAATATTCTCGACGCCGCGAGAGTCTTTGTAGAGGCACAATGTTGCAATGTGATAAAGGGAGGTGTAGTGCATCTTCAACCATGTTCGGAGCATGGAGCCAAGCGCCATTGGAGACGGAATACCTGTCAAGTCGTACAAATCGGATGCCTCCTCAGAAACTCCACACATGTGCCTGTGAGTATCCCCAACAACAAAGGCGAATAAGCCCGCAGAATTCATGAAATACAGAGTGCAACGTACTTGTGATTGGGCCAGTCTTTCTTCTGGCAGTCCTTACTGCAGTACTGGACCGCATTGCACCCGCGGCATCTCTTCAAGTCGGATTTCTTCGCGAACCGAACTTGGCACTGATCGCAAGTGAGAGGTGGCGGCTCGCCGATGACCCCGGTGATTTGAAGGTCCTCTGACATAGCGTAGAAGGCGAGGCGTTTACGCGGGGGGCTGGTCGTGCGCTCGTAGTATTTAGTAGGGAGTGGAGTGAAGACCCGTACGTTCACTGGCACGTGTGAGTTGCTAGGCGATGTTGGGTTTCGACTCGGATATAGTTTTGATATTACCTACGATGCGTCTGATTCGCACGAGCACGTGTTGTGAGTTCGTCTAGTGCTTCAACAACGTACTGAGTTTATGAGACGCCCTGCGGTATGCGGTGCACGCGGACACTAGAGTCGTCATGAGACTTCTAGACAAAGCGCTGGAGGTGTCGTCCAGCATGTGCAGGCATATTAACGTACGCATTATGTGTTCAACATTGCCCAAAGAATGGTGAACACGTGGCAGGAGTTATGAACGAAGACGGCGGTGTTTTCTAAGCGGTTCCTCGAGGCTGAACGGACTGTAAATGTGTCCAGCATTGTGTCATGATTACACTGGGGATGCATGAAGAGACAATGTAACTCAGCCGCCTGGCGAACGTTGAACTCCAGGACTCGATTCAACTACTAGCGAGATTTGAACGGAGACTTACCAGGAGTCGGGTACGCCCAAAGAAGCTGAGTCTCGGCAAAACAGGGGTCCCTGCGGTCATTGAGACCGCTGGGATGGCAAACAACCGTGACGACTGTGCGGTGACGTACTAGACGGGATATCATGTAGGCATGCTTGTAGACTCGACATTTCATGTGAGACGCCTATCAAAGACGTAAATCTCAGTCTAGGAGGGGAAAGAACCGAATCTGAGCAAGGCTGGAGAGCTCAATGGCGCTATACGCAAAGTCGGCACAATTAAGGATAGACCTCGAGGCCAAGTTTCGGGCCAATTGCCCGTCACGGATCACGACTGGGAGTCTCCCCACCGGTGAACAAGGACTCAACGGTGACCAGCCGTGAGTCGACAGAATCATCTCCGTTCGCTTCACTTCTGAAGGACTGTCGCCGGACGCATTGATACAATCAGTTGATTAGGGAGCCGCTCCGTGAGGAGACGGCACAAGGTCAGCGCTGCCACGTCCAGAAGTTTTGTGTATATTGGATACATGTCAAAGTTAGCCTACGTCTAGAAATTTCAGTCATTTCGTGATCCTAGCGTAGCAGTCGTGCACTAACAGGCAACTTACCCGTCAGATACATTCGCCATAGATCATCAATTTCAGTGGCCCGAACCTGGTCTGCAGACCATTGAGCATGCCCAGACGCCTCCCTCCAGCGGCGAGTCGCTCGGCATAGTCCTCCCAACTGCTGAACAGCGGTTTCCAGTTCCATTGTTTCCCCGCACGTGCGTAACGTCCGGGTAGCGCGAGAGGGCGGGCCGTCACTTTCAAGGGGTACCCGGAGGAGATACTCTGTAAGGAGAGCTTCAGAAGGTCCCCAAGTGCGGCGTGGAACTCCTCCGGAGTGGCGTTAAAAACGCGTCCTTCTGGGCCGGGGTTCATCACGCGGCGCTGCGGCATGCTGACGGAAGTTGCCGCGGAGAGGCCATCTACCACAAACATGCAGATGATGGTGCCGTCCATGGAAGGGTCGAAGGGGCGTCCGACGCGGAGAGCGTATCGCGCCTGTGCGTCTTCGTGAAGTTTAGCGCACTCCGCCCTCTTTGACTCTGCGCTACGCTCAGGCTGCCAGTCGTCGATTCCGAGGAATACGAGGTCGATGAGGGTGAATGTGCGAGCGGGGTCGCGGTGTTCACCGCGCTGCGGCGGGGTTCCGTAGTTGCTGCGAAAACGAAACTTGACGATGACGTCCTTGAGCTCGTCAATGTAACGTGGGCCGTACTTGAGGTACGCCCCCGTCTTCGCCGCCGTCGTGATCGCCCAGTGGTGCGCTTCGTTAAATTCGAGGAGAGCACGGAGGATCTCTGGCTCGGGATAATCCTTGATTGACGCGGATATTGTCAAACTGGGAGAGTTTTTGCTAGCGCCGCACACCATCCTAATGAAGAACTATTAGTGGTAGATCCATAGGTGGACGGACGAGGGATATTAGTGAGGTATCGTACTTGTGCCTTGGCCAATCGGCCTTTTGACATTCCTTGCTGCAATATGCCGGAGTTATCAGGCAGCCGCCTGCGCATCGCCTGAGCGGGCGTTCTCGACTGCGAGGCTGCTGGCAGTGTCCGCATCTAACTAGGGCGGTGTGGTCTGAGAGAACGCCTGGTTTGATGACGGAGTCCATAGCTTCTACCAAGGGAGAACGACAGTGCTGTATTGATTCAAAATGGGACAGAGCTCTTTATATACTCCTATCACGAGTAGACGTAAGATGTCAAGTCGCTAGGCTAGACGATTACAAATTGAGACACTCACGTTGCCAACATGAGGCCTGAGGGTTCCATCGCTGAGAAGCCGTGGCGCATGTTAACACATAGCAGCAGCAATGGTGCAGCAACATTACTCATTAACGTCAAACGGCTAGCCCTGCCAGTGCTTCGACCGGGGGACCTCGCTTGAATCCGTCCACCAACGAGGCTTCGTAGAAGGGGCCGTTGCTATACCCGTCGTCAGATTCCGGCCAAGCGCAATGGAGATCGAGTAGTACAGGACGTACTTTTTCGTTGATGGCGTCGATGTCTAGGCCCCTAGTATCTCGGATGTTCTCTCAAACCCGAGAGTCATATCGCAATGCACTCGTCCGGCTTCTGAACAAGTAAGCTGATTAAAGGGACATGAAGTGATAGCTCGTGTTAATAAACGTACTAGTAGGGCCTGGACACCTTTTAAGAACGCTCGACGGAAGCATTAGGACCCTGTCCACTACCACGATGCACTACTTTGGGGGCAATCCATGTCGTTAGCGTACAGCGTCGCGGAGGAGAGTCTGAGAACAGAGCGCACCGTTTACTTAGTGGAACGCTCTACGACTTGTGCGCCAATCGGCATTCACACTTTCCGAGTCGTTCTTGGCTACCACCGTGTGTGCTAGAGATGTCCAACACAACGCTGCGTGGTGCACAGTCACGAGCTGCTGTCGAGGTAGCGAGGCCATGAGCGCCGACGCTGATCGATTGAACTTAGCAAACATCGTTGAGCGCAATATATCGTCCTCGAACACACGCTATACATAATATACGCCAAGAAGTCGAACCTTAAGCTTGACCGTGTTGGCGTTTATGAGAGTTGATTGACTCCAAGAGCACATCAGAGAATGTTGAAAACGGACGAAGTGAGATAAGCGCTAGTCATCAACGAGTAGCCTGGGCAAACGCGCACGGACCATCAATGACGTCACTTCTCAGGCTCAGTACCGAAGCTGGGTTTAAGCCTTGACGTTCATCAAGCCGCCCGCAGTGCGCACTCTGTCTAGTCACGTCAATTCCCCTACAGTGAATTCATACAGAGAAGCCTGCATATGTTAGCACAGAATGCTACGTCAGACTTTCCTCTACGAGGTTCTTCCGGCGCGATCCGCCGGCGGGGACAGCTTGGGTTACTGAGCTAGGAGTCCGAGCCAAATATGAAGGGTGATACGCATGCTGATATATGCGGCGCGTTATGCATATATGCAGGTGGACTGGCATCCCGGATTACCATGGACCCTTGAGAGATCTGCCGGAGTCGAACTACGCGAACAGCAAGCAGGTGTATAACTCATTTACTACCTCAAACCGATACTAACCGATACTACACTTTCATAAAGAACGTGTAAGATGTGCGAGCCCTGTGGATCGTACTGCTCGCGCTCGGACAGAAAATGCGTGTGCGGTCTGAATGAGGGCATAGGGACACGTTACATGTTCTAGGTACGAAAGGCGTAATGCGAGCTGCAGAGCGCCTCGAGGCGTCAAGGGAAGACTCAGACAACAAGTTACGTAGTCCGCACTGCGTGAAGTGCAAGAAGTGAAACAGATA
The DNA here is from genome assembly GCA_002150815.3 of Grammothele lineata. NCBI lineage: Eukaryota > Fungi > Basidiomycota > Agaricomycetes > Polyporales > Polyporaceae > Grammothele > Grammothele lineata. The sequence goes on along the minus strand of NDFF03000317.1, from coordinate 732,694 downwards.
CAGCCTTGAGGGTTTTGTGGCACTTTAGAAAGGTTGTCGCTTTACCTGCAGAGAGGAAATGTGAGCTGCAGCGTACAGAGACGAAAAACGTAGTACGACGAACATTCCAAATCCCGGCACGGCCTGCGGAGGCTCAAAAGCAGCCATCAACGCCATAAGAGTCTCGGGCGTGTACCGCCCACTCAACCCGTCCAGCGCCTCGAGACGACGGCCTCTCCCAGCTTGGTGCGTCCACCAGTTATCGAACAACGGCACCCAGGTGCGCTGTTTCCCCCCGCCGTCCGACACGTACCGACCAGGGTACGCAAACCCGTCCTCCATGCGCCGCCAGGGGAGCGCAGTGTGCACGCTCTGCTGGCAGAGGCGCACGAGCTCCGTCAGCGCGAAGAGTACCTCAGGGCTGTCGAGAGGTGGGTGGCCTGGAGGAGGACGCCACAGCGGCGCAGCCTTGGAGTGCGTCGGGCCCGACGCCCTGACCTTGAACGAGATGACGAGCACGCCGTCTGGCGCGCTCTCCGGGGGCAGGCTGCGCACGAAGGAGGCCCGCGACTCGGTGCGGAGACCCCGCATGTCTTCCGCTTGCTCGATGGCACCTTGGGGAGCGTCGGGTTGCTCCGCGCACGAGATGTGATCGAACGCGGCGATGTCGACGAGCGAGAAAGGGAACTGACCAGGGATTGCGGGACGAGGAGCGAACGTGAAGCGGATTTCGGATTTTTCGAGCGCGTCGAGGAAGGAGGGGCCAAATGATAGCAATGCGAACGCTTTCCCAGCGGTGACGAATGCCCAGATATGCGTGTGAGTGAACTTCCAAAGCGCCCGATCGAGGTCTTCAGGGGAAGTATACCCAAAAGATTGAGCGTCGTTAGGCGTGAAGACGACGGATGGAGAGTGCGCGCGCGATATACGGCAGCTGAACCTGGAAAAATCTCGTTAGATGATTCCATAGGTATGATGAGAAGAGAAGAAAGGGCCGGACTTGTGTGTCGGCCAGTCGGCGATCTGACACGCCTTCCCGCAGTACAGGAGGTCCTCAAGGAAGCACCCGGTGCATCGACGAAGGGGGTTTTGCTCCGTTTGAGCCTTGCCGCAAGTCATACAACGGTGCAAAGCGCGAGCACCTGTGACAGCATCAGCAGAAGCCATACTGTAGTAAGCCACTGGGCGAGACTATGGCTGAGGTGGAGGGGATGCTGGGAGTGCTACCGCCGGAGGGGAGAGGGCGGAGATATCGCCATCGGTCTAGACGATACTTTGCATACGCCGGAGGTCATTTGAGCCGCTAGATTTTGCATGAGACATCTCTAGAAGTAACGCAGAAGGCCGGCTGCAAGGAGCAGCGAGACTACGAAGGAGCGAACTTGAAGAAGCTTGGAAGGAGCAGCGGTGGCGTGGACGTGCGACAGCGCACGTGGTGTGCGGTCGGAGATCTAGTCTGAGCTTGAATATTCGGCCATGAACGTGTCTGCTAGAGACTCGAGTACTGCGCATACGACAGCTGTACCATGATGGTCTCGACTTTGAAAGCTCTTTCGAAGTATTTGCTCCCTCGAGGTTGAATAGACTGTACGTATGCACCTGTGAACGCCAGGAGATTTGGCATAGTCTTGTTCGTCGATAATATCTGCTAGCGCTTATCATCGCCGCGTTCTTTGTTCTTTCCGATTCTCTCAACAGGAGCCAACATCGGCGTGCGGATCCTCGCGAGAGGCACGAGGAGTGGCGTTGAGATGCCTTGTGGACTTTTTCACTCTTCCTTCCACCCCACTTTTTTCGTTCGAGTTCTCCCCCAGCATTGTGCTCCTCGTCTCTACCTGGGTCAATTCTCGCAACAATGTCCGACGAAGGCGAAGCGCTTTTCAAGATGTATGAGGCTTACTGGAGGTCCAGGTGTCTCATCGCCTGCGCCGCATGCGGTCAGCCAGAGACTATGCATCATCCGCTCAGGAAGTGCTCTAAATGTCAGTTGGAATTCACGTTCTACTGCAATGACGAATGTGAAGAGAGCCACAGGCCCCTTCATCAGTGAGCATAGTTACTTCCGTATAGCTAATCCTGTCAGCTCACCGAGCATGTACCATTCAACCACAGGAGGGCTTGCTCCTCTGACAACGAGTGCGTCTCCGCTTGCAACTTCACCGTCGAAGACGCTCGACGCTTCGGGTTTAACACCGTGGAGGAAGTCCAGCACGCGATCCTGCACTTCACCAACGCGCACTCCTGGGCACTGCTCACCGCTGCCAAAGCAGCCGGCCTCGTATTCTTCGGCGAGAACTACCTGTCCATAATGGAGACCGCCTGTTTCTACCTGGAGCCCGCCATCACGGCCGAGCATCGCGCCTCCGAGCCCTTCGACCCCCTCTTCCCCTTCGTCCTCGAAAAGCTCGACGTGCTCCGCCCCAAAGCCGGACGCTCGCGCGACACCTCCGACCCCGTGATGGAGCAGGCCCGGCGCGACGCCATGGCGCAGTACTCGCGCAAGGTCGCGCCCGAAGACGCGCCCGACGACCTGCTCGAGCTCACTTTCATCCTCCGCGGCGTGGACGGCGGGGTCGAGCGCGGCATCGTGCACCGCATGCTGCTCCCCGCGTGGCACCCGCCCCCGGACCACCCCCCGCTCGACCTCGAGACGCGCGCAGACCTCCGCACGCTCATGGCGATCTGCAGGAGGAGCGTCAGTGCGCCCGTGCCATTCCGCCGTACGCCCGAGGGCTTGGTCTTGCCGGGCAAGTACGCACCCATGGGCCGCAGGCAGCGGGTATGGGAGCCGTTGTTTCGAGACTGGGAGGAGTATCCGGACTGGAGGCGCGAGAATGGGGACTTGTGGGCGTTGGACGGGGTAGACCCGGATATCCATGCGATGCCTGAGGAGCTCATGGAGGTGTTTGATATGTTCGAACCTCCGGAAGCAGAGTCGTTCTCTCTTCTGTGAGTCCAGTCGTCTGGTTCATGAATCCCTATACTGGTGCTAACGCGCCTTCGACCAGGTGATTTGAAGACCTGTTTCTCATGGTAATATTGACCTAAAGGGGCCTCTGAGGTGCTCAGAGCAGCGACGACCGTGACTGTAAACCAGGTATTCGGCCCTAGAGAATCGCTAGAATAAGAATCGCGAGGATAAGTAATCACTGCGTTACTGCTTCTGTACATACCTTGGTGCTCAGAGCACACGTTGAGTGAATCTTGAACACGCACAGTGACGTGCACTCAGAGGAACATCACGAACAAAGATTACGATTCCACTTGGGAATCGGTACATTTTACAGGGTGGGTCTAGAGCGCTTATCCCTTGATTGTCCAAGATCCGGATTTTCCCGCTTATCTTATCTCAGCCGACTTGCTCTGACGGTATGCACCTTCCGAGCAATCGTCCATGACCACGACTTTCCTGAACTTGCCAATTTGGACAGCGTGTTTTCACTGCTTTCAAATCGATTTCTACATGCTGTAAACGTATCAAGAAGCTTGTGCCGTCCAGCATGACCAGGCTGCACGAGAGGGAGCTTGCGAATTATTGGGTCGGTTGGGTCAGGTTGGGTCATGACGCAAGTGGTCATCAGATAGGCGCGTACCCTGACGTCCCGTATCGAATCTGTACATCGTGTCGCGGCCGCTCCCTAATTATGCTATGCGTATCAAAACATTGTACTATCACAACCGTAATGGACAGGTACCATTCCAATTCCAAGTGGAATCGTGCCTAGCGCGCTGTGCGTCGCGGCATTCCCACAAGTAGAAAGTCGAATAAGCGCCACGAGACGCTGGGGCCCGCTGCGTATCGACGGGCGTCTGTTACCTCATGACATCATCCAATCTCATTCGCTCGATCCGAGACTAGTTGATCATCCCGTCACCATCCGACTCGACTCGGAGCCCTTAAGTACCCCCTATGTGTGTACCACTGTCGCTCTTACTACCGTCTTGTCCACCTCAGCCTGGTTTTCTCTGTGAGTCTTCCGCGAGTGTATCGTTTGTTTTCAATCTAATGCTTGAAGCAGATGCCAAACGCAAGACATCCCGTAGCAGTGCCACGCGTCCACAATCGCTGCTCTAATTGTGGTGCATTTCCAACCGAAGGGGCGCCATTGAAACAGTGCTCGGCCTGTAAATCAGACAGCATCCGATATTGCAGCAAAAAGTGCCAGAAGGAAGATTGGGCGACCCACAAGTGCGTATATATACCCAACTTAGTCTGGAATATGGTCCGGGAGGTGCGGCACTGTACTCACTGTATCACCCGGAAGGACAACCTGTCATTTGATGGGGGAAAATCTTCCTACAGAAACATCTCCTTCTCCTATTCTGCTGCCTGATTCCCTCTCGCCAGAGCAACTGGACCGTGCGGCTAGGTCCTACGCCGACACACATCGATGGGCGTTCCATGCAGCGGCCAAAACATTCGCGCTCCTGGAATGCGGCTCAGACTACATCCACGACCTCAAGGACTCGTCGATCTGCTTCCTCCTAGTACCCGAGTTCCGCTCAGTCCCAGGACGGGGAGCTCGCGCCGACCGCACCGAAGTCACCTTCAAAGTGGAAGAGATGGCGATCCTCAACCACGAAGAGGCAGCGCGGCAGGGTAGCGCTGTGGCGGCATCTCTGGGGCCCCTCCGCGACGAGATGTTGAAGCGCAACATTGGTTGTCCCGAACCAGGACACACTCCGGACGGGCTTCTCACGATCATCTTTCAAGTCAAGGGCCGGCCAAAACGGCACGTCGGGCACGTACCGCAATGGCGCCCACCTCTGGGTCACCCGCCTCTCACGGAGCCTGGGGTGCGCGCCGCGCTAGAGGACTTGCGTACATTCTGCATCGAGAGCATCGAGGAGAACATTCCCTTCCGGCGCATCAAGACGTTTATCGCGTACCCCGGTCGTTATGTGGCGTCGCCGGGGAAGGACGCCAAGTGGGAATCCCTTTTCACGGACTGGATGGATTACCGAACTGCATGGTTACGTACTGGCCACGATCCCCTGGCTGCCGTGAAAAGAGGGATGAAGACGCAGAACACCCCTTTGCAGCTCATGACATTACTTGTCAAGTTTGAGCCGCCAAACACCGTGATCGACAGTACGTGATTAGTTTTACAGCTCTTCTAATACTTTCTGATTTGTACACACTATAGTTCAAGGCCCCTAAGTATGGGCGTGGTAGCGAGCCATTGGCAGGAGCTGTATGCGCTTCCTATCTCTAATCGTTAACACTGGAATATCATTATAACGATAGACCTGGACCTCCGGGACCCCTTCACTCTAACGTGCTTGAGAGAGGTTCATGGATATTTTACCATCTTCTCCTTGTCCGCCGGGGCTAAGTAGGCATAGTAGACAATGCCTTCGCCGACAGGCGCTTCAGGTCAGACGCTTCATGCTGAGTAAGTGTCTCGATCGAGGGAAAGTATCCGGACGCTCATCGCCGTATGACGTCAATCCGAATCGGGCGACTCAATCTAGAGCCACGTTGCTCTAATCCATATGTTCCTACTACCACGGTCACCATCACGCTACTAGCTGCAATCAACAATATGTATGCTGGTACCCACACCAATCAAGAGATGTTCAACACTGATTGAACTTTTCACTATTAGGTTCATCATAGAGTCGGTGAATGACACACAAATAAGTTCGTCCAGGCAACCGTCGATTGCTATCCGCGATCGTTGCCTCGCGTGCAACAAACCGAAAAGCAAGGAGAATCCTCTCAAGAAATGCGCAGGCTGCCGATCCGAAGGGGCGCTCTACTGCGGCGCACAATGCCAGAGGACTCACTGGAAGGTTCATAAGTGCGTACAAGTCGCCTGCGCACCTTGCTCTGTGTTTCCGTTGACGTGACACCTTAGACCAATCTGTCGGCTGTTCGCGAAGAACGTACCTCCAGAATCCTCCAATACTCCCTTGCCCTGCCCTGCTGCTCCGTTGCCTGACGGCCTCTCGGAGACTATGTTGAATCGCGGCTTCTCGGAATTCACTAGCATGCACGGATGGGCGTTCGACACCGCAGCAAAAACATTCGCTCTTCTACAGCGCGGCCCAGATTACCTCAGCAGTCTCAGCACCACGACCATCCACTTCGTGCTCATTCCTGAATGTACCTCTATAGACTCGCCCGGAGAGCGTTCAAAACGCACAAGGCTTTCATTCCGCGTTCTCTCCATGTATTTTCACGACAACGCCGAATCTCTGAATGCCGGAGATGAGGTATCACTGGCTCTCATGTCCAAGCGGCAGGCGACTCTGGAGCACTACGCGGAACTCTGGGGACCCCAGCGCACTCCCGACGGCCTGCTCGAGATTGGCCTCATTCTGGCCAGCGGTCGGATAGACACGATCTTCAAGTGCATTCCACAGTGGCGTCCGCCCCCTACCCACCCGTGGTTCAACGGCCAAGAGCAGGATCAACAAGTGCGCGACGTGCTAGAAGACCTACGAGCGCTCTGCTTGGCGAGCATCAACTCGCACATCCCGTTCAAACGTATCGACTCGCATGTTGCATTCCCCGGTCAGATGGTGCTGTCGGAGGGAGGGAGGGATGTAAGATGGATGCCCCTGTTTGATGGTGTGGCGGCGTACCGGGAGGCATGGATTGCTGGCCGCAAACCTCTGGATGAGTTGAAGCAGGCGATGAAGACAAAATTCACCCCTCTCCTCCTCATGGATGTGCTTCATGGGTTTGAGCCTCCAAACGCCATCACCTACGGTACGTGACTAGCTTCTCATTAGAGTGTTGTCTGACGTTCGTTCGCGTCCGATGCCCGATAGTCTAAGCTCGGGATGTCATGGAAAAAGCGCTAATGATTGCCGCACTTCTTCACTACCTCTGCATGACCGTCGTTGGCAGCTTCCTTCTTCCTTCGGATTCTGGTCGTCCTTTCTCGAGATCTCGATTTCCGTACATTAATATGGTACAGTTCGTTTTACATTCCAGCGAGCTCATTTAGCACCATCCTAACAAAACATCATTTCACATAGAGTAATAGAACCTAAACATATCCTCGCACGAGAGCGTTGTCTTGAGCGCAAACCCGGGAATCTGAGGGAGGCCCACCGTGAACAGCCTCCATGACCACAAGTCTGGAGAAGCAACCGTGTACTTCCACGACTTCTTAGACCCCGAACGGACTAGTCCACCGACCACTGGCACGGGTTCCTCCGGGTTCGGGGCGGGTCGAAAGATGAAGCCATGGTTGATGGCCCCAGTGCAGACTGTAACGAGGTCACCGAGCACCTTGCGTCCGAAATTTGTCGTGGGGATGCTACTCGCTCGACGACATCGGTAGACGGGGCATTGGTGGTGTACAAAGATTCCAGTGTTGTATACCGCAATAACCACGGGGACGACGCCCGCAAAGCGCGGGCCGGGTGCACCATCGCCAGTCCCGCGCCGAAGCTCGGCATCCTTCTTGCGCCGCTGGGCTTGCAGACGGTCCCATTCGTCGCGGATCGCGGGATAGTCATCTTTGTTGACAGCTAAAGTTCCATACAGGCTGAGGTCTCTCGCGGGGTTCCCTTCTCCGAAAATGTCGTCCGCCACGCGATCCGTGAGGGTCTTCAGCATGACGCATAAGCCCGAGGACGCGTCCAGAAAATCGTCCACATCGAAGGAGGAAGTAGAAGAGCGCAGAAGTACGTTGACAATGATGGTGATGGCGTGATGGTGTGCATATACCCACTTGTGGACTTTGTCGATGACTGACAACGGCGCACGGTAGCCTTGCTCGGCGCAAGCGGCGGCCTGTTCCTCCGTGGAAGCCCGACAGAGAGACCTAAGTTATTAGAATCGAGTCAGTATATGCGGTGTCAATGCGAGCCCTCATATTTCCTGGGGCAACGGCGCAGCTACTTTCTAGTATCTGAGCCATTACAGGAGTAGTTCGGTCTAATCGTGACTCAATTGGCACGTCCGAACCGCGTCTATCATACTGCTCTGGTAGCAGCTGCATATAGACAGACGAGCACTTACTTATGATCCCTCCACGCCTTCTTCTGGCAGGCCCGACTGCAATATCGCGCCACCTCGCACCCAGAGCATCGCTTGAGCGTTTCTCTAGTGCCCGCTTTTCCACAGGCGTCGCAACGAGTACTGGAAGGGACGGAGAACGTCGGAAAACTTGCTTGGAGAGCGTCGACAAGCGCTGGCATGGAAGAACTCGACGAAGAGGAAAATGGAGGAGGTAAACACCAGATGAGAGTCCGTCTGGTAAGCGAGCACTGAGAGCCGGCGAGCAGCCGCACAAAGCAGAAACAAGCAGACTGGTGCTCCGTCTCAGGGCACACCCGATCTGCGACGCGTCGCGACGCGTCGTGCCGGAAGCGCCGGCCCGCATTCGGCCCGAGGGATGACATCATAATAGACCGCTATTCTCCCTCCAAGAGCCCAAGTGGGCCGAGGCTCTGCATCCTTCTCGCGTACCCGGGGCTGCAGACGCGACGGAAAGGGCCAATAGATGACATTACAATTTCCGAAGCAGTTCATGTCCCGTCTATGCGAGCCCTAGTCAGCGGTGGGGATTTCAGTATCCACATACATATAATAGAATGTCCTTGCTCGGTTCCATGACATATCGATATCCGCATTTTAACGGTCTACCAGACCATCTCCACATCGATAGTTACACAAGTCGCATAGCCTACTGGAGCATCTACTCATCTACTAGCACAGGCCAGCCAGACGAGAAGTTCAAAAAGTTGATACCCAGGTGCGCCCTACCAAGCTGCGTCTCGTTCCGGACCCAGTGGTAGACCATCACGTCCCGGCCGCTGACAGGGTCCGCGATCACGCTCGCCGAGCCGGGGGCGTACACGTTATCGTGCGAGCCCAGCACGAGCGAGCCCGTCGGCGGGTCACGGTCTTCGGTCAAGTCATGGCCGTCCTTGTCGACGTACGGGCCCGAGACGTTCATGCTACGCCCGACGAGGACCTTGTACTCCTTTCCGGGGGGAGGACGGGTTGCCTGCAGTACCGGACAGCGGTCAGTGGATACGTGAGGGAATGACAGTGACTCAGACATACGTTGGGTGCTGGGGAGAATCCGTCGGAGAAGAAAAGGAAGTAGTATTCCGAGCTGTTGGGCTTGTACACAAATCCGCCTTCGGAAGGGCGGTTCCCACCTCCTTCGAGGTGCTTCCCGGGTGCATGCTATAAAGGGGATAATCAGAAAGCGTCATGTCTACTGTGAATAACACTTACAGATGCAAGCGTTTGTATGTCCTTCAGAGCACTCTGAAATATTCCATCATTGTAAGAGCCATATGTCATCTTGAGCCCATCGGAATGGATTAGGTTCGCTGCGACTGAAGCGGTGTCGCAGGTCAGTGTGGTGAAACGAGGACGGCGCAGATTTCCGCAACATCACTCACTGGCGTTGTACCGCTGGCCCTCCCTTGACCGGAACACCTCGCCGAGGTCCGTCCACGAACCGGACTCCATCGTCGGACTGGTCGCGACACCCGTCGTCGAATTCTGGTCGAGGGTCGCGGAGAGCGAATAGTACAGGACGTACTTGCCGTCGACGGAGTTGATGTCCGGACCCCAGTAACCGCGGCCGTTCTCTGGGATCTTAGAGCCGTTCGGCAATGCGCTCCCGGCTTTCTCCCAAGGGCTGGACGCGTGACCAGTTAGGATCGTACTATTGACATCAGACATGATAGCGGACATACCCTTTCAGTGATGGGCTGGTGAACATGCGGATGTTCTTGCCGGTGGAGAACAAGAAGTACTTCTTGCTATCGCCATTGTACCACAACGCGGGGTCGCGAACCGTGACGTTCCCTGAAACGAAGAGTGTTTGTGACTCGAGAGTCTGAACGAAAGGAGAACTTAGTACGTACCTCCACCCGGAAGAGGGCCGGGAGTAGCGAGCGTAAAGCTTGCTAGGGAAAGAAGTGATGCGAGGATAGACAGCTTCATCGTTGGCAAGTCAGGTGAAACGAGACGAATGAGGGCACAGGCCGCATTTTATATGTGTACTACTCCTGGTAACAGAGCGCCTTCTCCTTCACCCGAGCACCCACTTGAAGGAGAACCGCATGCCACGGAAGGAGCACGAGAGGAGTTGGATGTGTGGATCAGTGACAGGTGGTGGGTGCCGGAATCGCCACTGCACAAACATGCAACGCTGTGTGGTGCGTTGATCTCCCGGCAACCTTCCTCCCTCCGTCTCGGTCGGAGGTCATGCTGCAATGATGACGCACCTTGAGAGATCCGCGCGCCCGCCAGTACGCCTGCCCCTTGATGAGTCTCCTAACCCGGAATCCCCGGCATGATGACGAAAACTATGGATAATAACGCGGACTGCGCCGTCGTCGTGTCATAGACAGCTGATTTATTCCTTCTGAGCCTATGTAAGGACCCAGGGAGTACGATGTTTTCGAGAGTGTCAGCATTCTTGCACCGCAGCGTAGAAAGAGTACGCCAAGAGCCACAATGGTTTATCTGTGCTCGAAGAGGTGGTGTCATAATTTGCAGCGTCAAGGCGAGCCGTTGAATCTGGACACCTCATCAATACCTCGCGACACACGCGGAGGTACTCGACAGAGAATATATAAGAAAATGAAAGGCCTGAACGGTGGTCTGAATGATAGAGCACTGAAGGTAGGTCGAAAGCCAAAATGCTCCTGCAAGGAGAAGGGCGGAACGTCGCGACGCGTCGGAGATGGCGGTCCGAGCAGTATTTGAAGCGCACGGACCATCATGACGTCATCCTCTGAAGAGGCTTCGACGAACCAAGGCGGGCGCCTAGGCTCAGCTACGTTCTTGCAAGTTTCTGGTCCACGCCTCACGGCCTGAGTCTTCTGTAAACTCTGCTGTACACTTGTCGGAGTGGACCAACTCTTATGCTAACAGACACAGTTCGACGCTTGGCCCGCTTGCCGCTTGGCTTTGAAACGTTACCATTTCTGGACAGAATGCATAGCACGGCTTGACGACTCATCCGGCTAAACTTTTCTCTCTTCCACTTCGACGTTCGCCGAGTCTGAAGCCACCGCTCTCGTCGCGACGCCGCGATCCGTTGGTCCACGTTGATCCTCTCCAGCCACAATGGTGGATCTGTACAACGACCCGACACTAGCCCCTCCAAAGATCTACTGCGGTTTCTGCCAATACAGCGAGGATAGGTCCAAGCTCCGAAAGTGTGCCGGATGCGGTTCTGCTGCATATTGCAGCAAGGAATGCCAGAAGAAGGCTTGGCCGGCTCATAAGTGAGTATATGTTCCCACATCGCCTCCTTAGCCGTGGACCTTCGCTGATGTCGTCCTACAGATCCATGTGTCGCACGTCTAAGGCCCGGTCAGGAATCCAAGAGAAGACCGGCTACGCTTCTCCCATGGCTCTTATGAAGAGCCTCGAAGAGTGGGTCAACGCACACTCCTACGCCCTCATCGAGATCATCGACATGACTATCCGCGGGACGACACAGACCCCTGGCGACCTTCTGGAGGGAGGCTCGCGCACTGTCGTTATCACCGTCTCCGCCGTGAACAGCGCAAACTACGACGGCAACCCCGCGACCGCTTTCCGTGTCGAATCGAACACCTTCGCAAAGTACGCCGAGCATCCCGTGCTAAAGGGCAAGAAGGCGGAGCTGCGCGCGGAATGCGTCAGCCTCGAAGGCTTCACGAAGAGCTATCTCGGCGCCGGCACCTTCAATTCCGCATACGCGGGAGCAGTGGCCTGCACATACGTCGTGGACGGCACCGAGATCTCCGTGTCCAAGCAGCATCTCATCTACAAGGCCAACATACGACAAGTAGCGAGTTTGGGCGTCCAACGTGTTCGTCAGATCACGGAGGACGTCGTCACTCTTTATCGCACCGCGATCGCAATGGGCGTTGTCTTCCGGGTGCCTACGGACGAGGCGCGCGACGAGGACGAAGACCCAGACGTTGGTATTTTCTCCCGACGTGCATCGAAGAAGTCGTGGAAGTGGGAGCAGATGAAGAGTTGGGACTGGAGAACGGTCTCGGGGCTTCCGGATTGCACTTTATCGTGTGGGCCGAGTCCTGAGGAGGTTTTGCGTATGGGAAGACGCTTGTCTGTTCGCGGGGGTTCTCTCGGGATATAGGGTAAGTCACGGTACAACTTAAACAAGTAGTTATGTTCGAGAGTGTCGCATTCTTCTCAGCAGCTGCGTTGAGGTACATTGTACCATTATGAAGCTTTATATCGTGTTTGATACAGCAAGTAGTGTATTCTTGCAGCTTAGAATGGCGTGCAATGGATTGGGGACGAATTAAGGACGAGCTAACTTAGAGTCGTACAAGAACCACTTGAGTTCCCCACCAGCGGGCCGGATTTCTCCGGGATCGTCATCGGCTAGTAAGTATCGGCAATTTTACGGCACCGCGTGCCCTTGAACCTCTACCGCCATGCAGCCCACGCTCGACATCTATAAGCGAATGAACCGCGGTCCTGAATATGTTTGCCAGAACTGCATGAAACACGCCGAGAGCAAGGCCGAGTTGAAACAGTGCACGGGATGCAAAGTCGCAGCTTATTGCAGCCGGGAGTGTCAAAGAAGCCACTGGCCTACTCATAAGTCAGTCGTCATCTACTGATGTTACGCGATGTTAGCGCTATGCGTTCCATCCCACTCACTGGACGACGGCTTCCACGACAGGCAAATGTGTCGCTCTGCAGGGAGCGCATCGCTCCGCGACGCCACGGGATACTCTACCAAAGCCGCGCTGAGCGCCCGAGCCGGCGACTGGATGGTACACCACTCGAACGCGCTCAACATCATCGTCGGCTGGGCCGTCCGCGTCAAAGCGGACTCCTCCTCAGACATCGACCGCATCGTGCAGGGCGCGACGCACGGCGTCGTCCTCACGCTCTCCGTGCCCCCCGGCGCGCACGACTACAACGACGGCGGGAACCCCGCGCTCGCGTTCCGGATCGTCTCCGTCGCGCTCAAGCGGCGCGAGGAGAGCTACACCTTCCGCACGGAGTGGGCCGCGTGCCGCACGGGGTGCGCCGAGATCGAGCGCGACATGCGCGCGCGCAACGGACACCTCGCGCAGTGGCGCCGCACGTTCGCGGGAGCGATTCCAGCCGAGTTCGTCATTGGGGACACGGGCCTCTCGACGCATAGGGAGTACCCGGTATACAAGCCCGATCCAGTCGAGGTGGGGCGACTCAGCCCGGAGCAGGCACGGCTCCTCGCGCGCGACGTGCTCACGCTGCATCGCGCAGCTGTCAACACGGGGGTCACCCTCCGGATCCCTGTGGACATGACGAAGACTCAGCCGGACGTGGGGAAGCTCGTAAAGGGGAGGAAGACGTGGCAATGGAAGCCATTGGACGACTGGTCGGAGGTCCTCCGACATCCTGGATGCCTACTCTTCTCCGAAATCAACCCGAAGGACATGTACGACATAGATACGACGTTGTCAATATAGTGGCGCTACACTACTCCCAGGTCTGTTCACGATTCTGGTGAAATCTTTCCTTCTTAGATTTCTTATATTTCTCATTCCCTTCTTTATCTACAGTACATTTTACTATCCACTGATTACATTGAACTCATATCTTACGAACTCAGTTGCTACCGATATAAAGGGAGATATATTGATGGGTATCCCTCTTGTTGACTCTGGCCAGTTGCTCACTACAGGCGTCCGCAAAGCACAACCACCAGTGACACTGGGATGCCCTAGCCCGCCGTTGCTGCTTCAAACGATCCCGTTCCATGGCATACGCGGCCCGCATCCCACTTTTTGCCATGTACACCTCGTCATCAGCCCCATCCACGGAGCGCGCACGGCGCGCGGAACGCGGAGCGCGGACGAGCACCTTCGGCACGTCCTCCTGTTCATCTCGTCCCGATCGAGACCATCGAGTGCCAAGACTACGCATACTACATACACCGATCAGTGAGTCGCACCTCTGAGAACGAGAAGCACGCAGAGCCGCGCGAGGCCAAACCGCGCGTGGTCCGTGGGCGGGCAAACACTGGCAAGGGCATTTAGTCTCGGCGCGCCGTGCGCGGTCGTCTCGGCCTTACTGCGCGCACGGCGATGCTACGTCCCGGGACGCTGTGCAGTCAAGCCCTTTTCCCCTACATAGTGGTATCCGAAGCAGGAACGAGCACGCGCGGGCGCGACGCCGGCGATGAGCTGAGGGTGCGCACCCTGAATATGTATACGAGGATTCACTCGCGCGGGGGACCCTGCACAACGCACTGAATGCGGAGCGCGACTTCGTCTCCCTTGGCTTGTCATTTACACTCCGCCCGCTCGCCCGTGCGCAGACTTCCTACGGGGTTCGCGAAGTCGACTAAGCGAGGGCCAGTGGCCACCGCGTAGTCCTCCTCGAGGCACGTACAGACCACGCGTGTGCGCGCGAGCAGCACACTTCCTCGTACGCGACATGAATGTGTGTCTGGGGGTCCTATGCGGGCAGGCGTGGGCCAGGGGCACGCACGCGGCCTCAGGAAACAAAGCTTCGCGCCCCGCGACACCGGGAGGCGCAGCGTGCACGTATATGAGATGAACGTGGGGTATCGGGAGATCGATTATCGGGGCGGGTGCGATGCGATTTACATAGATAGCAGAGGTGCGTGAGGGAATCGAAATCGAAAGAATTCCTTCATGAAGGACGTCCACGCAGGTATTCGAACACGAGGCATAGGATGCCTCCTTGTCCGAAGGCCCCGAGGGGCGCACCCGACGATGGGTGGCCTGGACTGCGACGCATCGCGAGCTATCCGCGAAGCAGCGCCCGAAATGGAATGAAGAAGACCGACGATTATACTCACCTCCGCGCAGGTTGCATCATTGCTAGATCGGTAATGCCGCCTGCTCATGTCCACAACAGGGCGGAAGAGGCTACTCGGGCCTAGACCAATCGCATGCAGCTCTTCGACATCAAGCTCTACGCGGACACCTCGGTAACACGAGCCCTAGTCAATGCGTTGCGAGTGCTGCCTGAGAAAAACACACTGGCAATCCTAGATCGGCTCCCAGGAAATGTCACAGATTATATCGCCCACATACAAAGGAACGACACAGCACGTACAACACCGGAACGCACGAGACGAAACCACCGACGTATTCTGGCTGGGCACGCCTCGCGAGCGCACCGAACGTGCTACACGAGGCTCTCAGACGCGTCGGCGTGAGGCCGCCGGCCCACGCTGACGACGCGGCACGTCGTCACGCGACCGCGCACCTTCGAACTTCGCGCGCGAGCAGAATTCGAACCCGCGCACGAAGTTCGAATGAGCAGTTGGCGCGACGCTTGCCGCTGGGCGCGGGGCGCGGTATCAGGCCGCAAGTAGATGCCAAAGGCACGGCGATTCTCGAGAACGCGCGCGACCCCCGCGCGTGGGCCCAAAAAGCGTCCAAAGGAACACCTTGGCGAGAGACGTACGTCGATGTCGACGTCCCGGCCTGAGAGCGTGTCGATCTGGGGCAATACTGGCAGCCACGTACATACGTGTTCTGTACGTGTCGACTGTAGGGCGCCCGGGGAGTGGCCACGAGAGCACGTCTTCTCGATCGAGCCGAGGAAGTTAGGCAGGATGCGCCTCCCGCGCGCCCCCCCGCGCCAGGGTGCGCGGCGTTCCTAGTCGGAGATGAACGTGGAATTTTCTCATTGAATCTGTGGGTCACGACGTCAGCGTCCTTCGAGGTGATCCCGCCGGGGGGTCATAAGTCCTTACTAGGATGGAGGAGGCCTTCACATCTGGTGGCCAAGCAAGTCATCTAATCCCGCGAAGGTAATCGAGTACGAAATGACCGACGGTCGCGAGATGTGGCGCTTGGATAAGGTGCCGCCGTGCGCTGGGTGATCCAGTAAGTACGCACCGCGCGAACGGCGCATAACAGCGTTCGCGGGCAACTGAGAGCCCGTCGCGCCGATACAAACTGTAGGTCATAACCCCGCACCGAAGGAGCCCTCGAAGCTCGAGCGGGGCACCAGTGATCACCAGATGGTCTCGTGAGCTTCCGCGAGCAGCACCGGTCCTGTAGCGTTAATCCCTCAACTCTCAAGCTTTCGAGTAAGACAGACCTCACGGCGACCTTCAGCGGCAATCTCGACGCATCGTACATAATACCACCTGAACCGCATTAGTCGTTAGCACCAGCCAAGCATATAGCTAGTTCAACACATACAAGCGATGAAGTAACTGAGCATCCGCATCACGCCTTTCTGAGCGGCCGGCACGGGCTTGTGAGTGCGGCCAGGCGTCCTTGGCACGCGGCAGAAGAGAGGCGCACGGGCCCGAACTTCGAAGGAAGGGCGTGCCAAGCCGAAGCCTGAGCTTGTGCGTAAACTTCAGCGGCGAGCTAGACGTAAGTGCTAGAGTAAAGACGGGCGGGAGCGAGGTTATGTATACGCATACGCACGGAAGGTCAGTCACGGGATGAGAGCGCCGCGCTGTCCCCGAGGTGGGTTAGCGCTTGGAGAAGGGTGTCCAGGGGCGTACGTTTTCGAACGGCTTAGCACGAATCGCGCACCAAGAGTGCGCCGCCCCACCGCGCGAAGATGGCTCTGGAGTCAGTGTTGTCGACACCGGTGGCGCCGCGTCATGGGTGACTTGAACGTACACTATACACATAGAGAAACCGTTAGCGCATGACCGCGACAGCAAAAAGAGGAATGAGATCCACGAACGTGCGTGGCATTTCCTAAACGGAGGGAGAACCAGCCTGGTGAAGGGTTTGATGAATTCGATGCCTACAGCTCGACGCGGAAACGACGCAGGAATTGCGTGTATATGCATGACTACTATCTCCAGAGGTGAGTGGACAACAAAGGGCGGGATATGGAAGATGCACTCTCAAAGGAAAAAGCCGGAGAACGCACCGATTCCACGCACCCTGGACCTGACGATCGCCTCGCTTCTACGTTCGTCTACTCTCTGCTCAGGAGTCGGAGCTCCCCGCTCACTGCTTCCCACATCGGCCCGACATGTCCAGAAATAAAGAAGCGGCGCAGGCAGTTGCACTCGGGTATTCTTAGCGTCACTGCGAGCGAAAGTGCTTAGAGACGGACGGAATTGAGCACCTTGTCAGTTATGCTAGCAAATGCATGCGAGGAAGAACACGGCGTACCGGACAGCTTACACGAAGTTCTAGCAGCGTGCGAGAGATCTCAGCCCAGAGGACCGGCGAATCCGAGGGGCACACCGGTCTTACCCGCGGAGAGCCGGAGATGAGTGGTGTGGCGTATGGCAGGCTTTGACAGCTTGACAGAGAACCCATCTCCTCCGTCCTGCCATCGCTGCCGTTGTGGCTCGCGATCGGGAAGTTCCACTACCGCCCTCCGCGGCCGCGGGAGAGGCCGTCGCCGTGGTCGTGTGTTTATGGATATCCAAAAGCTGCGCAGATAAGGCAAGAGATAAGCACCACATTCATGAGCACAAACTTTACGTGACTTGCCGTCCCGTTGAAATGAATGAAAGAGAGACACTAGAGACAAAACGGATGACTACAATCAGACAGTTTTCGTATGTAGATGGAACATGGCTCGCGGCTAGGCTGTGGGAGATACAACATACGCGGTGGTGATGGCAGGGAAATGTTCTCCATCAGCTGGAAGTACATTCATGAGTATGCAACGCCGTCGAAGGGGACGATGAGAAAGTAGGGGCAGTGACATACCACGATCCCAAATCTGCGCCCTCAATGTCTTGCCGTCAATATTGATTGGCCGTGCGCCGTACTCGACACCAATTGTTGACCTCTTCTCCAAGCTGAACGCATCACGAAAGAAACGCGACAACACTATGGTATCCGGGTGGGCTAGAACGTCTAGCCCAGCTCCTGAACTCGTCAAAGCGAGTACGCACAGTTCCTGGAAGGTTTGCCAAAATGGGTTCAGCACTCATAGTAAGAAGAGAATGACAGCGACGTACGACTTTCCGACGTCAGAGTCCCCAATAAGGACGACCTATCCCAGCGAACGCAAGACGATTGATTAACATCTAGCCCTTACCCGCTTTCTGTTCGCGGTAGACCGGTAAAGCGAGGCACCTTGAACAGATAGTCGAAGTTGCTCCTCTCAGCCATGCCTAATGATCAGGTATAGTGGTCAGGTGTGTTCGTGTGCGGATGTACTTGAGTCGTGAGTGAGATTTGTGGGGTTGTGGCGGACGTGGAGGGGAATAGAAGTGCTAGCGCTACCAGCCGGCTGGGAGACGAGCCGCTGCCGGCAGACTCCGAATCCCTCTGCTGCGCGACTCTGATTTGGTCTCCGTCTTGCCCCCTCCGAATCCGTGAGTGCCATCATTCACTGGAAGCAGTACCAACGTAAGTTACCTTGATCTGATACGGCGTACAATCGGTGACTTACTGCTTTGCTTACTGGTAGCCTGAGGAAATGCATCTTCAGTCGCGTTTCAAGAAAAGAAAGGTACGCTCTCAGCTCGAACGTCACTGTGCAGCAGGCCCGCAGCTGCAGACAGATATCCAGACTTCCGGCGCCACCGGACTGTCTGCTTCCGTGAAGCGCGATAAGAAATGTCTCCACCCCTCCAGGTCGCGGAGGGCATTTCTGTGGCTTGGGCCGCGGAGTGCGAGTTCGAATCTTGCCACTTGATGACCTTTCTATGAGCACTCCGGACGCACACGTCAAAAGGAGCACTTCTATAGATTGCTACTACTACGGGTCAGGGTATCACACGCGAGAGAGTTGTAATGATGGACGTACCTTGTGTACCTCAACCGCGCGTAGCAATGTTCACCTCGAGACTTAAGCGGCTGTTCAGGTATTGGGATAAATTGTGACAAGTTAGCGGGAAGAGGAAGCGCGCTCAACAGACTCACCAAAAGCACATGGAAAACGCGGGTTCCAACATCGCGAACTTCAGGAACAGCCCCTCCAGCGCGATCGCACGGTGTCCGTCTGGTAGCGACCGTGTTTAGGACAAGGGATACATTATATGAGCTTAGATAATAGTTCGAATTCTGAAAATACAGCTTAGTGATGAGTATTTCAGAGCATCAATCACTGAGAAAGAGTGCTGAACTAACGTACACAACAGCAGCGAACCAGAACCTCAGGTTCGCCCGAGAGCTTAAAAGTAAATCTTCGCACTGCGGTTCCAGTCTTTTTCCGTGAGCCGCCGCGCCGTCCCCCTGCAGATCCGTCCTTCTGACCACTTGCACGTGCGCGGATGCTGCACCCTGACGGAGACGTCTTCGAGGCTGGTGTTGGCCTCAGCAAGCATTCGCACAGTCTCCTCCACCTTGAACTCCTGGACAGAACGCTCTGCTGGAGTCAGAGGTGGGGACGCGCTGGGAGGCGCAGGACCGGCACCAACAGCACGGAAACGAGGGGGTACTATGTCGAGCGACCAAAGCCCCGTCTGACGTGTAGGACAGAGGCCGGCCGTCATGACGTCAACTTCGAGACATTGGAGGAAGAGATCTTGTATGGCGTCGAAGAAATCGCGCTGTGTATGCGCCCTGATCAGGTCCATGGTAGCGAGGGAAAGGAGAGAGAGGACACACGAGGATGTTTCCATAGTTGAGAGTACTCTGTGGTCCATCTTGGCCGAAGTTGAGCGAGAGCGTGAGATGACGCAGGCCGCTGCCCCACGGCTTGCGCAACATTGACGTGAAACTCGCGTCGCCGCCTTCGCAGAGAAACTTCCCGGAGACCGCAGAGAGATTCAGGTGTGTCGGATGTGCGTGCTCCAAGGCATCCCTCAACATCTCGCGCTCCCAAAGCAAAGACCGTGCGCCGAAGTCGGAATGCAGAAGAATGCGGGGGATGTGACACTTGAGACCGAGGATGAATAGATCGACAACTGTCCCGACGAACTGGTGGAGGTGTTGCCATGAGTCAGAATGACGTTCCTGGGTCGCGAGGTTTATCTCGCGGTGCTGGCGATGCTCCGCAAACGATTCTGCATCCTCACAGGGCCCATGGTAGGACGTGCTGAGTCGAAGATAAGCTAGATTGGGATATGAGCGAATGAGGGGTGCAACGGCGGGATAATCGGTATTTTCGATCGAGAGGTAGCGCATCCTGGGATAGACGACATCTGTATCGCGAGCTGGGGTGTGACTGTCCAAAGCATACCAGGCGGTACACTCGATCTGCTCGAGTGTGGCCGCATGATTGGCAAGGAGGCGGGTAGGATGATGATCTTCCAGCTCTTCGTCATCCATTTTGTCCCATACCTTGTCATCATTGGGACCAATGAAACTGACAATGACGGAAGTGAGCTGAGACTGAGAGTTCTTGAGGAAGCTGCATGTGAGCTCATCAGCCATACGGATGTCGACCGAACGCAGCGAGCGGAGCTGAGAAAATGCGGCTTCAAGACCTTCGTGCTCAATGAGCATTTCGTCTCCGGAGTCAAGTGTGAGGTGCTCTAGGCCTACGAGACGAGGGACAAGCTCCCACAGATTCGTCGCGATCTCCTCGGATATACCTGGTGGCGAGAGATCGAGACTACGGAGGTACCGGCAGCGCGACAGCTCCTCCGCGCGGAGGAATAAGATAAAGCTTTTGACGCCCCTGGTACTGGTGATGTGTATGGGAACAGTTCTGAGGACTGCCTTTGCGCCCTCGTGGTAGAGGAATCGGCAGGTCGCCATCAACGTTGTGCCTATGCTGGGGTAGTAGGCGGAGCAGTAAATGATACTGATGAAGATGTCGTGATTCAGCTTCGATTCCATGACCAAGAATGCGTGTGTTGAGCAAGTGTCCTGTTGGAAGTCTATCGTGAACCGCCGTCTGCATGATCTAGTAGACTCCAAGTTGATGTCGAGTCGCAGACGTACAAGGGTATCACAGCTATAAGATGGCCTTATGTGGTTATAGGTTGCCGTATGGCGCTTAATTCTATAGATATGAGGTAATTTGAGAGTACCAAGTCTACAGGCTGCACGCGGAGAGGAGGAGGAAGGAGGAATCGAGCCAGAGACGCGTCGTGTCTTGTTCATAAGCGCCTGTGTCAAGAGGGTACTAAAACTTACCATAATGGAGTATGTTACGTAAGTGATGCGACTAGTCTTCTATAGTAAGGTTCAAGCTCCGACCGGGATATACCGTAAGGTATGTGAGGTGCGAAGTGCTCTACTTACAACGTCTCTGGTACTAAATTGCCCGGAACTCCGACGTATATCCCAATCTGACCCACATCTCTTCGCGTACACCCCCCTACATCCCAAGTACCAGCCTTACGTACCAGTCAATACGCCACTATTTGACTGGTACTACTCCGAGTCCCATCCTCGGAGTCCGAGTACTGCCTCTCCTTTCCACCGACTCTAAACGTCAAAACGTGACGCGGCTACTCCCAAGACCCAACGCCCACGCCGGTCCCGTGGCGTTTAGACCCCCTACTTATTTCCCATTTCAACCTCTCTATTGTCTTTCCGTTCCCCGGTTCCTGTGCGCGTGTAGTGACTCTCATGTGAGTTTCTTACTTGAAGTTTGCTTGAAGATATCTCTCAAAAGGAATGGTATCGCTCCCGTGACGGTTGATTGTTCGTGAAGCCATGTGGTTGCTAAATACGAACACCGGAAGACACAAGCTCTTCAACCGCCCCGAGGACGTTCCCGGAGGATACGCCATCCTATCACACGTATGGGGCAATGTGTCCGAAGAGGACACCTTTCAGGGGGTTCAAGATGCTATGAAACGGTGCGACGAGAATGATGAACGGCTTGCCGCGCTTGAGGAAGACAGGAATCCGCTTCTGACATTCAATGACCTTCAAGAAGCAATTGCAAAACTACAGAGCACGGTTGAGCAGCAGCAACGGACTATTGATCAACTCGTCCAGGTAGTGCTCAACAAGAATCGCGACACCTACTACTCCTCCGCTCAATTCCCATCGACATCATTTCCTGAGACTGTGCTCGTGTCAACGCAAGCCCCAAGCCCATCCCTCACATTCGATACCCAATCTATTTCCACAAAATCCGTTATACATCATTCCGACAAAACTCAGCCTCGTGATCTTATATCGCAGAAGATTCGAACATTCCTCCAGCAAGCCGAGAAGCACGGGTTCGAATGGGCCTGGGCAGACACATGTTGTATTGATAAGACGAGCAGCTCTGAACTCACTGAGGCAATTAACTCCATGTTCCGTTACTACTCCTTATCCGAGCTCTGCTTCGTTTACATGAACGACGTATCTCCCCCATCTGATCAGTTCAGACGGCCTACCCCGGGCCCATTATCATCATGGTGGTTCAATAGTAGTCGCTGGTACACTCGTGGATGGACGTTGCAAGAGCTCCTCGCGCCGAAAACAGTATATTTCATGTCACGCAACTGGGAATATCTCGGCAACAAGTACGAGCTTGCTGATGTGCTCGAGCACATTACGTCTATTCCTGTGAGCGTTTTACGCTTCGAAACGGACATTACGGAAGTTAGCATCGCCGCTCGGATGGCATGGGCATCAAACCGTTCCACGACGCGTGTGGAAGATGAAGCGTACTGCCTATTTGGGATCTTCGGCATCAACTTGCCGACCCTTTATGGGGAGGGGCGCAATGCCTTTTACAGGCTTCAAGTGGAACTTGCAAGGTTATCACCGGATACAAGCATCTTTGCGTGGGGGCCCAAGAATTATGCTGAGACCACGGCGGACCTTCAATTCACGACCAAGTGCCAGTGCGAGGGAGGAACAGCTGAGTCCGGGACTACAGATCGCAATATTCTTGACACACTATCACATCTCTTCTCGCCATCTCCCTCACTATTCAAACGGTGCAGCAAGATAACTTTCACTGGCGTCAGGACTGGGAACGGTCATCAAGCGGCGTCTTCCTTGGTAAGTCACTTCAAGCTCTCGAAGACGTGCCCGGTGTGACAGGATTCAAATATTACTAGTGTAACTCAACTGATTATTTTCTTGTATCAGTCCCCGGAGATCTCGAGGAGGACAACTCAGACTTTACAATCCAACCTCATTTCGTTCACTCTGACTCCCCAAGGGGTCCGCGCACACTTACCAGTCTACAAGCTGGAGAAAAACGCCGAGCATATCATTGCTCAATTATGCGGCAGCGAATACGAAGAAACCAGGACTAATCGACCCCTGCCATTAGAACTGGAATATCGGCGACAGGTCTGGCTCGTACTTCACCTTGACAAGAAGGCATCTGAGAATGCGGACCTACCCATATACAAGTGCGCTGGACACAGGCCCGTTCGCGTGCTTGATGTTGCCTCTGTTACCCGCCTTATACTTGATATCGAATGGAGAGACTTGTATATCACTCCCTGGCCTACATACCGCGTCTCGAACACGACGGAACTGCACGAGAACGTCGCACGCCTGCGCATAGGCTCTAAGCAGCCATTCCTGCTTAATCCCTCCATGATAGCGGAGTTCGAGCGTCGCTTCCCATTCCAACTATCTGCGGTAAACTCCGTGGGGCTGCCGTGGACTGGCACGGAACCGGTGATGTTTTCATTCCAGAGAACCGATCACAAGGGGAAGCCGATTGAACTCGCATTCGGCCGCTGCCAGAAATGGAGTGTCGATAGGGCGTATTGCGACGAAGCAGCAACGGTCCATGGTACACCCTACTTTGCGCAACAGTTCAGTCGGGAAGAGAGGGGCGGAGAGATCACGCACGACTGTGACCAAGACCACATTGTGTTGGATTACAACAGCTGGAAGAGACGCGTGCGTAGATATGTTTCGATAAGGTCCGGGACTAGGATTTGGTGGGAGGAGCTTCCGATCACGTTTCCTATCTTCTTTGAAGGACACATACTACCGTATGCACCAGGCGCCACAGATCCACCCTCCACGCAAGCTTGCAGTATATTGCGAGTCACCTTTGGTGATTAGGGGAATATCTAAGTCTTATCCGAGCATAGTATAGACGCCCTTCTACGTAGCCCGTGATACGAGAATCCGAAATAGCGTCTCACCGTACCTTGCCAAATACTCCGATGCGTGTTCAACGAACCCTTTATCCAAGCCTGCGCAACCGCGTAGCGTTCCACTTCAAGCGCTGCACCACATATATAAATCCACCATCGAGTCCGAGGATGTCTGAGCAGCGGTCGCGCCGGCGCCGACACGTTGTAACAACCTCCCTGCAAAAACGTGAAGAACCAGCACCCGTCTGAGCTCCCGATTTCGGCTTCAATGTCCACTTGCTTCGGCGCGCGAGCTTCTGCGTACAGTGACGTACCAGCGCAGAGTCTTAGAATAGTGGGCCCTGCATTCGCGAAGCTGCGAGACTGCCGTAGGCGCGGCATCGCGCATGAGGCGGGGATCGAAGTGCGCGAAGTTAGACCTCGTAAATCCGTTTGGAAACGCATAGCCGCAGCGACGGGAGGGATGAACGTGTGTCCGGGGTCGCACACTGGCTCGTAGGAGGACGTCTCGAAGTTCTTGGCGCAAACGGGTGTGCACGGGCGCGCCATGGGACAGCCACGTCGGGCCACGTCTCACTTATCGATAGTCGGCGGGCGGTGGCTGAAGAAGAACAGGCTTGAGCGCGTGAGGGCAGACGCACCTCCCTCTCTAGCCGAGGCGCTACCGAGGTGCGTTCCTCCAGGTCGGCTTCGGACGTTCGATTGGGAGGGGATACGACCAATGGATGCTGCTCCTCGGCCTCATGAGTAGGAAGCTGCGTCGACTGGCTCGCTAGTGCCGATTCGAAGCCCACCATACACCACTGATCTACGTACCGCTGCGAGGGCGAAGGGCAGCGCTCGGAATTGGGGAGAGCTCGGCCACGTTCGCGCGCGCGCAAAAGAAGTATGGATGCATTCATTACGCGCGCCGTGCCTTCCCCGCGGGGGTGAGTTCGCTTTGGAGCACCGAGAACCGCCGAGAACACGAGAAGGCTTCTGCCAGAGCGAAGCCTCGAGCGGCTGGCCACGGCGCGAATCTGGGGGAGGAGTTAAGTATGCACGGATGCCGGGCGCACGATCTCGATTCGGGCAGGACATACGGCAGGCGGATATGATCGTGGATATCTCTGTGATATACATATCGGGGGGCTCGTGCGTTTAGTGGCGAGTGTTATATATCTTCAACTTGACGGTCTAGTAAAGACTCCGCAGCTGTTGGCCCGGCTCAAGCTCAGCTAATCTACTCTTGCACGGGACCATACCTCGTGTCTAGCGCCAAGCAACAGTGTCAGCAGCTCAAATGCAGGGGTAGTGCGACAGCTGGCCGCCCATAGGTGAGACGCTGTCCTCGCTCGCAATCCTGATCCAACTAATGGCACTAACATCGGGTGAGAATGAGTATCAACATAGAGGACGAACGAGTGTAGGTCTCATATTACAACTCACTCCTTTCGTGATGATACGCAGCTGCGTAAGGGTGACTGGGGACGTTATCTTGTGCGCTTCAATGCAGACGAGAACAGATGGCAGAAACCCCTCACTACGGCATCCGCCTGTGGCGTACAAGCGCGTTCAGTAACTGATGTCATCAACTCTACAACGAGTGGAACAGGTTCCTGCTGTGCAACACGTCAACGTAAGCGGGTGAAGATATGGCGCTCAGTGGAACGCACCTTCTCGTAAGTACGTTAGGGCCCCCGGGCGCTGCAATACCCGTGATTCGGCTCGCAGGCAGTTGGGCAGTAGTCTCCTCGCTCGGAACAATGAACCGCCTTTACAAACGCACGATATATATTGAGATGCAGCCTACGAATACTCGCGTACCCGAATATGCACACCTCCTGACGGGTGCTGCCAAACATTGAGTGCTGCGGCAGGCCTCAGGTCGCCTACCGCGGTGGATGGATGAACCTCGGGTTGCCCTCAAGTTACCCATGCGCCGCAGGGCATGTCCCACAATCACCGCCTTCTTGCCAGACGCTGTTTTCAACAACATTGGAAGCAGTCTTCTCCGTGAACCGAAGGTTGCCGTGAAGACGATGGCTGTAGTTGTTGTCTGTCAACCGTCGGTGATGATACGGTAACCCTGAGCGAGTTCTGCATATTGATCGTCCTCAGGAGGATAGCTGACTGTGAGGACTCTATAGCGAACCCATCTTTCATAGACCAGAGGAAGAGGAGGACGTGGGGCAAAACGAACCTGCGAACGCGAGCGAATGACGAAGCGGCTGCCGTCCGATCACCCGGGCCCGAGCCCATCGGATTTTATCGTGCCACGTGATCGTGACGAGGCGCGTTGGAGGAGACGCCGTGAAGTCGCCATCGAGCTTAGCGAGGCGAATTGCTAAGACAGAGGCCGTCCGTAGGGGACACGCTCCCAGCTGCTTACCGATCTCTTACCCCGGCCCTCTTCTCGCTCGCGCTACGTCCTTAACTTAAAAGGCTCTCCTTCCTCTCACGTCGTATTTAATACCTCCAGCCCTGGCGTCTCCATCGATCCTCGCGTTCCTCTCCCCCTCCCTCCGTTCTTCCGCCATTGCCTCTCGTCGTCTCTTCCAGGTCCGTCGTTGTCTCCTCTATCCGCACTGCGTTTGCTGAACGTCTCCGCTCCGGCCAGATTTCCCGCGCGTTCTCTACAGGCAGCCCAGTTCCGAAGATGCCTCCGGTCGACAAACCCGCACTCGACAAGTACGACATCGTTTTCATTGGTGGAGGTAGTGGTGGTGTCGCAGGCTCGGTATGTCTTCCTACTGTGATATCTGCGTGCATGCGAGCGGGCGTAGTAGGTTGCAATGCTGGGGACGTCAAGGGAGGCTCTGGGCCGCGAGACGTATGCTCTGGTGTAAGGGAAGAGATATGATTGAGTCTTCACGAAGACTGACGCCATCTGCCATTCGTTGACGCCTTTCGTCACCCCGCGTGCATACATGGAGAACGTCTATCCCATTTACGAACCGCACTGACCATTTCTCAGCGTAGAGCAGCGTCGTATGGCGCGAAGGTTGCCCTGATCGAGAGCACTGACCGCCTGGGCGGGACCTGTGTCAACGTCGGTGAGTCACGGACCCCGAACGACAGTGTTCGCACATGCTGAGAAACCCCACAGGCTGCGTACCGAAAAAGGTGCTGTCGCGCTGTCCCCGCGCAAAGTGACGTCTACTAACGTATCGTCCCCGCCCGTTAGATAATGTGGCACGCCGCCGACATCGCGGACAAGATCCGGCATGCCGAGGGCTATCAGTTCAAGGGCCCGGGCATCGGCGCGCCCCAGTTCTCCTGGGCGACCTTCAAGCCCCAGCGGGACGCGTACATCCGCCGCCTGAATGGCATCTACGACACCAATGTTGGCAAGGAGGGCGTCGAGCAGCACCACGGCCACGCACGGGTGCTCTCTCCCTCCTCCGTCGAGGTTACACGTCCGGACGGGAGCAAGTACACGCTCAACACGGACCGTGTGTGCGTCGCCACCGGGGGACGGCCGACGGTGCCCAGTGACGAGGAGATTCCAGGGGCGAGCCTCGGCATCGACTCGGACGGGTTCTTC
Organism: Grammothele lineata; assembly: GCA_002150815.3. Lineage (NCBI taxonomy): Eukaryota > Fungi > Basidiomycota > Agaricomycetes > Polyporales > Polyporaceae > Grammothele > Grammothele lineata. The sequence continues at coordinate 705,358 of NDFF03000317.1, read as the reverse complement.
GACCTCGCGGAGCAGCCGAAGCGGGTGGCCGTCGTCGGCGCGGGCTACATCGCGGTCGAGCTCGCGGGCGTGCTGCACACGCTCGGCTCGGACGTGACGATGCTCATCCGCGGGGAGACCGTGCTCCGCACGTTCGACCCCACGCTCGGGGAGACGCTCACCAACTGGATGAAGCACACGGGCATCAACTTCCGGCACGGCTCTAAGGTGAAGAAGGTCGAGGGCGTGAAGAACCAGGGCCTGACCGTGCACCTCGAGAGCGGGGAGGCGCTCGAGGTCGACACGCTCATCTGGGCGATCGGCCGGCACGCGAACACGGAGGGGCTCGGGCTCGAGGAGCTCGGTGTGAAGCTGGACAAGAAGGGCGACGTCGTCGTGGACGAGTTCCAGGAGACGGGCGTGCCCGGTATCCTCGCGCTCGGCGACGTCGCGGGCAAGGCGCTGCTCACGCCCGTCGCGATCGCCGCCGCGCGCAGGCTCTCGAACCGCCTCTACGGCGGGGAGAAGTACAAGGGCGACAAGCTCAGCTACGAGGACATCCCCACCGTCGTCTTCTCGTGCGTCTCCTCCCTCTCTCGCCCGCCTAACGCCGCTGACGTCATCTCTCCCTCCCCTACTCCCCCACTTCCCTTTCCCCTCCCTTTGCGTCCAACAGCCACCCCACGATCGGCACCGTCGGCCTCACCGAGCCCGAGGCGCGCAAGAAGTACGGCGACGCGGCCGTGAAGATCTACCGCTCCTCCTTCCGCGCGCTCTACTTCTCCATGGTCCCCGAGGAGCACAAGGAGCCGTCCGTGTACAAGCTCGTGTGCGTCGGCCCCGAGGAGCGCGTCGTCGGCATCCACATCATCGGCATGGGCTCCGACGAGGCCATGCAGGGCTTTGGGGTCGCCGTCAAGATGGGCGCGAGGAAGCAGGACTTGGACGATACCGTTGCGATTCACCCGACTTCGGCTGAGGGTGAGTGGTTCTGAGCGCCTTGAGTTTGGTCGTCGGTCTGACATGTTATGTTGCAGAATTGGTCACTATGCGGTAATCCTTTCAGATCATACAGCGCGTAGCACAGAACTGTCAGAATGTACCGTCCTACACGAGCGCATATACCGCCGCAGTGTCTCGAACGTTGTATCATAGAGATCCCCCTTCTTCTCACTGTGACTAAGCCACAGCTCTCACCTCAGACTCTAACCTGGTGCTCCTTCGCTTCACACGATATTTCACGCATCACACACCAACACAAATTCAACGCGCAACCCAGCGCACAGGTTCCATTCGACGCAAAAAAAAGCGCACGTATAACAACCCAGCGCCGAGCTTGGCGCCACACTAAGTAACTAAACCGAGAGAGCCTAGAGAGGATATCCGGATATACGCTATATGTGTAAGTCTAAGCAGAGGCCAAGGCCGCAGGCGCGCGCCGCCCTCGCTCCCGCGTGTATATGGCAGGAGGAAAGGGGAAGCGACGCGGCGCGAGCTCGAGGGGCAGCGTGCACATGACATGTATGTACGATACGAGACGGGACGGAACGGAGCTGGACGAGACGAGAACGCATGGTGCATGGGGGCCCGGGGGGCAAGGTGGTAGAAGAGGTGTGTGACCGAGGTATGTATGCAGTCTCCTCAGGCAGACAAGGCAAGGCAACGCAGCCGAAAGAAAAGATGACTTCCAAATACCGCGGGAAAGCAAACGACGGAACGGAACGAAACGACGAGGACGGTGGGGAGCGATAACGGCGCGACGGCAGATACGGACGCGGAGCCGGGACGGTAGAGGCGGAGACGGAGGCAGAGGATAGGAAACCGGTGAATTCGAGAAGTGGAGGGGTAGAAGAGGCTCGAACGCGGCCCGCATAAAATAGATATAAAACAGAGCGCGCCGGTGCGCCCGGCGGGCAAGCAGATGGTGGATGGATGGATGAGTGAGAGATGGGCGATGGGCGATAGGATATGGGCGATGGACGATGGACGATGGGAGATGGGTGGGAGGAGGACAAAGGCGGAGGATGGATGGATGGATGGATGGATGGATGGATGGATGTACGCGCGAGAAATCGATGGGGAGCAAGAAACTTCCAGAGTACGGCTGCGAGTATTCCAATATCCACACACGACGGGACGGAACACGGAACAAACGGGTAAAAAGCAGACTACAGTACACGAAATCCGATGGGGTGAAGCCAGCACAGAGTGTGTGCAGCGCAACGGGCGGATGTAGCGGATGTTGATGAAGAGGAAAGGGTACATATGGGGTGAGGGGAAAGCGAGCTTCCGCTACGGACACGCCGCGCTCGAATTATACTGGTACAAGCGATAGGCGCCACAGCTCCATGCATGGGCGATGGGCGATGGGCGGCTGGGTGACTAGAGCCTAGACGGCCGTATGGTAGGTAGGTGTAGTAGGTAGGTGGGTAGATGGGAGGTGCGGGTGGGGCACGGAATGATACAGCATGCGACAGCAGAGGGAGGAGGAGAGGAGAGGAATGAGGAGAGGAGAGAGAACGTCCTTGACGGGGGAGGAGAGAGCAGTAGACGAGAAGGAGAGTGGGACGCGCGACGCGCGGATGCCTGCGCGGCTTTTGGACAGAGGAGAGGGCTCTGGGCACCTACGAAGGAGGCCTTTTACATGGACCCTACCTAGGCGGTGTGTGGATGATACAGAGGTGGAGGATCGCGGACGAGAAGGGAAAGCCTAATATGCACAGGCAAAGGCGAAGACTATCCCACCGGACAAGTGAGGTCGACGGCGGGTGGGTGTATAGAGTAGGAGGAGGAAAGGAGTGGACGAATGGACGAGGGGCTGACTGATGGTGATGGACAGCGCACGTCCAGCGGCGATACAGCGGAGAGGAACGGATTGCACGCGCGGCGGCGGTGCTTGGGGCGAGGGGCCAAGGTACAAGGGAGGAGGTTGCGGAAAGCCGATATATCACAACAAGGACTTGCGGGCCCGACGACGGGAGCGGGGAGAGTTATAAGACAGCAGACGAAGGAGCGCCTAGAGGCGCCGCTTCTCCACGTATCCCCGCTCCTGCACGACCAACGCCCCAGGAAAAGGTAGCTCGAAGGCGCGCCTCCACAGCGTGTCGGCGTCCGCGCTCGAGAGCCACCACGGCGAGCGCGTCGCCGTCACGGGGCGTCGCGCCTGCCGCTGGTGGGTAACGCGAGGCTCGCGAATCGTGCGACCCATCTCGTCCCGACCCCCGCACGCCGTTACGAAACACGCGTATATCGCATGTTTCCTGCGCGTGCGGGGCGAGCGACAGGCGTATATATCATGAGAGTCGTGATGAGGTGCGCTGATGGACAAGGGGATGTGGAGAGGGGGACAGCGCATATACAGGCCTCCAGAGCCGTTCAGCTCGACGCCTCGCCCGGGGTGCCGCTCGCGTTCTGGTCCTCCTTGTGGTGCCTCGCGATCTTCTCGATACCCGCGCCGACGGCGGTGAGCCGTGCAGTCTCCTGCGGAACCCTAAGTCAGTTCTCTCCTATGCGTTCCGAATTTAGGCGCTTACCTCTTCCTCCTCCTCATCGTCGTCCAGCCCACTGTCGGTCTCCTTCGGACTGTCTTCGACGTCGTCTTCATCGTCGCTCGCCGTACTCGCCATGCTGCTTGCCCCGCTCTCCGTCACCTCGCTGGGCACACGCACCCTGGAGCCATCGCGAACGGGCGTGGGCATGCCATCGGACATCACCGCCGAGTCAGACCTCCCAATCGTCGGGGTGGCGGGGGCCGCGCGCGCCGTGTCCGTGCTCTCGCGGCGTTCGGGGTGCGGGAGCGAGATCGAGTGGTGGGAGTGGTGGTGACGATGGTGAGGCGCGGGGGCGGGGATGGAGACGGCGGTCGTGATGTGCTCGTGGTGAGACGGGGACTTGGTGCCGTCGGCCGCGGGTGTAGAGGGAGCGGAGACAGGCGTGCTCTCGCTCACGGGGATAGGGGCGGGGACAGCGGGTGCGTCGTCTTTCTCTTCCATCGTTGGGACCGAAGTCTTCGCTGGCGTCTCACTGACCACTTCAGCTTCCGCTCCTCCCTGCTCCGCCGACTCCTCTGCGGGAACCACGTCTGCACCGCCCTCACCCTCTTCCTTCGCCTTCGCCTCGGCCTCTGCCTTCTCGCGCTCCTCACGCTCCTTCTTCTCCCGCTCGCGCTGCTCCTTTCTCCTCTTCACCCATGCCATACCGGTGCCGTCATCGTCATCTGCGGCGGCCTTGGCGAGCCCAGACGCGTCGTTGCCGGCTTGCACGCGCGACCAGATGTTGGATTGGCCGGCTACAGTCTTCACGGAACCCATGCCACCGTAACCCCATTCGACAAACTCGGGTTCGTCGGTCCTAGAAAATATGAATGAGCATGTGGGAACAGAAAAAGGCGAGTATATGCGCGCCATACGCGCACAGGCACGAAAAGGATGCTTACCTGACGTTCGCGAAAGGATTCTGATTCCGTTTTGCGCCATACACGCGACCGTTCAGCATACGCTGCTGTCTCCGCCCCCCATTCGCGAAGCCGGCCTTCGGCGGCACCTTCGCCTTCTTGTCGTCCTTGCCCGACAGCGACGTGAGGCTCTGCGTGCGGCCGAGCGGTACCCCGCCGTCGCTACCTCCCCCACCACCAAACAGAGAGAGTTTCTTCTTCTTGCTGAAGGGCAAGTGGTCGACGCTCGGACCGCCCTCAGACGTCCACCTATGCAGGGGTGAGCCAAAGTCGGAGCCGCGCCGCTCGCGCGTGACGCTCCCATCGCGCGACATGCTGCTGTCGCGGCTGCTCGCGATCGCGGCCGCGCCGCGGGCGCTGCGGCCCCGCGCGCTGTCGGCCTCCTCGATGGAGAGCGGGCGGCTGAGCGAGGAGGAAGGGCCCTTGTTGAAGCTCCCGGAGCGGCCGAGGAAGGGTTTGAGCATCTTGGACCATTTCTTCTTCCGGGGTGAGTCGGGGGAGGTGAGAGTGAGGGTGGAGTGGACGGGCGAGGCGGGGACGACGTCCCAGTCGGCACCGCATTCCGAGGGCGCGGTCGTGGCCTGCTGCGAGGCATCGAGGGTGGAGAGCTCGGGGACGTCGGGGAGGGGCTGAGAAGTGTCGAGAAGGAGGGAGCAGGAGGGGAGCCCTGACCGCGCTATCCTGGGACTCGGGGGCGGGAGCTTGGAGTCGACGGGTGACGTGCCTGCGGCGGCAAGCGCTGACGACGCCGTGAGCTGCTGCTCCGCGTACACCTCATCGTCGTCGAGGAAGACGGGCGGAAATGATGAGTAGTCGTCTTCGAGGTCGCGACGCGGCTCGGGGAGGGGGGCGAAGCGAATCTTGCGGACGGTGCTGGGGTTGGAGCCGTGGCGCGAACGCGACCCGAGGGCGGCATTGTAATTTGAGAGACGGGGATTGTGGGATGGGCCGGGCGACGGGGAGGATTTGGGAGGGAAGTAGTCGGATGCGTCGCCGGGGGCGGAGGAGGAAGCGGAAGAGGAGAGGGAGGAGTTGGAGGGGATGAGGGGGGGAAGAGAGGCTGCGTGGTAGGCGGGAGAGGCAGCAGGGGAAGAGTTGAGAAGAATGCCTGGCAATGGCCGCGGTGCGACCGAGTGGACGAGAAGCGTCGCCATCGAGGGCGGAATGGGATGCGGCGAAAAAGCAAGCGGGGCGAGGCAGAGGGAGAGTCGGAGGGGCGGGAGGGAGAGTCGAAGGGGCGGGGAGAAGGGAGACAAGAAGGATAAGTATCCTCCTCACAAGATGAAAAGAAGATAGAGTGGCTCCCTGCCCTCCGCCGCCGCTCCCGCCCATGAACCCACCGCCAAGCTCGATAAGGGTCTCCGGGGGCCCTCCGCGCTAAACACGTGCGTCCGCTGCGTTCCCATTCCTTTCCCTTCCTCCACTCCTCCCGCCTTCCGCCACCACACCGCCCGCCCGCCACCGCCGCCGTCTCCTCGCACGAGCATCTAGAACCGATCCCCTGCGAGGCGTGCCAGCGCGCAGCTCAGCACGGACGACGCACCTCGCTCCGCCAAGACGACCCTCATCCCGGGCCTGACAACGCCCAAGTCGCCTTCGCAACTTTCCGTTTCACCTCCATCGGCTATGCGCGCCTCTAACATATGCCTCCATCTCAGATTCCCACCATCATCGCATCTCGCCTTCCCAGATCTCGCCCGTCCCTCCGCCCTCTTTCCTCCAGCCGAGTTTCTCCCGCGCCTCTCTCCAACCTCGTCCCGAGCTCGTGTTCGTTCTTTCTCGCTGCCAGGCTCACGACCGCCAGCAATAACACCCGTCTCAGCGGCACGTTCTTATGTTCGCCCGCGGAACTATAATCTCCGGGCGCCAACGCACCCCGCACATGCACTGCTGACGATCGATCGAACAGACTCCTGCCCGGTGGCGTCTCCTTCTCATGCCTCCTCCGGCCGGATCCCCTTCCCCTTCGAGTCATTTCCCGCTCTCCCGCCTTCGCCTCCGACGTTGACTGCGCTCTAGATTCCGCACCGTCACCGCCTTGCGCCGACGACACCGTAAGATCCGCTGCGGGACACATCCTTCGCCATAAGCATGGGATTCTTCGCCTTCTGTGCCTGCAACTCCGACCACACGGGTCTTGTGACCCACCCCGCGCCACGACACGACAGATGATATTCCGATGCCTACTGATCGTTTTGTATACGGACCCACATTCGCCCTCGTACTCAGCCTCTTTCCTTGCAACGCGACACCGTCACCCTTGGGGTAAGAAGCTTGGCTCCCGGACGCCCTTGGAAACGTTGGCGCCGTTCAGTCATACCCCGGACCTTACGGTCTGCGGTGTTTTCGCCATTCCTCTCTCTCACTACAAATTACGCTACCCTCATCAGCTCGTGACGCTCATGTCTCGATGAACCGATAAATATACCCAGCTATCTCCAGAGTCAATGAATGATTCTTAGCATGCACGCACCGTCCTCCGAGTTTCCGACCTGTTTCGTCATCGCGATCGATACGTGCACACTCTCGTGACCGCCGCGCTCGAGGAGATACGCAGACTCTCTCCCCGCCGTGCCGTTCGCACACCAATCATCGCTCTTCCCAGCGAGCTTTTCGCCGCTTATACGAGGACCCCCGGACGAGTCGCATTCCGCGCGCGCCCCTCCTTCCTCGTCCCCTCCTTCCCCGTCCCCTTCTATCGTCGACTTGGCCGGGGGATCCTGCGCAGCCCGCTCCCCTATCCGTCCGAAAGACCCGGGAACCGCTCTCTGCGACTTGGCTTGGCTCGACGCCACCGAGGGCTGTGCGCGCCTCTTCGAATTCTGAATCCACCCTCCTTCTGCAATACAGTCTGTGCGTCATCGCGCGGTCCAAGGCGATATCGCGCCTCGGGGTGGAGCGCTCGGGCGCCCCTGGTGCTGCACACTGCACAGTGCCAATCCGTTACTTCTTAGGCGCGCGGCGGTGAGTACGCATCCCTCTCCGGTCGATTGTTAGCTGGTATGAATTCTAGATGCAGTGTTGTATGGACATAGGACCCCCTGGTATCGTACCGCAGGGCGCGTATATGCGTGTTTGCGCGAGGAATGCAGAACCTATCCTCTTTCGGGACGAAGGATTGTCGTGCTGTTGGAGGGAGTCTAGACCACCGCCGTGCGCTGCCTCTTCTGCGAAATGGGGTCCCTTCGACTGGGTACGCACGCAGTTGTGTTTACCATATGTTCTTGCGCCCCTATTGTAGGATTTCGACCCTATCGTTGTGCGCGGACATCAACCCCGTATCTGGCCTTCCGTTCGCGGACCCCGGACAGGTCAACCTGCATCCTCACTTGTACTCGCGCGCGATGGACCCACAACCACAGACGCGCTCGAGCCCTGCCAGGACAACAGCCGAACGTTGTGGTTCCGCTCCCATCATCTGCAGCTTCTCTACCAGGCTCTTCGGTGGACGCCGTCGAAGGCACGTTCGTCCGCGTCGGTCGAGGCAACCACACATACTTACTATAGCTATCGCAGAACGTTCTACGCCCACTGGCCGCGGGTACGCGCCGCCCGACTTCCCCGCCTCCGCCGCCGCGGGAGCGTATGTAAGTACAGGAGAGTTCTAGGGCATTGTGGCGTCGCTCCTCTCCGTACGTCCTCGCTTCCATTCGTGATAGGACCTCGGAGGGTCCCGGGACGCGAACGTAGCCCTGTTCTTTCCAAGTAACGCAGATGCACACACTAGCTCGTCCGCGGCGTACGACCGCGCCGCATTGAGCGACGGATCGCAGCCACGTTCTCTCGGCTCTCTCCATCCACGGACATGCGCCTTCCCAGTCATCGAGCCCGTCCGGGGAGGAAACGTCCCGCATCGATATCCCGTCGTCCAAACGTCCAAAAGCCAAACCCGCATGGAAGCTCCCCATCCCCAACCGACATGACGTCCGAGCCGGAGCGCCGCGGACGCGGGTCCTGTAAGTGCGCTCTTTCCCCGGGCCCCGGACCCGCCGAGCGCGCGGCGTGGAGGCGTGGAGGTGCAACTGTGGTTGCTGCGCGTCGTGGTATCTGAGTTCGGGATTCGATACTCGACGTTATTCGATGCTGGACCAAGAGCGCGCGGGGATGGTTTTGGAGGCAACGACGCTATGCAACATAAATGCATGCTGCGCACGAGCGGACATGAGCCGGCACTGACACGAATATGCGCCCCCGGGCCTCGACCTAGAGTTCCGTCGCCTCTCAGTTTACGCCGGCGCTGCCGCATGACGCCTATTGCTCTCACAAGAATAGCTATAAGCTCGATCGAGTTCTACTAACCTCTTACCCTAACGCTCATGAGATATTCTCAGGTCCGCGGCGTGTACGCGCACGACGTCGACGTCGACGCTGACGTCCTCGTGAAGTTCTAGCCCCTCGAATTCGAACCGATCACACCTCTTCCAGAATCCAGAACGAGCTCCCTTAACTCTCTATCTCGAGCTCCCTCCTTCTCCGGCGAATTGCCTACCCCCGGTGCGCAAACGGCCGCCCGCGCGCTCGCCCGGGCACCTCATTTCCCCCATACTTATCGCCCGTCTTCCAACGCTCGAACGCTCGAACGCTCGAACGTTCGCTCACTCGCGGCCCGCGCGCCGCGATCGTCGCGGAGCGCTCGAGCCCGAACTTTGGCTTTGGAGGAAACACGGCGTACTCCACTCACAACGTACGTACGTATCGCGTCGGCGTTCCACGGTGGCGTGCTCGCTGCGGTCCTTATCTGCCTGAAAGACGTTGCCTCAACATCAACTTTTACGAGAGCGCACGCGAGACCCGCCAGCGTCGGAGCGCCTCCTTCCTCGACTGGAGTCCGCGATCGCCCGCTGCAAGCTCGGGCTCGGGCTCGAGCTTAGAGCTTGGAGCGTGCGCGTGTTGATGTCGATCCCTCGCGCTCGCGCTCTCGGACGCCTCGCGCGTCTCGGGCGCGGGGAGACGGACTCCCGACACCCCTCATGCCCCGTCGAATCTTCGACGCACATCGCGACAGACCCGGACTCAGACGCTCTCCCGTCACGCCACGCCCCGCCTCAACTCGCCTCGTTATTCGGGCGAACGCGCGGCTCCGAATCCCTTCCAGCAGCAGCGCCTCGCACAAGACGCGACGCGATTCGACTTACAAGACGGTACCGTATTACAAGGTACAGCGCGCCGTAGCTCGTAGCGCCTCGCTCGCCCCTTTCCTCTCCCGGGCGGATCATTCCGCACGAACCGTCGTGTCTCGTCGCAACGCCTGGCGCGGGCGCCTTGGCAGGCCCCTCGAGGCGCGCTGCCGACGCGTCCCTGGACACGGTGGACACCAGTGGACAGCAGCACGGACACGTCGGTCGCTTCCCGCCGCCCGCCATCTGTCGGGCGTACGGCACCGCGCGCACGTTCACCATGTCCCGTAATCCCCCTTCATAGCCCATCCTCGAGGCCCGGTCGGACTCCATCGTCTAGAGCCGCCCGACGCGCACGCGCACATGTGCTTTCGTGGCCGCCGCTCATTGCTCCGTCGCACTCCAGACCCTGAGCAGCGGTCCGGGCACTTACGGCGTTCGGCGCACGCCAGCGAGGTCGACGACGACGAAATCTTCGTCCGCGACGCGTTCCCGATTCGAGATGACGCGCCGGTGATGGCGACGCCATGTACTTACTTATTAGCAGATCGGGATCGGGCCCGCGCGGCGGGCCTCGCAATACAAATATTACGGACGTACGTCGTCGCGAACAAGGGTTCGAAGCTCGACCCACGAAGCTTTCGGATATCCCGAGCGGGGGACGCACGGTGCGCAGTGCGCAATCAATATTTCCATCTGGAGTACAAGTAAGCCCTCCAGTAAGCTCGCGATATGAACTCGGCTCAGCACGCAATGAGGGACGCACCTTGGGCCTTCGACGAGAGTCCGAGGCGCTCGGGCTCGGCGCCGCGGGGGCGTAAGGGGGCGTGCGGTTCGGTCGCACATCGAACTCGAACGGGCAGCATACATACAATACAATACGTACTCTACAAGCCTGAGGAGGCCACAGCAACGCAACGCGCGCAATCGTGCAGGCACGGCCGCGGAGTTGCAGCGAGGCCGCCCTAGACCCACTCGCCCTCCGCGGACTCCCATCGTCAAGGACCCGCCTCAAGGGCGTTCTGCTCTGTTCGGCTTCCTCAGGCTCCAGCAGCGCAACGCCGCAACGCATTCACTTTCAAACGCGCTCTCGGTCAGCCCCAGGCCCGCCCCGCGCCGGTCCCGGTCCCGCGGGCGGAGACCGTTGCGCGTGGTTTATGCTTACTTCCCCCCTGCGACCACCGTAATCCGTGCTGAATGGGCGCGCGAGCGCGGTTCCCGTGCAGCCCAGCCACCGCCGTCGGGCCGCGGTCGTCGCGTTCGCGTGCCGGGGCACAGAACCCACTCGAGGCTAGCCCACGCACACGCAAGTCAGCGGCCGCGCGCCGCCACGGACGAACACGTCCGCGCACGCTCCGTGCCTTTCTTTCCCGCCGCCCTCAGGCTGAATGACGATGACAGTGCTCACTGCTCCCTGCTCTGGTCGCCGCCGCAACCGCGCGGCGAGGCCCCCGCGCACTGCGACGTCAGGGACGCGGTCCCACGGTCTGCGGAACGTCTCCGAGGTTTATTCAGGCGTCAGGCGCGGGGCCGTGGTAACTTGTAAGCAAGTCAGTACACGCTGGATGGAATCACAGACGGATGCTTACCTGAGCGCCTCGGAGTGCTGAGATCCCGAAGGGGGTGCTTCTCCTCCCTGCCACGCACGCGTACGCGTACACATACGTATGCGCGCAGCTCGGAGCTCGGGAGGGTGTGCGGGTTCGTACGCGGCCATGGCCGGGCTGGCCAGTGGCCACTGGCAGGGCACGCCATATCCGGAAGAGTGACGATCGTCCCTACCGAACGTCCGGTGTGCCCGTATCGTGGTTCGCGCGCACGCGCACGCAGGGACGCCCTGCCGTAGGACTCTAGTGGAGCCCTCGCTTGCTCTGCCGTGCTCCAACGGTACCTTCAGAAGCGCGAGACGTGTTTTCTGCGCGAGGCTCTAGGACCGGGGTTAGCAGTGGTATACCTGCTACGTATTCCGCGGTCCCTGGGATCATGTAATATCCCCCGACTCTGATTCACACCCCCAGAGCTGGGAGCACTCAGCAGCTTCGGAGTCCGGAGAGGCTCGCTGACTGTTCGCGCTGTCCGGCTTGCTCGGAGATGGGATGGATGGAATCTGGATTTCGGATGCATCAGCGCGCCCGTGCTGATGCGTACGCGTACGGACCCCGGGAGCTTCCTGGCACTGGCCTAACACCAACGCCAGTACCGGCAACACCGACCCATACTTGCATGGTGGTCACTGGTCAGACGTCGGCGTCGACAGCGGCGGGTGACGACATGCGTATGTAAATACATCGCACGACGTGCTCGTTCTATTCCTCGTTTCTCGTCTTGTCCAGAACTGTCCCCCTCGAGCTTCCGCCGCACCTCGGGTCGGGGGAAAAAGACATCAAGCAAGATTCGAACCCGCGCACAACCTTGGCCCATTGAGCGACGGAAATAGCCGCCGCGACCCGGCGGGGCGGAGACATTTCTTATCGCGCCTCACGGAAGCAGATAGATAGCTAAGCGCGAAGCCCGGGAGGATGTGGCGTGCCACGGTGCAACGGGGCGCACGCCGTGCACGGTGGCGTTCGAACTTCGCGCCTTTTCCTTTGTTTTCTTTGTCGTCCGCCGCGACACGCGGTCGCCAAGAGCGCGTTAGGGCGCGAACGTGCCCTCGCTTGCACGCGAAATACGACCAAAATCGACATGTACTAGGACCGGTCGCCTTGTCTCCGCCCGCTCCGCCAACATTCAAATTGACTCCGGAGGCGTTCAAGTTTTCAAGCAAGCACTAGGCTGCACTAGGGCGGTGGGGCAGCCATCGCGCACATCAGATCAAGGTACGTTGTACGACTGCCAGTGGATGATGGTGTACGCATCGGACGTGATGCTGAATCACAGGCCCCCAGATGCCCTCATCTTGATTTTGTGGTCAGGGATGATGCATCCCCGCCGGCGAGCTATTAGCAGCAAACCGCCACATGCCAAGAGTGCGCAATCCGGAGAGGACCCGTATACCGTCCGAACGCAGAAAACATACGTACGCCCCCGGCGTATCCTCGGTCTTCCCCTCACGCCTTTTTCTTGATATTCTCGCGCTGAGATGTGGCCACCACCGGTGCGGATGGTTCGAAAACAACCTTCTTCAGGCCCGCCATCTCCGGTCTGCTCCCGCCGCTGCCAAGGTCTGTGCCTATCGAGAGCTTTCCTCCAAAGGGCCTCGGGGCACGCTCGGCGCGCGGCCCCTGCAGGACAGATCGCGGGGAAATAACCATGCCAGTTTCTCCAAGCGGCGGGGCGTGCTCTGAAATCCGGCGCACGCCATTGCACGACGCGGAGTACAAGTTGATCGACACGCGCAGGACGATGCCGGATGGACAGTTGGACGTGCCCGCTGACGCAAGACGTCCCAAGCTTCGCGGAAGCATTCGCGTCGACCTCTCGACGTTGGACTCACGCCGAGGCGGCCGGACTAATCTCCCCGTTCAAGAACTCGAACTCTTCTCTGGCCTCCAGGGAGAATGATCTGTGGGAGCTCCGGCAGCAGCGGCGGCAGCGGTGGCGGCGGCCAACAAACTCTGTACATCCAGGCGCGCTTTCAGCGGCTGCCAGATGTTCTGAAGGGCACGAACGTTCGAGACGGCCCCTACTACGGTGGTTGTCGGTCCGAGGCTAGACAGGTCCGGCCCTCTGGAGGGCTAGCAGAAGCACGACGACAGCTCCACAACGAACGACGGCGAGGTCGCGCTTGCTCGACGCGTTTCTTCGGTGGGGCGTACTCGAGCGCATACGGCAGGCGATGACGTGTCCGTGGGACACTGGGATACCCATAATTGGATGCTTCGTATGTGCACGCAGGAGTGTATAGAGTTTCGACTCGTTGCGGTGCTTATCTCTCTCCTTATCTTTCCAGCATTTAGGCATCCACACTCGATCGCGGTCGTGGCATCCCCCGCGGAGGGCAGTGGGACTTCTCGATCGCAAGCCACAGCGGCAGCGATGGCGGGACGGAGGAAGTGGGTTCGCTGTCAAGCTGTCAAGGCCTGTCATACGCCACAACTCTCATCTCCGGCTCGCCGCGGGTACTGGCGTGCCTCTCGTATTCTCCGGTCTCCCGGGCTCGCTTTATTCGTGGGGGATGAGATGAGACTTTCGCAGGCTGTTATAACTTCGTGTAAGCTGTCAGGTACGCCGTCACCTGTGTCTTTCAGCACTATAACTGACAAGGGGCTCAATTCCGTCCGTCTCTAAGCACTTTCGCTCGCGGTGACGCTAAGAATACCCGAGTGCAATTGCCTGCGCCGCTTCTCTATTTCTGGAGATGTCGGGCCGAGGTGGGAAGCAGTGAGCGGGGAGCTCCGACTCCTGAGCACAGAGTAGACGAACGTAGAAGCGAGGCGATCGTCAGGTCCAGGGCGTGGAATTTGGTGCGTTCTCCGGCCGTTTCCTTTGAGAGTGCTTCTTCCATCTCCCACCATCCTTTGTCTATTCACCTCTGAAGTAGGTAGGCGTGCATATACATACTATCCGGCTTCGTTTCAAATTCCGCGTCGATCCGTATGCATCGAATTCGTCAAACCCTTCACCAGCTTAGTCCTCCATCCGTTTAGGAAATGCCACACACGTTCGTTGATTTCATTGCTCTTTTCGCAGTCATAGTCCTGCTTTGACGATTTCTCTATGTGCATAGTGTACGATCAAGTCACCCATGACGCAGTGGCGCCGGTGTCGACGACGTTGACTCCAGAGCCATCTTCGCGCGGTGGGGCGGCGCACTCTTGGTGCGCGATTCGTGCTATGCCATTCAAAAGCGTATGCCCCTGGACACCCCTGCGCGAACTGCTCCAAGCGCCCTACCTCGGGGACAGCGCGGCGCTTGCATCCCGTGGCCAACTCCCCGTGCGTATGCGTAACCTCGCTCCCGCCCGTCTTTACTCTAGCACTTACGTCTACCTCTCCGCTGAAGTTTACGCGCAAGCTCAGGCTTCGGCTTGGCGCGGCCCCTCCCCGTCCTTCCTTTGAGGTTCGGGTCCGTGAGCCTCTCTTCTGCCGCGTGCCAAGGACACTTGGCCGTAAGCACGAGCTCGCGCCGGCCGCTCAGAAGGGCGTGATGTAGATGCTCGGTTACTTCATCGCTTGTGTGTGTTGAACTAGCTATGTGCTTGGCCGGTGCTAACGACTAATGCGGTTCAAGTGGTATTATGTACGACGTGTTAAGGTCGCCGCTGAAGGTCGCCGTCAATTCTGTCTCCTTAGAAGGCTCAAAAGTTGAGGGATTAACGCTACGGGACTGACGCGGCTCCGGGACGCTCACAAGACCACTTCTTCCCTGGGGCCCCACTCCAGGCCTCCTTCGGCGCGGGGTTATGACCTACAGTTTGTGTCGGCGCGACGGGCTCTTGGTCGCCCGCGAATACTGTGGTGCACCGTTCGCGCGGGGCCTACTTGCAGGATCACTCAGCGCACGGCGGCATCTTATCCAAGCGCCACACCTCGCGACCGTCAATAGTTTAGTTGGTCCCAACTTTCTCTAGTACTGGATGAACTTCGCGGGCGTATATGATGGATCACTAGATGTGAAGGCCTCCTCTATCCTAGTAAAGACTCATGACCCCCCGGCGGAATCACTTCGACGGACGCTGACGTCGCGACCCACAGATTCAATGAGCAAATTCCACGTTCATCTCCGAGCAGGAACGCCGCGCGGGGGCGCGCGGGAGGCGCATCCTGGCTGGCTTCCTCGGCTCGATCAAGAAGACGTGCTCTCGTGGCCACTCCCCGGGCGTCCTACAAAGGAAACGTACGAAACACGTACGTACGTAGCCGCCATTGCCCCGGATCGACACGCTCTCAAGCCGGGACGTGGATGTCGACGTACGTCTCTCGCTAGAGTGTTCCTTTGGATGGCGTTTTGGCCCGCACGCGGGGGTCGTACGGGTTCTTGAGAATCCGTACCTCTGACATCTTCAGACCGACAACACGTACCGCGTACCGCGCCCCGCAACGAGCGCCGCGCCCACAGCTCCTTCGAACTTCGCGCCCCGGTTGGAATTCAGCCCGCGCGCGAAGCTCGAAGGTGCGCGGTCGCGTGACGACGTGCCGCGTTGTCGGCGCGGGCCACCTGCCTCACACCGACGCGTCTGAGAGCCTCGTGGGCCGCGCGCGGCGCGCTCGCGTTGCGTGCCTAGCCAGAACTGTGGTGGGTCTGCGCCGTGCGAAGGGTTTCCCTTCACCTCGTGTTCAGGCGTGGTAGGCGTTGTGTCGCTCCTTTGTATGTGGGCGATGCGATCTATGACATTGCCTGGGAGCCGATTCTGGATCGCGGTGTGTTTTCCTCAGGCCGCACTCGCAATGCATTCGTGGCACCGAGGCGACCGCGCAGAGCTCGATGTCGAAGAGCTGTATACGATCGGTCCAGGCCCCAGTAGCCCCTTCTGCGCTGTTGTAGACATGATCAGTCCGCCGATGACGCAAGCGACATTACTGGTCCAGTAATGATGCAACCTGCGCGGAGGTGAGTATAATCGTCCGTCTTCTACATCCTATTTTGGGTGGTGCTTCGCGGACAACTCGCGACACGTTGCAATCCAGGCCACTCCTCGACGGCCGCGCCCCTCGGGGCCACCGGGCGAAGGGGGCGAGGCGTATTTGAATACATGTCGTTCAAGTTCCTTCGAGTCCTCTGCTATCTATGTAAATCGCATCGCGCCTGCCCAGATAATCGATCTGCCCGATGCCCCACGTTCATCTCATATAACGCACCCCGCCTCGCGACACCGCGAGGCGCGAAGCTTTGTGTTCCTTTGCGCCCCTGGGGCTGCGCGCGTGCTCCTGGCCCACGCTCGAGCGCATACGACCCCCAGACACACATTCATATCGCGTATGAGGAAGTGTGCCACCCGTGCGCACGGTTGTCTGTACGTGCCTCGCGGCGGGCTACGCGGTGGCCCTCGCTTCTTCGACTTCGCGAACCGTGCACGAAGTCTGTACGCGCATGAGCGAGGGAGTGTAAACGACAAGTCAATGGGACGAAGGTGCCCTCTTCAGAGTCTTTCGCGCACGTCAATCTGGGGTGTGCACAAGCCCGCTGTTGCGCCTGCGCTCCGCACTCTTTTCTACCCCAGATACACATTAGGGAAAGGGCTTGACTGCACAGCGCCCTGGGGCCCGACTCGCCGTCGCGCAGTAGGGCCGAGACGACTGTGCGCCGAGTGCCCTTACCAGTGCCCGGCCACGCGCGATTTGGCCTCGCGCAGCCGTGCGTGCTTCTCTCATTCTCAGACGTTCGAATGGATCGATGTCTGCGCAGTCTTGGAACTCGATGGTCTTGATCGGGGTGAGATGAACGGACGAGCGTGCCGAGAGTGCTCGTCCGCGCGCCGTGTGCGCTCCGTGAATGAGGCTGATGACGAGGTGTGCATGGCGAGAACACAGGGTGCGGCCGCGTGTACCCGCCAAACGACAACGTTGGAGACAACGGCGGAGAACGAACGGCTGCTCAGAGACGGACCGCGGGTTGAAGGCCTCGACCGTCGTCAGCCGTAGTGTTTGGAGTAAGAGTACTATCTCGATCCGGCGCTTATGACAAACAAGACACCACGCGTGGCATGTGATTGACGCGACGCGTCTTTTGTTGCGCGCGTCTTTCAAATGAGCCTCCTCCTTCTCCTTCCAACTCCCATGTGTGTGTGATCAGCACTTTCGCATTAGTTCGCCCTTATAACATTAGGCCTCAAATCACAACCTGCGGTTGCCGAAGTCCATCCTACTATAGCTGCGAGACACCTCAGGTACGTCCGACTGCGACTCAAACCAAGTCCATTACGAATAATTACATGATCCTTGATGCAGACGGTCATAGACCCGCGACTTGATACTCGCTCACCACACGCCTTCTTGATCATGGACTCGAAGCTGAACCATGACATCTTCCTCAACATCATCTACCGGTCTGCCTATTCCCCCGGCATAGTCGCAGGGCTCATGGCAACCTGCCGATTCCTCTACCACGAAGGCGCCAAGGTAGTCCTAAGGAGAGCTCCTGTACACCTCACCAGTACCAAGGCCGTCGAGAGCTTCATCTTATTCCTCCGCGCAGAAGAGCTGTCGCGCTGCCGGTACCTCCGTAGTCTCGATCTCTCGCCGCATAGCATGTCCGAGGAGATCGCGACGAACCTGTGGGAGCTTGTCCCTCGTCTCGTAGGCCTAGAGCACCTCACCCTAGGCTCCGGAGACGATATACTCGACATGCATGAAGGTCTCGAAGCCGCATTTTCACAGCTCCGCTCGCTGCGCTCAGTCGACATCTATAGTATGGCTGACGAGCTTTCGTGCAACCTTCTCAAGAATTCTCAGTCTCAGCTCTCCTCCGTCAGCATCAACTTCATTGGTACCCATGATAACAAGATATGGAATGGGCTGGATGACGATGAATTTGGAGAATATCATCCCATACGTCTCCTCACGAATCACGCGGCCACACTCAAACAGCTCGAATGTACCGCCTGCTATCCTATCGGCAGCGAGATTCCTCCTCGCGTTACAGATGTAGTCTATCCCAGAATGCAGTACCTCTCGGTCAAGGATATCGAATATCCGGACGTCAGGCCCCTGATTCGATCGTATCCCAATTTGGCTATTCTCTGTCTCAGTACTGCCTACTACGACGGCCCCTGCAGGGATCCAGAATCGTTCGAAGATCACCGCGAGAACCGCGAGATAAACCTCGCGGCTCAGCAACGTCATTCCGACTCGTGGCAGCACCTCCACCAGTTCGTCGGGACAGTGGTCGACTTGTTCATCCTCGGTCTCAAGTGTCACATACCCCGCATTCACCTAGAGTCTGCCTTCGAGGAGCCATCTTTACCCTGGGAGCACCGGATGTTGAACGACGTCTTGGAGCAAGCACGCCCAACACACCTGAATCTCTCTGCGAACACTGGGAGGTTCCTCTGCCACGATGGCGACGCAAGCTTCACGTCGATTTTGCGCAAACCATGGAGCAGCGGCCTGCGTCACCTCACGCTATCGCTCGACTTTGGCCACGATGGCCCGATGAGTACTCTCAAATATGGAAGCATCCTCGTGCGTCCTCCTACTTTTTCCTCGCCGACATGGACCTGATCGCGGCGCATACCCAGCGCGACTTCTTCGACGTCATACAGGACCTCTCCCTCCAATGTCTCGAGGTTACCGTGGTGACAGACGGCCTTCGGCCCAAGCGTTTGCCGCCGCTGCGCTCTCTTTCGCGTGACACCAATACCCGTCTTGCACCTCCCGGCACCCCTCCGCCTTTAACTTCGGCAGAGCGCTCTCTCCAGGAGTTCGACGTGGAGGAGACCGTGCGGATGCTCGCTGAGGCGAACACCAGCCTCGAAGACGTCCTCGTCAGGGTGCAGGATTCGCGCACGGGTCAGTGGTCGGAAGGACGGATCTGTAGGGGGACGGCGCGGCGGCTCACGGAAGATGATTGGATCCGCAATGGGAAAGCATCGTGCTAACTCGGACGAGGGAGGACGATATTACGCGAATCGCTGTGTGCGGTGTAGGTTCGTCTAGCGCTCCTGCGTTTCAAACAGGGATCGGCCATTGACGATTCTTAGGCTACGCTTATTATCAGAAGTCAAACTACTATCTAGTCTCATTCGATGGATCTCTTGCGCTCATCCCTGCCGTTTCCCGACTGGCGCTGTGCAATCGCCTGCGACCGCCCCGGTTCTCACATCCACATTCTATCGTTCTCCTCTCTGCGCTCTTTCTCCAACCATCCCCTTACACCCGCACTCATCTTACTAGGCTCCATGCTGTCAGTGGGCTCACATTCCAGACTGCCCCATGCTGTCGCAATACAACCTGCAAAATTAAGACTGCAGGAAAGCTCTACTAGTGGCGGATGCACCTTGGATCGATGCCATGGATTTCGTGTAGAGACCATCATGTAGTACAGTGAGGCGTGTCGGAATGCCGACTAGCCCACTGACTAGTGCGTACTTTTCCTGTTTCTTTCGCCTTCTTCTTAGACACTCAAACATATCCCGTCTCCCTAACAGATCATGCGAAGAAGGGTCTTGCGAACAACTTCCCGTATGACGCTTGAAATCTTTGCTCGTACTCCTCCCGGAACTTCCTCGTGCACGCCTCGTCCGCAGCTGTGAGATTACGATCCTCATCTCGATCCCCATTACTCTCTACCAGACGACGTACGCAGGCTTCTTCGTTCGCCTTCGCCGATTTTTCCAATGACCTGCACGTCGTAAAAGTCGTCCCAAACACGCTGACTATCCTCTGGCGCTGGACGGACGGACAAGTCCCGCTTTACGGGTGGCTTCGGCCCCACGCACATGATGACAAACGTATGCCATCGACGGTGGGCGGCTCTCCCCAGTCCGGCGCAGAATAGTGCGAGGAGCTAGAGCACAATCAAACAATATGGGTACGGTGTTTTCTCATTGTACCGAAATACACCCATTGATGGACTTACCACTCGCTACAGGGCATGACATTAGCCTTGCAAACGCTTTGGCTCTTCTCGCACAGGAGAACAACGGCGTGGTGGTCCAGTGGCCCATGCGGGTAGTGCATCGTTTGGTCCGTTCAAATAATGCGAGCCAAAGCGCCTCAGAGTGGGCCACTCGTCTTCGCCAAGTATAAATGCCACCGCAACCCAGCTCACATTCCTCGTCTCCTACTCAACGGCGCACACCTGTTCCCTTACCTCTCAATCAGCAGTCAGTCTTCGTCGCTGTCATCGGCTACCTCACACACCATGAAACCAGCTCCCTACTTCGTGGCTCGCCAAGCTTCGCGGCAGGATAAGAAAGTCGATGTGCGTAATGATCTTGTCCCAGCGACATGCCTTCAAAGCTAACGTGTTCGCGCTTGACATATTCTATAATCGTCTCCAGTCACAGAGCCGTCAAATCACAACCAGAGACACCGCCCTACACCAGGACCCGAAGGTCCGCCAGGAGGTCAAGGCACGCAGTATGCTTGAGCCTATGAGCTACAGCACACCCTCCGGTGCAGGTGCATCCAGCAGACACCTGCAGCGACAGGCCGGGCCGTCTACTACGCGCCCTCTACATCCCGAGTCTCCCCTCCCTCCCGTGCAGATGCCTTGGCCATCCCCCTCCCAGCCGCCGGCCGCCGTGGTTCGGCACGCCACCACCCGACCCTTACCTGCGGCGTGCGCCAACCCCCCTAGTTGGAAGGCTGTGGACGTTAACTTGAAGACTCAGAAGCTCAAGGACTCTGCGACGCAAATCTTGAAAATGCTCCGCGCCCAGGAAGTCGCTGCGGGCACCCGGTGGGCCACCGACTCTCCGGAACTGAGTTTGTACGAGAAGCTGGGCCAGATGCTCGCGCAGGAGCTACCCGACGCACAGGAGCAGAGGGACTCGTTTGTGAAGTGGCCCTTGAGGGTTTCCAACGTGCTCAAGTTTTGTAGTGACCAGAAATACCAGCGTCGCTCAGGAGGTGCACCAGAGGATATGTGGTGCTTTGCGCATGTAGGTACCCTGTCGAGTTGGGCGATATACTGAGCACGCCGCTGATCAACACCGTTGCGTGCCACAGAAAACCGATACCGTGACGCCTCCTATTATGTTTATGCGTCCCGATAATACGGTCGGCTCAGAAAACATACGGACGTGTCAACACGCTGCCGTGTGGGTCTTTACTGATGACTGTCAGATGCTCAAGCATGACAGCCCGGACTTTCACGTATTCACTAGTGCCACCCCGTACCCACTGGCAAAGGAGAATGGTTTCAACGACCGCACCGAGTACCAGGGTAAATTCGTGGCGCACCGACTTGGGGTTTATATGACCCAAAAGGGCTGGAACGAGCTGCCACCACCGGTATGGGTGTCCATTCAAGAAAGAGGATAACATGAGCTGACCATGATCCGCACAGGTTCAAGAGAATGCCGTAAATATCCGACTCGCTTTCGAGCCTCGACCAAAATGCCCTCAACGTGTGCGCGCCAAGCTCGAGAGCGGCGAGTACCGCATCGAGATGGTACTCCTTGAATACAAGGGCATCGGCGACGAGTTCTCCGCGAGGATGTTCAAGGAAAGCCTCGGGGGGGCCGTGGCGTCTTGGCAATCCAAGATCGAGCCCCAATCTCAGAAGCGAGTGCCTCGGCCGGAGGAGCTGACGAAACAACCTCGATTCGAATCGGCCTATTCCCGGATCCATGGAGCCCGCGCCGGTGGGTCAAGCTTGGGAGGGCCGCGAGGTTGAGGTATTCTGCCACATGAATGATTTCTATGATCTGTATGCACCATGCCACTCCCTTTCCAGACTCTCCACGCGACTGTGGCGGAAGCCCAAAGCCTTTTGGCTGCCAAACTGAGGACAGGCGATAAGCGTAGTCATTGAAAGCTCGAGCTCAAAGTGACTTGTGCCGTCGACCGCCGCGGATTATGAGTCGTAGCACGCCCAAACCGGGGCAAGATGACGTCAGGGAGACCATCAATCTCTGTTATATTTTCGCACTGTATTGTGGACGTCGTGGGCAGCGCAGGTCTAACCTTCGGCTCGACTCAGAACTTAAGAAACGGAGGTTAGTGGCGACATTCATGTGGGTATTTTGTTTGAGAGATACTTGCTGACTTGATCGGGACGGAGCTCCTATGTTGTGAACGTACTTGAATCGGTTCGGCGACGAGAAAACTTCGTTGTTTCGGGTGGCGCGCGTGCTTCTGTATCCGTTGTTGCAACGTTCGCGAGATCAGCAAACGGCCCGTGTGTCCATCGTATGATGAACTAAAACCGAAGCGTGTCTCAACAGTGCCGGTGAATTATGAGCCCGGATGCCCTCGTCTTTACTCTCAAAACCTATTCCCTTGCACCCGTCCGTCCCCACTCCAAGATACTCTTCAACGACCGCTTCCTCATGTTTACCGCCATTTCCATCGCCCGACCTCTCCTTTGCTGCACAGCGTGCGGCGAGCCTCAGACAGAGCAAACACACCTTAGTCGATGCACCGGGTGCTTCCTCGAGCCGGTTGTATATTGCAGCAGGAAATGCCAGGCTGACGACTGGCCCACGCACAAGTACGTCGCGTTTTGGTGCTCGTAGGCGTGCACCTTGACGATAGTGTCCCAGATTCAGCTGTCGCGTCGCCAGAACCTACACCCCGCCCACCATTTTCACTTTCCCCCTTGCCCAATCGTTCGGCTACAGCTCCCCCGAGGCCCTCGACACGGCGCTCTGGAAGTTCATCGACATGCACATGTGGGCGTTCATCACCGCGGCGAAGGCGACCGCGCTGCTCCTCTTCGGATCCGACTACGTCGATGTCTTGCAAAAGGCCGAAATACGCTTCAGCCTCGCTCCGCGCCTCACTGATCTCGGTCCGGGAACCTTCCCGTTCGAGGTGGTCGACATCGGCGCATACGACCAGATGGCGCGCGCAGACGACCCAGAGGCCAGTCCCGAAGAGCTCAAGGAGATCGAAGAACTGCGCAAGCACCGCGCAGACTCCTCGACGTGGACGCGCCGCCTCTTACCCATGAACGCGCCCGACGGCGTGCTCATACTCGCCTTCCAGGTCAAAGCCTCGGGCCCCACGCACTTCCGGTGCTCACCGTTGTGGCGCCCGCCCGCGGGCCACCCGTCCCTGGACGACCTCGACGTCGTCCTCGCACTCTCGGATCTCGCGCAGCTCTGCAAGCAGAGCGCGCACACCCCGTTCCCCTGGCGGACGATGGGCCCTGGTCTCGCGCTCCCTGGACGTCTCGTCGCTGCAGAGGGGAAGCAGCAGAGGAACTGGGAGCCGCTATTCGGGAGCTGGAGGGAGTATCGTCCTGAGACGCATGGGCCGCTCACGGCGCTCGAGGGGCTGACGATGCGGTACACGCCTGAGGGGTTGACGGCTCTGATGGCTAAGTTCGATCCTCTGCATGCTTGTCCAGGGTTTGGGCTGAAGTTCGTCCTTCCCACAATGTTCGTTGCTGCGTTGTAACTCACTGATATCTTCAGGTGATGATCCCGACGTTCGTTGAAGACCTTCTGCATGTATTGGGCTCAATTACTCTGCGCGATGTCCTGACTAAGGACTTACGCTGGAGCCGTTCTCTATGATATATGCACCCGATCCAATTTGGCGCCGTATCCTGTAGCACGGCGTGTAATCGAACCAAGCACACTTGCTCACGAGATAGATTGCGTTTTGCGCGACGACATTCCGGTATACATTCGCTCTCTATCACGTTCGTACTTGTTCCAGAGCTATTGAAGGTCTTCGTAACCTCTGCGTGACTTCACTGAGCGCGCAGCTCGTCCTCGACAGTCCGCCACTTCCACAGGCTCTCGCCCAGATTGACAAGCTCGTTGTCGTTCTCGACTGAGAAATCCAGCGCGCCTTCCCCGATGAGGACCCTGTCACGCCCGCAACACCAGAACGTCAGTACGCATCGCATCACACGTCCTCCCCGAGAGAGCCTACTTACCGCGCATAGTCGACGATATCCATCATCATTGGCGGTTGGTTCTCCTTCAACCTCCGCTTCACCGCCACGAGGTCGCCCACCTCGATCGGGCCCCGCGCAACATCCTTCACGCGCGCGACCGCGTCCCTTATATCCTCCACACTCGCGTTCTGCCCGCACGCCCTAACCTCCCCGGGCACCGACGAGTTGCCCCCAAGCACGAGCACCGCGAGCTGCGCCACCGCGCGCCCGATGTCCGCGAGCGCAGTGAGAGCGAAGCGCGTCTTTGGGGACCCGAGGCACCGGTAGACGTTCGTGACGGGGTCGGCGCATACGGAGCGTTGGGGGTCGAGCACCCACGAGGGGAAGCCCCCCGTGTAGAGCGCGACGGTCTTGAACGCGCCGTCGTTGCCGGCGGAGAGGGAGGCGACTTCGGCGCGGAGGGCACGCTTGTTGAGCCACTCGGTGTGCTCGAAGCCGGGGAAGTTGAACGTCTTGGGGTCGCTGGGGGGCGAGGCAGACGTGGGCGGAAGCGAGGCGATTGGAGGAAGGAGACGACTCACGCTGCAAACTCGCTGGGGAAGTAGACTTTCACGCTCGCGGCAAGCATTGCGCGCACGAGCTCCTTGTTGATCTCCATGCAAGCGGCGCTGGGGAGGGCGTTGACCACTACAGCCGCTCCAGCAAGCACGACTTTGAGAGGATCGCGAGTGGAGAAGACCTCGGCGCCTTTCTGAGCCAGCTCTTGTGCTTTGGGGGAGGACGGATCGCGCGTCGTAATGCGGACAGTAGGAAAAACGTTGCGGTACTCCGTGAGGAACACCGAGGTAATATTGGCTCCTGTCGGGGGATGCGGTGTGAGGAACGGGTTAGATAGAATAGGTCAGATTCGGAGAGCTCACCTAGATCACCTGTACCGCCAAAGATGACGACGGTGGTCTGAGTGTTGACTGAAGACATCTTGCGTAGTGAAGTTCGTGGTAGATGGGTGTTCTGCTCCTTCCCTGCCGCCTCGAGGTCCTCCTGTTTTATAGTCCTGCGCCGCGGCACTCATAGCGCAACCTCATCGCGCGCGAGATATCTCCGCTCCCCCTATACAGTCGCTCAGCAAACCTTTCGACACGGTACAGATGCGGCTACCTAGCAGGCCTTTCCTCGCTATATCCACACGGGCCTCCGGAGTGGTTATATTGCGCGCGTGGCATTGGGGTAGCGGAAGGCGCTTGACCCACTCGGGCCCCGGGGCTGGCTGTGTCAGCGTTCTGAGGCAAGAGACCCACAAGCCCCTACGGTGCCACAATGAGCTTGTGGGTCATCAGGAGGATCCCACGAAGCTGCCGTAAATTCCAAATAGGTAGCGCGGAATTGCTGAGAGCAGAAGCCGGATGCCCAGGTCGTTGTCGAAAGCCACAAGAAAGCCATGTTGACTTTTGCAGCCGGCCCCGCACCCAACCCGCAAGATGTGCTGCGGAGCGGCTGTTCGTCCTCTGGAAGCAGGGGGGATTCAAATAGTGAAGTCTGAGGTCGGCGCAGAGGAATGGTAAAGTCACTAGTTCCACAGGGCCAATCCAGTGGTCATAGTCGGAGACTCGGAGTCGAACGCACGGCTCCGGCGCGCCAGCGAAAATACGCACGAAAGCGGAACGATCGGCCCGGTCACCTCTCTCCGAAGGTCAAGCGCCCAGCGACCGATCGAGTCCGTAGGGTTGAACATCTGTCTCTCGCTCGTTTCTTTGTGTCAGGCCAGCTTTTGTCTTCTTTGCTCCCTATGGCCCAGATGCGGCTACCAGTCAAGCTCAGTCCAGAAGCTTATGTAATAACGGCAACAGGCAACGAGTTTACGAAAGAAGATCTACTTCAACC
Source organism: Grammothele lineata (assembly GCA_002150815.3). Lineage (NCBI taxonomy): Eukaryota > Fungi > Basidiomycota > Agaricomycetes > Polyporales > Polyporaceae > Grammothele > Grammothele lineata. The sequence goes on along the minus strand of NDFF03000317.1, from coordinate 679,530 downwards.
CCCGGTACGAACGGTGTATACACTGCGGCCGCCGATGGCCACGATGACCACGAGACTGAAAATGAGGACCTTGGCTTTTAACGAGCGAAATGCGGTGCCCGCAAGGCTCGCGGCAACGTCGCGAGACGACGAACTAATTCCACAATATCATGCGCGTTGCTCCTCTCGTGAACGCCGCCTCAGACCACTCGAATTGTCGCGGCTTCATCATGCGAACTCTGACGTCTTCGAGGCTCCTAACGGTATCTTTCAGCATCTGTGTATGGCTTTCCAGATCGAACGCTTGAAGAGACTCCTCGGCCCGTACGAGCGGTGCTGGAGTGGGTTCTCGGTGGGGAGCTTCTCCACGCTCCTGCGCCATCATGGTTTCAAAGATGCCCGGTCTTGGTGGTGTAGGATCGAGGCCTCCTGATCGTGAAGTAAAGTGGAAGCATTGGAGCGACGGTAGCTGGGCGAGCGACGCGAAGAGTTTTGTCTGATGTCACCGGATACCGTTGTGTAAGCTAGGATAGAGCATCGACGAGGTTTGAAAGGCCGACTCACCAGCAGATCGCACAAGTCAAGTTCCGCATCGCACTCCCAGAAGTCGAGCACGAGGGAGAGCGATCGGAGATTTGACGCTCCTGGTCCCCGCAACACAGAAATGAGCCCGATATTCTCGTCCTCCAAGAATCGTCCGACGCTCTCGAGCTTCAGATGCTGCGGACGCGCGAGCTCCATTGCCACGGAGAACATCCGAAGTTGAGCTTGAGCGACCCCTGTCGCGTCGATTGTTCCGAGGATGTTCACTCGCGGAATATGACACGTTACTCCGAGGAGAAAGAGGTCAACGAGGCATCCCCTGAAGGTTTCTAGGCGTGGCCACGGGCGGGAAATCGTGTGCTGGCTGGTTACGTTGGCGTGGTGATGACTGAATATTTCCGCGTACGTTTCATTGTCTTCCACGCCGTCGTAGTACGACGTCTGAACGTGCAAGTGAGCAAGATTGGGAAAGGCAAGGACGAGCGGCGCTATGAGGGGCCATTCGGCGAGCTCGATGGATAAAGACCGCATCCTGGGGTACACCGTCTTAGAAAAGGGAACCGCGTCTAGAGCGTACCAGGCGACGCAGTAGAGGCTTTCGAGAGACGAATTATGGAGGGAGAGGAGCGAAACAGGGTGATGCGCCTCGAGTTCACTTGGGCTCATGTCTTCCCATATATTGCCGTCCGCCGGAGCAAGCCAATTGATGGATATCGAGATGAGCTGACTTTGCATCGCCTTGAGCATCTTGATGGTACTTTCGTGCGCAGAATGGACTTCGAGAGAGCGCAGAGAAGTGAGGGCAGCGAAGGCGGAGGCAAGGTCGGCGTGCATTCCCAGCGTATCGTCTCCGTATTCCAAGCTCAACTCCTCTAGGCCGATCAGACGCGGGATGACTTGGACGAATTCTTCTGCGGTACCACGTGAGAGGTCTTGGGGAGAGAAATGAAGGCGCCGAAGGTGACGGAACCGGGACCCGTCCTCGGCATGGAGGAAAAGGAGAAAGCCCTTCACTTGCTTGTCCAGCCTGAGCCATATATGAAGGTTTCGAAGCATCACCTTAGCCATGCCGTGGTATAGGAGGCGACATGTAGTCATAAAGGCAGTTGCGACCTTTGGGTCGGGCGTGTTCTCCACGACGCTGAACAGGATGTCATAGTTCAGCCGGGGTTGAGCATACAAGTCCATAATCTGAAGAGTCCCCGTCCAAGTGTGAGAGGGAATCAGTGCAGCTCATGGACCTGTATGCAAAACGACGTTTCGTTACTTACAGAGGCACTGGAAGGACTATATTGATGGAGTCTATGCTAGGTCGTTCGTTCGATCGTAACGCACGGGCCCCTGATCTGGACGTATGCGGTCCTGTCGAGAGATGTATACGTCAGCTACTTGAGATATACGCCACTGACGCGGTGGTAGACACACAAGATGGTCAGGTAGAATGACGTTATGCTGAGGCCACTAAAGTGAGAAACAAGACGTCAGACACGTGTCAGAAGGGCAGATGTTGAGGTCGTGGTTCGAAGCTGAAAATGTACGCCTCCGTTAGGTCTCACATTTCGGGCAAAACGATCAACGCGACAGCCGCGTGTAAGCGCTCAATCGAGATAGGGCATATACCGCACGCCTTCCTTTCTGGCTCGTGTTGACGGCAGTGTCCCGCGTACACATCTGGAGAACCTAGCTAATCCAATTCTTGTCGTGCTTGGAGTCAGAGCGCACACTACGAGTGCCTGGCTGAAGTGCGTATGAATCGAGTGTTTGTCACATACTGTTACATACAGAAAGCGAGGTCGAGAGTTCAATTCGTGCAGAATTCTACGCGCAGATGAGACACCAACGCCTTTCCCCTTGATCTTCATATCGTGCCAACTTTGACCGCATTACGATATCAAAGCCCGTGCAATCTTAGTAGGGGGAAAGCGCACCTCTATCTGATAAGACACAGCGAGATTGGACCCCGGCCAAAGGATACTGCATATGTTGAATTAATTTGTGTCTGGATACTCGGAAGCCGTGAACTTACCACACCGCATCATGATCCCCATCTACCGGAGAAATATTCCAAGTAACAGGATAACGCGACAAAATAATGCGACTTCCTGCTTCGGCCGGTCCATTCACTGATACATACAATGGAATGTTATCAGCCCCTCTCCACACGCTTCTGATGGCATAGCCAGCTCCGCTAGGAATGAAATTCCACTGATAAATAGTATATGAGTAACTGTGATAAACGGGAGAGCCTTGGCTCGAGCTCAAAGTATCTTGCTTCTGCACTTGACACGTGCCCATCCGGGGTGTGCACGTACCTGTTGATTCGCGCAACCATGCAGGCCATGAGTTATCAGCCGGTATTCGCCCATGACGTGATCTAAAGCCCAATTCCAGTCGCATGATTGGAGGATGTATGGCTTGCTGCTCAGAGCCCACGCTGATGGAGAATGTTTCTCCAGAGAAATGGGATCTATACTAGTAGGCTCAACCGCCAAAGCTTCACCGTCTGGTGAGCCACACAGAACCGCCGACCATCGTTCTTTATCATTGTTAATGACTTTGTATAAATGTACCTAAGAGGTTATGAGACATATACATCGTGGGAAGGAGCATGAAAGCCTCCCCACGTACCGGTGTGTTTGGATATGCTCTCCCATGATGCAGATTCAGAACGGTGTTCGTTTTTCCCCATCGAATTCTAAACGCAATCTTTGGTACCCGTTCCCGTATACAATGATATAATAAGCGTAATAATGTCTTACCTAAGCCAACCATGTTCCTCTTCGACATCCCAACTGACGGGGGTAGTTCCAACGGAGACGGGGATGATGTTACGCTTACGCGTCAGTGAAGATGGGGCGGGGGAAAGGTATAGTTTTCGCCCGTCTGTGGTAGCCACCATGGACATGATGATGATTTTTTCCTTCGCCGTCTTTCAAAAATGTCCACTGGGCACCACAAGGCATCAGTGACTCCACAAGGCTTTCAAATTCCAGTACTCACTTACTGATCCCGTTCATTGGTTACCGGAAATCCTCTCACCTGACCTCTATTGGTCTTTGAGTAGTCGTCGGTACAACACACTTGAAGAGCCGAGCTGGGGCTGTGTGCATTGACCAACAGATAGACTTTGTCCGGAGTGAGAGGGAGGAGGGCCATGATGAACGAACCCGTCCGCACGAACGCCGCAGTAAAAGCACAGCGAGGCAGGGGAGGAGTACGGACGTACAGTGCAGCTGAAGCGTGCCTGCAAGTCCATTACCGCAGCACAGAGCGTGGGAGAAGTTTGGCTTCGTCGCGCGGCTCCGCTTCAAGCCCAGAAGTTCCTGCGGGCCTCGAGGTGATCCTCCTCGCAGCGTATTTAATCGTTTTCATCGGCCCACTCTCTCCCTCACACTCGCATATACCTCAGGATGGACCTACCTTACCAGGACTCCGGAGATCTCATCATTCACACCGTCGATAACGTCGACTTTCATTTCTCCAGAGACCGTCTTAGCGCGATCTCCTCTATAGACCTGCCTCCGCCCTCAGACTCGGAGATGAAGCCCACCATCGTCGTTGAGGAGCCCAGCGACGTCTGGGCATATCTCACTCGCATGCTCGACTTCGCTGAGGAGCAACCGCTCACTGATCTTGACCTCATTCATTCTCTCCTCAAGGCCGGCCGAGAGTACGGGCTCCGCGGGATGCCCTCACGCATGCGTTACACGCTTTTGCAACCAGCCCTACTCGAAGCGGAGCCATTCCGAGTCTACATCCTCGCGCGAGCATTCCATCTCCCCGACGTCGCGCGCGCGGCGGCACGGCACACGCTTCGACAGCCCGCGACCTATCCAGGGTTCTTCGCTGCGTTGTCGGACGCGTCCGCTGCGGACTATCATACCCTACTCGACTATCGCCGGCGCTGCGCTGAAGCGGCTGTAGCGCCGATGCGCGATTCGGAGTCGTACAAACATACAAAGCCACTGCCGAAATGGATCGCGGATGACGAGGAGATTTGGAAGCACATCGCCGTCACCTGTCACGGGAGCTGCGCGAGCGCGTCGCGGACGCTACTCGTGAGCGAAGCTGAACCGTCGCGCGACATTCAGGTGCGCATCCGGGAGGGCTGGTTGGACTACCTGAAGGCGCTGGGGGCGCGCGTCGAGGCGCAGCCTGATGCAGCCTGGGCCACGGATCCAGAGTTGCTCGGGCCCGTCATGGCTTCTTCCGGAGGATGCGCCGATTGTGGGAAGAAGGCATACGGCGACGCAATGGCCTTCGCCAAGGTGACGCAAGAGAAGATTACACAGAAAATCGAACAGGTGGGGAATATCGAGCCCAGGCTCGTGAATTCGTATCTGATGGCGGTTCGCTTATATGCTAGGTCGACGTCGGAATGTAGTACAACTATGGGTCGTGAATGTACAATATCAATAGGAGAATGAAACATTGGCTTCCAGAACGCATCGCGTGCACTTACATGATTTCGACAAACCTCAACGCAGGGCGGCTGGAAGTATAACACATTCACGACAACCACTCTTCTCTTGACATCCTGCGGGCAGTGCCCCGCGTGAACGCCACTTTCGACCAGTCGCTCTGCCGTGGCTTCATGATCTGCACTGCGACATCGTCCAGACCGGGCATCGTGTTGTGCAGCATCCGGACAGCACTCTCCACATCGAATGCCTGCAGCGATATCTCCGCAGGTACGAGTGGTGCGGGAGGCGGTGCGGGTAGAAGCTCCTCCCCGTATTTCTGCATAAGCTTCCTATCAAAGGAACTTGGTCCCAAAGGGGTCGGATCGAGCCCTTCTGAGAGCGCCGAGAGCTCGAAGCACCTGAGCGGGAGATTGGTGAGTGCCGCGAAGAGTTGGGTCTAAAGTGGATGATAAAGGTGACGCCGAATATCAGCGTCAGCGCACCAACATCAGAAAGGCGAGAAACGGACCAGAGAGCTGCCTAGATCCAAGTCGCTGTCGCAGGGCCTCCTGAAAGAGAGGCTGAGGGAAAGTGAATGGAGGTTCGTAGCCCCCGATCCTCGTAAGGCGGATATCAGCCCGGGGTCCTGCCCACCTCCGAGGAAGCATCCGACACCCCTCAGCTTAAGGTGTTGCGGGCGGGCGAGTTCCATCGAGTCCACGAGCATCCGGTGTTCCCTTTTCGAGGCCCCAATCGTCCCTAGAATGTTGACCCGCGGGATACTGCATGTGATACCGAGACGGAAGAGAGCGACGAGGTAACCTCGAAAGAACTGCAGGTGGGGCCAGGGGTGTGGAATTGTGCTTTGAGACTTCCTATTGTACCGATGATACCACAAGATACTTTCGTATTCCCGATCGTCATCCACGCTTCGATCAGAAGTAGTCTGAAAGTAGAGGTGGGTAAGATTAGGGTAGGAGTTGACCAGGGGTGCGACGACGGGAAACTGTGTGAACTCGCTTGAAAACGAGCGCATCTTCGGATACACAGCGCCAACCATGGTAGAATAGTCAATGGAGTGCCAGCTGGCACAGGTGAGGCTCTCGAGACACGACGCATGGCGAGCGAGTAATCGTGTCGGGTGATGCTCAAGGAGCTGACGCGGACTGAAGCTTTCGAATATATTCTCTTCCATGGGCTTCAGCCAGCGGATGGAGATGGAAGTAAGGGCCGACTGCATGCTCCTAAGCATTGCAAGCGTGATAGTGTCGGCTCCTGTGACGTCTAAGGATCGGAGTGAGGTCAACGAGGCGAACACGGCGGGAAGGGGATCATCGTGGCCGGAGAATGTGTCGTCCCCGTATGGAAGTGTGAGCTCTTCCAGGCCGATAAAGCGGGGAACGTCGTCGAGGAATGCTTCCGCAGTCTCTTCCGACAGAAGAACAGGTGAGTAGATGAGGGATCGGAAGTGGCGGAAGCGGGACATCTCTTCGGCGCGGAGGAAGAGTAGAAAGCTCTTCACTTGACGATCCGTCCTTAGCCACACTTGAAGGTTTTGCAAGACGACCTTCGCTAACTGGCGGTAGAGAAAGCGACACGTCATCATCAAGGAGGTCCCGGCACTGACATCGAGCGTGTTCTCTCCGACAGCTACGAGGATGTCATAGTTCAATCGCGATGGAGGATGTTCCATTTGAGTCTTAGGTTGACTACGAACAGGGGCATCATCGTTAGTTTTGGGTCCCTCTTCGTTTTCCCGTAGTGATGCTCACAATGAACGCGACACGTATCCGTGAGCCAGGACCTGCTCCCAAGCCCAGGACTGGAATATACTATGGCCGCGGAACCCAGGTCTGTACTACTTTGAAACCTTCAGAATTATGCACACTCAAGACACCAGGGCGGGACTTACTTGGGCGACGTCACGCAGGGTTGAAAGCAATCCGCGTCCGAGATGGCTGAAATTTTGACGTCTTAAGGCTGAACGCACAAGCCCTATAACATGCATCGACAGGTGAGTCATCGACGGTATTACGCGTACTAGGCGCAAGCGCAGCATTAAGATGAGGCGGTACATACCGCCTTCACACGCGGCTTTCTCATCCCGAGGTGGCGCAATTGCGTCAGAACGCACATAGACACTTGCTTCAATAGGCCAATGACATGCCCAAGCCGCAATCAAAGTTCAGAGCGTGACCTGATAAATACAGACCACTTCAGGTAAGATGTGAATGCTACTTGACGAAGTTCGCGACAACAGAAACGCACCTCCGTTGATCGTCTCAGACCTTCAAGCGCGCCAATTCCAAGACCGTACAGCACGCATCGAGAAAACTGGCGAGCTTGACTTTTGAAATTGTCGAACTTCGAACAGTTCCGTAAGTAGAGTCTATGTAGGAGGATTGTCAACGCAACAAAAAGATACGCGTGGAAGCTTACCGTAACCTCTTTTCATTGATGCGGTGAAAGCACCGTCTAGATAACCTCCGGATCTTGGATCAAGGCCTCAAAGCATACATACTGCATAAACCGCGATTTTTCGAAGCTTGACAGCCGAGAGTTCTGCGAGTCGGAGACTGGGGGTTGAAGCTTGAGGCTAAAGATGGCATGTTGCGAAGCCGCTAAGTCACGCCTTTGTAAAACCGTTCAGATGTGCGAAACCATGTGCTCAGCAGTCCAACTCTCAGCAGCAAGCGTGGAAAGCATTTTGGTAGAACGACAGTCAGTGTCGATTGTACGGGTCCAAGCGCGACGCGCGTAATATCCCTGGTGATGACGATGTTGATGGCGTTGATGGCTCATGGTAGCTCCGAACGACTCCGATAGGGTAAATTAATCTCCGATCCCACTCCGATGCCCTGCGCAACCAGCCACTAACGGTGACGTGTTTGAATCACTATCCTTTGTAGCTTCAGGCCGTCAGGCTTCTTCGAAGTCAAGAATCTTGACATTATACATCTTTGACTGCGTGTCTTTCTAGCAATTCCTTCGGCGTTGATCCCATCAGTTGTTGAAGTCCCCCTTGACCTTGGAAGTAAACTGCGACGTGTCGTTGGAAGCACTTAAATCGGACGTAAGTCTTCTGCTGCACCAACTCTCTTTACGGCGCTGCAGGACATTGGGGAGATGGAGTCTCCCTTAGATCGGTCCCGTAATCCAGCTCAAACACTGTACCACAGCACCACAGCGATGAGCACCACGGTTGCCACTCGTAGCAACTGTGATTGCCAAGAGAAGCGCGCCGACCCTCTGTATGCGAGCTCGGAGTCCTACTGGCAAACGTACTGTGCAAACTGCGCGATCTGTCGCCATCGGGCAGCAGCAGAAGGCAAAGAGTTGAAGAAATGTAGCGGGTGCGGTATCGCCGTATACTGTAGCACGGAATGCCAGAAGACTAACTGGAAAACGCACAAGTGAGTGCTCGTCCTTCTTACTCAACGATATTCAACTCCCATGCCAGAAAATACTGCCGCAAGGGTACCGCATCCCGTGTTCCCTCTAGCGCTCTCGAAGAGAACGGCTTTGGCAGCGCCATGGCTTTGCTAGGCAGCTTAACGCAGTGGATGGACTGTCACGAATTCTCCCTTCTTCTCCTTGCCAACATGATGGTCTCTACATACGGCGCCGAGAATCTTCGCCATCGCCCCCGTGTACTTCTTTTCCACGTATCGAGCCATCAGGACAAGTGCAACGGAAACCCATCCCTCATGTTCAGGATTATGTCCGTCGAGCTCGCGGACCGGGGGCGAATCTGCGAGGTGACGGAGGCTCACGCCTGGGACTCGATGATGGGCAAGCTCGCAGACCGGATGGCTCGCCTGCCGGCGCGCAATCCGAATGGCATCGTTGCGACCATCATCCCCACTCTCGTCTTCGTACCGAGTTGCGAGTTTGCCCACCCGTTCTTCTACGACGTCCAACGGGAGGCGCCCGATCGTCGGCATTCCGCCGACTATGCCTACGCGCTGGTGGAGATGTTGGGGAAACTCATGGGCAAAGGGCTCGTTCTCCGTCTAGATCCGGAGTCCGACTCACCGGGCGACATGTTCGACAACACGCATGTGGGCATTATGGCCAAGGATAAGAAGAAGTGGAAGTGGCAGCGGATCGAGGATTGGGATTGGGAGCCCGTGTATGCCGAGCTCGCTGCGATGGCGAAGGGTTCGCAAGCAACCTAGATTGTCAATCAGGTTTCTTACTACCTCGGTGCAACACTATTCCAGTATCTATCACTATTAATCTGAGCTGACTATTACGCGTTTTGCTCCATAGGAATGATATGCTACCCTGTACGAATAGAGTATTGTGTCGAACGTTCTTACGCCCCACATAGGACAACCAATCTTAGACCGACCATCGATTTCATTGGATACAGCGCTGTGGCATCCTCACCCAAGGAAGGCGGACTACCAAATAGATGAGGTCGACACGGAGGATGTGCAGGAACGCAGTTGTCAGCCGCCGGCAATCCGATCCGACACTTTCAACCTCATTCTCATTTACTCCAGTGTTAGCGCTTTCGTTCCATGGCACAACTTCCGCTGACCACGAGACACTTCCGACCCTCAATAGTCACACAACAGCACTCTGCTCTTGGTGCGCTACATCTGCTGTGAGACCTTTCGAGCTGAACACCTCGCTTCTCTTCGTGCAAACCAGATATAACGGAGTCGCAGCATCCAGCTGCTACGTCTCCACCTAGAAAGGCAGAGGACTCAAATACCGCTCTTAGAAAGCCCGGAAGAATACGACAAGTGTCTGGCTACCTATAGCCGGCTGGGCGAACTATCAAGACTCATGACGACCAACATGACGCCGAAGAAGCTGTGCACGAGGCCGATGAATAAGTTGCAACGTCTACCTGATCACGTACGTCGATTTCTCTCCAGGAACCATTCAGTAACGCAGCTGAAGCAGGAATACGTAGCTGAGTGTCGATGCGTGAGACCTAGAGCCCGCCATCATGACAATTGTCTTGTCAAGAAAAATGTTGTCTAACGCCTAATGGAGCGACTCGATCCTCTGGGTTGAACACTGGGCCGAACGCAAGTTCCTCCGGGCATCTTCCGTGTGTTGCTTGAGTGTCATTGGTTCTCTCATTCGATGTAGCAGAATAGGTACCCGACAAGGCAAAACCCGGAAAGAAGTTCACGGACATGAACGGCCGTTGATTTGCTCTTCGTTCCCTCCGAGAGAAGCGCGGCGGCGGGGTCGCCGAGCCTCGAAGCTACAGCCTACGATTCTCGTTATGACTAAGAACCAAAGTCAGCAGCGAATCTCCTGACGTCGCGGCTAGCATAGGAATCCGGAGTTTCGTGTGGGTCTGGATGCCCCGTGATCCGATGAACGTCGCGCGAGGTCGTCCATCGCGCACGGCGCGGGCAGTATAAGTGAGTAACAACACTGGAAAATGACAGTATCTCCTGCCTTCTCTTATCTGATGTCGTCCAACAGCAGTAACAAAGCCACTGTCGTCATATTGGGTGGAACAGGCGAACTCGGTATGCCCCTTGCGGCGTCAGTTGATCGCGCCGTAGTGCTGATAGCGGGTCATCATGAAGGAATCCACGTCAGTAAGGTTTTCCTCTCAGGCCACCGCAGCAAGTTCTCTACTATTCGCATAACCACCCGCGACCCTGCGTCAGCGAAAGCCCGGGAACTTGTCAAGGAGGGCATTGAGGTGTCCTCCTTCAACGATCCCTTCCCCGCGATTCTAGCCGGCGCCGACGTTGTAGTGAATGCCCTACCTCTGGACGTGTGCCTCGAGATCAACAAGGAGCTGGTCGGTGCGATGCTCGAAGCGGAAGTAAAGGTGTACTTCCCGAGCGAGTTCTCTCCGTGAGTAGCCCGTCATTCTGCTCCCTTCCATGAGTCTCACAGTTGATGTTCTCGTCAAAGTGACTACCGTAACGTCGACTTTCCGGGTTATGAGCACACACTCTGGATCAAGAAGAAGGCCCACAGCCGCGAGGCACGGAAACTCGCCCAAGCGGGCTCTCAACATGGTCGCTCGCTCAAGATCATTACTATCTTCAACGGTGCATTCCTTTCGTGGGTACTCACCCCGGGACGCTCCATCTGTGCCGATACGAACGCAAACACCTTCAGCTGCCTCGGTTCGCCCTCAACCCGATTCGCACTCACTGCGCTGCCCGATGTCGCGCGGGTAATCGCACGGCTCGCGGTCTTGGCTCTTGACCCAGCGACTGAGGGGAGTGTGCCGGACAACGTACGCGTCTTCGGCCAGAACGTCAGCGTGGAAGAGATCCGAGATGCGGTCGCGCGCGTGAAGGGGATACCGAAGGGCACGATTCAAGTTGGGGACGTCGCGCAAGTGAAGAAGAAGTTGAAGGAGAATCAGCCGCCCACCCGCATGAGCATCATCGACTACGCCCAGTGAGTGGCGAACATGATTAGATCCCCTGTTCGCGGCTAACCTTGATTACAGGGTCCTCATTTGCGAGGGCAGAATGGACTACTCGTCAGACAATGTAAACGAGCTGGTCAACCCGGGACAGAGTCTATGGAAGTGGCGCACGGTCGAAGACGAACTGCGCGGGATATAGAAACTGGCAGCGTATAATCTAGTTGTAGCCAATGGCAATGGTACAATAACATGGTGTACGTATGTTCCAAACACTGCCGCTGCCATATACCTACGCCAAGTTTCGGACAGGGATGCTTGTGCTTTTGAGTTCGTGATACGCATTCCGACGTGAGCTGTTGCCTCAAGGCTTCATTGGTTTTTCAGAGCCCAACGCCGTGCATTCCAAGCTACGTAGTCGCGTGAAAACGTGATTGGCCACTTCAAGAACGTACAATGACGATGTTTACATGTACATAAATCGTCCCCCTGACTCCTGTTTTCTGCGGTCGACATTTGACGATGAGCGTGCTAACATATTATGGTGCAGATGATCTAAACTGGCATTGTTCATAATGAGGATTCACGATCGCCATGATCAACACTCACAGTTTGGATGCGTGCCCTGCTTCACCTTGCCTGGAAAATGGCATGATGAGATGGGCAACACGACGGCCTTCAACAGAAGACATACCGTCGTTCGAATCGTCACATGCGCATCACCATTCTAAAAAGCTCCTCCGTCGAGAGGCCCGATCTCTTCAAGCCAGACGCTGTCGCAAGTCGACTCTCAGCAACCGTGTTCCAGTCCCAGTTCTGCTCCTTCCGCCACTGCCATCTTTTCTTTACTCTTCTCATACGTCCTACCTCCAGTCCGTGCTCCAGTAGCTCCAACGGGTTATCCGGGTCCTGAAGAACATACCCAAGGGACATGGCCATGATGATGGTCGTGACTAGTTCCTGGATTTGCGCTTGCACCTGCGAATCGAGGCGGCGGAATCCCTGGTGTGGTTGGTGAATCGTGTAGAACACCGGCCCAACTCCGGAACGACAGGCAGGAACTAAGAAGATGGCGGGGAGGACACCGACAATGAAATCGCGGTCGTAGAAGGGAAGCACCTTGCGAGCATCTTCGACGTAGACTTCGCCCTGAGCGAAAATGTCGTCCCACGACGTGAGGCCCGTAGCATATTCACTGAACTCGTCTTTGCCTACGAGCCTCTCTTCTTGGATGACAAAGTCCATCGCGGGGCTACCATCGTCTACGATTCCCTCGTGATGGTGCTCGTGACCATCGCGATGGCAGCAAAGCCAGATGACGAGAACCCGGCGATGGGTTTGAAGGAGGGAACGGACACCGTCGGGCCCGCACTGTAACATGCGCGCGTTGGATACGAAGTTGAGGGCTACCTCGTGGCGCTCGACCCACTCCGATAGGCGTTTCCGTAGCTGTATCTGACTCGTAAAACCGTTCTCTTGCAGCGTCTTCGCGACGCCTTCTGGCCCAAGTGCCCGGCCTGTGATGGGCGAACGACAGCTATTCCTAAGATGTAAGGCTCAGAAGTCTACATTCAGAGCAATAGTGGAAAATCCGACATCCAGACGACGTACTTGTGTGCATTCCAATCCTTCTTCTGACATGCCTTGCTACAGTAGACGGCCACCTTACATCCCGCGCATCTCTTCAGGGACTTCCCGGCGGTTACCACATGTTCGTCGCAATCGCCGCAAAAGGTGCAAGACAAACCGGACGGGTGTGGATCGACAGGGGCACGGCTTCTCTCTAGCGAAGGCTCTTTGTATTGAACCAGGTCTGACATGATTGTGGTACTCAAAACACGATGGAGGGTCGGAGAGGTGGTGGTGAGCGATCGACAAAGGTTGCATCAACAGATAATCGAGCAAGCGTGAACCTCCGAGTCGCTAGATGGGCTTCTACACCGCGAGGAAGCCGTGAGGCATGTTCTCCAATGTATTCATTCGAACCCTAGTCAGCAGATGAAAGGCTGCCATAACAGGGCCGGGGCATTTCCAGCAAGATTTCGAGGAGATTCCCAAACTTCGAAGAAATGCCAAGCAGCGAGAAACTGACTCATACTGTGAGAGGTACGTCGTATCATCCGTATCTTGCGTTTCTATCCAGCCCATAACGTGAACGACTGGTTTGCGCGGGTCCTGGCGTATCCGGTGTCAATTTGCATGAGTCGCGGTGCGCGGAGAGAGGCAAAGGCTCGTAGACGCCCGCTCCTTACTGAGACTATTATTAATGCGATCACTGAGTACTGAAGAGACCATTCAATCTTGTGTTGACGTATTGATGGTCCATTATAGTCGAACTGCAAAAGACTAAAATTTCATTTTAGGAGAAGGCTTGAGCGCAGGTACTTACGAACACTGCTTTCTATTTGCCTCCGACGGTTTCTATCTCCTACTGGCTCATCCGACAGGCCACATTCCGGATATGCTGACATTCGAAGAATGGTTGCAGCAGAACCCGGACGTCCGCGTGAACGACACAATTCTACGTCGTTGCCATTACTGCATGCAACCGGAAGTTGGCGGGCGTCGTCTACAGCGGTGCGGTCGGTGCCTCCAAGCGCGGTACTGCGGAAAAAACTGCCAGAAAGCAGCCTGGAAAGCACACAAGTCAGCATGTTCACTTTTGGTTTTCGTGTATCCACACACATCTCGTAACCCCTTGCTCCGGCGTAGAATTGACTGTTCGAACAACGCCAAATCCTACGAATCTAAGGGGCTGAGCATAGAGAACGAAACAAGATCCGCAGGGTTCTCATCTATCTCCGCGTACAACTCCTCTCTCTCTGAGTTTATCCATGCGCATCAATGGACGTTCAACACACTGGCCAAGTCGGAGGTCCTCCTAAAAGGTGGCATCGAATGGGCCATGGCTCCGCAGAAAATACTCTATCTCTTCATCGTCTCAAACTCCGAGCTCGGCGGTTCCATCCGAAATCCCTCCCGTGCATTCACGCTCCAAGGGCGCGACTTCCTTAACCTCGAAGACCACTTTGCCCGCCGTCCGGGGGCCGCTGCCGACTGGGAGAGCTGGGCGCCGCGCCGCGAAGCACTCGAGAAGACGTACAGCGGCCTGCCCCGTTTCGCCGGCCTCCTCCCTGTGATGCTTGACATCCAGTCAGTCAGCGACACCGCGCTCACGTACTTCCCGCTCTTCCACCCCGCGATGCCCGTATCGGTCCCCTGGGTTGCGACACAAGCGCTGTGCGAAGATCTGCAACACGTTTGCGTCAAGGCCATCAACGGAGGGGTCGCCTTCCGCACCAGCATCGAGGAGATCGTGGTTCCTCTTCCTGGACGCTTCGTACGGGTCAACGGTACTTGGACATGGAAGCCCTTCTTCGATGACTGGAGCCGTTACCAGCAGGGCAAATTCCCTGAGCTGGACTCCGCGATCAGAGCCGCGAAGTATGAAATACCGATGAACGAAATGTGTATCATCTTCTACCACTTCTGATTTACTTGGTGTGAGTGGTCCGATGCATGCCCGCGCTCCGGATCACTGACGGTGGACTGCTCGATAGCTGCCAGTGGCGCCTGCTCCCCATGGTTCCCTTTCGTCCGATGGGTCTAGAGCACCTAGGCATAGTTTACAACCGTGTAATTCTTACTATTTCCATGCATATAATGCTCTGGGCGCGCTCGCTGTGTACGGACTCCATGCATAACACGGCTGTGACCATAATGGACACAGATCCACCACCGCGCGAAGTTCTCCAAATATTAGCCCCGCCCCATTGCAGCGAGAATCCGCTTCTTGTGGGAGTGCAAGGGCGCATTAACGTTATCTTGTTTGCGACCGCCGCTAGCATGCAAACCACCGGATGTGGAAGACGCTGTACCATAACGAGCAATCGTGATTTCATTGACTTTGGACGTGAAAGCTACAGCGTGGACGTTCGAATAGCGATGACAGCGATCAATATTAGTAGAACAGGCGCGTTGAGAGACAGATACACGTTATGGTCGACTACGAGATCTAGGAGACATATGAGCCAGGACCCTGCAGCGAGGACACGCAAGAGAACGCACCTTGCCGCCGCGAGGACGGCTCGTCGCATCGAAGCATTGTTTGACTTTGCGATGGGCGGCGTCGCCTTCGGGCCATCCGGGCGACGCAATCTTCATGGTGGCCATCACGGTGTCTTCGTTGTCCGCACCCTCCGCAACCATCCCGACGACTCGACCGGTAGGCGACGGCACAGAACCGCACTCAACGACGGCCACCCTACCCATCGTCTCGTTGGCCGGCGCGCACGCCACTTCTTCCTCCAGCCCGACGCGTTCCCCCGACGTTCCCCTACCCTCCGCCCCACCCGGCGTGCCCAAGCCGGACGGGGCTCCATAGCGGAGCCGCCACGTAAGTCAGATGCCCTCGTCGTCGGACATGAACTCGTCCTCATCGTCATCGATGCTCTGGAGGTTCGCAAAGTCGACCTTGTAGCGCAGCAGGCCGCCGATGCCACCGAAGCCCTTGACGAACTGCGCGCCCTCCTGCGAGCGGTTCGTGACGAACTCGAGGTTCGCGCCGAACTCGCGGTACTTCTCCGCGAACCACTCGAGCAGCGACTGCGGCTCCGCCGTCTTCTCCATCTCGAGCCCCGTCGACTTGTCCATGAACATCTCCCGGTCCTTCTCCTGCTCCTTGTTCGCGTGCATGACGATCTCCTCTGTGGGGAAAGTCGAGGTCAGCCTGGGCGCCGCGGGCCGCGGGAGCGGATGCTTTTGTACGTACCTCCGGCGGCGTTCCGGAGGGTGTAGCGCGTGATGTCGAGGTTCTCCCAGACGATGAGCGTCTCGACCGCACCGAGCTCCAGAGCCTTGAGCGTATCATCGATACCGAAGCAGTACCTTCCGGTGTCCTGGCTGATCTCGTCGAAGTACTTCTGAATGAGTTTCTTCTCCTGCACGAACTTGACGTTCGAGAGCGCCTCGGCGGCGAGCTCGATGGCCTACCACACGTGTTGGTCTCCTTGACCTGGAGTAGGGCACAAGAATACGCACCTGGTTGAAACCGTTCTCGCCACCGTAACTGACATCGACCACCTTGATGATCTTAGCCCCCAGACGAGGGTCGAACATGTCACTCTGGCTGAGCTCCGTCTTGAAGTCGGCGCTACCGGCGAGGACGAGGCCAGTTACGTTGACCTTGTCGTTGGTGATAAAGTGCTGGACGGCCAACTCGGCGACCTTGCGGACGTAGTTGTGACGCTTTTCGTCACGGAGACGGGCGAAACGGAGGGCAGACTGTCCACCACGACCGTGCTTCTTGGGGAGGTCGACAGTGAACTTGTGAATGACCTCTCGTGTGTTGCCAGCAACGGTACCGAAAAGGGTGCCGTTACCGTCCATGACGATGAAGCCGAACTTGGAGTCAGACTCGAGGAGCTCCTGGAGAGCCTCGGTGTGGAACTTGTTGTCGCAAAGGTAGAGAGACCTGACCCGATCGTCGGTGGGAGTGCAATAGACACATATGGAGGGTAACGTACGTGTTGATCGGCTTGTGGGGCTCGAAATCAAACGAGACCTTCTTCTCCTTGCCTTCGTCCGTAAGGATCGTACCGACGAAAAGCACAAGCCCGTTCGGGGGCACACGGTTATACAATTTGAGACGTTGCTGCGTCGAAGTGATAGCAGCGAGTACTGAGAGACGGTTGACGCGAGACTTGATGTTCGATGCCGTGCCGTACTCTTGCGTGAGCATAGCAGACACCCGAGAGATTTGATCCTGTGCGCGACTGTCAGTGGATCGGACGGCGATCCTAGGCTATTTGACTCGCCTTTGGAGGAATAATGAGGGAGATCATGGAGGTACCCGCTCTGGGTTGCACGATGAGTCCGAGCACTCGACCAGGAGGGCGGACAGACGCACCCTCGCGCGGCATCGAGGCTCTTGATGAGCTTCTTCACCTTCCACATCTGAATGTTCTGCTCCGCGGGGTCTTGACTCATTTTGACTGCGATCCAATAGAACTTTTGTACAGAGAAAGCGGAGAGAGGAAGAGCGAGATGAGGGGATCAAACAGAGAGCACAGACGAGGGCCTCTGCCTCCAGCGCTCCGAAATTTGAGAGATTACAGCTTATGGGCGTCTATTTAGACTTTATCGGGCGTGTCTGACGCGCGACCTCGCGCGACCCTCCGGTTCCGTGCCACTCCTCCTTGTCCCTCCTGAAGCTCGCACTCATCGTCGGGACCAGTGTCCATGACGAAGCGCAAGCTTGACTCTCCCGCCGACACTGACCGCGACCAGCAGTCAAAACGACTCAAAGTCCGGCCCCGCGACTCCATGGCGAATCAGCCACACGACGACACGCGACCACAGTCCAGCGCGCCGCGCACACCGGCGATGGAAGCGGACGCTGCTGCATCGATATCCGCCCCTTCGAAGGCCGACCAGAACGCGCCGAAAGGCAAGAGGAAGCGCGATGGAAAGGACATGGAGGCCGCGAGTGGCTCTGGCGGAGAGAAACACGGCAAGCATAAAATCCGGAAGCTCGCTCCACCGCGTCCGTTCCCTACCGTACCCACGTCGGTCTCTGCGACGGGGCCGCGTTCCGCGCACACCGAGGGGAAGAACTACATCTGCGTCACGCGTCGAACGGAGCTTGGCGCGTATCTCAGGCGATGCAAGGACGTGTTTCTCAAGGATGGGTGTGTACTCCCTCCGTTTTCCCTTGTAGCGTCGCTGACCACGGGCACCCGTTTCGTGCAGTTACAAGACTCTACATCTCAGCGCGATGGGCGCTGCAATTCCCCACCTTATGCAACTAGCTCTGTCTCTGCCGTCTATACTCCCCTTTCCCCAAGATGAGATCCGCACCGAAGTCTTGACCGGCACAGTAGAAGTCCAAGATGAGCTCTTACCTGATGATGAAAACGAAGATATCTCGTATCGCACTCGCGGAAAGTCTACGGTCAGTGTCGTGATCAAAGTAGGCGATGGCACCGAAGACGCTCCAGTAGCACCCCCGAACCCGAAGAGCGGCGCGAGGAAGAATAATACTGGTCGCAATGCGGGTTCATCTGGCGGGAAACCCACTGCGCATCAAAGTGGACAAAAAGGCCACAAACCACAGGCGCAAGTACCCGAACAGATTGTTTTTCGGGTGGACGAAATGGACGAGACGTGAACGTGTGCCGGGTACGTCTCCCCAAATAGTGATATATGTCCGTTTCTTGGGCTGACCTAAACGGCCAGATTCTTGGACATCCATTATTGTTATCTATCTCATGCGCATTTTGATGTTAGTTCAGGGGTCTATGTATATGTAGCCGTATGAAGTTCAAACTCACTGAGAAACTAGGCAGGAGCTGACCGCGTGCGAGTCAGTGCCCGCTATCACAGCGAGGTGAATCCAACTCACAATGCTTTGCCGTCATAGGTACCCTATCGCTTCCATCTGCGAGCGAGGTAGCGACCTCAGAGCCGCGCGCCCACCACGACGTACCACCGCCGTACAAGCCAAACCTTGCTCGTAGGCATCCCGACTCGACTCATACGGCATCCACACCCACATTCTCCGCCTCTTCACATACCGCCCGGGCCGTGCGACAACCGGATCCATCCCCTCCACGCTCCTCATCACCGTCCCCGTGCATATCGACTTGTAACACCACATCGCCAGCCCCATCAGCACCCTCCCAAACGTCTCCTCGTCCAACCCCTCCGCCCACCGCGCCCGCCACATTGGGCAGAGCGCCATCGCCGACGGCCCTGGGGGGACGACGAACACCACCGGGAGGAGCCCCGCGTAGTCGTACGGCCCCTCGCACCACTCGAGTTCCGAGACGTCCGCCGCGCGGCACTGCGCGTCGAGCTCTGCTCGTGTACGCGCGAGGGCGCCCCACAGGCGCATGTAAGGCGCACCGAGCTGCTCGATGGTCGTGCACGCGATCTCGCGGATGTCGAACCGCTGTGCGGGGTCTGCCCGGCTTTGCCCCTGCCCCGCTCGCGCGCGAGGCTCGAGCACATACGCAACGACGGGCGTGTGGGTCTCGCCTACGCGCGCGGGGAGGTCGCTTGTGGCCGCGGTGTGCTGCGCGAAGGCAGCGATGCGCGAAAGCCAGTGGAAGGCCCAGCGGTGTGCGGCGGTGAAGGCTCGGAGGTCGTGAGCGAGCGAGGTGTCTGTAGGGGAGCGGGGAAATCGTCCCTCGGCGGCGGCGACTACGCCCTTAGTGGACTTGGACGGTGCGATAGCGAGCCTACTGGACGGGGCGTCCCCCACGGAGCGGCAGACAGCCCTACAAAGATACTACATGAGCTCGTCGTACCATATCGACCCGCGTAGTGGGTGCGTGTGTGGTCAAAAACGCTCACTTATGGCTTGGCCAGGCCGCCCTCTGACACTGGCGACTGCAATAGAAAGTCGTCTGGCATCTTTTGCACCTCTGGAGGCGAGTCGTCCTGGCGTAGGATTCTCCCCGTCCGCAGGAGTAGCACGTGTGGAGCGACAGGACCGGCGAAGCGTATGGCCGCTCTTGGATGTTGGAAAGTGCGCTGTGGAACTCTACGACGGTGTCCATGGCTGTTTCTTGGAGCGAAAATCTGGGGAGGACGAACTGGCATAGGAGTGCGGTGATGCGAGAGCAATTATATGCTCGTATGTGGTTGTGCCACTCGGGCTTCATAGCGTTGCATTCTTCCTCTTCGACGATAAAGAGTTCCACGTTGCATCAAGTGACTCTCACAGAATGTCAGCCAACCTCTAGACTTTAGAGTTCATGAACACGAACTGAATCTCGGGTGGTACAATCGCCACCAGGTCTACATAACAGTAGCGGCAAAAGCGGCGAAACGAAGATCACCGTGGTTCCATGATGCTATAATCTTCCGGTACATGTGTGCTGAATACGATACATGCATTCATCCCGGTGATACTCTAGTGTACGTCGGTCAAAATACAGATTCCCTACGAGACACAAGCATACAACAGTCAAAAATCTCAATACAGGGCAGCCAGCCTTCCTTCCATCAATCGGAATCCATCATCCGCTCAACTTCTTCCTCCTCGGCCAGGTCCTCATCATACCCATCGTTGTCCGTGAAGTCTCCTCCATCCTCCTCCTTCCTCGCGTCACGTCCCTCATTCTCCTCGAGCACGATCTGCGCGAGCATCGCGAAACCCTCGATCGTCTCGTCGTCCAGTTCCTCCTTTGACGGAGGGTCCAACGTGCCCTCCGCCCCTCCCTCACCCACTGGACTCTCCTGCCCCTCATCCAAAACGTCCATCCTCATCAACACAACCGCGATCTCCTCTTCCTGTGCCGCGTCCTCCGCCTCCTCCATCGCGCGCTTCTTCGCCTCCTTCCGCGCAGCGCGTGCTGCACCCCGCTTCGCGCACGTGCACAGACGGGGGAGATAGTGGGGAGAATCGGGATCCGCGAGGACCTCCCGCGCGCGCTCGGACGCGAGGCCCTTCGCCATCGACAGGTTCCGCGCGGCGAGCGGGCCCGAGACCGTCGTCCCGTGCACGAGCACGGACATAGTCGCAGCGCGGCGCATCTCTGGTGAGCTTTGAGATTTCCTGAAAGAACGGGCATTCAACACGCCGCAACAGAGAATAAAAGAGAGAAAGGACTCACTGGAAGCTGACACAGCGGCACCCGGACTGCGCGACCCAGATCATAAGCTCCGTCGTCGGGTCCTTGGGCAAATCAGGACGGAGCACAGCGAGGAGGTCCTCGAGGACTGCCTCGACGATCGTGGCTGCCTTGTCGTAGCGGTAGCCGCAGTCGACGAAGAGCGCGCCCATGACGCCCTCGAAGACGTCGCTGAGCGCCTTGGGCGGGTCGTGCTTCCAGCCGTGGAGGACGACATCCTCCTCGGAGAGCTCCTCGAGGATCGGGATGTACTTGCCGATCGCCATGCTCAACTCGACGTTGTTGATGAGGAGGAGCTTGTGCAGCCCGAGCTTCTTTACAGCGATTAGTGCGAATGACGGCGCGCAAACTGCACGAGAGCGGGCCCAAGAAAGCTGGCCAGATGTCGTGTCAGGCCACTTCCTATAGAGGTACTCAGTGACAACCATGTCGACGAACGCTGTCCACATATCCGTTAACAATCTGCACATGTACCTCGCTCGATTATGAAACACTTACCATCTCCCAAGAACTCGAGCCGCTGGTACGACGGCCAGTCCGACGAGCGGAACGACGGATGCGTGACCGCCTCGAGGAGCAGCTTGCCGCACCTGAACTCGTACCTGATCTTCTCCTGCAAGTCCACGAACAACGGTGACGCCGCGGCCTCCGGTAGCGGCGCAAAACGCACATGCCACGGCGTAGGCCCGCCGAACGATAGCCCAAGCGCCGTTCCGGCGCGGAGCGCAAGGTCCACGCCCCCAAGCGCGAAGCTCGCCCCAAGGAGCGCCTCCATACAATCCTGCAAACTCCTCCGCGGGATCATACGACGCGCCTTACGGTGCGGCCGTACGCTAAAGCGCGCCTCGTCGCCCTCGCCCTCGCCCGCGACGTAGCGCCACACGCGGAGGCTCTGCGTCTCGGACGTGAGGAAGCGTTCGAGCCCGCGCTCGAGCCCGCGCGCGAGGAGGGTGCGGTTCGCGACCGCGACGCGCTTCATGTTGTCGAGCTGGCCCTCGTGGCGGTGCGGGAAGCGCGTGTAGAGGTTGACGACGGTGCAGAGCTTGAGCACGGCGTCGCCGAACGTCTCGAGCTGTTGGTTGTTGAAGCCTGCGTTCGCGCTCGGGATCGTGAGCGCTTGGATGACGAGGTCGTCGGAAAGGAGTGGGAGGGAGAGGGACATGCGGATCGCGTGCGTGCGGTAGATGTCTGTGATGCGGTGGAGGAGGACGGGGAGGACAAAGAAGGTGCGCCAGACGTGTTCGGGCATGACCGCCCAGCGGCAGAACTCGAGTGGGAAGATGACGGTGGAGGGCTCTTCAGTCGCTTTGATCGGAAGAGGGCTGTTATCAAGGGTGTATGCGCATGAGACATTACGAGAAAGGACAATGCCCTCTACGCATGCACCGTCATAGGAGACGTGAGGTGCATGGTCCTTTCGCGTATACTTGGCTAGCCAGTAGTCGCGGTAGGTCGGGAAATCAGCCTCTCTCGATCCAGGCGGGGGAACCGAAGACGGCGTAACGTCCGGTAGGAACTTGTGAAGGAGTAACGGACGCCCGAACTCTTTGTTGTTCACGTACAAGAGGTGCTGGTAATGGGTCTCGTCGATCCCTTCCCAGTTCATCGAGCCGTAGGGGTTCGCGATCGCGAGTTCGATCGCGTCAAAGTCGACCTTGGAGTCACGGGTGATGGGGACCAGGTAGCATGTCAGCGGGAGAGAGATGCCTCTGCCGGTGATGCACCACCATAGACCCATTCGTGTGTATTCCTCCATCGCGCGGCGCTGGCTCCAGCCGTCTCGTGGGTGCAGAATGACCTCGGTTCCTTCTTCGGTAGACAGAAAGAGGCCATTCGACACCAAGTCGACGGGCGGAAGGGCAGTCCCGGTGACGAGTCCGGCTGACGGCACGCCATCGATGTGGATGATGTGAAGCCAGAGGACGGATCCCGAGGTCGTCCATGGATCGCGAACGAGTACGTTGAGCATATCCGGGATAGAAGAAATACCAGTAATAGGCACGCCGTCTGGGTCTTCGGCCTCGGATGTGCGCGAGCTCGTCGCTGGGAGCAGGTAGTCGTCGAATACATTGAGTTCGTGCAAGCGTTTTACCGCCAAGAACGCAGCAGCCCGCTTCGCTTCCTTTTTGGATGATCGTGGCGGCCCTTCGAAAGAGAGGAGATCGGGGGGTAGTGGTAGACTAGGAGGAAGATGGATCGTAGCAGCGTAATCGCCGGTGAATCGCGGCGCATGCGTCGGCGTGAACTTGTCGCGAGGTATGAGAGCGCACAACTGGTTAACGAGCGCTATGGCGGAAGTGTAGGTGAGAACGGCTCCGGTGGAGGGGACGACGTATCGTTCGCGCTCCGCCACGTCGCCTGGACTGGGATCATCGTCCTCATCATCTTCGTCAATTTGACCCTCTTCCTTGAGCTCTCGTTCTTGGTACACCTTCTTCAACTGTGGCTCGCTGTGTAGGAACTGAAGATACCGCTCGGCTTGCGCTTGAGAGCCCTCCTGCACCATGATCACGAAAGTCGAGGTCTTGTGCCGTGCGCGACCCCTGGACTGCAGATACCCAACCATGTGTTGCACGGGATCGAACCGAATCACTAGATCACAGGCCTACTGCACGTCAGCTGCCCATAGGAGACGTTATCTGAGCTGTGAGCTCAGAGTGCTTGCGCAGACAATCCCAGCCGAGCGCCAAACAAGGGTCCCCTGAATGTTACTGCTTGGCAACAGCCCGGAGACTCTTGGGCAGCGATTGGATAGGCCTCCACGGAGCACCATGGGCCCACAGCTCAGATAGGGGAGAAACGAACCGGAAAGTCGAGGCCCTCTTCCGCGACGGAGGTAGCGATTACTGATACAACAAGTTAGTAAAGCGTCACAAGTACGGAGCTGAGACGTACGTAGGTTAAGCTGCTTCTCGCGGAACATCCTTACTGTATCTTGCTGACCTCGGACACCCATTCCTTTTACTTGCGTCTTGGTCGAGGAGCCGGTACCATGACCCACCAGCTGATCGCATTTGATGATATGGCCGAGGACAGGATAGCGAGAGAGGATGACCGCCAGGGATCGTGCGATGTGACGCTGTTCGACGAACACGATGCCTTGGAAAGTCGCCGTGTGACGATGGAAGAGGATTTCCGAGAGCGTCTTGACTTTGTGGGAGATCCATCCGAGCTTGACCTCAACACGCGGTTCGTCATCTTCAGGCTCGAAGAAAAGCCGAAATTCGGTCAGGGTGGCCTCGAGCTGTCGCAAGACCGGGTTCACAGGATCGGCGTAGTCCTGAATAGGTTTGCCAGCCGCGACTTGTGCGTATTGCTCAGGAGGAAGGACGTCCATGGCTGATTCGATGGCCTCTTGTATGAGTTGTGCGACCCGCTGCTTGACCTCCGAGTACAAGAAATACTCGGCACCGTAAGGACCCAGGCTATAGTACGTCACCTCATACCTGGTCAGGATCTTGGCTACAGGTAGACCGATCTCCGGGGGCAATCTCTCGAGGCCGAGTCGTAGATGGAGCGACGTAGTGGGGTAATCTGGATAGTCATCCGGCGGTGCTGGATATACTTGAACAATCTACACAAGGGGTTAGCATGACGTAGCGTAACTGAAGTGGTCTCTGTACCTCTTCTGGTCTTGGCGAATGGTCGATCAGCTCGTCAACATGGTCCTTCACAGCGATGACCTTTCCGTCGAGATTCTTTTCGAGCGTAGCGAGCGAGTCTGCGGCATTCTTAGGATTCCAAATGGGCGAGGCGGTCATGCCAAAGATCTTCGGTCGTGAGTCCAAAGGAGCCTGAAAGTATTCCCGCATAATGCCGTTGTATGCGTGATTTTTACGAGCGTGGTGGCATTCATCGAAGACGATAAGTGAGACCTAGAGAACCACAATGTCAGAATCAGAAGACAGCACGATCTCTGCAGCCTGCAGCACCTTGCTGATCCCCCAGTGTGAGTGAGTCAAAATGTTGAGAAAAATTTGCGCTGGACTTGGATTAGCGAAGTGGATACACACAAACACCAAGCGAGACAAACCGGTCATAACAAAGACGTCATGGTTGTCGAACTCGTTCTTCCAACTGTCCCGGTCGCTCATTTCGTGGGCGGTAGCGCCGAAAAACTGGCGTACGCGGAGGGACGTCTGTCTAGAGATAAACTCGCCCTGCTGCTCCACGAGGGCGACTCTCGGGACGAGAAAGACGATGATCTTGCCCCGGCCATGGGTTTGTGCGGCGACGTGCTTGATGAGAAGCGTGCTGATGTACGTCTTGCCGCTGCCGGTGTCCAATGCCGCGATGACATTCCCTTGCTGAGCTCGCACGAAGATTTCCTCTTGATACCGCCGCGGGAGGAGGACGTCGCTGATCTGGTCGAGTGGGACGGACATCCTAGAGGCCTGTGGGGGTGAGGATGCATGGGATGCGGTTGAAACGACGCTACGTGTCTGAGACAGAGTCAGACCGGCTTTTGTTCTGCGGACCCACTGCCAGCCGCCTACCAGCCGCCACAAGTCAACCAGTTCGAATGCAGCTGCGGTACCCACGGCTGGCCGGCTGGCCGGGCCGCGTTCCGTTGCGGGCATCACATTACTAGCGCCTATTGCTCCGGCCACAGCCCTGGCAGCCTCATCCAACAGCATCCAACTCGTCAGCCTCATGGCCACAATCAGTACCGCAGCACCTTCCGGCCAGCCTCGCGATCACCTAATGCCTTCATATCCAGAAAAATGGGCGGCTAGTACAATGTTATAGCGCTTTGTGTGGCACCAGAGCTGCCTAGGCCTGTAGCAGCCCGAGACAGGTCAAAATTGGGTCAGGAAGTATCAAATAACGCGCCCCATTGAAAACAGAGAAAACCCTCTTGCCCAGGTAACAAATGATATCGAAGCAGTGTTTATATCTGACAGCAAGACATCTGATCAAATAGTATGAACGTCGAACCCGGCGACTCTGCCATTTTGATCATTGTACTGTAGGACATAAAGTTAGCATCTGTCCCAATCCTCTAGCTGCCAACCAAGTATAACTCACCACAGCCACTACCCCTCCATCGACTACATCAACCCTCGTGGTCGACCGAGCCCCGAGTGCGAACACCCTCGGGCCAGGATACACCCTATACGGCAACTTCGTCCGCACCGGTGCAGCAAAATGCTCCGTCCACCCCTCATCGTCCGAGTCGTACAGCATCGGGCGCACCCTCTCCCGCAGCTCTCTCTCCGGCTCACCGTCTGGCTCCACTGCCCACGGATTGAGGTCCACAGTGACCGACGGCCAAGGCGGAGGTACCTGGGGATCGCGCAACACGAGCGGGTACATCGATCCGAAGGGACGGAGCGCGACGCCCGCGTTGTACGCGTCGCCGCAGTGCACCAGCACGCTCCCGCGCGGGCCCCACTCGGCCCACTCGAGCGTGCGGCCGCCGTGAGGGGGCGCCGCAGCGACAAGCGCGTGAATTGTGACATGTGGGACGAGCAGCGTACACGTGTGTGCGAAGGAGGGCAGAGCGGCCATGTCGCGCACCGTGAAGTCGACGGCGAGAAGCGCGCATGAGGGATCCGTTTGGAAAGGGCGAGGGTTCTGCGGGGACGGAGCGGGCGGGGCGCTTGAATGGATGTCGAGGATACGGACTTTCTTCCACCCCTGCGGGAGAGGGAGGCAGAGCGTGACTAGAGGAGTTTTCTCCACAGAGGGATTGACCGCGTTGGTGGAGGCTGAAGAGGGATCGAAGCGATGTACTTCTAACTTGTATCGCTTGCTCGAGGAGACGACGACCAGCCTATCATCGAGCAGGGCATGTGAGATCTCCCAACGTCTGTAGTGCTGATGCTGCAACATATAAGATTTTAGTACATATTGATGCATATGCGAGAACAACGCAGCTCACCCAGATTTTACGACCAGCTCTCCAATCCCAAACTTCGACGTCCGCAGACGAAGTTATGGTGGGGGAGAAGTGGACTAGCACAAATGACAGATAACATCCGTGAACCTGCAGCCCTTTGACGTTGACGTCCGGATCCTCCCCATCGGATTGGTTTGAGGGGGAAGAACGCAGCACTGGCACAACTGCTTCTGGATGTTCGCTCCCTGACTGGTTCAACGAAAGGATGTGCAAGGAGACAGGCCTGTGACAGAATGAGAACAGCGTATCGACCTTCCAAGAGAAACTCCTACCAATCCCCAAGGTCATAAACTAAAATGACAGCAAGACCCTGTGATACATCTGCGGTGCCTTCACAAAAAATGTGCTGTGCGACAATGTCGCTGATTGGGAGGACCCATTTTTGGGCGGCCGTGCCACGTACGTCGGATGGAGGAGTGTGCACTATGAATTGACTACCGCCGTCTTCGTTCACGTGAGTATAACAGATAGCTCCGTCTAGAGCTCGCTGCCACTCTATATACGCCATGTCATCGTACTTGACGGTTTGGCGTGCGAATGGGCCGCCATGTTGCAATCGAGAAGTGTAGTTGTGCAGGAGTTGAAGGCGATTAGCACCATCACCAGACATAGAGCTCCCGGAAATCATCGAAGTCCTCTTCAGCCAAATGGTGAGCTGGAGCCGAATATCCGTGCTGACAAGTTGGGAAAACATATGGCACGTCTATGGTTCTCGACGTTGAGCGACTGTAGTGGAGTCAACTTCCATGTTACCACTTACGTTCAAGCATGCTATCAAGTCCCTAATGTCAAGCTCTTCCAGGATGTGTAACAACAGTTCTCCAGGAAGTGTAAGCAAGGTTGAACTCTGAGATACTTGCCCGGGCTTCCGAGTCGGACTGGCATGTCGACTCCGGGGTGCTCGCGATGCAGCGCGCAGAAACTGGCTGACGCGGCTGCGAAGAGATTTCGACTTCGGGCTGGAGTTCATGTCTTCGTTGACACTGAACCGCGTGTGCAAGCGTGTGGGTACTTGCAGAAGGTGACATCCTGAGAGCGAAACTACAACGTCGACGATGAGAGAGGACAGCTTCGGCACGAGCCGATGTCAAAACAACAACCTCAATGTTTCGGGCCGGCGACGGTCCGTAGAGCTTGATGGGCGCTCGTATGCACACGTCGCTCGGCGCGGGAAACTATGCCGCGAAGCTCGCAGACGACGGCGGACACGAAGGACCATTTCCTTACCCTTTACTATACGCCCTACTACCACCCACGATCCCAGGCTTCGCGTCGCCATGTCAAGCTCAGAAGTATCTAAGTATGTATATCTTCCGAACTATGTCACTTTCTAACACTCCGCCGACCTAGATGGAAGCATCTCCCTCCTCCCCCGGGCTTTGCTTCAGCAGTCACGTCGGTGAGCGCGTTGTATTCTTCAGCTAGGGCTTGAATTGATAGAACCATCAGAGCAAGTCAAGTAGCGGAAAAGCAGTTGCTGCTGCGAGCGCGTCATACGAAGAGATGAAGGCGAAACGTGCCTGGGACCTCGCCGTCTCCCCAGCAAAGTCTCTTCCTATGCAAGCGTTCATGCTGTACATGTCCGGCGGCGGAGTGCAGATCTTCAGCATGGGCATCGTATTCATGCTCCTCTCGAGCCCATTCAAGAACCTCGCGTCTATCAATACCAGTACGTCCATGCTCGCCATGTCGGAGGCGCAGTTGCTGAGGCTCGCACAGCGTTCGCTCAGTTCGCGCCTGCGTCATCATCGCCCAAAGCCCTGACCACGCTCCCGATGCAGAAGATCGCTTATCTACTATGCAACCTCCTTACACTAGCATTGGGTCTCTGGAAGTGCCGCTCGATGGGACTGTTGCCGACCGGGACGGGGGATTGGCTGGCATTCGAGACAAGGGGACAGGTGCGTGACCCAGTTTCGCGATACAGTCTCATCTTTTCATGTCGTGTATCACCACCAGGCTCCAGAAATCTTGCTCGTATGATCCATGTCCTATCTGTTATTGTTCATCTGCATCTCCCCGGAGTTTTCCCTATACATCGCTGCACAACATCATTCCCTGGGAGCGTCTCAAGCTGTTTTGCCTTCAAAACGGAACACCTCGTCTAGCTCCTACACGGAGCGTCAACCTCTGACCGGTATCAACGGAACATTGCACATACCTGCCACCACGGAACCGCGCCCCCACTTCCTGTCGCGCCCTCGACGAAGCTCTCCTGCATGCCGTCGGTCACCGCCCACCAGCGCTGCGTCTCGGGGTCCGCGGCGATACCGCGCATGTCCGCGTCGTAATCCTCGCCGACGTATTTGAAGTTCGCGATCAGTAGCTGGAGAGGAGGGTAGTAGTGGATGGAGTAGTCCGCGATATTGTGCCGCTCTAGCGCGGCGAGTACCCCAGGCCACACTGCGGCGTGGATCTGTTTGTATTCAGCCTCTGCTTCTGGCTTGAGCTGATCGTGCCCGCAGCCGCAGAGAGCATTGCGTCAGTGGCTGGGCGACACGTATTAGTGCGGGCTGTGGCAGGCACCCACCTTAATGATTTGGCAGACGCGTTTCGAATGGGGAACAGACATGATCAGTGAAGGCCGCGCGGCGATGTCGAACGTTGTGCGATGGTGACAAAATCTAGCATGATGTCTGTTCAAACCATCCGCAGATATATGCGCCTGGTAGAGGTTCCGTGACCATGCGCAAGGAACCCGACGGTCCGAGTGGGCCGCTCCGGCGTCACTAACATCTGAATGTGAACGAGTCCTTGAGTGCCGTTGCACAACGCTGCACGCAAGCCGGGATGCTTTCGCTCCGAGTCCTACGAAATGGACGCGTCTCTACGTGTAACGTGTCCATGATGTGCTAGGCAATCAACATCGTGCATGATGTATCAATTCCACAGGGATGATCTGAACAGTGAACTCCGACGACTCAAGACATCGCCCTCTGCATTCCTTCAATGCGTCCAGCGCAGCGACAGCAGAATATGATGCTTTGGGGCGAAACATATGAGATCAAACATCAACCGGAGTGGATACACGCCTCGGAAGCTGAGAGACACGGAGGAAACGGGACCAAGCCCGGTGCGTTGCGGGCAAGACATGAAGGTCCCAACCATGTGTACCGGTCCGGCGGAATCCGCCGGATAACGGCGGATAACGGCGGATAACGGCGGATACCACCGGACTAGTAGATAGCTATAAGTAGACTAATAACACTGGTAGTAGGGTATAGAAGGCCAATACAACGCTATTGCTGGCGCCGTGTATTGGCCGCCGGAAGCCTTTCCCTCCGCACCGCACGGGTTTTAATGCAGTCCGCAATAGCCCCACTACTCAACATGCAAAGCTGTGTACGCTGCACGGAATTTCGGGTGGTTCATTGTGGCGGAGGGATTTCCGTGTACGCTAGAATAAAATTTGGTTAGTTCATGCTGCCGGAGGGAAATCCGTGTAAGCTAGATGGAATATTAGGTAGTCCACTGTACCGGGCGATAATCCATGTGCGCTAAGCGGAAATCCGGTCAATCCGTTGTGCTGGAGGGAGATCCGTGTACGCTGGTCAATAATTCAGCTAGTTCATGCAATTGGAGAAAAAACTATGTGTGTACAATGGAAATCCGGTTAGCTCATTGCGCTGGAGGGATTTCTGTGTGCGCCAGAAGAAAATCCAGTCAGTGCATGCTGCCGGAGAGAAATCCGTGTAAACTAAATGGCATATCAGGTAGTCCATTGTACTGGACGATAATTCATCTGCACTAGACAGAAATCCGGTGAGCTCGTGGTGCTGGAGGGAAATTCATGTGCACTAGATGGAGAGTTAGTTCATTGCACTGGAGGGAGATTTATGTGCACCAAATGGAAATCCTGTTATTCCATGCTGCTAGAGAGAAATCCGTGTACGCTAGATGTAATATTATGTAGTCCATCATGCCAGACAATAATTCATGTACACTAGATGGAAATCCAGTTAGTTCATTGCGCCAGAGGAAGACTTGTGTGTGCTAGACAGAAATCCAGTCAGTTTGTGCCACTAGACGGAAATCCATGTAAGCTGGGGGGAATATAAGGTAATCCGTTATAGTAGATGATAATCCATGCACGCTGGATGAAAAGGCAGTTAGTTCATTGTGCTGGAGGTATTTCCGTGTACACTAGACGGAAATCCGGTTAGGTCATGCCGTCGGAGAGAAATCCATGTAAGCCAGGTGGAATATTAGGTGGTCCGTTGTTCCGGACGATAATCCATGTGCATCAGATGGAAATTTGATTGATTCAATCTGCCGGAGGGATTTTCATGTAAGCTAGACAACATCTTGGGTAGTTTATTGTGCTGGATGATAATCTGTGTACGCTAAATGGGCAACCTGGCGGAATAATCGTCTGCAGCATCAAGATTTCTTCGGATGTCTACCAGGTTTCATGCGAGGAATGGAGTCGTGTACTAGCGTAGATGGAGTATTGTAAGCCATATGTACATCGGTATGAAAAGTGCGGGCTACATGGAAACCTGTGCAACGTGGAGGGAAAGACCTCCGCAGGCCAATACGTGAAGACACCGGCGATAGTGTTGTATTGACCTTCTATCTCCTATTACCTGCATTACTAGTCTACTTATTGCTATGTACTAGTCCGTTGGTATCCGCCGTTATCCGCCGTTATCCGTCGGAATCCGGCGGATAACGGCGGATTCCGCCGGATCTATACCCACGGTTCTAATGATCTCGGCAAGACGGAGACCGGGTCAGAGTCGCGCGGCTGTGGGATTCGAACTCCGCCGGCAGCGACTCGTCCTCCCGCCGCCCACCACGCCGCCTCGTAGCGCTAGCACTCTCCGTTCCCCCTCCACGTCCGCCACGACCCTGCCTGCCCCGTCCACGACTCACGTTCATCCGCACACGAACACACCTGACAATTAGACATGGCTGAGGGAAGCAACTTCGACTACTTGTTCAAGGTATGTCGCTGTGCCGCGGGCAGAAGGCGGGCGTGGATGGGATGTTGATCGGTCGTTCTGTGTTCGCTGGGGATAGGTCGTCCTTATCGGAGACTCTGGCGTCGGGAAGTCGTACGTCGCTACCATTCTCCTCTTGCGTATGCGCGCTGACTCCTTTTTGGCGAATCTCCCAGTAACCGTACGTGCCCGCTGCATCGAGTTCAGAAGCTGAGATGGAGTTCCTAATACAATATCTTACCCCAGTGCTCTCGCGTTTCACTCGCAATGAGTTTAACTTGGAGACGAAGTCGACGATTGGTGTCGAGTTCGCCACACGGTCAATCAATGTTGACGGCAAGACACTGAAGGCGCAGATTTGGGATACTGGTATGTTATACGTTCTCTCTTAAAGGGATTACCCCTACTCTCGCCTTGCCACCCTTCGTTGGCGTTGCATGCTCATACGTGTGCTTCCAGCTGGGCAGGAACGTTACCGCGCCATCACCGCCGCGTAAGTCGTATCTCCCGCCGCTTAGCCGGGAGCCGTGTTCGATCGACGACGACCGTCTAATTGCCTCTCGCATCCAGATACTACCGTGGTGCGGTCGGCGCGCTCCTTGTCTACGACATCTCCAAGCACGCAACGTACGTGAACGTCACAAGATGGCTGAAGGAGCTCCGTGACCACGCCGATTCGAACATCGTCATCATGCTCGTCGGCAACAAGAGCGATTTGAAGCACCTTCGCGCGGTCCCCACAGAGGAGGCGAAGGCGTTTGCGGGTACGTACTCGCGTCGAACTTCCGTATATGGGCAGGACGGCTGAACAAGGGGGTCCGCAGCTGAGAACGGCCTGTCGTTCATTGAGACGTCTGCGCTGGACGCATCGAACGTCGAGTCTGCCTTCCAGACTATCTTGACAGGTTAGTACTCTACATACCTGCATTTCATGTCAGTTTGGATCTGATGTGTGACTTCCAGACATCTACCGGATCGTGTCGAGCAAGTCGCTTGAGCAGTCGGAGGACCCGATCAAGCCCACGACTGGTGACACCATCCAGGTCAGCCAGAGCGTGGACACCTCCGCTAACACCGGCGGAAAGTGCTGCTGAGCGCTCCCTTCCGTCTGTGTTGTGGTTGGTCGACCGGTGGAGCAGCCGCGGGTTGGAGGCAGGGTTCGGGGAAGAGGCCGCGAAGGCGCGCCTTCGGATTGCGCATGGAGATGACGTCTGGTCGTCCCACACGCGTACATCACCGCAGTCTTCTTTGGCTCTCTCCCGTGCATACGTCTACATATGTGCCTGTGTTGTAATCATCTCTCTTTCTCTCATCGGCCTGTTGTCTTCCTGCCCTCCGCGCGCGGTCGGTGTACTGCTCCCTGTTGTTCTTTCGTTCGTACTGTACATATCGGATCTTGTGGCTGAATAGAGGAGCTAGTCGGCAAATTTGGCTTCCTTGTGGGAAAAGCGCCATCAGCTGGAGTGCTTGCGATGTTACGGACTGGCTGTAGCATGCTTGACACGCCGCGTGTTGTCGATACCAAATCAAGGCATCCAGTGGCACCTCGCGGCACGTACTTATGTAGATGCGAAATCGTTAGCCCTTTGTCTTCGTATCACCACCACTCCGCAACACGTTATGGAATCGTCGCTGCGCAGCTCAACACCGAAGGCGACGGAAAAGGCAGAAGACGCGGAGACACCACAGTCCATTGCACCCACGGAATCCACAGGAACTGCAAAACCCGCAGATGCAACGCAGGAGGACGTCTCAAAGGGAGATGGGGGGCCCGTACCCTGGAGAAAGGAAGATGAACTTCCTGATTACCCCGGAGTCGCGCCAGACATCGCCAAAATCGCCAAGGAGCGAGGCCTGGTGAAACTAGGTAACATATTCGCGCCGCCCTCACACCTCGAGCGCCGCGCCATCGAGGCGAGGAAGAGGCTAGAGTACAAAGGCGGAGGGCCGGACGACCCGTACCCGTTCGAGCGGCAGGGCAAGTACTATAGGTCGGTCGACCCCGACATCCTGTCCATCTACCTTAACCGCGAGAACACATGGCTCAAAGACCCCGATGGCGCGGTCATCGAGACGGTCCGGGACCGCGTTTTTGGCCCGGTCGTCGCGGGCATCAAGGAGCGCCAGCGCGGTGCGGAGAAAGTCTGGAGAGAGGAGCGGGTGTGGCGGAGGGCGCGCAGGGAGACCGCCCGCGCGAGGGCGGCCGAGGCGCAGGCGGCTTGGGAGGACTCGAGGGAATGGGCGGTGGACGGGAACGACGGGGTAGACCGCCGCTTCGACGTGAAGTTCAAGACGAGGGGCGAGAACAAGAGCATCCCGGGAGTCTCGATGACGACGCTCTTATCTAGGCGGGCCGAGATGGTGTCGAAAATTCGAGGCATGAAGGAGAAGGTGTTCGTAGACTACTCGCAGAACAGCGTGCTCATACGCCTTCAGGTGTGTCGTGTTGTCCAATCCGCCTCGATTGAAGCGCAAGGCCTTTCGTCGCGAGCGTATTGTGAATGTCTGCTGATCACGTTCACAGTGGGCTGCATATCCCGACCTGGAGCTGACACGCACCATCCTCGTCAATACGGCAGGCGGACGCACAAAACGGAGACCGATAACCCGGCTGGAGCTCGTGGCAAAGCTCACCGAGGCCGTGTTGGACTTCTACTCTGTGAGTCTTAAACCCGTGTAATTCGTGTTCGGAATCTTGGACTAACCCACGGAATAGGAAATGTCGCGCATGGAGCCACACCTTGCGTTTGAACATCTCGCGTTCGGACCAGAACCTGGCCGCTTGTCGGTATATGCACTCCGTGTGATGGGCCTCCGCGCAGCTAGGGAGGGCCTGTACGACCTCGATATCCAGCTAGACCACAGCCGACCAGACTCGCAGACCGATTCTTCGGATGCGGCCACAATCTCCAATTTGGCAGATGGATCCGTAACTTCCGTCCCAACAGGTCTCTACCGCATGTCTACTCCCACTTCCTCGTCCCCCAGACCGACGCCCCGAAAGGTACACTCTCGTCGGCCTCGCAACGCACGCCTGGATGTCTCACCTTCTGGACGTAACTCACCGGGGTACGCGTTAGGCCAGCTCAGCGGTCCCACAACGATATCCACTCCGGCTTCAGGCTCGTCTCAATCGCATTCCAGCCCCCCGTCCAGCGATAGAGCGGAAACATCGGTTCCGGACACCCTTCCCGTCCCCTGCTTCCAAGGGCCGATACCCAAGGTTTCTTTTCAGCAGTATACGTATCACGTTCCTCTCGGCGGTACGTTGTGGTCGGCTATCCCAAGCTGGGGTGCATGGCGAGATAAACTATAGCGCCTAAGCACTGGACATGGGGACCGGACATCTACTCAGGATTTATCGGAAGCATTGTTCTGCGGTGTACGAGTACGGCTGGGTGTATCATTAATCATTCATGCACAGGGACATTGAGTTGGAGAAAGAGACGATAGCGATACATGTATTACTACAGGATGTTACACTACTATGTAAGCAGCTGTGAATTCGGATATTTGCCTCCGGGTACGCTCATAGGTCGAACTCAAAGTCTGAATCCGAATCGTCGCCCTGCTTTCCCCGTATATTCTTTGGTGCTTTCGCGTTCGTCTGTGTGCTTGCCGACGGTCTTCGCGAGGGCAAATCATCATCGAGGTCGTCGATGTCCGACCCGTCCGAGTCATCACGATCATCGCCTAGAGGTCGGCATTGTTGCGGTATGATCGCGCCTGCGAGGATGAGTACGGCTTCAAGCTCTATAAATTATCGAGCGTTCAACCAACAACGCAATAGCGTAGGCGGGTATTGGACTGCGCACCTTCTATACGTCGTTGACGATCGGCGCCCCACGAAACGAGCTGATTGAGCACCTCGCCCTTGCGGTAGATGATGAACATGGGCAGCCGTGAATCCGGGAGGTTCTCTATGCACTTGTCGCCCACAATCGAGACGAACTTCGTGTGTGGGTGGCGTTGTGCAACCACATTCACGAGCTCCTTTGCGTGGTCGCTGTGGGGAATCCTACACAACGCGTGAGCATACGCGCGGACTACCGACCCGAGGCGAAGGAGGCTAAGGAGACTCACCCGTCCTTGTACAAGAACACGACGACGCCCGTTCCCCTCTCCATTGCGTCGCCCTCTTCGTTCACCCTGCTCGCATCGGTCACCTCGCGCGTGTAATCTTCCCTCGAGATCGGGTACACGCGCCCGAACCGCGCCTCCTGCATCTTCCGGGCCTCCTGCAGCCGCCGCCTCCGAAGGAGCTCGAGGATCCGCTCCGTCTCGTCATCCGGGGCCTCCGCGGCGAGCTCGCGGAGCTCCGCTGCGCTATACTTGGCGTACTTCTCCTCGAGCGTGGGCGATGGCGGGGGTGAGGGCGTGCGCGGCGTCGGTGGGCGAGGGGGGAGGATGCCGTGCTTGCGCAGGGCTTCGTTGCTGGTGCCTCCGGTCACTCTCCCTGCATGCGCGCGCAGGGGAGGCACTCACAATTCGGTGTCTTCGTTTGCGTTGATAGCCATAGCTAGGAGAGCAGATGAGCGTGTACTCCTGGTGCGCTGCGCGAGGGACAAGCTTCGAGGTGTATTTATGGCAGCATCAATACCGGTGAAGACGAGCGAGCCACACCTAACCCAAGTCCAATAGGTGGTACTGAAAAGGCAAGTCTAACACCGCCACGCGCTGTCCTCGTCTCTGCGGCACTGCTCGAGCTGTGCATATTTGTCCAGTTCCACCTGGTACCATGGTCTGCGGCTTTCAAATGGGCCGGGACGAATAAGACCCTAGTCTTCCTCACACTCCAGTAAACTGCGGTTTGCGAGATCTCCCTCGACCCAACCCACTAGTGTCCTCCGTTGGCAACGACATGATCCCTCTCCGAGTCTCAACGTATATCAGCTCACTCACCTCGTTCATTGTCCAACTTCTACAGCTTCTACTACGGTTTCCAAGTCCTAATATACCAAGGATATCCTGGAGTGCTCCCTGGCTTCTGAAAAGGTCCCAGAATGCCCCTCTCTTCACACTTCCGGACGAAATCATCCTCCAGGCTTTTACGAACCTCGACATAGCGGACTTATTGGCCTGCATGAAGGCCAGTGATATCTCATTCGCTAACGCACAAGGAGCTGCGCTGATACTTACGTATACGTCCCAATTATTACAGGTATGCCGTCTGTTCGCGCAGCTCATCCGGACGGATGCACGGCTTCAACTGCTGCTCGAGCTGCGGCGCACTGCGATGGTCCAAGGCGGCGCCGAGGTCTCCCGACGTGTCAGCCCAGCAGACACTCTCAAGGCGCTGCGGGAATATGCTTCTGGCTTCCAGCACGGTCGCAAATTCTCCTGCCGGCGCGTCGAGTTCCCTAGTGGGAAATGGCCGAGATGGCAGCGGTCTGCGGACGGCTCTATCTGCTACATGGAACGCGACGACGGGGCCAGCACCGTGGAACTCATAGTGCATGCGCCTGGCTCCAGCACGCGTGGCGTGGAGCCTAGGACCTGGACTATCCCAGTTGACCCTCCGTTCCATAGTCCGTCCCATGTAGGCACGGTGGACGTCGCCCAGAATCTCGCAGTTTTGGCTGTCAATTACTCAGGGACCTGGCAAGTGTCAAACATCGTACAATCTTGTTTACAAACTGACCAGAACGTTAGGCATGCTAAATTATGTTTCCTCTCTCTCGACCCCCCAGGGGCGAATCATCCCCATGCCGCCGTCCCCGTCTTCGATGTCATGTGCACTCACCTGGATGGCGTCCAGCCGCCTCATGCAGTTATAAAAGGCCTACAAATCAGATCCCAATATCTGTCGCTCGTCATCTCATCACATTCAACCTCGACCTCGGAAGTAGAAATATGGAATTGGCAAACAGGGAAGAGAATCTGGGTTAGTCGATTCAGCGCCCATCCTATGTACCGCGATGCCTGACGATTCTACTTTCACAGCATCGGTCCTATGATTCTTACACAATTAATCATTCTTTGCTTGACGATGAGAGTATCGTAGTATCCTCAGCTGACGGTTCGTGTCTCGACGTACACCGCTTTTGTTCTCAGCCCATAGTAAACACCAACGGAGACAATGGGCCCGAGGAAGTCCTAATACCGGTCTACACCCTGCAGCTTCCCCCTCCAGCGTTGTCCAGGACGATAACAATCACAGATATTTGCGTCAGCCATCCCACCGAGCCCTCTCAGGACAATCCAGGCCTATTTCAGACAGATCCAAAGACAGGTCTCGTCGCTGTCTCCTTCGTCGTCCTCGGACCTCCGCCAGACAGTGAAGGGTGCAATTGTACACTTCTTATCCCCAAATCCACATTCACTCATTTAACTCTACACGCCCTCCGCACGGATTCTAAGGGACGCATGATTCCATGGGAAGAATGGGGTACGCGCGGAAGCGTACTCCTGCATTGCATGGAGGCCGATAGGACCGGGATCACCCTGCGTCCCTTCGGGTCCGTCTTCCCCCTCGTACACCTCGATGGTGGTGCGCCCCCGCCCTGGCCCTCTGCGCTGCTCGACCTGAACCCGTGGGCGGCGCGCCAGGGGCGCGGGAGTGCCGCCTCCCGCGCACACGTGCGGTCGATGCTGTTCGACGATCCAGAGAAACCCGAGGCGTACCGGGAGCTCTTTGGGGCGCCAGTGCGTACAGAGCTGCCCTACTCGGTGTATGAGGGGCCGAGGGTGTTTGACCTGGGCGACAAACGGATGACGGCGCATGTGGACGTAGTGGATGGGGGAATTGTAGCGATGGTGAGTAATGCCTGCCAATCATTTGCTTCATCCAGGTTCTTGAAAGATGCTGAATTTCTGGCTGATGCAGTACTATCGACACGCTCCTGGGTTTCGCTTCCTTGGATTCGATGCATACACAGCGTGAGCTGGATGGAGACTATTCCTGAGTCCGAGTAGTATCCGAACTCGAACTGTTGTACTATGTCATACATTTATTATTAGTAGTTGTGCTTCCTAAAACACAGCGGAGATTGACGGAACCCGGTTCGAATACGATGAAAATCGCGTTGACCATTTGCCAGGGGTGGTGGTGGTGGTTGGTAGGGAAGGGCTCCAGCCGTCTCAGGCTTGCCTAAGTTCCGTTCGGTCCGGGCCGGCGAAGATGCGCGCTAAAATGCAGCACTTGTGCGTGTCGCGCTCCAGAAGTAGCCACCACTGCCGCCGTTCCTCCTAATTTCTCCTGGATCTCCTCCTGTGTCCCCCATATACCCCGCATCTTCTCTGTAATCTCCGCTTTACGAGCTGTTCCCGACCTACTCTCAAGAATCTACTGGGGGGGCACGCTGAACCCGCGGGGCTCGCTACGGATACTACCGTAACTCCCAACGGGCCATCATACCTGCTCTTGCTGCGATTATGCGACTCTCCTGCTTCAATTGGACGACTACCTGTCTTCTGGCTTCAGTTCTTAGTGCATGCCCAGCATATGCAATATGGCCTTTCCCTCCAAAGCGCTTCAGCGGCAATGCACTCCTCAACGCAGGCACTAGGGGTATATGGCCCGAATCCACGGTCGTTGCGTTTGGGGACTTCAATGGGGACCAATTGTGAGTTTGTACGAGTCGGACCATCTTTCATGACTCACACCAAGATTTAGCTTGGATATCCTAACACTAGGGTCCGACCACCAAACGCTGACTATCTACTTGTGGGACCATGGTGAGTGTTTGTGTCTCCTGAATCCCTTGAAACGATGCCTACGGTCGATATAGAGGCGTACATGTTTAAGAAGTCCTCCGAGTTCAGACATCCTCAGAGGGTGCTCAATGTCATCCCCGGAGACTTCACGCAGGATGGAAAGCTGGACCTTCTTGTGTATGGGCAGTCTCCAGCTTCCAACGGAGTCTCTATCCAACTTTATGTTGCCCTGTCCAAGGGCCAATTCGGTGAGTAAAAGTCAACATTCCTCAATGCATACGGACCAACCGTGCAGTAGATAACCCCATCGATGCTCCTGCGTCCGTTTCT
This sequence comes from Grammothele lineata, assembly GCA_002150815.3. Classification (NCBI taxonomy): domain Eukaryota; kingdom Fungi; phylum Basidiomycota; class Agaricomycetes; order Polyporales; family Polyporaceae; genus Grammothele; species Grammothele lineata. The sequence continues at coordinate 639,772 of NDFF03000317.1, read as the reverse complement.
GCGCAACCCATACCCATGGATATGAACGGCGACCTCAGAATTGACCTCTTCGGCACTACATCGACCGCATCGAAGTCCACCTTCCAGGTGTGGCAGAACGTTTGGAATGCTTCTGAACCTCGATCCGATATTTTCAACATGTGAGTGCTAACGTGCTTGGTAAATCCTTTGCTGCTGCTGAAAGCTCTTCTTAGTGTCGATCCGAAGTTCAATGGCGCGCATTGTACTCTAGCCAACCCACATAGCAATGCCGCAGTCGATTTGAACGGAGATTGCCTCGCAGGTGAGTTGTCCTCCCTGTTCTCGTACAATCGTTACCAGAACCATATCCAACATGCGGGTAGATCTCTTTTTGGTCTGCGAAGGCAGCTCAGGTTCCAAGTTCTACCAAATTTGGGTTAACAAGAAAGAGAAGGGATTCGACCTTGTGCAGCAATCCCCCCTCCCTGCCGGCACGCAATCCGTTTCCTTCGCAGATATCGGTACGGCTCGTTGGCGTAATCCTTTGCGCATATAGGGGCTAATTTTGGGTCTAGATCGTGACGGCACGCTCGATATGCTCTTCGCGAGTTGTGCTTCCGTTTCTTCGTCTTCTGGACTAGGGTCGACTTGTTCCATCAACATCGCCTTCAACAAGCAGCTACCCCTCTGTGCGTCCGCGACGACCCCCAGCGTTGTGAACGGCAGGCGGATCTGCCGACCCCCGGATAATCTCTGCACGGCGGATCCTGACTTCCAATTCGATCTCAATGAGCGTTCTGACAACGATGTATGTTCGCTTTGACCGCATGTTATACTTTCGCAACTCACTATCCCTCAGGCCTTTGTTCGCATTCCGCTCTCGGACATCTTCCCGCCGTCGCAAAGCTCCCCGATATCGCCAGGGCTGCTCGTCATGGACACCACACAGAGCCCGCCCGTACCGGTTCCAATTAAGCTTGGGGATGTCAACCAAGACGGCTTCCCCGACATGCTCACCATCGTCACTACTGGAAGCGGCTCAAACCGACCTCGCACCCCATACCTCGTTATGTCGGTCCCGTGCGCGAAGGGTGTCGCCGGGTGTAGCAGCGATGGGTCCGGACGCCGGGGTTGGCAGGTCGTCAAGAAGGACGTTGACCCGCTGCTAGGAGTACAGGATGCACGCTCTGTTGCGTTCTTGGACATGGATGAAGATGTATGCATCTCTCATGAGATATGTCCAGTGCTACCGGACTGACCAGGTCTCGCTTGCAGGGATCTCTGGATATCATGGTACAGCGCACAGGCGACCAGGGCCAAGGCAACGTTTTGTTTGTGCAGAACAACTTCTACTATGATGCATTCTTTTTGAAGGCCATCGGTACGATCTATCATGCATCGTCTATTGTCTATTGTCCTAACATTCGTGCAGTTCTGAACGGAGCTTGCAGTAGCGGAACTTGCCCCGCAACTGACGGCTTCGATAAGCACCATGTATGTGCCCAATTTTTTGCGAACTTCGCAATGCACTTACATTGTTTCTAGCCTTACGGGGTGAGCTATTCTGGCGCGACATACAAGTACACCGTACTAGATACGTCGGGCCAGCGATCGGCGGCACAAGGTCAGCCTCTTACCGATCGGCCCAGGCTGTGCTGACATTGGTGCTAACACCATATGCTGGACACAGTGGGACAGATGCCTCAGGCCGCATACCAGTCCCTCTTGACGCCATACGTATACTTCGGCCTCGGCCGTACGAACAACTACATCGAGAACCTGTTCGTCGGTTCAACGAAACACACCGACGAGCATTACATCAACATGGAAGGCGTCATCCCGAACTCGAAGGTCGTCATCATTCCCCCAGTGGAGGGCGATTCGTGGAGGAGAGAGCTATACCTCAGGCCGGGAGAGTGGATTCCGTGGGTGACCGTGACCGTCGTCGCGGCGTTGATCATCTTCGCGATCATTGTGCTTGTGCTCCATTTGAACGAGAAGGTATGTGCGCTAATGGCTGGGGCGTCAGAGAAACCGCTCACACTTGGTTTACAGAGAGAAGACGAGCTGGAGAGGAGACGGGCGTCGCACCACATCAACTTTGACGCGCTCTAGTGTACAGACATTTAGGTTCCGTGATGTACATCTGTGCTCTAACTTACTCCCTACTGTATATGACCGCCGCATTCCTGAGATCTGTTTCTGTGCTCAATTCAGAAGCATCCAGCTATTCCCCACCTTCTCAACCCGCCCCTCGCCCTCCAACTTCTTCAAGTGCAACTCCACACTATGCGCTGCGGGGCCCCACAGCTCCTTGGGGTACTTCGCATAGATGGTGCCTACGATCTCTTCCGTGGACCACCCGTCTCCCTGCAGCGCTGGCTGCTCAAGCACGCGCACGATCTGCTCCTCTCGCTCGACGCGGTGTTTCAGGTACATCGAGATCTTGCTCAGCCCGTCCCGGACGACGGGCCCGTGCCCGGGGTACACCACGTCGTACACCTCGTGGTTACAGAAATCGATCATCTTCCGGAAGCTGCCCATCAGCGCGCCGAGGTCTTCGAAGACGGCCGTGCCGTGGCCCAACACGGTGTCCGCCGTGAACAACGCCCGGTCGGGAGGGTAGTGCAGGCAGAGGGAGTCGGGCGTGTGCCCTGGGGTGTGCAGGACCCGCAGGATAGCCGCCCCGGGTGTGGAAGGCGCTGTTACAGTGATGGTGTCTCCGTCTGAGAGGTCGTGCACCGGCGTGCCGGATGGGCTGGGTGTATAAGAGTCCGGAGAGAGCGAGGAGAGAAGGGTAGTTAACTGCGCAGATGGCGTGGGCAGCGGGATCTTGTGGATCTGTGGGGGGCGGAACGGGGTCGTCGCGGGCGCGCCGTCAGATTCCCACAAGCGACGAAGCAGGGCGAGGATAGAGGGTAGGCCATCGGTGTGGTCATGGTGGCGATGGGTGAGGACAATATCGGAGATGCGGGGTGCAGCAGGGTCGTGCTCGCGCGCGGGGTCGAGGAGAGCGTCCTGTAGGAGGGGAACGTAGGCGTCCCTGCCTTCACCGGTGTCGATAAGAACGTAGGGGTTACGCTCGCCAACCAGATACGTATTCGTCCCTGTTTATGACATATAGCGCGGACTATGACAGAAAGAAACGCGCAGAATAACCTTGCAAGGTAAACTTTCCGGGATTCTAGTAGTGGGAGAGTCATAAAGTCAGGTTTAATCCTAGTACGTTCAGCATGGACAAGACCTACCTGTCCCAAGATCCTCGTTACTGTCTTGCTGATCTAGTTGTCATGATGAGTTCAATTAGACATCTGCAGAGAACTTCGATTCCAACTACCTTCGTGATTGACGGTAGAGCTTCCAAGGCCTCCATCTTAGGCTGAAATCCAACTGTGGGTGGTGGTGGTACAGAATTGAGTCCGGGATTCTTCAGAGCCGCCTTACCGGTATTCACCTGCACTGCGCATTTGCGCCTTATCCGTCAAGTTGACATCAGCGCCGAAGGACTCTGGGTTGCTGTTTCACCCATCCAAGTAGGCAATACGACGCTGCAACCACGAAATCGTACGTTGCTGAATAAAGCAAGTCAAGTCGAGCGAAGTTCAGTCTGCTCAGTGGCCGGGCGGAACCTCATGGGCGCTTAGAATTAACGCGTTGATTACGTAATCGCGGTGCCGGTGTGCTCGCGCTGTCCTCGGCGCTGAACTCACCACTCTTGCTCACTCTCCACGATGGCGACCGTGGCTACTATGGTTCCGGCTTCACCCCCTGACAGTATGCAGAAGAGGAAAAGGTGCGTTGATGTTTGTATTACATGCACACTACGTTTCTGATACCGGGGCCAGGTCGCGTTCCCCCGAGCATTCGGAGCAGCCACCGTCGAGTCGGCGCAGGTCCCTCTCGCCGCCTCCCCGTCTCATGGAAGTGCCCAGAGTGGTGGATGTGGACCCGGCTCGTCGCGCAGAGCGCGAGCGTCAGCTCGCTGCGCGCATGGCGGAGAAGGAGCTGGAGAAGTTGCAGAAGGGAGGGAAGGACGACAAAAAGGAGCCCGAGTTCGACGCTGCCGTCGAATTTGCCAAGCTCACAAGCTCGCGGTCTGGGGGTGTTTATATGCCCCCTGCACGGCTGCGTGCGATGCAGGAGGCGGCGTCGAAGGACAAGGCGAGTGCGGAGTACCAGAGGCTTTCGTGGGACGCCCTCCGCAAATCCATCACCGGTATTGTCAACCGAGTCAACGTCGGCAACATCAAACACGTCGTCCCGGAGCTGTTCCAAGAAAACCTCATTCGTGGCAGAGGACTTTTTGCGCGGAGCGTCATGAAGGCACAAGCGGCCAGTTTGCCGTTCACCCCCGTCTTTGCTGCTCTCGTGGCGGTCATCAACACTAAACTACCGCAAGTGGGAGAACTGGTTCTAACTCGGCTGATCAGTCAGTTCAGGCGTGCGTTCAAGCGTAATGACAAGGTGAGTACATTTGCCTCGTCTTGAACGCGACGTAGCTGCTTTGCTACAAATGTCTTGGATGTGTGCCGCTGACGCGCTCTACAGACTGTATGCCACTCCGCCACTACCTTCATCGGCCATCTCGTCAACCAAGGTGTTGCTCATGAGATCATTGCCCTCCAAATCCTTGTCCTCCTCCTCGAACGCCCTACAGACGACTCCATCGAGATCGCGGTCGGATTCATGCGAGAAGTCGGCGCGTACCTCGCTGAAAACTCGCCGAAGGCAAACGCGACCGTCTTTGAGCGCTTCCGCGCAGTACTCAACGAGGGCACCATCAGTCACCGTGTACAGTACATGATTGAGGTCCTCATGCAAGTGCGGAAGGACAAGTTCAAAGAGAACCCCATCGTCCCGGAGGGCCTGGATCTGGTCGAGGAAGACGACCAAATCACACACCAGATTCAGCTGGAGGAGGAGTTGCAGGTTCAGGAGGGACTAAGTGAGTGACATACTGCTGCTTTGTATGCAGCCTGGCTTATTCCTTCTACAGATATCTTCAAGGTTGACCCGAACTACGTGGAGAACGAAGAACGGTACAAGCAGATCAAGGCGGAGATCCTGGGTGAAGGCTCGTCAGATGAAGAATCAGAGTCTGAGGAGTCTGAGGAAGACGAGGAAGAAGACGAAGAGGGTATGTAACAACTCTGACTAGCCGTAGCATCGTGCTGATTACCGTACAGCGGTGGCGGAAAAGGAAGGCATCGAGGACCGGACGCAGACGAACCTCATCAACCTACGCCGAATCATCTATCTGACTATCATGAACGCTCTGAACTACGAGGAAGCCGTCCACAAGCTGCTCAAGGTCCAGATCAAGGAGGGTCAAGAGGTATGTATTTTGTAGTTAGGAATGAAGCATAACCTCACGTTCTGGTTTAGCTCGAGCTCGTAAAGATGATCATCGAGTGTTGTTCACAAGAGCGTTCCTACTCCACGTTCTATGGCCTCATCGGCGAGCGGTTCTGTCGGCTCAACCGCGTCTGGTTCGACTGCTTTGAAGAGGCGTTCCGCGAGTATTACGAGACCATCCACCGCTACGAAACGAACCGGCTGCGAAATATCGCGCGTTTCTTCGGCCACCTCCTTGCCTCCGATGCCATCTCCTGGAACGTCTTCGATGCTATCAAGCTGACCGAGGACGACACGACGTCTAGCTCGCGTATCTTTATCAAGATCCTCTTCAACGAGATCTCAGAGAGCATGGGTCTGAAGACTGTGGCGGAGCGTTTCAAGGATTCCGAAGTTCGGATATCGTGCCGCAACATGTTCCCCATGGATAACCCCAAGGATACTCGGTTTGCTATCAACTACTTCACCTCCGTCGGCCTTGGCGCTATCACTGAAGAGATGCGAGAGCATCTAAAGGTGTGTTTTGTGGTTTGATGCGTTGTGATTATGTCTGACACCACGCTTTCAGAACGCTCCCCGTATCATTATGGAGCAACGCCGTGCTATGCTCGAGGCCGAGTCGTCATCGTCAGATTCCGACAGCGACTCGGACTCCTCGGACTCAGACTCGGATTCGGACTCGGACTCGAATTCGGATTCTGGCGACTCTGACGACTCGCGCCGTTCCAGGCGCCGCCACCGCTCGTACTCCCCACGAAGGCGGGACAGCCGCGACCGCGACCGCGGCGACTCTCGCACACCCCCACGCCGCAACCGGCGCGACTCCCCCTCCCCTCCCCCGCGGTACCGCGACGACCGTGATCGTGAACGCGATCGGTACCCTCCCCGCAAGGACTCTCCGCCCCCGCCTCGCCGCCGCGACTACACCCCAGACCGCCGTGACCGCGAGCGCGAGCGGGGCGGCCGGGACTACGATCGGCACCCACGTTCCCCGCCTGCGTCTCCCTCGCCGCCCCCGCCCCCGCCAGCTAGGGGCGCCCGGGGTGAGCGCCGCTCGCGCTCGCGCTCGTATTCACCTCCGCGTAGGGGCAAGGAGTACCGGGATGAGCGCCGGAGGGACGATTCGCGCGATAGGGACTACGAGAGGGAGCGGGACCGGGAGCGTAGACGGCGGTCGGTGTCGAGGGAGCGGTATGGTCGGCGATGAGGGAGGTGTGAGTGTGAGTGGTGGGCTGGTTGGTTCCACCCACATAACGTGCGGCCGAATGGAAGGTCGTGCGTAATGCGTCTCGGTTGGATGTGTACTGTACTCACTTGCTTGTCTTGCATGGTGTACGAAACCATTGTTGATGGATGATACTAATAGTATGTCGATGTCGGAAGCGCCACAACACGAACTTGCGTATTTGATGACGTTTCACACGCACTGACGCCGCCCCCGAGAACTCTATCACCCTGCATTGCGAGAACTTACCCTACTGAGCTGTTGTCTGCTGTTGTCGATACCTTGAGAGACCCGGTTCATGGGTTGGCCTCATTGTGGACGATCCAAACCGGCCTCCAAGAGTACCAGGCTTCTGAGAACTCGGCATTCCGTCATGCTCGAGGCCTCGTCCCTTGCCAAATGGCAGGCACGAACCCGCGTGGTATACACCGGGTTCTCTGGCACTAGTTACGTTACAAGTCCTCAACGGCTGGGCGGCCACTGGTGGCCAGCGCATCTTATTCTCGCGTCGACTACGCACGAAGGTCAGATGATTCCGTTTGGACCACGATGGATTGGCTATGTTTGGCAAAATCTGCTGAGGGCGATGATGATGCAGATGAACTGCCCAATGTCTGACGGTCAGTTCCGTGGACAGGCGCAGCGGGCGTTCGGTTCGGGTTCGCGATGCGAGTAGCTGGTCTCTTTCAAAATATCCTCATCACATGCATTTCTGGCAGATGGCTCGGCGAAACTCAGGCGAGCGGGTAGTGTGGGCGCATAGCGGACCGGGAGGTTTTTGAAGAGTTCACCGAGTTTGGGCAGCTGAGACCCTGCGAAGAGGAGAAAGCGTTGGAAGATGCGTCTGGCGCGCGGCTGGGGTTCATGTGCCTGAGCCAACAACGGAGGCAACGGGTTGCAGAGCTTGGCCTGCTTATCGGGGCGGATGTAGTCCGTTCCGCGCCTGCGTTAACCCGTGCTTAGAGGGTAAGTAGCGAGACTACAACGAGTTGAAAGGGGCAGATAAGCGGGATAAGAAAGAGATTGAAGGGATTGAAACGAGGTGGCGCATCAGGAGTTTAGGGCAGGCGTTCTAGAAAAGCTGTGAACCGGTCGTCAAGTCCAACCCGTCGAGGGCCCTGCGAGTCTGCGACAGCCCGACTGCTATCCGCCCTCCCTTCCGCCTGCGCCCGCCCGCTGCCGTCCTCGACCGCCCGCGAGCTCTCCCAGTCTCTCTTCTCGTCTCTCGCTCTTCGCCTCCCTTCTCCCTCCACAGGCCCTGCCGCCCTTCTCGTGCGATACATATCAACCCATCGCCCGACCCGCAAGCCGTGTCCTCTTCAGCTCCTGTACAACCAAGGTGAGCCCTCTCCCCGCGCGTGTTTCGTGGCAGGCTGTTCTTCGGGGGATTCGTGTTGGGTGTGCACACGTGGGCGTTGCGTGTTTGGGCGTATTCCAAGTGCTACCTGACAGTTACCACGCTGGTGCTGGATGGCCATGCACAGGCCACTTTGAGCGCGCGTTGGTGGCCGTATTCCGTCCACGCCCAAGCTGTTGGCATTAGGGAGTGTGGCCTGCCAGCAGGCTGCCCACAGTTCAGCGTCTCAGCTGCCTTCGACGCGCACGCTCTGGGGGAAACCATCGGGATCGGTCCGCGGCATAGAAGCGCGGCGTGCATGGTGGTTCAGGCGTCGTGCACGCTGGTCGCATGTGCATCAACGCACCTGGTTATGAACGCCGCCACCGCCCACCCGCTCGAGCGCAGTCCGGGGCGGACGATGTTCGGTGGCCGCCCCCGTGTGGCCTCAAGCGCCGCTGCGCTTGGCTGCTATAAGATGAACAGTTACTGATCCGGCGCCCTCCCCTCCAGCCTTCCCTGCCACTTCCAGATAGACCTCCCGGAGAGCCATGCAGACGATCAAGTGTGTTGTTGTAGGAGATGGTGCGGTCGGCAAGGTGTGTACCCTGCTAGGCCGCACGCCGCGCCAGCTCACCCGTTTCGGAACATTGCGTGCGCGGATGACCACAGACATGTCTGTTGATCTCGTACACGACGAACAAGTTCCCGAGCGAATACGTCCCGACCGTACGTGCCACGCTCTCTCTCTTTGACTCGCACGTCCTCAGACCCCCGGCCAGGTGTTCGATAACTATGCGGTTACCGTCATGATCGGCGAGGACCCGTACACCTTGGGCCTGTTCGATACCGCCGGTGCGTATCCAGGCTGCGCGTACCCGGCGCTCCCATCGCTCACGCGCGTCGTGTGATCGTGCAGGTCAGGAGGATTACGACCGCCTGCGCCCACTATCATACCCGCAGACGGACGTCTTCCTCGTCTGCTTCAGCGTGACGTCCCCCGCGTCGTTTGAGAACGTCAAGGAGAAGTGGTTCCCGGAGGTCCACCATCACTGTCCTGGGGTGCCTTGCCTCATCGTCGGCACGCAGATCGATCTGCGGGACGACCCGCAGGTGCTGGAGAAGCTCCAACGGCAGAAGCAGCGTCCTGTCACCCCGGAGCAGGGAGAGCGTCTCGCGAGGGAGCTGGGCGCGGTGAAGTATGTGGAGTGCTCTGCGCTGACGCAGAAGGGCTTGAAGAACGTCTTCGACGAGGTGAGTTCCGCGTCCTCGTTTCCCTCAGCCCCACGATCCTAACGAGGAGCGTAGGCGATCGTGGCGGCGCTGGAACCTCCGGTCGTGAAGAAGAAAAGGGGTTGCATCATCCTCTAACGATCCGGACGCCCTGCTGTTCCCGCTTGTCTCGCAACGTCCGTACTTCACGACCGTTTTACGTTCAAGTCTTTCCGTGCACGCCTTCCCACGAAGATATAGTTTTTTCTCCCGCTTCGCTCATCTACGATGAACTCACTCTAAACACATACTTCGCGCGTCCTCCCTCCATCCCGCCCTTCTTCTGCCTATTTTTTTCTTATCTCAGCTGCCGCTCCCACTACCTCTAGTACTCCGTTGCGCTGGGTCCCGCCACGCGCCAGTGGGCGGTCCGCTGCGCCGCGCGCCCTCGGGGCTTGTTTCCCTTCGTCTGCCGTCCGTTCTTCAGTGTTGTGTAGTCCATACCGTTAGGAATTGGGTACGTGGGGGGATTTAATACCCGTGAGTCAGAAATCCAGTCGAAGAGGTCATGAGCGTGCAATTCGTGTTTTGGGTGGATGTGGGAGATATACCGCATCCCACGCCCCGAACTTGATACGAACACAAGGACTTTAGATGAGCTGGGGTAGTCGCCGAATTTGATCGTGGAAAACGTGAAAGACAGTGACCCAGAACGTTGGGTCTCGTTCGTGAGGACGTCCTGAACGCCTGTGTTTCGAGGACACGCCCTCTTACGTTGACCTCCTCCATCTCCATCCTTGGCAGACATAAGCTTGGTGCTTATTTGGTTCGAACCTTGGCCTATGAAACTTTCCGCAGCGCCATGACGATGAAGCGGCGTCGTCACGGAGTGCCTGGGATCCGATGAAGCCTTGGCCGGACTTATCCAGCGACAAAGTGCGCACAGCACCCAGCCCCCCCAACCTTCCCTCCTCCTCCCACCTCCATCGACGCCCATCGCGCAATGGCCACCCACCCAGAAGCCTTCGTGCTCGTCCACATCCCCGACGTGACCCTCTCGACGGGCAGCGCCCGCGCCTCAGGCACCCTCGCGCTCGAATGCGTCACCCTCGCGCCCCCCACCCCCGCCGCCGACCCCAGCGCGCCCCTCGCGGCCTCCCTCGCGCCCGCGGACCGCTCCCTCATCCTCGTCCTCCGCCTCGGCGCGCTCGAGCAGCCCATCGACCCCGCGCGGAGCATCGCGTGCGTCGTCGGGCGCGACGGCACGCGCACGTACACCTTCCGCACCGTCGACTCATACGGCGGGGAGGCCCAGCAGACCCCGGCGGACGAGGCCCAGGGGGCGATCTCGCTTGAGGTGCCCCCGCCCGCGCGGGCGGACCCGCATCGCGCGGAGACGGTCGAGGCGCTCGACCACATCCTCGCGCAGTACGCTGAGTTCGAGTGGGAGGTCGAGGGCGGGGCCGCGCACCACAGTGCGCACCCCGCGGCTGCGGCTGAGGACGCCCCCGTTGTCGGCTCTGATGCGGAGTCCTCGAGCACGCATAAGGCGTTGGGGACGGCGTCGGAGCCTGCGCCTGAGGAGCTGCGCGGGAAGCTGGTGCTCATGGACGAGGCGAGCGGGGAGATCGTCGGGGAGCTGCCTAATAGGGTAAACATCAAGGAGGATCCCGCGCTCGCCGCGCAGCACGGCGGTAGCGCGAAGGGCAAGGACGACAAGCCGGCGCCGGTGATCATGGAGCTGCCTGAGGACGTGTACGATGCGTACACGGGCGGCGGGGCGAGCGTGGTGCCGTATGCGGAGCAGAGCTCGGAGCTGGACGAGGCGAGGGAGATCTTTGTCCGTGCGATCCCGCCGGAGGACCAGGATTGGATGACCAAGTCGGCGACGCTTATCAGGTGCGTTTTGGGTCTTGTGGAGCGGGTAGGGAGGGTGCTGAATGGGCCTCTGTAGTCAAGCGATCTCGTCGTCGACGTCTCTCCTTCTGAGCGGATTGACGGGTGCGACGAATTACTACATTAACCACTCGACTCCTGCACCGACACCTAAAGATGGTACCCCGCCGCCACCACCCCCTCGCGCATTGCTGCTTCTCTCCCATCCGCGCACACAGCAGGCCCTGTCTCGGACATACGCAATCAGCGGTCAGGCGGTCAAGGTCAGCCAGAAGACGGTGGGGATCGTCGAGAACATCATTTCGCGCGCTGTTGGCGCAAAAGACAAGGGCAAGAGCACCCCCACCGTACGTGCACCGCAGCCACGTTCTGGAGCGTCATCGCTTGCGCCCCCTCCGATCGTGCAGTCTCCGGAGTCAGACGTGCCCCCACCGTACCCTGTGACTTCCTTGGATGGCAAACCGCCTCTCCCTCCGCGACGTAGCCCCGCAACTACGCCTGTACCCGGACAGGCTCCAGGACCAGCACCGCCGCTTCCCCCGCGTAACAAGTCCCCGCTCCCTCTGCCCGAGAAATCCGCATCAACGCCGGGAGGTGTCCCAGCTACTTCCGCTGTAGCATCCTCGCCTCAACCACCCCCACCCCCACCTCCCACCCGCCTCCGCACACGCGACAAGCTCGCACTGAGCGCGAACCTCGTCCTCGCAACCGTCGACGACTCTCTGCAACGCGCGTTCGACGTCGGCGCCGAGCGCGCGACCGCCGTCGTCGGGCACAAGTACGGGCCCGACGCGGCGCGCTCGACGCACCTCGCGACGCACACGGCGCGGAACGTGACGCTGGTGTACATCGATATGCGGGGGTTCGCGAGGAAGGCGCTCATTAAGAAGGCGGGGAAGACGTGGATCAAGGCGCACCTGGGGACGGGGACGGGGGGGAGGGAGACGAGTGGGATGGTTGTGGATAGGCAGGAGGGGGCGGGGCAGGGGCAGAAGAGTTGAGTGGGTTTATAGGACAGACGTGGATGGTTGCATGTGGCGTTGGGCTGAAGAATGAAGAAATGTATTATTTACATGTACGAAACCACACAATTGGCAAACAGGTAGAGGCTATTTGGGTCGGTGGAAGTAGAATCGACTAGATTTAGCGTAAGCAGTATCCAGCGTTGCTTCGTATGGTCACATTTACGCACTCCGTCCCTTCGGTGCAGGTTCTATTGTCACACCTTACCACGTTCCCGAGTTCTTGCAATGCAACCAATCAGTTCTTTTGCCTCAAGACGACTCGAACATTCCTTGCCCTCTATCGAGAGGCGGGCGGTGGACAAAAGGCAAGGTTGTCTCGCCGACGTGACTCAAAGATGGCTACTATTGGCGTACTGGAGCGGACGGCCGCTATAAACGCAGGCGGTTTTTATGGACGGAACCAACGGCATCTATTCAACGCTACGCCCATGCGTGATCGCAGCTTGCGATCTTTGCGGATGTTGTGGTGTATAGACATACAGCGTAATGCTGAGCACCTTAGCGTTAGCATGGCCACATGACGCTCTTAAGACCGAAGCCATCAACGCGGATGTCACATTCACCCGACTAGGGCTGACCGGGTTATGTGATTCACGGCATTCATGTCCAAACAACCGATCGAAGGCCGTGGCGGGCGGGAGAATGATGATCCTGAAGCTCTCGAGGACACGCGCGTTAGATATGAGGTCATTGATGGTATGGATCAAATCGTCCGAGGTAAACAAACGTCTCGTACAGTCTAAGAGGGTCCGACAAACGAGCAAAGGGATACTATGTACATGTCGGCAACGGCAGGCCGGAAGAGGAAGACGTACGTAGCGAGGGCCGACCCGAGAACGTGGAGTCCTCCTTCGCCACCCAGTGAAGTCCGTGATTCCTGTCCGTATATCCGAATACTTCGTCGTCGTACTGAATCTTCACGTCACAAAACAATCGTGGGACGGCAGCGGATCGCAACGCGCGGGGAGCAGCATAGGTCCAGAGTCATGGCGTCTGGATACATGAATGCGATTGAGAATCTTGGGGGTGGATGCCGTGGGAAAGACAGGAACGCACCTAGTGGATACCAGTACAAAGGGGGAGAGATCGCATATCTCCCGCATTTACACCGCCGTTGGGCCCCGAGCCTCAGCGCGCCAAACCCTGCGCCACAACGGTGTCAGAGCCCGTTCTGGCGATGCCGGCGCAAGAAGGATGGAGCAAAACTCACTTGGAGGGCTTGTAGTGCTGGTCGTCACGCCTCTCGACGCCACGGCGCGCGTTGTACTGCTTGAGCGACTTCTTCGCGAGCGCTGCGTCGGGGACGGGCGTGGCCACGGCGAAGAGCGCGAAGGCCATGAGGGTGATGAAGAAGAGAGCAAGGCGGGCCTGCATGATGGTCGTTGGAATGTCTTGGGGGTTGACAAAGACAAAAGGGTCTCGACGACGAGAGAAGGAAAGGGACGGCGGCGGACAACGAGCGGCGTGCACCGAACGTGTCGTCGAGGCACCGGGGGCGCGAGGCTTTTATACTAAGGTCTCACTATCGCATCTCGGCTGGGTTCGCGGAAGCGCGGGAGCTGCGCGGTCTACGCGGGCGATGGCGATGACGCTATGTCGCGTCGGCGCGACGAACGAGGGACGGGCACCACCGACTCGGATGGTGATTTGACGGGCCAAGGGATTTTGCGTGGCCCGGGAGGTTTCAAACTTTTGGGCACCGGAATTGTGGATCGATGACGCCGAGTGGCCGACCGCGCGGGCGCGAATGTTCACGAAAGGCGACTCGCGCGAGGTTTTAAGTTACCATCAAAGTTGCCTCAGATAAGCCTGCTATGTTCGCCGAGCGAGGGAAACGCCGCGCTGGTCGGTACAGCCTTATGCGAATTGATAGGGTAGCCTCGTTCTAGCTCGGCGTTCAAGGTCTCTGCGATATAGGACAGGCTAATTTGGCGCAATAATTATATCAGCTTCTGCGAAGAGCGAAGATGAAGGTGTCCATCGCCCGACGCCAGATGCCACTGCTAATGGGCATACGTCGGAGGCGCACAACTCTCACTTCCAAGGGTGACTTCGCGGCTATCGTGCCCACCTGAGTAGGTGGGTTGCCAGCCGAGTGGATAGCGCTAGGATTGCTGGCAGCCTATATCGCCTCCGAGATGCGATGATAGAGATGATGAGCGACCGGGTACGTGGAACGAACGCACGTACAAAGTCCTTCTACATCGCTGTCGGCCTGGCGGTCGTCCTGCGGAGGAGTCAGTGCATAGTCACTGCGCCCTCTCGTCGTTTACGCGGTCCCTGGAAGGCCGTGGAGAGGTGAAGTATCCGAGGAGAACCTTGTCTTCGTATCCTAGGCTTCATGCGCTCTACGACCAATTGCTCCAATGTCCACATGGCGACGCGTTGGGCATTTATCAAGGAATGGTAGCAGTATTAGTCGCCGAGTATTCGTACTTATCTGAGCGCGCTCTCGATGGAAGCCTGGTGGGAGTGCGGCCGATTGTGGTCAAGTCCGGATGAGGATGAGTTGGACAGATCAACGACATCGGCCCGGAGCGCTCACGGACAAACGTGACGTACAGTCACGATTCCGTAACATTGCATACATCACGGTAACGACTCGCGTCCCTGTTCTCGACTCGCGGGGCTCGACGTCTTTACCTTCTCGCCGCCACCATGTCGCGACCCCAAGATGACCGGAATCAGGAGGCCACGGTCTATCTCGTATGTTTCTCTTGTGTAAAGTTATAAATCGCGAGTGAACGCTGAACGTGCTCCATTACGTGCAGGGCAACCTCGACGAACGATGTTCGGATGCGCTCATATGGGAGCTGATGCTTCAGGCGGGGCCAGTCGGCGAGTAGCCCCTCTAACTGGCTATGGATTGCTGTGCTGACTATCATTGATACACAGTCAATGTTCATTTGCCAAAAGATCGGATATCTATGGCACACCAGGGCTATGGTTTCTGTGAGTTCTTGACAGAGGAGGATGCAGAATATGCCTGCAAGATTATGAATCAGATCAAATTATGGGGGAAACCCATCAGGGTTAACAAAGTTCGTCCTCTCCGTGCTGTACCGGTGGAAGCTCTTCGTGGCCGCCTCGTTCCTTCCACCCGTGCATCCTGCCGAGACTCATGACCCCTCCCTCGGCGCGCACAGGCCTCTTCGGACAAAAAACAACTTGACGTCGGCGCAAACCTCTTCATCGGCAACCTTGACGAGAATGTGGACGAGAGGCTGCTTTACGACACCTTTAGTGCGTTTGGTATGATGGCTACCACTGCTAAGGTACGTTGTATGTCCGCCATCCACATGCATCCCATGCCTATCTTCCCTGCCTTAATCCCGTCGTGCTGCCCGGCCGCCCGCCATTGTTGTCTCTCATGCTCCACCCGTAGATTGCGCGCGACCCCCAGTCAGGCCAGTCAAAGGGCTACGGTTTCGTCTCTTACACCGACTTCGAGTCATCGGACGCAGCGATAGACTCCATGAACGGTCAATTTTTGATGAATAAGGCAATCACCGTCCAGTACGCGTTCAAGAAGGACGGCAAGGGTGAGCGGCACGGCACACCTGCCGAACGACTTCTCGCGGCTCAAGCAAGGAAGAACAACGCACTCCCAGTCGCCGCCCGCCCGCCACCAGCTCCAATGGGTGCATTCGGTGCGCGTCCACCCATGCCTGGATTCCAGGGTCCGTATCAAGGACAGTTCGCCGGCGCTCTCGCAGCTGCGCCTCCCCCTCCCGCCGGTTTCACCCCTCAACAGGCAATCATCCCGCAGGGCATGCCTCAGGGTATGCCGGGGATGCCCCCACCTCCCATGCAGGGTATGCCTCCACAAGGCATGCCTATGGGCGTCCCGCCTCCCCCGCCTGGCGTGCCGGTGTATAACCCTCAGGCCGGCTTCGCACCTCCACCTCCACCCCCCGGCTACGTCCCGCAAGGCATGCCAGGCATGATGCCACCCCAGATGATGCCGCCTGGCAGCATGCCCCCGCCACCGCCGCAGTACATGCAGATGTAAAACCGCCTGCTCCACGCTGGCGGCCCGCCTGCTGTCTCGTCGGCGTCCCGGAGAGTATGCAGCGCGCCTTGGGGTATGCCCGACGGATGGGCGTAGTGCGCGGGCGACGATCGGTGACGTCGTTGTAGGATTGTATTCAGCTCTGCTTTCAAGTTCGCTGCCTTCGTAATGATATTCGCTCTCTTTAGCAGAAGGATCAGCTGCTTGTCGGGCCGCCGCGTACGTATGCAAGGTCAAGCCGCGTAAGCGCGGCCCCGCGGGCGCGCGCGAAGAGAATTTGAACCTCCGCAGCCGCCTTCGGGAGTTCGGTGGGCGTTCAATATCGCGCTGTCCGACAACCTCAGGCTCAGCATCTGCCGTGCCTGGATCCTTCCGGGAGCAAAAATGCCCACGCTCAGCACTCAACACGCTGCCGCTGCCGCGCTCCCGGAAGCGACGCGGCGGGAGTGCGGTATCCCCCCTGCCCCCGCCGGGTTCTCGTGCGAAGTCTAGTGTGGTCGGAGCCCGCGTCGCATCGCGTCGCGCTGCGAACCTCCGGGATTCGTCATCCGTTATCCACTATCCACCGCTCGCTCGTCAAGGCTACCGCCTCTCCTGTCGCCTCCACGACGTGCCCGCCCATATCCGTCGATTGAGGGGAACACGGCGCGACCCGGATGCATCGTTAGCTGGCATTCAGACGTCAAGGCGTCAAGCTGTCCTTCAGGCCTGAGCGCCTGAGCCTTAGAGGCGTGTGGATTCGCCGGGGGGCGATAATGCTAGAGTTCGAGCAGGCACTGGGCGCAGCGGGCGATCCGCCGCGCGAGGCGTGTCGTAAACACCAGGTCTCGAGGCAATCGGAAGCAGTGCAGCCGCACGTATGCAGCAGCGCGGCGCACGCAATGGGAGATTCGCAGCGCGAAAAGCCCAGGCGCTGTCGTCTAAAGGCGTGCTCCTTCCCTGCAGCGGGCAAGGATCGCAGCGATGTTGTTGGTGCGGCACGCCGGGGAACTCAGCTTGGGTGTAGAACCTAAAGTCTCGCGGGCGTGCGCCGCCGTCTGGGTGCCCGTACGACGCGCACGCGGACTTGGAGGGGCATACTGCGCTGCGGGTGGGGGACTCGGAGTCGCTGAGGAGTTAGTTGTCAATGCTAGTCGCGCAATGTTGACGGCTAACCGTGCGCTACGACGCAGGCCGGGACAGACGTCATCAGGGTCCGACGTTGCGCGTTCATTACTATGTTCAGCGTCGAACACTGGTACTGCTGCGTCTTATTGCGTGCGCAGAAAACACAAGAATAGTTGGTGTACCTTCTATCGTGTTCTACGTATTCTCGTGCCAATCCAGACGTTCACTCTACGAAGACCCTGCGTCGTCATCTCGTACGTACGCATAATCGACCCTGTAGGATTCTAGTTCCTGCATACACGCTTCTAGCACCGCGAACAAAGACTTCGCCTCCAACGCCACCGCCGCCCCGAGCGCAACCGCTCAAACAAGCACCAGCCGGTCCGCCCGCACCGGACTTTTCTCCCTCGGCCGCGCCGCACCGCGCTGCCCGGTGCCTACGCCTCCGCCTCCGCGTCCACCTCCGCCTCCGGAACCCCCGTCCTCCAAACGACCCCCGCCCTCCTCGCAACCTCGACCGCAACAGCTCTCACCGCCCTCACTTCCTCGAGCGGAGCGCCCTGCGCGCGCGCGTTCCCGAGGTGCCACGCGACTTGGCGCGGGGCGTCGGCCGCGACGAGCGCGGCGACCTGGACGTACACGAGCATGCGGGTGCTGAGCGTGGAGGTCCCGCCGTAGGTCATGCCGTACCCGATTGTTGTGCAGAACCAGCCTGTAAGCGTGTGGAGGGGAAGAGGGAAGAGGAAGGGGAAGGGGACAAAGAGACGAGGGAGGGGAAGGGGAAGGAGGGCGGGTGCGTTGGACGAGCAGGTCGGGCCGTGCGGGCGAGAGGCGGGATGGAAGGGAGAAGCAAGAGAGGAAGAGAGGGGGCATGCGTGTGCGGAGCCGGGCGGGTTGAGGGCGGGCGCGACAGACGACGAGCGCGACAGGGAATGGGTACAGCATTGGTGGCGGCGGACGGAGGGACGACAAATGTCAGGGAGTCGGAAGGGCGAAGATTCAGGAGGGGAGGGAGAAAATCAGGGGTGGGGGTGACGACAGGCGTTTCGCATTCGTGTCGGGATCCGGACGGCGCGCGCATCGCATTCATTCATCGGTACGTTGGTTGCATCGGGTATTCCATTGAGTGGCGGAAGGCGGGAGGAAGCCAAAGAGCGTAGCGTAAAGAGCGCAGTCAGTACCCGTACTGTCCGTACTGCGCGTGCAAATGCCAATGCCAAGCCACGGGCCCGCGGGCGGGCAGAGGGGACATAGAACAGAATAGAACAGAATGCGCGGCGGACGGACCTAGGTCGGGGTACGCGTCGTACAGCATCTTCTGGACGCCCTCCGCGGCGTCGCGGTACACGGCGCGGAAGACCTCCTCGCCGCGCTGGTCCCATTCGGCGGGCGGCTTCGCGGTGTCTCTGTGTCGGCGCGCCGCACGCGGCACAAATTATAATGCAGGTTGAGGAACGTGCGAGAAAATAGTTACAAGTATGTATGCATGATAGTCAGCGGCCGGCGAATCGTCGCGCGAAGAGCGAGGGCCGCGAGGGACCGCGGCGGGACGCACCGGAGAGGGCGTGACTCGCGCAGGTGCGCGGGCGTGACCTTGTGCAGCTCGACGAGGCTGTTGATGGACTGGGAGGGATGTCGTCAGCGATAAGTATCACAGGCGTTTGTGGGCGGCGGAAGCAGAGGCTGCCAAGTAGAGGGATGTGCCTGTGCGTAGCGTGGAAGGCGGCTCGGAGGAAGCGTCCTGCGCGGACGCACTAATTCCGTCGCTCTTCTGAGGTGCCTCGTGGAGTGGGAAGTGGATAACACATCTGTGATGAAGTCTCCGAGAGGACCTCAGGCCTCAGGTATCACTGCCTGCTGGCCCGGCTGGTCAGCAGTATTTGTGCCACCGGGGAGGGCCAAACGTTATCGTCGGTGAGCCAGGAGAACCTCTGCGTCCCCGCAGGCAATTGACCCCACGGGGCTCGTATAGTGGACTCCGGAGAGCTCAGCGACCTGAGACCGAGCCTCATCCCATGATTCATGTTTTTCAATAACTGCGTCTCCCTGGCGATTCAGGGCAGAATGTCTCAGAATTCAAGCCCACGGTGGAGCAGCCCACATGTCGGTGAATTTCTGGAACAGCTACATGCACAGGGTATCCGCCGATGATGATCCAGCTTCTTCCGGCATCAGCATGCATCTTTCCCACAAGCATGAACGATCTTAATAGCGGCTCGTTTTCCAATCCAGAGCAGATGTAGACCCGTCGACACAAAGAGGAAGTACTCACCCGAGGCATGCCGCTCAGCAGTCCGGACTGAAGGACGGCTTCTCGGAACTTGCGTGCAAAGCCGAGCTGTTCCTCATGCGCCTTCTCTTCCGGGACGCTTGCGGCTTCCTGTGCCAGGACGATCTCGTTCAATATGAACAGGAAGACTGCCGGGACCGCCTCCGGTATGTTGGCGGAGCTGAAGGCCACCGCGGCGATAATCGACCATTCGTGTGCGGTCATTTGAGGTTCCGAGTTGAAGCAGGATGCATAAGAAGCCTTGAGAGAGGCGAGAAACTGAGCATCGGCCATAGTCTTGGACGGTGGGATAGATAGGAGACTCTGAGGAGATGTTTGTGCGGTGAGGGGCGAACGTCCATTTCAACCAACATTGCTTTGGGGATTGATAACCAATAGCTTAGCAAGCACGGAAGCATTGTCGGAAATGAGTGCCCTTTGTCGAGCATGGCGAGCGTACTAATAGGTCGGGTTAGACGGTGAAGAAGATGCCCGGGTGTTCATCCGTGTGAGGCCGGTCCCCAACGATCATTGCGGTGCAAGCGCTCGCTCTGAGGCTCTGAGGCGCCCGGTGCCACCGACGCGTCCGGGCGCCTGACGCGTGATGTCATCGGCTGGTGGGCGTCGTCAAGGCGTAACGGGGTCTCCTGCTCCTCGCTTTGCCGAGTATGGGCCACAACGAGTCTCGGTCCATTCAACAAATCTATTCACTACTTTGCCGCGCTCCTCTTGCCTCTTTCTTTCCTTCTCCCACCATCACTAGCACGCCCCCCTTCTGACTTTCAGTCTACGAACTTCACGACCACATCATGCGTGAGTGCGCTCTCGGGCTCCCGTTACATCCTTCTGACGCGTCGCCAGCTCCCAAGAAACGCGCTGCTGAGGATGACGGCGCCGGCTCTACGACGCGCGGTGCAAAGGCTGCCAAGACCGACGCCTCTCCAAAAGCCAAGGGCGGGCGCGGAAAGAAAGGCCCCAAGGTACGTTCTCCCACTCCCTTCACCTCGCATTGTATGCTGACCTCGCACCGCGACGCGCACAGGCGAACCTCGCCGCGAGCGCATTCAAAGAGCGCGCTCTCCCCATCCACATCAACATCACGCACACTCCGCCCGTGCTCGCCGACGACAGCACCGTCTCGCTCGCGTCGACCGACCCGGGCTTCATCGGCGCCGCGACGCTCCTCCCTGGGACGTTCTCGACGGGCAGCTATGGCTGGAAGGGCAACAAGCGCTTCACGGTCGAGATAGACAACCCGGAGGGCGAGGGGAAGGAAAAGGTCCATGTCATGCTGACGTGAGTGGTTGGTCTCCTTCGCCGGTGGAGCTGGGTGGCTCACGAACTTTGTTGTGCTGCGACAGGCTGAACGCGACCGTTATTGGGAGCAAGGGCGTCAAGGAGGGCGACGAACCTGCGGGAGGCGAAGAAGAGAGCGCGCCGGCTGGAGAGGCTAATGGCGAGGCTAAGGAGGCAATGGAAGAAGCCGTTCAGGAGGAAGACTGATTGTGAGCTCTCGATATTGTATGCTCTTGGGGTTTGGTGATCTATCCTGGATTATGGTTGCACATCGGAACGCATACATTGTTATTCACTTAATGCCACATACGCCTTTGCTTCCTTATCGGAGAGCTAGTAACGTTGCACAGCTCGAGTGTCACTGGGAGAGAAGCTGGCATGGCGAGTGTCTAGCTCGCTGAGCCCACCACGGATACCGTCTACCTTTTGGTGTCCCCGCAATGACTTTTTAAAGCAAGCCGCACGCGCCTGGCAGCTGTCTCTAACGGGTCACACACCACAGCAACGGATTGGCTACGGTCTGGTGTCAAAAACAAGTACCTCGCTGCGGTCTCTTCATGATGCTTGTTGGTGTCATAGACGTTCAGTGCACGTCGTGGGAGGTGTTACTAAGTCCGACTGTCCGTTCGCTACGGACGTTCGGGCCGCCCATACGGCTTGTGCTCTTCTCCTTTACCATCTAAATGCTTACTCAATCGCCGTCTGCGTAGTGCAATGGCCCTTCCAAGCTGTGGTAGCGATGTCCGATCGCTCGGGATATGGGAGTGAGTGCCATATACACGTAGTAATGACGCTGAAGTCATTCCAGGATCTCTAGCCGCCCCTTCCGGACCCCACGATCCCGACATTTCGTCGCTGGTGACATATGTACATCGCGGCCGTCGACAACCTGGAGACTACAAAACCTTGGGCTCACCTGGCAGCAGTCCACATCAACTCAGCTCCACCAACGCAGTTATCCTCAGCAGACGCCTACCTCCTAACCCCCAGCACCGCCTCCTCCTCAACCCCAAACCCCCAACCCTAAACCAACCGAAACATGGCCCCCCAGACGCAGAAAGCCCTCGTCGTCGAAACCGAGAGCGCGCCCTGGCAGTTCCGCACGGACTGGCCCGTGCCCAAGCCCGGCCCGGGCGAGGTCCTCGTCAAGCTCGTCGCCGCGGCGATCAACCCCGTGGACTGGTACGTCCAGCGGCACGGCGACGACGCGCCCATCGCGATAACGTACCCGTTCTTGGGCGGGTGTGATGGCGCGGGCGTCGTGGAGGAGCTCGGGCCGGATGTAGCTGGGCTTAAGGTTGGGGATAAGATGTACGTAGTGGATTTGAGGCATGATTCACTTGGGGCTGACGGATACTTGGCGCTCTGTTATAGCTTGATGCCTGGCGGGGTTGACGCTAGGAACGCGACGTTCCAGGAGTATTGCGTCGCCAATGCGGAGAACACCGCCAAGGTAACCCGTCGCTCTCTAGGTTCCTTTACAGCCGGTGTTCTATGACTGACACCGGCTGTGACGCACAGATCCCCGACAACTTGACCTTCGAACAGGCCGCCTCCGTGCCGCTCGGGCTCGCCACCGCCGTCTGCCCTATCTGGACTCACCACCCCGAGGCGAGCACCGTCAACTTCCCTGCTCCCTGGGAGGAGGGTGGTGCCACCAAGTACGCCGGCAAGCCCGCGTTCATCATCGGGGGCTCGACCTCCGTCGGACAGTATGGTGAGCCCCCCGACCTCCGCGCCTGTCATGCTGAAGGCACACGCGCACTCATCGCGTCTACAATATTATCCCAGCGATCCAAGCCGCGCGCCTGAACGGCTTCTCGCCCATCATCGCGACCTCCTCCCTCAAGCACGCCGACTGGCTCAAGTCCCTCGGCGCCACGCACGTCCTCGACCGCTCCCTCGCGCCCCCCGCCCTCCTCGCCGCGGTCAAGGAGATCACGGGCGGCGCGCCCGTCGCGTTCTCGTACGTCGCGATCTTCTCGCGCGACACGGAGCGCATGGGGTACGAAATCTTGGAAGAGGGAGGGGCGTTCGTGAGCATCATGCCGGACGGGAACGGGATGATCGAAGACTTGATCAAGCCGGAGGACGGGAAGAGGATCGCGAGGCCGTTCGCGTCGTTCCGCGTCCCCGGGAACCGCGAGCTGGGTGTGGAACTGTACAAGAGGCTGAGCGGCTGGTTGGCGGATGGGACGATCGTGGTATGTATTTCTTCGTCAGTGCTTCGTTCGGGAAATTGGAGGCTGACGAAGTTTGGGCTGGGGCAGCCGAACAGGGTTGAGGTGCTCCCGAAGGGCCTCGAAGGGGCGATCGAGGGGATGAAGCTGATGGAAGAGATGAAGGTCAGCGGCACGAAACTCATCTTCCGCGTCGCGGAGACCCCGTGAAGCCCAGTGTGATTGATCTGAGGATATGTACTATGTTCAAGTTGCGTAAGTTATACGAAAATGGAAAAGGAGCGTGACTTCTCTGAAGCCCTGCTAAGGAACCGAATAGTAGGTAGTGGAGATCGTCGGTCAGCCGTGCGATCGTCTGTTGGGACTTGTTGTTCAAGATCTGTAAACTGGAAGAGGCTGACCCGAAGAGGCTGACGGGGGATACCGGTGTTCAACGTGCCAGCTTCTACTTTTCCGGTCTATAAGAATCGTGGCTCTTCAGCACCTCTTCCTCATTCCTGACCACCACCATCACTAGCACCGCAGCCTCTGGTCAGCCGTCAAATCGACACGCGCATGAAGGCTGGAATCCTCCTTCTTTCCTCAAGATTCCGCAGATCTTGCATATATAAGTCACGGATATTCGTTGGACTGCTCGTCGGATATTCCTGGAGACAATCGACGGGAGGAAGGTGTCGGGCTTCTGAATTTGTAACCCCCGGTTCTAACGACGTCCAAGTGAGGT
Organism: Grammothele lineata; assembly: GCA_002150815.3. Taxonomy (NCBI): domain Eukaryota; kingdom Fungi; phylum Basidiomycota; class Agaricomycetes; order Polyporales; family Polyporaceae; genus Grammothele; species Grammothele lineata. The sequence goes on along the minus strand of NDFF03000317.1, from coordinate 616,174 downwards.
GAGTCGTTCCTCTACCGTCACGACTCACTATTCATGTGAGTCCAAGTGCGCAGTTCGGTGTGGTTCTGGCGACAGGATCCCCTTGCATTCGGGTTACTGGTCCAAGTCGATACAGTCAAAAAAGTGAGTAGCAAAGGAGAGCACGAATGAAGAAATGGTAGCACAACACACAGATGGTGCCCTTCACTCACAACACGGTAGATATCTTCGGACTGATCAGGCTTCACGGGGGCCCGAGCTCTTTGACAAAGCCCGCGCCGTCGCCCCCGCCAACGAATGAGTGCTTGGTGAATGGCGGAGCGGGCTTCTGGACAATGCAGTCTGCAGAGTTGAGCGCAGCGGACACTATCTTGTCGAGGACCTCGCCCGGACTGGGCTTGGGCACAGGCCAGTCCGTGCAGAGTATCCAGAGCGTCCGATCTATGGTGAGTGAGTTGTGGATGATGCGGTAAACCGAGGGCGTCGTTGTGTTTGGGGGAAGGCATCTAGTGAATAAGCTCACTTCGGTGTAAGCGTGGGCTGTCGAGCCGGCGGGCGGAAGAGTGTGTGGCTTGTGTAGTTCAACGCCTTCGGAGGTCGCGGGGTGGTTGTGTTTCTGGAGAATGTCGGGATCGTGGTGGGTTCGGGGAAGGAGTGGGGCGGGTCGAAGTCCTCAACAGAAGGCCACATTCATTCAATAAAGTGGGTCAAACGACGTAATCTGATCAGCGTCACCTCACAGCACTGTTGTATATCGCGTATGGCATGAGGGGTATATATGAGCAACCAGAGGATAGGAATGAACCAACGGCCTCTCCTTGTTGCCTGTTCTACTCCGATGTCTTCCATCAACTCCAAGATCACTGCAGTCATTCTTGGCGGAACGGGCGAACTCGGTATGTCCTTTCTCGCGAAGGACTGCGAGGTGCAAAAGCAGCAACGCTGACTGCCTTTCGCTGAGAAGGTATCCATGTCAGCACGATCTTTTTGACGGAGCACCGCAAGGACTTCCCTAACGTTCGCATCACCACTCGCGACCCCGCATCTGCGAAGGCTCAGGAGCTCACCAAGAAGGGTGCCGAAGTGTTCTCCTTCAGCGACCCCTTCCAAGTGGTCCTGGCAGGCGCCGATGTCGTCGTCAATATCTTACCTAGAACCGTCTGTGCGGAGATCAACAAGGACCTGATCAGCGCAATGCTCCAAGCTGGAGTGAAGGTGTACTTCCCGAGCGAGTTCTCCACGTAAGCTCATGATCATCAGTTCTTCGGTGCAGCGCTCGAAGGTTAACGTACTTGGCGTAGCGACTACCGGAACGTCGACTTCCCGGGTTACGAGCACCCACTGTGGCTTGAGAAGGCCGCCCTCAACCGCGAGACCCGCGCGCTTGCTCAGGCGGGCTCTGGAAACAACCCACTCAAGGTCATAACTGTATACAATGGCGTGTTCCTCTCCTGGGTGATGACCCCAGGCCGCTCCGTCTGTGCCGACACAAACGCCAACACGTTCAGCTGCCTCGGGCCGCCCGAGGCGCGTTTTGCGGTCACAGCGCTGCCGGACATCGGGCGCGCGGTCGCGCGGCTCGCGCTCCTCGCGCTCGACCCGGTCACACGAGGGGGCGTACCGGACGCGGTGCGGGTGTGCGGCCAGAACGTGAGCGTAGAGGAGATCCAGGACGCGGTTGCGCGCGTCAAAGGGGTGCCGAAGGGCGCCATTGAGGTCGGGAGCATTGCTGAGACGAAGAAGAAGCTGAAGGAGAACCAGCCACCAAGTCTGATGAGCATTATTGACTATACGCAGTGAGTATCGTTGGTTTCGAGCAGGCTGATTCATAGTTGACCGTCATGATAGGGTCAACATAGGCGAAGGCAGGATGAATTACTCGTGGGACAACGCGAACGAGCTCGTTAATCCAGGACAGGCCCTATGGAAGTGGCGTACTGTCGAGGACGAGCTCCGTGGGTTGTAGAACTGGCTTATGGTGTGAGTATGTTTCTAGCGTGGAGTATTACGGCGATATACACTTAGCAGATAATGTGAGAAGTTTTTGAAACCGTTCTAGAGATACAGTGGCTAGTCTACTGAGTACTTACCGCGATATACGACAGGAGGTACTTACAAGTTGCCACGGTCCCTCCAGAGTGAGACCTTAACCTTTGAACATGATGATGAGCGTTTCACTCTGGGCCACGATGGTGACTGATGTAACCGCCTCAGCACCTAGAGGTGAGAGAAGGAGGAGGCCAAGAGCGTCGAATCGGAAAATCGTGCAAAGGTACGGAGACGCGGCTCGAACCGGCGACCCGATAGCCGGAAATCTCCGGGACGTACGTCCCACTGTTCTGGCGCTTATTCTGTTGTCCTCCCGTCCGACTCGAGTTCAACTGATTCGGGGCCCGGGCTTAGGACACGTCTCTTGCAGCAATGTGTTGGCTGCAGGGGCCTCTAGCGGCCTGCGGTTGCTGCAGGAACTGTAACACGTCTAGTAGAGCTCCCTGGCGTGTGAGATGTAATGTCTACGGGCGGCGGTGTCCCACTGTCGAGAGAGGATATACTAGTACGTCCGACTCTCGGCTTGTCGAGCACGATTCGACATTCATAATCAGCCCTCGCAGAATGTCGAGAATGTCGATGAGTACGCGAAACATGCCACACCACGCGCAGGGCCATCACATGAAAGTCGCGTTCTATACAAATTCGTGTTGCGAGTACTAGTGTACAGACATCGCATTAATCATCCTCTACATGGGCCTATAATACTTAACCAGACCATACGGTCATACTATTGTACAATGTCAAGACTATGAGAACGGCGGGAGAAGAATGTCACGAGGCGGCGCCGGGTCCTTGTTCCACACCGACAGAGGAGATGTACTTGTGAATGTTCTCCTCCGCCGTCCCCTCCCAGCTCGAGTTCTCCATCTCGCATGCCCGCCACGACGGCATCGAATGCGTCGCTGCCAGGATCTCAGCGAGCGCGGTCTTGATCGGAGCGAGCTTGTGTCCCGAAGACGACGCCCCACCCATGTTCGCGGCCAGGACTGGCCCCTGCCCCTGACCAGGCCGGCCACCACCGAGGACGTTGGCACCTGGAGGACCATCACGATTGAGAATGCCGTCTCCGCCTTCACTGCCATTACCATGGCTAGACCGTACCCCTCCCTGGTTGACAAGCCAGTCTTGCCAGAGGATAACATCCGGCATGCTCGGAGAGACGGGAGCAAAGGGGTATCGGGCGCGGACGCGCATCTCGTGAATGATGAACAGACAAGGGAACAGCGCATACCTATGACCGACGTCAAGGGCAATTGCTTTGCCGTGAAATGGCTAAAGGTCCTCGCGATCCGGGTAGTTGACGAGCACGAACTTGCGTTGCTGCACAGGGATCAGCGACTGGTTAGACAAAGCCAAAACAACCAAAATCACCTCGGGCAAGTAACGGATGAAGAACATATGAGAGTCGAACGAAAGGAATTAGTATTGATAGAAGGACGTTAGTGCTGCCGCAATTTACGGTATCAGGTTCCGATTCCCAAATGATGTGGCAATGTTGCACAACTCTAACTCCACAAACAACACAACGCGGAACTCCGAAGAATCGATCCCGCTCATTGATCCCAGTGTTGAACGCGGATCTAGTGGACGTGCCAGACATGGCGCGCTCTGACCACGCATACCCGGAAGGAACGGCGGTGAGAGGAAGGGAGAAGGGAGGATGGGTGGCCATGATGACATCCGACCTTGTGGATTATCCGCCGAGCAGTAAGTAATACTTAAGTTAAAGTAAGTAAAGGGTGCAGAAATGCGGCTCAAACCGGCGGCTCGATGGCCGGAACTCTCCGGGACGTACACCGCGACTCGTCGTTTCGGCGCTGACTATGTTGTCTTTCCACTGACCTCGACCGGCTCAGGCTAGTTAGTATATGTACTTACGCAGCGAGCTGTCGAAGATGAACTACCAACAAGGAACTGCACCGTCTTTAACCCTCTATACACAATATGCGCGTATGTCAATATCTTCAATCGAAGCGTTGCGCTGGTAAGCCATGCAGAGTGTTGATTGCGAACAGAAGTATAACTTACTCTGTCTCCGGGCCATCGTATCAGAATCTGCTTGTCGTGACGTCTACGTCTAGGTCCGTCATTCTGAGCTCAAAGGAGCAGTGGCCCCAAACGGTAGTCATGCACACCGAGAGCACCTTGTCGATCTAATGACGTCGCAGCGCAAGGCTATGTGATATGGCTGCAATAATCAACACGCTCTTCGGTACGCCCTCTGTTCCGGTCTTCTTGTCTAGCCTGTCCTGATCGTGTCTATTGGCCCTCTTGGCGTACTTTACAACCTCTGCCATAAAGGCCCTCTGGACGCTCTCTAATCTCGTTTCGTTTGTTCAAACAGGCGACTAGGACCAACATCTAAACCACCGGTCGGCACTGAACCAGACTCGGAAGGAGATCCCTGTACTTGAGCACCGGGTCCTTACAATGTTATGGCACTGGATGCTGTGTCCTGACGCCAGACGTTACCTGCCAAAGACGGACGTCTTCATCAGTGATCATCCTTCCAATACTACTTCCGCTTGCATCAGAGACCTTCTAACCTCCGCTTACGTTGTACAGGTTTCCTCCTGCCGATTTTGCAGTACGTGGTGCAGTAAGGCACAATCATGCGATCCGGGGCCGTGCGGTAATCGGCCGCCCATGTCACAATATAGGTAGCGGCGATGTTGCCATCGACCGGCGCCCGCTGCGATCCCTTTTTTGACACTTGGCGCCCGCGCCCGCTGAAGAGGTGGCACGCTAGAAATCAAAGCAGTTCGTCCTCAGCCGAATAGGCGCAATATAATACAGCGCCTTTGCATCGCAACAGAGCCACTGCGTAGAGGCCCGCGATGTATAAGTATGATGCTGCAAGAGGTCTGCAGCCCATCTTCAATTTCTACTGTTCGTTTTCTTTTCGAGAACATCTTTCAACTTTCTCCCAATCTTTTTTTCGTCATGTTCCCCAGGTCTTTTGTTTCTAGCGTCTTTGTCGCCGCCCTTCTTGTTCAAGCCAGTGAGTTTCATTGCTCGCACGTCGTGCACTACGATTCACTGACGGCGAGCTAGACGCTGCCATCGTTTCTCTTTACATACCCGGCCAGGAGTCGACAGACCTTACTCCCTTCACAGCCGATAAACTCGGTGTTGACTCTCAGGGCCGCACGTCATGGCGGATTGCTGTCGGCACATCCAGCGGATCCTTCACCGACGCTCCGACGGCGACCAACGACCCGGATGCCTCCGTCACAGGTTAGTGGTTTGCGTTTTCTGATCTCTCCAGTAGGATATTCACGTTTTGTGTCGTCTTCAGCCACTCTCGTTGAAGGACCAAACGACGTGCACCTCAGCGGCCAAATCGGCAGCGTCGGGGTGTTCCACAACGACTGTTCGATCAAGGACGGTGTCGCGAACTGCACAGCCATCCTCTCGGCCTCGAGCTCAATCGAGACCCTGCAAACCGGCACAGAACCGGTGAGGTTCATCGATGTCCAGACGGTGAGTAGAGTGTCATCCGTCTCCGCTGCCGTCGACGTGAGAGCTGACTGGTTTCTCCCCTCCCGTCAAGTCGGGCAACGGAGCGGACGTCATTGGGCCCGCGGGGATGATGCTGGCAGCCAGTGCGGCTATATGCATTAGTGCTTTTGTGAACACCTTGCTGTAGCTGGGCCCATGTAAAGCGACTACTTTTGCAGGCAGGAATGCATAGAGCCCGGGGCTTTTGTGGCCGTTTCTTTTGCACCGAATACTACAACAGAAAGTCTTCCAGACGCGAGCGACATGATGTAGAGACCCACAACCAACTCCGATGTCAATGTTTCACTGTTGTTGTGTGAGGTTCAGTGGTGCGCCCTTCACTTCCGACGTACTGTCCAGCTTTCTTACCCTGCCGCTTTAAGAAATAGATACGTTCTTGCGCGCCTTGACTATTGCGCGCTCTCGTCGACCGTGAGGACAAGATACGAGGCAACGTCGCGCAAAGTGAATATATGCGTACCGTGGTTATGCTGAGAGGATCCAGGCGAGCCCCACTCCTCTCCGAAACCCACACCAATCCCGACGGTGTTTGCGGTGGATGGCACACCTCCAAGGCCACTTTTCAGACGGTATAAAGCGCGCCAAAGCCCTCGGTCGAGGATCCACACCGACACCACAAAGAAACGCACTCACTGCACCATCGCCGCCTCCTTCTACCTTTCGTGCTTCCATATGGCTCCTCAGACGCAAAAAGCCCTCGTCGTCGAAGTCGTACACACACCTTGGAAGCTCCGTACGGACTGGCCGGTGCCCAAGCCCGGCCCGGGCGAGGTGCTCGTCAAGGTTGTGTCTGCGGCACTCAACCCCGCCGACTGGATCGTCCAGAAGCTCGGCTTGGAGTTCTTCATCAAGTACCCGTTTATCGGGGGCTCCGACGGCGCGGGGATTGTGGAGGAAGTCGCGCCAGACGTTGAGGGCGTTGAGGTCGGGGACAAGATGTGCGTTCGTTCTCTGGTCCCTCTGATTAGCCGCGACTCTTTCTATGGTTTACGTTGGAAACGACGAGCTGATGGAGATGTGTGTGCGCGGTATAGCTTCTTCGCAGGCGGGCTCGGCTCTTCAAACGCAACATTCCAGGAGTATTGCACGGTCTCCGCAAAGATGACTGCTAAGGTGACGCCGCGCACCGTCGACGCGATCTAGTTGCCGCCAGGATCGGTGCTGATACGTTTTGACATGCGTGCCAAGGTACCAGACAACCTGACGTTCGACCAAGCGGCGACCGTACCTCTCGGATTTTCCACCGCAGTTACCGGACTATGGAACTCTAATCCTGAAGGCGCCACCCTCGGTTTCCCGGCTCCTTGGGTGGAGGGCTCGGCGACCAAGTTCGCGGGTAAGACCGCGTTCATCGTCGGCGGCTCGACTTCCGTCGGGCAGTACGGTAAGTGTTACAGCGACGTCGTCCGGCGCTCCTTCTAGTATCAGTCGTTCATCACACATTGCTTTCAGCGATCCAAGCAGCGCGTCTGAATGGCTTCTCATCCATCATCGCGACGTCGTCGCTCAAGCACGAAGCATGGCTCAAGTCGCTCGGAGCCACTCACGTCCTCGACCGCTCTCTCTCCTCCAACACAATCCTCACCGAAGTCGCGCGCATCGCGGGTCCGGTGGGCGTCGCGTTCGCGTACAACGCGATCCCGACGCACGACACGGAGAGAATGGGCTACCAGGCGCTCGGGCGCGGGAGCGGCCTCGCCTCGATCCACCAGCAGGGTGAGGCGGCGATCGCGGACTTGGTCGAGCCAGATGACGGGAAGAAGGTCGCGCGCCTCCTGGCGACAGCCAGCCGTGCGGGCATCGTTGAGCTGAGGATTGACTTGTACAAGAGACTGTCGGGATGGCTGAAGGAGGGCGTCATTGTGGTACGTGTTTCATTTGAGACAATTGAGATAGTGGTGAGCTCAGGAGATTGCTTGCAGCCCAACAGGGTGGAGGTGCTTCCGAATGGCTTGGCGGGTATTATGGATGGATTGAAGCGGATGGAGGACAACAAGGTCAGCGGCACGAAGCTAGTTGTACATCTCGAAGATACCCCGTGAGGTGGTGTCCATAGACGCGTTGCACGATATACTCCGCAGACAATCAGTTGTACTCGATAAAAAGACATTTACTACGCTTAGTTGCTAGCTACAAAAGTGAGGTTGAGTGGTCAATATTGATCAATGCTTCTACAAAGGATAATAGGAACAAAAGTAAGGGTTTATGAGGGGCACGGGCCATCTGCGCGAACAGACGACACGTCCTGATCTCCTAAGACTAACTCGGCACGCCCTGCAGGTTGCGGAATTGCTTCCCTGGCCAGTCAAGGGCGTATTATACCAGGTCAACCCACTTCTTACGAGGCGGGAGACTCGAAGTAACCAAGTTTTCTGGAGGGGACGGTCTTGAACCAGCGCACAGACGACTAGATCCGTTGGGGCTTTAGACCACCTCACATTCCCGGTTTAGGGCCATTACAGCCACTGCACCATTGTACCCTTGGCAGGGACGTTTACAAATATCTTATGTTGCTTACTTGTAAGCCCTCTCGCTTAGCGTCCAATGACCAGCCCGACGAGTGCTGCTCTGACCTCTCGCTGACGGCGCACGGCGCTCTGAGGCCATGCCCCACGTTTGCGACACGTTCGTTGGTCTCCGCCGTCGACGCGGCCCTACCTGATAAAGGGCGCCGTCGTCGTCGCACCTCCAGCCCCACTTTCTGTTCATCTTTTTGCCATGTCCCTCCTGCTCGTGCCGATCGTCGAAGTCTACAGGCTTCTCCTTGCTCCGGTGGCTCCGTTCACCTGGTTCGGCCTGCAGCTCAGCACTCTCGACACCGTTGCTGCGTTCAGGCTCTGTATCGCGCTCCGGCAAATACGCGAGAAACTTGCGGCCGACCATGCGCTCAAGACGAAGACCGTGAATACGTCGGAGAAAGGCAAGGCAGTCGCGCTTGCGGAAGCCGAGTCGCGGTCTTTCATACGAGATGCGGCGGCAACTCTGCTCGTTGTCTATGGCGGGGAGGCTGTGATGGGTGCGTGCGCTGTTTTGGAACGTAGTGGGACCGTTCTTGACCCGAAGATGCATATACCCAGCTCCGGCATTGGCGATCCCTCCGTCTTTCATGTACTCGGGCGTGGTGCCCGCGTTCTACACCGGCGTTCAGGCGATTGTGGACAAGCTTCCCTATGTGCCCGCTCCCTCGTTCGAGCTCGAGCTTCCGCTCGCTGCGTTCGATAGCTTCAGCCGTGCATACCTCCTCTGCAACCTCATCCCACCCATGGTAACCCGGCACGCCATGCCCGAGCTTCGAAACAGCCCGTGGACGCTTCTCCTCACGTCACTCGTGCGTCCAGCCCTGTGTCTCACTTTCCCACCTGCTATGCTTATTGCCCTCAATACAGATGACTGCCAATGGCGGCTTCTTCTTCACCAACCTCTTCTCCTTCTTCCAGCCCTACGCGCTCACGCTCACCACGCCCACCGATTCCTCCCCTACGGCTGGACGACGACCGATCTCTGGTGTGCGCCCCTCATCACGGGCCTCTACGCCCTCCTCACGCACGCACAGCCCTTCTGGGCCGATGCGCACGCCGTCGCGTTCGGATGGCTCGGGTCCTCCGCGAAGAGCGCGGAAGGCCTCGCACCCCTCGACCCAGAGATGGCTCGTGCGGTGTGCACGCTCGTCCTCGCGGGGCTGTTCACGACGCGGGCTGTGAAGAACTTTGGCCCCGCGGCCGCGAAGCCGAAGACGAAGGTGCAGTGATGCACATCGCTGAGAGGGAGGGGTTTTGGCACGGAAAGGTACCATCGACGATACCCTAGAGTCGTTATACTATAGGTATTCGTTCTCTTGAATTCTCACGTCCCCACACAACGCGACAGTGTCTAGAATCTATCGTAGACATACAGTCTCTCCACACTTCTTGACGTGTCTCGCGAATCGTGATCCATCGCAAGTCAGATCGAGTACTCAATGCAAGTGCTTCGCACACGGCATCAATCCGACCTTTCTCAGTCGCAGGAGGATGAAGCGTGAGCAATCCGGACTCATCTACTGCTAAGAGGCTCTTTTGGACTCCATACTACGCGGGCCCTTTTCAAGTTATGTCGACTCGCCTGCTTCCTTAGAGGCAATGTAAGCAACCGCTGCTTATACAGGAGGCTAGGTGATCCTCCGAGGTGAGAGACCGCGGCGTAGCGTAAAGAACGGGCGGGTTCGAGCCCGGCCCGGCTGCGGTCCGAGCCCCGACCAGCACTGGCAGTGGCACCAACGGGAGTCTTTGTGCTCTGCCGCCGCACTCTGCGCGACGCGCTAGTATCTCGAGTTTTCTCTTCTCTGCTCATCCTTCATCTTGCGCCGTCTGTCGGACATGTCTGCAAGACGGATCACTTTCTCGCGCGAGATTTGGGAACACATCTGCGCACACTGCAACTCTCCGACACTCACCATTCTTGCCAGGCTCAACAGGTACCTCTCGGAAATTGCGCTCGGATGGTTGTGGTCGGAGGTCCAGGGCCTCGAGGAGCTTATGGCCATCGCTCCTGTGGGCTCATGGGCGTGCGAGAAGGATGACACACTTGGGCGTGGCGTGGTGGTGAGTGCCAAATCGTTGTCTCGCAACTCTCTCAGTATTGACGTAGTTCCCGTCATTCTTAGTTCTTCCTTCGCGAGCTCACCGAGAACGAAGTCGCTCGGTTACGGAAGTATACTGCCTTCATCAGGTCAATCAACCAAACCCTTACATATACGGACCTTCTCCTTGGAGACGTCGCATGGTGGATGCTGGTCAAATATCTTGGGCCGACAGACTTTCCTCGCTTGACAAAGGTCTATACGTATCACACGGTCCTCCTGACCAAGATGCCCCCGTTTTCCCAGCGCGACTTGCCCGATCCTCCGCCACACCCCATGCCCTATCTCTTTCACTTCTTTCACTCAACCCTCCGTCATCTGGAAATTAATGCGAGCTTCGTAGACAAAGCATGGGAAGAGCGTTGGGGATTTCCAGGCGGGGAGAGTGAAGTCGCAAAACCCAACATACTCGTCCCAATACTGAAGGATCTTGTTATCCGTTGCCCCAGACTGGAGAAGCTCCACCTCAAGTCCAATGTGCTCGACGACAAGATCGATCGACTGCTCGCCGACGCAATATGCGGATTACACCACCTCACACATTGCACTATATCCGGGGGTCCATCGCTTTCCTCCCGTCCACTAAGACATTTAGCATCGCTCCCTTCTCTCCGCGAGATCTCCTTGAGTACCAGACGGATGAAATGCCCCGATGATGTTGAGCAAGCTCTCCGGGGCGTAGGACGCCCATTTCCGGCTTTACGCAACATGCATCTCGATTGCGATCTGCCGGCTCGTTGGATAGCCGACCTTTTGCAAAAGGTGCAATCCCCGCACATGTTATCACTCCGCATCACACTCCATCCTTGGTCCCAACCGGACCACGTCCGTGCGCTGGTTTCTGCCCTGGGCAATCATCCTTCCGCAAAATCCATCCGAACCTTGTGGTTGCGAATAGGGACTTCTCGCGATGTCCCGGTGCCCGACGACGACATTCCTTACGAACCGTCCATTTTGCTCCCTCTCTCCCACCTCACTCAGCTCACTCAGATCCAGTTACACGGTTCCTCTTTTATGGGCCTAGACGATGCGACACTCGCTGCAATGGCGCGTGGATGGCCACACCTCGAGGTCGCTGACCTCGTACCTACCAAACATACCACCTTTCGGGCATCGCTCGCGGCGTTCACGTATTTTGTGGAACATTGCCCCTATCTCTCATATATCGGGTTCTCAGTACAGGACGTTGACCTCGCCGCAATCGAGTCCGCGCGTAGATTAGTAGCAAACACCAGAACCAAGCCAAGACAGGCATCCCGCACCTCTTTGATCGATACTGGGCCCTCATGGCTACAAGCCGAAGCTGCTCCAGCTCTCGCCGCGCTGCTCTCTCTTTGGTTTCCGAAGTTGATAGGTGTGGATCACTGCGGGCCCCATCCACTCTACGACTTCTCCCCGTGGGCCGACATCCCACGCCTTGTGCGGATATTTGCTCGAGTGCGCCGCCAAGAGCGTAGGTGGCAACGAGTCGTGAGCGACGGCAGTGGCCTCACCGCACGCCTCCCTGTGGTGCATTGACGCCGGCTTTATCCCCGATGACCCAATCCTCAAAGCAATGGCGTACGGATTGCCCAAAACGAAGGACTCGATCTCGGACGCGTCCCTCGTACCTCCATGCACTCCTGGGTGAAAGACCAAGCGTATCGCTCGCTGCGTTCATGCAACTCACTGAGAATTGCTCCGATTTGGAAGAAGCCGGTTTGCACTTGAAGACGTCGATATAAACATCGTGGAGGCGGTGCAGGCGACTTTGAAAGCGGCCATTCCCCAACGGCACGGGCGTCGCAGCATCGACTCCCGCATCGGGGTCGGGCCATTCTCGTATACAACGAGACGCTGTCGCTGTGATCGCTACGCTTTCCTCTCTATAGGCTCCAAAAGCGACGAACATTGGATATTTCGGAACGGATCGCCGGTCGGAGCATTACTTCAACGCAGAGGGCAGGTGGAACGGTCGAGGAACGGTCTGAACAGCGTGGTCTAGTAGGAAACGGTTCACGGTTGTGCGAGGGCAAGTGTTGAAGTGGAGGGGAAGGGTCGCACGATAGGCAGCTCCTGAAATTCAGTAACGCGTCTCATCCTCCCTTAGCTGCATGTACGCGTCGATATGCAACACGGCGTTGGCAGACGCACAGTTTTGCGATACTCACTTGTACTCACTGGCAGAGGGTTTGTCTATCGCCCTCAGAAGTTGCCAGTTACTACCACTGTGCCTGGTCTTTCCTTCGCTTTTAAAATGGTACATGTTGCTCTGCCCTGGGAAATGACAGGAAATGACGGTCTCTCGGCGGACAGCTCCCTTTACATGATCGCATTTCCCAGGCACGAGAGGACACGATTATGTAGGGGCTTATAGGGGCTTAAGCGCTTATACCGCTGGTCCATGGGCGTCATCAGAGGTCCTCAGTCGAGAGACCGGCCCGGTCATGGCCCGAGCTCCGACCACTACTGACTGGCGTCAACGGTCTTGTTCTCAGTGTGATCCGCACGACGCGCATAGGATTTTGACTTTCCCCTCCTCATGGCCACCTTTCATCTTTGCGCAATCCCTCGAATATGTCTACAAGGCGGTCCGCTTTCTCGCGCGAGATCTGGGAACTCATCTGTGCGCGTTGCGAGTCTCGGACACTAGCCATTCTCGCCAGGCTGAACAGGCACCTCTCGGATATTGCGCTCGGATGGCTGTGGTCGGACGTCGGGGGCCTCGAGGAGCTTCTGCCCATCGCTCCTGGGGACTCATGGATATCAGAGAAGGATGACGCACTCGGGCTCACCATTGCAGTGAGTCCCTAATCGTCGCTTCACAACTCCCTTGGAGGTGACGTAGCGCTCGTCATTCTCAGACCTTCCTTCGCGAGCTCACAGAGAGCGAAGTTGCTCGGATTCGGAAGTATACTTCCTTCATCAGGAAAATCAATAACATCCATAAATGGACGGATATCATCCTTGGAGACATTGCATGGTCGACACTGGTCAAATATCTAGGACCGGCAGACTTCCCCCGCCTGACGAAGGTCCACACATCTCACATAGTCCTCCTGACCAAGACGCCCCCGAGTATCAGCGACGACTTGCCCGATCCTCCGCAGCATCCCATGCCTTACCTCTTTCACTTCTTTCATTCAACCCTTCGTGATCTGGACGTCAATGTGAGCTTCGTAGACCAAACATCGGCAGAGGATTCAAAATTTCTAGGAGGGGAGAGTGAAGTGGCAAAACCCAACATACTCGTCCCAATACTGACGGATCTCGCTATCCGTTGCCCTGAACTGGAAACGCTCTACCTTAGGACCAATGTTCGCGACGACAAGATCAATCGACTGCTCGCAGAGGCGATATGCGGATTACACCACCTCACTTATTGCATTATAACTGGGGGCCCATCACTTTCCTCACGCCCACTAAGACATCTAGCATCACTCCCTTCGCTCCTCCAGATTTCCCTAGATACCCGGTACATGGATTGTCCCGAGGATATTGACCAAGTTCTCCGCGACGTAGATCGTCCATTTTCGGCTTTAACCAACCTGATCCTCGATTGCGACCTGTCGGCTCGTTGGATCACCGATTTTCTGCAAAAGGTGCAATCCCCGGAAATGTTGTCAGTCATATTGTGGCTCCGTCATTGGTCCCCGCCAGACGACATCCGTGCACTGGTTTCCACCCTGGGCGATCATCCCTCCACCGAATCCATTCGAAGGTTGTGGGTGCTAACAAAGACTTCTGGCGATGTTCCGGCGCCCGACGACGATGTCCCTTACGATCCATCCATCTTACTCCCTCTCTCTCATCTTACTCAGCTCACCCAAATCCAGTTGGAAGGTTACTCTTTTATGGGCCTAGACGACACAACACTCGCTGCAATGGCACGTGGATGGCCATACCTCGAGTTCGCTGACCTCGTACCTGCCGAACATACCACCTTCCGGGCATCGCTCGCGGCGTTCACGTATTTTGCGGAACATTGCCCTGATCTTTCGTATATCGGGTTTCCAGTACAAGATATTGATCTCGCCGCTGTCGAGTACGCGCACGTGAACATCGACACCAAGCCACGACGGGCGTCCAGCGCCACTTCGATCGGTACGGGGCCTTCACGGGTGCAAGCGGACGCTGCTCCTGCTCTCGCCGCGTTGCTCTCTTCTTGGTTCCCGAGTTTGACAGAGGTGAATTTCTGCGGGCCTTATCCTTCCCCATGGGACGATATGCCGCGCCTTGTGCGGCTGTTTGCTCGAGTACGGCGCCAAGAGCGTAGGTGGCAAGAAGTCGTGAGCACCGACAGTGACCTTATCGCGAGTCACCTTTTGGTGCATTGACGGTAGACGATATCCCATTCGTGCACGTGAGTCCCTTTTCAGCAATAAGGCCTAGATCTTGAGAAGTTCATGCACTGATCTGCGTTACAGTGGCGGCCAGCGTTATCTCCTCTAGAATGACGCTAGATGCAGGCGATTACAACATCTATGAGCGTTGCTTCCATCCGGCGGCGTTTCTTCGCTGTGATCACTAGTCTATGTTCACCGTTTCGCGGTGTGTAGGCTGCAATCGCTAGGACAGTATACCGAGAACGGGGTGTGTTGCATAGGCATATCAGACTCGAATTTATACTCGTAGCGTTACATTGTACAACATATCGTGGTGCATATAGATCATAGGAATCGTTCATGTTGCAGGAGACCTCAAGCTTGCCGCCGTACCGAGCTTGACCAGCCGGCGCGAGCTCCGTGGATCCTGTTATAGGCCGATTCGAATCGAGGGTCTTTCATCAGCTCCTTCGGCGGGGGCACAGATTTCTGACGTTTGGGTTCGATCTTGATTAACTTAGATGTCGCGGCCCGCTCGAGGCCTTCCTTGAACGTCCTCGCGGAATTGTCGCTGCCGATACCTTTGTACTCGAGAAGCACCATCTCGATGGGGTACTTGCCGTTCTGGAGCTTGTCGCGTACTTCTCGAGCGTCTTTGGGTCGAGGCTCGAAAGCAAGTCGGATTTCCACGGCATTCGCTTGGACCTGTACGGACGGTAATGGTCAGCATATATTGTCATGTAGCTTGGACTCCTGGATGTCCGTACGTTTGGTGGCAGCTCTTCCCAACCTCTTTCGGTCATAAACACGCCAATGCGATGTGCCACGAATTTACCCCGATATCGAACGTGGTGATCAACCTCAAGCTTGTCCGATACCATATTTGCCGTAAATACGTGAAACTCGCCATCATTCAAGAGCATTGGGCAGTTCTTGGCGAAGACCCACACCGCAGCGTGTTGACGCGCCCGGATGTTTTCCGAGCCTACCGCGTTGTCGGGGCGCATGAATATGATAGGAGGACCATTATTGCCTGTCTTTTGGATTAGACGATGCGTATCAGCCACATGCTGAGTATAAGGTCTGAGAGGGGGTACCTACATGCGGCCTGTAGCACCACATGTCATGTCGCGAACCACCATAGTGCTGGTAGCCCTGGCTACTGCAAAAGTCCTGCACGTGGGCGACCCTCAGGGGGCACTTCAAGAGCGGGTCGTCTTGCTTCCACGCATCTGGCAGAGCCTGCGCGACCATCCGGCCCAGCTTCTCGTACAACTCCAATTCGCGGTATGCAGCGGTATCCTTAGCGACCTCTGCGCGGAGCATCTTCTGAATTTTCCCCGCGTACTCCTTGAGCTGCTTAGAGTCGACGTCCACAATCTCCCTAGAAGGGTTGGCCGACTCAGCGGATGAGCTGGGCTGGGCGGCGGCGGGGTATTGGGCGACCGCGAGGGCCGGCGGCCGGGTGAGGGCTGGGCGAGAAATCGGCGCGGGAAGGAGGGGAGGCATAGGAGGGAGAGAGGCCGTAGTCGACGGACCAGCACGTCGCTGAATGCGACTGTCGAACGCGCGTGAACCAGAAGGTGCGCCTGAGCCCGCAGGCTCACGCATACCGCGCGCCTTGACCTCCTGGCGGACCTTGAGATCGTTGCGCAGAGCAGCATCTATGGTTGTAGTTCGACGGCTTTGGGACTGGATGGGAGTAGAGTATGACATGCATAAATACATAAGTTGTGAAAGCCTGTCAGAGAAAATCGGTAGTACGTACATCGACTTTCTTATCCTGCCGCGAGGCTTCGCGGCGCGCGGGGAAGTAGGGGGCTAATTTCACGGGGAGTGACATGGTCGACGACGGTGACTAAAACTGAGAGCTCAGTGAAAGGCAAGGGCAATTGGGACGGGTGTGCGCGGCTGAAGCAGGCGACGAGGAATGCGAGATGAATTGTGGTTACATTTATACCGGACGAGAACGAGTGGCTCACTCTGAGACGCTTTGGCCCACATGTCTTGAACGGCCCAAGCGGTGCATCGACCTGAGCCACTGGGCCATCAGGACGTTGTTCTCCGGCGGCCGGCGGGGGGAGGGCCAAAGCGTTGAGATGGCCAACACGAGGCGTCGCAGCGACTGGAGTCCATCAGAAAGTGCATCGTAGCACAATGAGGAGGGAACAACGTACATGGATTGTTCGATTGTGCTCGTCGAGCCGTCCCGCACAGGAGGCGGTCCTGGTCGTCACTGCGAGCATATGCTCGCCGCCGTGTGCGTGAGCCGGGGAACACACACCCAGCGTAGTCGTGGGTTGACCTTGTCCCAGACGACGGACAGCGTGTTTAACGCGAATTTGGGACAACTGTACTTGAGGGGCGTGCAGATCATCGCGCTGGCTATTGAGAGGAATCGAGTGAAAGAGTTCCTCTCTGCCAACCCCGCAGTACTGAAGCAAAACGAGCGCTGCCGTACCTCTACCCGTCGCGAAGTCGTTCTGTACGTCCTGGATAGACTTGTTCTGCGCCTCACTGAGGCGGATGTTCACGGAGTTGTCCCGAGTCTACCCACCATACGCCAATTAGCGCACATCATCCAGTCTTCTCCCGGAGCAGGCCGGACATGAAACGCCGAGGCGGTGGGCGCGGAACCTGCCTCGGCACTTGGTCTTATCGCTGCTGGACCGGGCTGTGGAATGGTTCTTTCCCCTCGGAGAGCATCCGGCGACCTGCTGTAAAGAGCCATATGAAGGTGTGATGCCCTCTCTTTATCAATCCCGCCCCCCGCGCATTGACCTCCCGCATGAGAACGACAGTTCATCTCAATTCCGTGCTACTAGTAGCCTCGACGGTGTGCTGTGACCAAGATCTCAGCGTTTGGGGAAACAACGCGAGATAAGATCCTATCCAGCACTCACCGGAACATAGATGCATACATCGTGGTCGCTCATAGTACAATTATTGAGGCCCCGTTGCTCGCAGAAGTTCTCGAGGTCATCGCGAAGGCGGTCATAGTTCGGCGACATGCCAGTGGGCGCTGCGTCGAGCGCATCGGAATTGAACCCTCCCGCATACAGCCCGACGCTGCTCTCGCAGCTGCCGCGCTTTTCCCTCACGGACCCCCAGGATGAAGCGTGTCGGATATGGACTCCGGTAAAGGATCGTTTTGGGCTTGTTTTCGATTTAGAGAACGAGCGGAATGGTCTCAACAGCGTAATCTGGGAGTTCGCGGTCGTGCGAAAGCAAGACTCACAGCAGTGGCGGCACAAGGTCCTGCAGCATATGATCGCTCCTGAAATTAACGTACCTGAGAGGCACAACTAAGTGAATGTTGTACGTACACAAGATATGCAACACGCTCAGATGCAGTTTGGCAACACTCACCTGTACTTAGAGAGCTTTTCTAGAACACGCTGACTGTTACCACTGTGCCCGATCTTTACTTTTAGGCTTACTTGCTTCCAAAATGCCATCGCGTTGCCCTAGGGAGTGACAGTCTCAGACACGTGCACGAGAGGAGACGACTCCAGTCGCGCACGGCGTCACGGTTGACTCCAAGTTGACTCGCGAGGAGGGACTCGCCAGAGGGCGGTTGATGGACAGCCGCTGAGATACCGGCCCGATGGCGGCCCGAGTTCCGACCAGACGGTCTTGTTCAACTTGTGCCACTTGGTCCGCGCAACGCGCGTCGCGCGCTGTATCCACTATTCACACTTTTCGCCATCGTCTCCATGTTCACTGAGCGCAGAACTCTGTCGCGTGAGATCCTGGAGCGCATATGCGCGTACTGCGGTCGCCATACGCTGACCATCCTGGCTCGGCAGGGCAAACTGCTCTCCGACATCGCACTGGGAGAGCTTTGGCCCGAAATCCCTGGAATAGAGTCACTTCGTCATGTGGTTCCGTCCGACTCATGGACATCAAATGAGGACTATACGATTGAACGTGACATAGTGGTACGCCCGTCAATCGCTCTACTCATCTTAAAGACCACCTCACAGTTGTGTCCGTTTCCAGACGTTTATTCGCGAATTCTCACCAAATGAGGTGGCACGAATACGAAAATACACCACGTTTGTCAAGGCGATTGAAGCGGACGAAGAAATTTATCTCTTCGGAGAGGACGCGTGGTGCACTCTTGTCAAGCACCTTAGCCCGAGCGACTTCCCTCGTCTTCACAGAGTCGTCACAGTGCATCCCGTAGGCCCGCCACCTCCCAGATCTCGAGAGGGCGAGACTCAGGTCGGATGGCTCTCAAGTCCTCTGCCACGCCTATCTCACTTTCTCAATAAATCCGTTCGCGAAATCTCACTCACGTCCGTGGTATATCAACCGACGCATCCTTCAAGCATCATCGAAACATTCCAGTTTGAAGACGGCGACATGAAGAAACCCAGCGAATTCGTATCCACATTCACAAACCTCGCTGCTCGATGTCCAAATCTGGAGAGCCTCTGGATCTATACCAATGGCTGTCATTCTAGCATCGACAAACTCGTTACAGATGCCATGGCTGGGCTGCGCAACCTCGCCTATTGCAACATTGCCAGCATACCACTTCCGCCCCTAGCTCTCCGAAATCTTGCAGCACTCCCTGGGCTTCGCGACCTTCGAATAGATGTGCGACACGCGGAGTATACCGACGACGTCGAGGACGTACTCTCAACCGTAGATCGCCCATTTCCCGCGTTACGCGAGATGGACATGGTTTGCAGCCAGCAAGGGCGTTGGGTCGCGAACCTTCTGCAAAGGATTCAATCTCCTCACATCATTACGCTAGGACTCCACATTCATCCTTTGATTCCTTCCGACGTGATCCGCGACCTCATCACCGCTATAGCCTCCCACCCTTCCGCAGGCACGATTCAGTATCTATACCTTTACCTTGGTCTGTCCGTGGACCACCATGCACCCGGAGAGAACCACTCTCCCGAGGATCCATCCGTCTTCCTCCCTCTCTCGTCGTTCACGTGCCTTGTCGAGATTGTCGTCAGCGGTTACTCATTCACAGGCCTCGACGATCCAACACTCAGGGCGATGGCGCGCGGATGGCCCAAAATGAAGAATGCGTCGCTTGTGCCTCCACGTGCTTCTGAGAGGAAGATCACGCGCGTGTCGCTCGCTGCGTTCATCCATTTTATTGAAAGCTGCCCCGACTTGGAGGAAGTCGAGTTTGCACTTGAAGACGTCGATGTAAACATCGTGGAGGCGGCGCAGGCGACTGTGAAGGCGGCCATTCCCCGACGGCATAGGCGTCGCATCGGACGCATCGGGGTTGGACCTTCTCGTATACAGCAAGACGCTGTCCCCGCGGTTGCCGCTCTTTTCTCTCTGTGGGCACCAAGGGTGGCGGACATTGGATTTGGAAAGGATCCATCGGGGCATTACTTCGACGCGGAAGGCGGGTGGGACGATCTCCTCACCGCGGTCTGGGAGTTCAGGGTCGTGCGAGAGCAGGAGTCGAAGTGGAGCAGGAAAGTCATACGAGAGGCAGCCGACGAAGGGAACGTATCTTAGCGCCATTGACCTGCACGTACACATTGATACGCAACGTTGTACGACATAGGCGAATAGTCCCGCGTGTAACAACTGCGACTCTTGCGACAAACGTATATCTATCACACGTTTCCTCAACGTAAGAGTTGATTGAGCATAATTGGGGTAGTCATAGGTTGCATGGCAGTTATACAAAATCGTCCATGAAAAGCCGAGTACAGTGCAAAGCCAGACATAGGTACGTTGGAACACGACCAAATACATCGCTTCATCGGCCGTCTCCTTTGCCTATTTTGCTCTGAATACTGTCCCATGCAGCCCGTAATTTGGCGTCATCCTGAATGAGCACCACTGCTGAGGGTACGGACTTCTGATAGACAGGCTTGATCTTCGATTGCTGGGAGACTATCGCACCTTCGATCTTGCTGACGAAAAGCTTGGCAGCTCTCTCTTCACCGATACCACGATATTCAAGGATCACTTCGAGCTCGACAGAATATTCGCATGAGCTCCCGTGATCCGTGCGCGCACGGGTTGAAGATCCCGCTTTACGCGTCGTGTTCTTGACCTGTGGGTGGGACAATGGATTTTAGCAGGTTCCCTGGAACTGAACACATGTACAGACCTCCTTTGGCAGTCCATCCAATACATCCCTAGGCCTTAGCCCGCCCGCCCTATAGGCTTTGAACGTGCCGTGATACCGAGCCCTGCTTGCGTTATATTTCTCGTCCTCAACGCCGCCATTGTACGGAAGGCTGGGGGTGGTGAATACGTGGAATGTCTTGCTCAATGGGAGCACCTTGGAATCCGCTGCAGAGATCCACACGAGCGCGTGGCGCCCTTCTTCGATATTGACAGCACCTCGAACCTTCTTCTCGTGCATGATCACTATATACCGCATGAGTTCAACGTCGTGACTCGTGAGAGGTTCCTGTGGCTGCGTTGGAAACGACCGATGTATTAATCCCAATGGGATAGACCAGGATAGATCATGAGTATTAATCCAGAGTGTGGAGCTGTCAATCTGGTGGTTTAACGGACCAGAGGAATGTTAGCACGTCTTCAATTCAGGCCGATTGTCCAGTTTGGATACACTCGCACTTACCTGGAACGTTTTGCCGCAACGCGCCGACTACTTGACGATGCACACGACTGAGCCAATGAGCCGCCAGGGAGCTGTTGTCTAGCGTGAAGAGAGCCAAATCGCTACTATAGTTAATGTCGTGCACCGTAGCGACCTGCGTCTGCATTAGAAGGTAAATGGTAGGATTACACGGAGGGAATGACATACCTGCTGCCCGGCAGCTGCGGCGACTGGTGCACGCAGTCTTCTCGTCGACTGTCCGACAATAGCATATCTCTTGATCCATGGGCAGAAGTAAAACATCCCGGGTATGAATCGCCGGCCGTCCCACCCCCATGACATGATGAACGGCATGTGAGAGAGAACAACCTTGAGCTGAGGGTCATTCGACCCAGGTTCGTAAATTGTAAATTCTGTCGCGTTTCACAGGTTCAGAGGAACGTAAGTACTAAGCACGGCCTCAAGTCAGGTTTAGTGTAAAAGCCGATTGCGCTCGGATACCTTGTAATCATATCGCCCGTGTATCCTTAAGCTGGCTACCATAACCATCCCATAGTCGTAGCACTCGTAAACGGGCCCGGGGTCGACCAAAGGACGGCGAAAGGGACGGGATGATAAGGCCGAGACTCAGGGCGTTGCATCCTGGGAGGATTTACCACGGCTTGGCAGGAAACGATTGGCCCGAAGCGTAGCCTAGTTGGCGTCGAAGTTGGATGCATCGGAACTTGAGCTTGAATCGTGAACATTTGAGGTTGTTGTTGTCTAGGCCCGGGGTAGAAACCGGGCGAGGTGGCGGGGCGCCCGTGCTGGGAAGGGAAGCGGCTCGGCCGCGCCGCGCTCCTGCCGCCTGCTCCGCACCCATTCACTTCTCCTCGGACTCGGTTTCGTTTAAATCCAACCCAATGCACCACTTTCCTCCCCCAACACGCCCTCCGCGTTGAGTGCGCGCGCAGACGCCTCTAACTCTCTCTGGTTTGCGCTCTTCAACGCTCATGTCCTGCGACAACTACGGCGTGCCCAACGGCACCGACTGTGCATGCCCTCCAGGCTTCGGCGGCTCCAACTGTTCACAGCCTGCATGTGGAGGAACCATCTTTCAAGGCTCAACGCGCCCCCTCGCAAGCGGTTCGCCATCTGCCAATCTCACCTCCTGTGCTTGCGAGGACGGATGGACGGGAACGGGATGCAACGTTTGTAGGACCGCTCAAGCATGCCAGTCGGGTTTCGCCAGTGTCGCGGGCAATTCTTCATCTCTTGCGGGCGTCGCGTCCGGTCAAAACGACACCTTGACGTGCAATGTTGCTGCGAGAGTGTTTGCTGCGGGAGAGATGAGCTGCTTGGTGCAGGTAAGTCTCAACTACTCCTCGTATGTTGCCCATGTTCTTAGGGGCCATCCAGAACCCGACGCTCCAGTCTTTGTTCCCTGGCACTTCCACGCTTACATTTTTGCGCAACCTCAACGCTCCTCTGACGCCCCTCCCGAACACGACCGCGTTTGGGCCCAGCGGGTCGGTGTATGCGCAACTTTTCTACCAGGGTGTCGAGCAGTTCTTCTGCAACGCAGACTCGTGCACCCAAGACCTCGGCAACGGCGACGGGAGCGCGAACTGGAACTGCCAGAACCTGAAATGCACATGTCTATCGGGGACGTTCTGCGGCTCACAATCAACTTTCGACCTGACGGGCATCATCAACACGCTGAGCGGTCACCTCGGGATTTCCTGCGACGCGCCTTCCGCTGAGAACAACACCGCGGCGTGTACCTTCCAGCAAGACACCATCGAGCAGGTCTTTGGTTCTGGCGGGCTCGCGCTGAGCGGATGCACGTTCGGGGAGTGCGTAGCGCAGAATGTCATCGACACCACGTCGAACAACGGGTCCTCATCCAACAGTACGGCTGGGGGCAGCGCGCCCCTCAGCTCTGGGGTCATCGCAGGCCTCGCGGTCGTCGGCGGTCTCGTCGGCCTCGCTCTTTTCTTGCTCGCCCTCGGATGGATCTCGCAGCGGCGCGCGCGGAAAACCAGCGCACACAAGCTGGCTCCCCCAGGCGGTGTCACGGTGGCGTGGTCGGACGTCAGCTACTTCGTCCCTCAGTCGACGTCTGGGTTCGCCCTCCGCCGCCGCCGCCGTAGCGCAGACAACTCCGACCAAAAGGTCGTGCTCGACAACGTCAGTGGGCGCGTCGCCCCGGGCGAGATGATGGCCATCCTCGGGCCGAGCGGGGCGGGCAAGACGACACTCATCGAGATCCTCGCGCGCAAGCACAAGTCCGGGCAGACCACAGGCGTTGTCGCTTTTCCCGGAGCCGGCAGCGACGGGCCCCGCATCGGGTTCGTGCCCCAACAGGACGTGCTCCCTCCGATGCTCACCGTGCGCGAGGCCCTCTTGTTCGCCGCCCGGCTTCGTCTGCCCGAGGGCGTGCCGGACTCGGAGAAGGCGGCGCGCGTAGACGACGTCCTGGAACGGCTGGGGATCGCGCGCCTCGCGGATGTGCGGATCGGGGATGGGGAACGGCGCGGGATTAGCGGTGGGGAGATGCGTCGGGTGAGCATTGGGCTAGAGCTGGTCGCGCGGCCGGACGTGTTGCTCCTTGACGAACCGACGTCGGGGCTGGACTCGGTGTCCGCTGCGAAGGTGGCGAATGTGCTGCATGCGCTCGCGCACGATCCGGACGCGCCGACTGCGGTCATTGCGTCCATTCACCAGCCCAGGTACGTAGTACTTTTGATGTATGGTTCTCACTGCCGCTAACGACCTGCGCCTACAGTTCCCAGCTGTACCACTCGTTCGACAAGATCCTTCTCCTCTCCCACGGCCGCGCTCTCTACTCCGGTCCTGGCGGTTTCAGCCCCGCGCAGCACTTCTCCGGGCAAGGCATCGCGTACAAAGAAGGCTACAACGTCGCCGACTATCTCCTGGACGTCGCCTCTGATCCCCCCGTCGGCCTGTTCCAGCTCTCGAACGGCACTCCTACCGGCGCGCGGCCACACTCTGCCGCCCCGTCGGACGACGCCGAGAAGGGTCTCGCGAGCGACTCCGCGCGCGAGACTTCGAGTGAGGTCTCGTCGGGCCCTCGGTGGTGGCCCCGGCGGACGCGCTACGCGGCCACGTTCCTGACGCAGCTCGAGGTGCTCTCTGGGAGGGAGTGGAAGATCCTCCGGCGGGATAAGACGCTTTTCTTGGCGCATATAGCCATCGCGTGCGTCTTGGGCGTGTTCTGTGGTACGTGGACGAGTTGATAGTTCTTGTTTGTGAACTGACGTCGTTATAGGTGGTTTGTACTTCCACACCGACATCACCATCGCGGGTTTCCAGTCGCGAGTTGGCTGTTTGTTCTTCTTGGTTTGTTGTCTTCGTTGGACATAGTAGAGTCTACACTCACTTCTACTCCTTTTCTAGGGCGCACTAATTGCATTCTCGTCGCTTAGTGCCCTGTACAATGTTGTAGAGACACGTCTGCTGTTCCTCAGGGAGCGGTCGGCGTCTTATTACAGGTGAGTGGGTCGCGATGTTCCTACATTCATGTATTGACGTTTTACACGCAGCCCTGCGGCTTGGCTCCTTTCTCGTTTTGTGTTTGACGTCCTTCCCCTGCGTATAGTGCCGACCATCATTGTGTCATCGATGTACGTTTTCTCCTCGTCCTTACGACCTAAGATGACCTATTCTCTGTAGCACATATTGGATGGCCGGGCTTGCGGACGACGCCGCACACTTCTTCAAGTTCCTCTTCATCTTAGTCTTGTACACTCTCGCGATGACCCTATTCGTACGTCAACTTCATTTAGTATTGCATACCCCACGAACTGTCTAACGTCTTCCCTCGCACCTCCCTAGAACTTCCTCCTTGCCTGCCTCTTCCGCAACGGCGGGATCGCGATCCTCATCTCGGCCCTCACCGCCCTCTACCAGATGACATACGCGGGCTTCTTCGTCCACCTGGACGACATCCCCCCCGTGCTCCGCTGGCTGCAGTGGCTCTGCCCGCTCAAGTACACGCTCGAGGCGCTCTCGGTGAACGAAGTCGGCTCGGGGCTGATGATCGTCGACTCGCTCGACGGCGTGCCCGTCGAGGTCTCCGCAGCGCTCATCATGCAGACGGTGAGTAGTAAGCGTTCCCCGCGGGTTCCTGAGTCGGACGCGAACGCGAATTGTGGCGCTGATGCGGTGTTGTGGTGTCGCAGCTGTTCGGGTTTGGCCAGAACAACTATTATAGGGACGTGCTCGTGTTGTTCGCGTACATCGCGGGCTTCGCGGTCGGCGTCGTGTTCATCGTGTGGTTGAAGGTTCGCGAGCGGCGGTGAGTTCACCCGGGCCTGGAGGCTAGATCTCTTCTTGGTATGTGCAGGGCACTGGTTGGGGATATACGGTTGGAAGTGCTTGATCTGTGTAGGTTGCCGAGTGTGTGTTGTTATGGCCGTGTGTGTGTATTCTAAGGGTTTCTTTCTTGCCAATTGGAAACGACGTTTCAATGCAGTTCGTGTGACTGCCTATTAGATTCGACAAGTGCGCGAGTTAACTTGCACCCGACTGTCATATCGGGTGCACATCCACAAGACACCTCACGAGCTCGCGCGCCAGACGTGCGATAGGCAGACAACGTCGACTGAGCTGTCGAACTTGAAAAAGAGACGCCTGCGGCCGAGCCCGAGCGTCTCTGAGTTCACTTCTACTTCGACAGTCATCGCAGACTTCAGCTTCACGCTATACCCTTCTCAGATTCTCTTCCGGGATCCGCGATTCGCACAACAGAACGGCGCTGAAATCTGAGTGACTTACACAAAGCTCTCAAACCGGGCACAATGAGGAATCGGATGAAAACCGTGCAATGCGTGTAATAGTGTCCGTAACAGTCCGTGGCAAACATCATCGTCCCTAGTAAGTGTCCGTTCATGAATGTCCATCCATCATCAAAGCAACTTGCGTCTGCGGAGAACGGCTCGAATATAATGCGTCGAATGCTGAAGGAGGGGAATCGAAGCAATGTCAGCATCCTACCTATCCTTCGATCTCAAGAAAACCGCGCTGACCCGTATGTCATCTACAGCCCGCACGCAGAAGCGTCCACCTGCGTCGCGTCGACGTCGATCCGGCCTAGCGCCGCGGCCTGGCCACCCGTGAGCGTGTCCATAGCCGCCTTCGCGACGTTGAAGCCCTCGTCGGCGTGGTCGATCGCAAGCACGTTAATGCTCTTGCCATTCCACGTCAACTGCCAGCACGTCCCGCACGACGCCGAGTTCCAGCCACCGACGGCCTGCGCGCCGCCGACGTTGGGGAAGTGTGGGAGGGAGCCGAAGGTGCTGAAGCCCTTGGTGAGCAGCCCGTTCGTCCCGTCCGAGCACGCGACCGTTGAGAGGCTCGCGGAGGCGTTGTCGTAGGACTCGTCGTAAGAGAGCGTCACGCCGAGCGCGGGGGAGGCGACAGCGGCGGTGAGGAGCGCGAGTGCGATGGCCTTGAACTGCATGACGGTGGAGGTCGTGAAAGGGACGAAGGTGGTAGTAGGGGAGAGTAGGGTGGACTCGGAGGATGCGAGCGAAGGCGGACGAGTGAGCTGCTGCTGAGGTCTACGGCTGGTCAGCCGCGGTCTCTTATACTCCTGCGCTGCTCCAGTCTCTCATCGCAATGTCGTATGCCGAGGCTGTTGACCGCGCGCCAGGAAGGCTTCTGCGGGCACGAGACGGTCATAGGACGCCCTCGGAAGCTGCCTGTGACGAGAGATCATCCAAGAAGCCGTGTCGCGGCCCAGCGTCACAGGTATGCATCACCTCGCATAGCCACTGCATACGTACTTAGTGCTGCAGTATCCCCGAAGATGTCTCTCTGAGAAGTGAAGGAATCCCAGCGGGGATAGGATGAGAGTTAATCAGTGCCGTCGGCGTTGGATGTATTACGCAGTACGGCCGGGAGTAGACCAGGAGCACATGCACGAACCCGCGGGCATGAAGCCCTTGTGTGCGTCCGCGAGAAAGAGCGAATCTCGGACCGTCTCTGGAAGTCTTTAGTCACAGAGCTCCACCGACGCATGGCACGAGTGCATGTCAAACAGCGAAGCAACGCAAGGTCGAAACAGGGATTCCTCTGTACGGACCGTACTCCTAGCAGTACTAGGACCGTTGCCCAGGCTAACAGCGTCACGGAGCAATGCGCGATTCAATCGGACATTCGAGAGTCGGGAAGTAGATGCGGACTTCTCTGAAGTGCATTTGCCAAGTTGATTTCCGTGTCGCCGTGTGAGCGGCTTAGCCCCGGCTTCCACTGCCCTCCAGTGCGGCCTGAGCGTGTGGCGAATCGCGGTGTAATGAACCGCAGGGATGGCCGTCAGCTTCCAGCAGCGGCGCCGGCCTTCGTCTGCCTCGAGAGGCGCATGTAACACCGGATTTTGACAGCACATAAATGCGTATCAGCCGAGAGAGACAAGCAGGAAGTGTGCGACCGGCGACGCCAAGCCGTCGTTGTTACGTGACGCTGCTGCTCCCTGCTGTGCCGCCTTCGATGGTGGCCGACTACGGTCTAGCCCGGAAACTCATGGCGGGAGAAAGGAGGAGAAAGCGAGGGACTGTGGTCTGAGGAGGCTGGATTAGCGCGTACCGTACAGCTCACGACAAACCGGATATTCGCACAGGCGACACTGGAACAAGTCAATAACTCCAACGAATTGCATTGGAACGTCGTCTCCGACGGGCAAGAAAGAAAGCCTAAGAATACACGCACGGCCATAACGACACATACTGGGCAACTTACACAGATCAAGCGCTTCCAATCGTATATCCCCGAATGTCCCACAGATCCCCAAGAAAAGATGTGGCCTTTAGGCCAGGCTGGCCATCGGCGAACTCACCGCCGCTCGCGGACCTTGAACCACACAGTGA
The DNA here is from genome assembly GCA_002150815.3 of Grammothele lineata. Taxonomy (NCBI): domain Eukaryota; kingdom Fungi; phylum Basidiomycota; class Agaricomycetes; order Polyporales; family Polyporaceae; genus Grammothele; species Grammothele lineata. The sequence goes on along the minus strand of NDFF03000317.1, from coordinate 588,265 downwards.
ATACTACGCCGACCGCAGAGACCGCGATAAACCCGGACAGTACGAGCACGTCCCTGTAGTAGTTGTTCTCGCCGAACCCGAACAGCTGCGACCCCACAACACTGCATCAGCGCCACTATTCGCGTCCGAGCCCGCAGGGAGCGCTCACCACTCACCGTCTTCATGAACAACACCGCCGAGACTTCGACGGGCACACCATCGAGCGAATCGACGACCATCAGCCCAGAGCCGGCTTCGTTGACTGCGAGCGCCTCGAGCGTGTACTTGAGCGGGCAGAACCATTGCATGGAGCCGATTTCGAATGGGATGCCGTCCAGGTAGACGAAGAAGCCCGCGAACATCGTCTGCTGGAGAGCGGCGATGGCTGAGATGAGGATCGCGATCCCGCCGTTGCGGAAGGAGCATGCGAAGGAGAAGTTCTGGAATGACGACCACCAAGGGCGTTGATCAGCAGCGGAGAAAACGGTCGAGCAAAGTTGACGCACGAATAGAGTCATTAAGAGCGTGTATAGGACCAAGACGAAGAGGAATTTGAAGAAGTGTGCGGCGTCGTTTGCAAGCCCTGCCATCCAATATGTACTACGAAGCAGTCAGTTTCAGTGAACGAAGACAACGAGAAAATAACATACATCGACGATACAATGATTGTCGGTACGATGCGCAGGGGAAGAACATCAAACACAAAACGAGACAGGAGCCAAGCCACGGGGCTGTGTGTAGGTAGGTCAGCGCGGCCGATATGAGAACGCCACAAAGGACTGACTTGTAATAAGAGGCTGACCGCTCCCTTAGGAACAGCGAGCGGGTCTTTACGATGTTGTACAGGGCCCCGATCGATGAGAACGCGATGAGTGCGCCCTAGAAAGGAAGGAGAAATGAGCGTAGGATCTATTATGTCCATTAAAGACCAACCAAGAAGCAAAGACATCCAACTCGCGACTGGAAGCCTGCAATGGTGTTATCGATGTGGAAGTACACTCCGCCTGCACCGGCGTCAGCTCTCAGAGAAGGGTTAATGGCCTGAGCACATACCGCAGAACACGCCCAAGACAGACGCGACGGCTATATGCATCAGGAGGAGCGTCTTGTCCCGCCGAAGGGTCTTCCACTCTCTTCCAGAGAGTATCGCGAGCTGCGTCAGGAACGTGGCCGTGTAGCGCGTCTGCCGAGGCCCCCGCCGGGGACCTGATGGCTCCTCGCTCGAAGCGTCGCGCGTGGAGACGTTCGTAAGACCCTTCTCGGCGTCGTCCGTTGGCGAGGGAGGATACGACTGCACGTCGTTCGAGGTGCCGCTCGAGGGCTGGAACAAGCCGACAGGCGGATCCGAGGCGATGTCCAGGAGATAGTCCGCGACATTGTGCCATTCCTGGTACGCGATGCCTTGCGCGGAAAAGTGCTGTGCAGGGCTTGAGCCGCCAGGACCCGAGTAGAGCGCGCGGCCACGGGAGAGAAGGAGGATCTTGTCGAACAAGTGGTAAACCTGGGAACTGCAGAAGCTAGTCGTAAGCGGCAGTGCGACCGGTTGATCAGCTGTACTACGCACCTCGGCTGGTGAATGGACGCAATGACCGCAATCGGCGCGTCCGGGTCGTGGGCGAGCGCATGCAGCACGTTCGCCACCTTCACTGCGGACACAGAGTCCAGCCCCGACGTCGGCTCGTCAAGGAGCAACACGTCCGGGCGCGCGACGAGCTCGAGACCGATGCTCACCCGGCGCCTCTCGCCACCACTAATCTCGCCCCGCTCCCCGCTCCCGATCCGCACGTCCGCGAGGCCCGCGATCCCCAGCCGCGCCAGAACGGCGTCCACGTACGTCGCCTTCTCCGAGTCCGGAACGCCCTCAGGCAGACGAAGGCGCGCGGCAAACAACAGGGCCTCGCGCACGGTGAGCATCGGAGAGAGCACGTCCTGCTGCGGTACGAAGCCAATGCGGGGCCCGTCGCTGCCAGCCCTGGGGAAGGCGACAGCGCCTGTGGTCTGTCCGGACTTGTGTCTGCGCGCGAGGGTCTCAATGAGTGCCGTTTTACCCACCCCGCTCGGCCCGAGGATTGCCATCATCTCGCCCGGGGCGACGCGTCCGCTGACATTGTCGAGCACGATTTTCTGGTCGTGATTCTCCGCTCTTCGGCGGCGGCGGCGGCAGCAGCAGAAGGCAGACTTGGATGTCGACGGAGGAACGAAGTAGCTGACGTCCGACCATGCCACCGTGACGCCACCAGCCGGAGCCAACGTGTGCACGCCGTTCTTCCGCGCCCGCCGCTGCGAGACCCATCCAAGGGCGAGCAAGAGAAGAGCGAGGCCGACCAGACCACCGACGACGGCGAAGCCTGCGATGACCCGGTGACTGAGGAACACGCTGCCCCCAGCCGTGCTGTTCAACATGGTGTCGATGACGTTCTGCGCGACGCACTCTCCGAACGTGCATCCGGTCAGCGCGAGCCCTCCAAGTCCAAAGGCATGCCCGATGGCGTCTTGCTGGAAGGTGCACGACGCGGTGTTGTTCTCGGCGGAAGGGGCGTCGCAGGAAATCCCGAGGTTGCCGCTGAGCGCGTTGATGAGGCCTGCGAGGTCGAAGGTTGACGAGCCGCAGAACGTCCCCGAGAGGCATGTACATTTCAGGTTCTGGCAGTTCCAGTCCGCGCTGCCGCCGCCGTCCCCAAGGTCTTGGGTGCACGAATCCGCATTGCAGAAGAACTGCTCGACGCCCTGGTAGAAAACTTGCGCATACACCGACCCGCTGGGTCCGAACGCGGTCGTGTTCGGGATGGGAGTCAGGGGAGCGTTGAGGTTGCGGAGAAACGTGAGAGTAGAGGTGCCAGGAAACAGAGATTGAAGTGCCGGATTCTACAAGACCCCTAAGGACGCGGGAGAATCCGTGAAGAAGTTATGGCTTACCTGCACCACGCAACTCATCTCTCCCGCAGAAAACACCCTTGCAGCAACATTGCACGTCAAGGTGTCACTTTGACCGGACGCGACGCCGGCGAGAGACGAAGAATTGCCGGAGACACTGGCGAAACCCGACTGGCATGCTTGAGCGGTCCTGCAAACATTGCATCCCGTTCCCGTCCATCCGTCCTCGCAAGCGCAGGAGGTGAGGTTTGCAGATGGCGATCCGCTTGCTAGGGGGCGCTTTGACCCTTGAAAGATAGTTCCTCCACAAGCAGGCTGTGAACAGTTGGCGCCGCCGAAGCCTGGAGGGCATGCACAGTCGGTGCCGTTGGGCACGCCGTAGTTGTCGCAGGACATGAGCGTCGAAGAGCGCGAACCAGAGAGAATCGGAGGCGTTTGCACGCACACTCAACGCGGAGGGCGTGTTGGAGAAGGGGTGAAAGTGGTTCATTGGCGTATATTTAAACGAAACTGAGTCCGAGGAGAAGTGAACGAACGCGGAGGGTCCGGCAGGAGCGTAGCAGGAGACAAGAGCGTAGCAGGAGCGCGACGCGGCCCAGCCACGTCCCTTTCCAGCACGGGCGCCCCACCACCTCGCTCAGTTTCTACGGACTAGGCCACGACTCAACTTTACTCAAGCTCAAGTTCCGACTTCGATGCCAACGAACCAATCGTTTCTTGCCAAGCCGTAGCAAATCTCCCCAAGATGCAACACCCCTGAATGTCGACTTAATCGCCTCGTTCCTTTCGACCCTTGGTCGACCCATTTACACCACGATGGTGCTACGACTATGGGATGATCACGGCTAGTCAGCTTAAGGTTGCACGGGCGATATGATCACAAGGCAAAGGTACGCATACGGATTTTGTACTTACCCCGACCCGAAGCTATACTTACGTTCCTCTGAACAAGTTTGAACCGCGACTAAATTGGCGAACCCGGGTCGAATGACCCTCAACTAAACGTTGTTCTTTCACATGCCGTTCATCGTGCCGTGAAGATGGAAGCGCCGATGATCCATGCGTGTAGATTATTTTGGTGCTATACACGGAGCGGAAGCATATGTTCAAGTGAACGACAAGAGTGCATTTCTTCCCCGCATGCACCAGTCATCACAGTTGCCGGGAAGCGGGTATGTTGGTCCCTCCGTGATATCCTGCGACGTATCTTCTGATGGAGACGCCGGTCGCCAAGGCGCACGACTTTAACCATAGCTGCGCTTTGGCCCTCCTCACGCCAGACGACAGCTCCCTGGTGGCACGGTGGCTTAGTTGGGTGCATGGCTTGTGCCATCTCAGATACACAGACCAAAGCACCTCGAAGTGAGCCCCTCATCCCCGATCCTCCCCGTTCAGTAAAAGTAAATGCAACCCTTCCTCTAGACTTCGCCCGCAAGCTTAGAGTGGCTGTCGCGAGCTTATTGATGCATATCGAGCGCAAGGATCAGGGTGCGTGCCTTCTGGCCGCCCTGAATGTTTGGAATGCTACGACTTCAGCTGACCTTGCCTCAAGGCTATCAGCCCTGACGTCGAGATTGTGCTAATTCTTCACCTGCCTTCTCATTACAGTGAAGGTAGTAGCCAAGGCAGGGACCTCGTACCACCCCCAGCGAAGCCCCTCCGGCATATTCCCCGACGAGACCGAGAACCGCCTCGAGGCTGACGTTGAGGGGTTCGCCCAGCGTGGTCTCCGTGCGCTCGCGCCGGTTGCGTGCGAAGAGGTTAACGGCGACCGCCACGAGAGTGAGGGCAACGGCTTCGAGCTCATTGATCTCCTCGCCATCTTGTCAGGACCATCGTTATCCACAGTATTCAGATTCGGCGTCCATAACGATAGTAGCGCCGCGAGGGCAGGCAATGGATCCGAGCCTAGACGTGACGGACCGACCACGAGGTGTTCCAGTTGAGGTGCACAAACGCGCCCTAGACTCTCCACGTCCTAGTGAATGCGCTACTTCGGTGCGCTATTGGTCGATGTCCCTCAGTGGAAAACCAATCATGGTGAAGGAAGAGTAGGATTGAATGAGACGCGGAAGTGCCGACAGCGTTGCGTAAGTGGGAGAGGCGAAGCGGGGACCAGCGACGCCGTGCGCAGTTTCGGCCAGGAACGTGCTATCTTCTCGGGCGTCGCGCCATCTAGCCCCACGAACGAATCCTCGCATATGTTCACCCGAGAAACTCAAGTTAGGGAGTCGAACGGAAGAAATCTGGGGGTGTATTTGCGTCTTTGCTGGTTTGTTGGGACGCGCCGAGGAAGAGTTCGAACCTCTCGACGGCGGGTGCAGAAGGATCATATAAGCTCTCAACCTACTTGCGAGGGCACGCATTTGTCCGGGAAGTACATCGGACTGAATACGGAGGTCTAGATGATTGATATGTGGAGATTGGTTCCGGCGAAGGAGTTCTGCAACCCAGCTGGCGGAATGGTCGCAGTCAAGTCCCAAGACGTGCGATGACGGGAAAGGGTGTGAAACGCTAGCGAGGATAGAGGCGAATTTATTCAGGTAATCGGCAGTTTTGAGGTCTCCGCAAAGAGTGCGAAGGGAGGGAAGAGAGGCTAGGCGTCGAAGGGCACGAGGTGTGGCCATGATCCCTTTGATAGCGCACGACGGAGATGGTTTAATCCACTACGGTCTCGGTGGCGACCTCGGTGAAACGAGGTTGAATGCCGTTTGTGATAACGGAGAACTTTTGTAACCTCGGACAGCGAGCTGCCAGGTTAGTCAAGGTGGGGATAATTGCGCCTGGTGCATAGATGTCGATATCTTTATTTGTGAAACTCCAAGATTGGTCGATGAGGCCGTAGAGGTCTCGGGTCAGAGTGGTACCCCATGACGATGTCGATATCGCGAAGAGGTTTGCCAATGAAATGATAGAGATGTGTCATCGGAGGGTAGAGGCGGTGTCTGTAGCGGTGTCTGTCTGGAGAAGGGTGGTCTGAAACAACATCATAGGTGATGTAGACCTAGCTGAGACGAGGAAAATCGTCTGGACCTAGATGCTTGATGGGCGTTGACCATGCATCGTCTCCTAGGACCAAGGGCGGAAGGGCAAGTCGGGAGTCGACCGTTCTGACGAAAGCGGCGTATTTGCGCAATCGCGTCAGCTCTCTCGGCGTGAAATCACTGACAGTGAAGGACTAGGCGGAAGCAACTGGGTTCAACAAGCATGAGGACGGTAATGAGACGAACTCACTGCTTCTTCGCAGTAGTGTTCGGAGGCCTTTATAAGTAACTTAGGTCCTCAGATCTCAGAGAGCGGCTTACCCTCTGGACTCCCGGCGTGAACGGTCTGTGTGTGGCGGTCGCACGGTGCGCGCATATGCGCTCTAGGATTTCGCGCGAATGAGTCCCACGCTTAATTAACATGAAGACGAGAGAGCAATAGAACAGGTACGCATCTAGTAGAGATGTGCTTCAAGTTGACGTCCCAGAGCGAGACAACGCCATGATGGTCCTGTTCGCCGGCGGCTACTCGGCGGCTCCGGCTGCGGGTGTAACGCCGACAGGCCCGGCAGGCCGCTTTGATTCATGTACGCACGTGATTTACACACTCTGGGGCGAATTGAACGAAGTTCCTGAACAAGTTCGCCGTCTGTTGAGTCAAGGCTTCTTATCTGTAAGTACTTGGCCTCTTGAGGGGCGGCCCGCCGCCCTTGGTTCCGATTCTTTTATGGATCCGAAAGCCCCAACGATAGCAAGAATGTAGATAGGCTGATACCAGACACTGCGGTCTACACGACAATCGCACGCTTCCACCCGCTGACTTCATCCCGTTCCTTCCACTCATCGTACCTTTCGTGGGGAGCTCTACACAGGCGAGTAATTGCTGACGCCATGAAAGTAGAGCGCCAGATGGCGCCGTCTGCGTTGGGGATAAACCCGTCTCGTAGGAGCCCGGCTTCGCATAAAACGACGTCGCCTATCCCGAGAAGCGGAGCTGCCAACTTCATCATCCGTTGCTTTTCCCCGAATCGATTGGTGCCATCGTAGAAGGTAAAGTCTAACTAGTGGCGATGAGACACGGCTATAGAAAGTGAAAGTGAAGCTCACACGAGTAGTAGTTAAGCCGGTTAGGGATACATGGAGCTGGGTCATCCGTGGCAACGGGGCGGCGTGGCTACCGGGAGGAAAGCACGCGCGGTTCAACATGGTGGTCACAGCATCGCAGTCGACGTCGCGTAGTAGGCGAATAGACATATGGGCTATAGGCCGCACGTCACCGTTGTCTTGACGGAGGCCAAAGCCTGTAACTGCGCCGACAATCCACACATTCAAGGGAATAAGTTGTAGTGAACGTTTCATGGCCATTACCTGCCGTCCTTGCGATATGGCGAGCCAGACAATGTCCGTAGGCACATGCTCCACGCTGAACGTGAAAGTGGAGGGTGATCGGTAGGCCAAAAATCCTGCCAACCGTCTGCACGAAAGGATTAGAAGATGACTCAGTATACGTCCTGGGTAGGACACACCTGGCGTCCTCATCCGACATCCAAAATTGGCGGTGGATTGCGTGGGGATCTATCGTGATGTCCTCTTCATCTTTAATAAGTCGCATCGGCGACAGTCCACGTTCATACGCGCTGGAAGGTGCGGCGTCACCGTCAGTCAAGGCCTCAGGCAGAGCGGAGAGATGCAGTCACATTTGAGGTAGGGACATCCCGGACGAGCAGTCAGAGACGTATGAGGGCCACAATTCAACCCGATGGAGGACTTTATTCGAGTCGGCGACAGGCGTGCACACATTGGGAATGATCCGCTACATGCAGCCGTTCTAACCGGCGCTGCAGTGCATGATGTTCGTTACAAAGAGACCCCCGGCGACCGGCATGGCCGTACACCATTCATTATTCTGATAGGGTGTTCGAGGGTATGCCATCATCACACGAACACCCTGGCGAGCGACTATTTGGAAATAACATGTCAGAAGGGAACTTTGCTATAACATACACCGTAGAGAGCCTGAACGACAAGAGTCCGGTGGCAGTGTCTAACACAATGTAATACTCTACGCACACAACGTCGGTCGGGGTGAGGGAAGAGAATGCGATGCGAGGCAGAGCGGGCAGCACACCAGGAGATGGCAGTCCCAAGTACACGCAAGCGAAGTTCTGGGATTCGCGTTAGCCACTTGAGGCATGTTTTGGGGAGGGGGACTGACCGGGTAGTGGGTGGGGCTGTTGTGGAGGGCGACGAACTTGGTTGGTGGTCGTTCTAAGAAGAAGCCATGAGCCGGTCATGTGGTGTGAGAGGAAGGCTGGGCACGCACGCAATACTGACTCAAATAGCCTATCGAAACCGCTTTTGTCGTCCTCCAGAAGCAAGTCCATCGTAATCGAAAAGATTGTCTGTTTGCCGCGGCCTGCGTTGAACGTGATGGAGTCGATCACGCCGACGGTGCGAGTAAGGACCGGACGCCCGTCAACCACCATCAAGGTGCGTGTATCGAGCTCAATAAACTCGCGGCTTGTTGGCAACGTTGGTAGAGCGTAGGCGTTGGTGACGGAGTCGCGAGTGTCCAAGATGGCCTGGCAACGCCTAACGGAGTGGTAAGTCCAAGTTTCGGGTGTAGAATTTAGTCAGACGTACTCCATTACCGTGTGGTCCGCCCAGGCAGGAAGCTTCTCGACATTCATGATGGAGGAATGAGGCTTGCAGTGGAACGAGCGTCGGGCCTCCTCGATGAGCAGTCACGAACGATAAGTCCGTCCGCGTGGCCACGGAACAGCCCTAATCTTCCTTCGTGACGTCGTCGCGCAATCCACATCCGTTATGAGTGGCGTGTTTGCGATTGACGTGTTCGCCGCGTCCTGTGGAGAAGTTCGTTGCGTGCAGACGCCACGGCACCCGCCTTCATGACCCTGGAAATGTTGCGGACGTGGATTAATCGGACGAAGCCAGAACCATTTAGGAGCATGGGTGCGCAGACGTACGTGAGATAGCGTCGTCGTGATCGAACACTGACGTGAGATCATTCTCAAAAATGGAGACGCGGCAGTCGAGGAATGGATCCATGATTAGGAGGAGCCACAATAGCTCGCGTAGTCGAGAAACCATGTACAGGTGATTATTATCCTCGCCAGCACGTCATGCTACGTTGGCGGGTCGTTCACCAAGTACGAAAACCCGCCTAATCTGGAAGGAGATACAGCCGAAGTTGTCGCGCGTTACTGTAGTGTCGATTAATACCAAGTCTCCTGTCGATAGGGTTGAGAAGGCGATGCGGGGATTACGGGATGAAATCCGCCGGCGTGATCGAAAAATGGAGGTGAAACCCTAGTCGCAAAATGGTCACCAAGGGCCGCACGAGGAATCGTGCCATTACATACTCTGCGACCAAGCGCGGTAGTGCGGCCGCATTCGAAAGCGGGTGGGCGAATCTCTGATAAGTGTCAGTGGCGAAAGGACGGCGTGAAATGGGGGGACGCACGATGAGGAGCGAGCCAAGAATAAATTGTGTCGAGGGCGCGGTCGTCGATCTCCCGGAGAAGTTCTAAGGAGATCGAATACGTTTGATGGGATGCGAGGCTCGTATCTAAAGTGATTGAAGACACCACGCCGGTAACACGGATGTGGCAGAAGATGTCGGCGAAAAATAAAGTGTCGACACCCCTAAACACGCTCCACCTGACCAGAAGCAGGGGAACGCGCGCCAAAGCGAAGAAGCCGTTCCCCGGACGAAAGAAAGCTAGCAAAGGGGGCAGACGTCTTTGCGAGGGTCAGTGCGTGAGAAGCAGCGTCATGATAATCGCACTCACGCGATTGTGTATATTGGGATCCAGCCAGGAGCCACAATGGTTGTAGAGAGGATAGAATCGGGGCCGAGGATGTCACCCATGAAGGACGAATGGCTGTGAGACGGGTGAGAAGTGCGCCTAAAATGAGGGAAATAAATACGCACGCCTATCGTTGCCACACGACAGCTATTCGTCCAACGGAACATATGTCCGGCGAGAGTCTGTGGCGCATCCACATCGGCATGGACGGAGATCCAGGCGAAAGCGGAAAGCGACGTCAAGCGGTCCGACGGTATTTGCTAAGGGGTCCATACGTTCATAGATGCAGCCGCGGTCGTCAATCGTCCGGAACTGTGCGGGACAGCAGAAGGACTGTGCGGCGTCGAAAGACTGGTTCCTATCCGACGACCAAGACCACGGCCAAATTTTCAAGTCGAAGTTGAGGCGCTGGAGAGAGTCGTCCGAATTGGCTAGCGCCGATTGCAAGGGGCCAACGAGCGCACGGCGCGCGAGGGTCAAGGATGGCCAGATGCATCCGAAATGGGCGGGGTTGACGTAATTGGCGAGAGCGGTGTTGAGAGGCCGAGCGAGGGGTGGTAGGGGGTGGCGTGAGATGCTTTGAAGCAATTCTACGACTGTCCCGTAGCGAGTGCGCATGAGATGGCGGCGACGATGCGTGGTGGGGGCTGAGACGAGGGTGTCTTCGATTGTCCGGCATCGTTGCTGGGAAACCATATGAATGTAGAGACGTGTGTACGCGGCAAAAGGGACTATCACTGTGAGGACATCGCGTTGATCCACAGGTTCCTGCAACACGAAACGGAGCGCCGCGGTGCCGGCAATGAAAGCATTGAAATCGAGCAGAGCCTTTTTCATGGCGGGAACGTTGGAGCAGTAGGGGGCCAACGCTGTGTAGAGAGAGCGAGAGAGGTGGAGCTTGACGATGTTGTACATGCGGCGAGACACCTGACGGAGGACAAGGACCGAGAGAAGGTCCAGCTCGGCAATTACTGCCAATTGAGAGCTTAGATCTAGGGAAAGCAGAGGGGACATGATGCAAGGGGTGTCAGTAGGATGGAACACTTTCCCAGTAGACATATAAGCTATCCAGGTCAACCGCGGTGCATGATCCGGGGCGATCGCCACCGGAGGTCCCGGTGGTGTGGGGTGACAATCCCGCGTCGTGCTGGAAACACTCACCTTTTGCAGATCAATGCATTTGATAGTGGCTCGGTGGGATTGCCCAGCTGTGAAAGATGTGAAGTTCGGCCGTGTAGTACTTTACCATAGGGAGCGTGGGGACTTGGACACAGCAAGGGCGGCTCGGAATCGGAGACGCGACGCGACGCGACACGCGTCGGACGGCGCGTGGTGACAGACACCAGACGCCCGTTACTGACGCATCACGACGTGTGACGAGCACTTGGGTAATTATTCGCTGGCTTGTATCAGAAATAATGTCACGCTTTTTGCGTCATACGTGTTTGGCGGGTATTTATGACCCATTGCAATCAGTTTCGACGCCATTGATACCGTTACATGACCGATGCGTGACACCAGCGAGCGGCCGCACGGGACGCCCGGCGCACAGACGCTGTAGCCCTTGTCTGCCTGAGCATTCCATCTCCCGAGCCTGGCGAGACAAAGTTCCGTCGCAAGTTCATGATCGTGCCAAGTACATTCGCGTTATCACACGGCAACGAGTTAACACATACATTCAAGGTCAGACTAAAAACCAAGGGGTACATTGTCGTCATCCTCGGTTTCACCATTCTCCAGGATGGGCAGGGGGTTCTGTAACAGGAGGTGTACGGATTGCAAGTCAAATACGGTTTCGAAAGTGGACCATCCAGGCCTTGAGCCCTTTCTCTTGTAACGACAGAGTTGCACCTCGGCGACGACGAGATCACCTAGACGCAGACGGCGGGCGGGGAACGTCGACGGCTTTCCCGAGGTGGGCTGAATGAGGTTGTACACCTTCGTGAACGGCAAGATCTACGGCGCATCAGATAGGGCCAAAGAGAGAAGAAGTGACCCTTACCTTGTCCGGGGTATCGGGAATGTCGGACGGCACGTTCATGAACCGTTTGGCGTAAACCACATCCGAACTCGGTCCTATTGATCGGAGTCAGTGGTGGGTGACGACACCTTGCGGAGGACTCACCGGCACGGCCGTCTGGATTCTTAGCGAGAAGGCCGCGGGCAGCCACTCGATCGGTGATGCGGAAGGGCAAGATCCCTATGTTGACGGGGGATACAGGGTTGCCTCCTCGGTTGACAAAGAACGTGGACTTCACGCTGCCAGCGATGTAAATACTGACCGGTTTGTTGTCGATACACAGGCGACGATGGTTGTCGTTGTCAGCCGACCACACGCCCCAGTCGGCATGGGATGGAACGCGCGCAACAGCGTAGCGATACATGAGGGGTTGCTCGAGTGTGACGTACTTCTGGACGCGTCTACAGCATAATGAGCACAAGGGAGGAACGCGAACAGGGTCGACTTACTCGACGGTCGTCTGAGTCACCCAGTCCTCGACCTGAATCACGGCAGGGTCGATGTTGACGTCCTCGTCTTCAATCGCAGCTACGTTCGTAGCCACGCCCCCGGTAGACTGAGCCGAAGAGGCGTCAGCACTGGTGGTCGTACTCACGACGGTTGGGACCACGGTAGTCAGAGTAGAGTCGGTAGGTTGTGAGGACTGTGACGGTACAGTGGGGGAGCTTGCGATAGACCCGGTATCCTCTTCATCATTCTCAGTCACTCTGTGCAATGGGTGAGTAGAGTCTGGGCGGGTCGCAGAATGAGGCAGCGTACCGGGCGCGTTTCGTAGGAGAGCCATCGTCAGCCGTTGCGGCGATTGGGTGCTTGCCGCCAGAGGATCGGGTAGCACGGCCAGACATGATTGTTGCGGGGGCGAGCTACCGGTAGCGGTCGAGGGATATATCAGCTGAGTGTCGTGCAGAGTTCAGAAGAAAACGGGGCCACTCGCCGGGCGGACGACGTCGTTATCAGCAGCCATATGTCAGGCGGAGTAGCACATGAGGATGAACAATTTGGGCAGGGAATGGAGGAGTTCCTATGGTGAGATGCATGGCCGATCTGGGCGACGGCGGACGATCGAATCTGAGGGTGCGGCGCATAGTCGTGCGTGGCGTAGTCGATGCATCACCGCGGGAGGACCTGTACACGGTCTAGGAAGTCAGACGGGAGATGTTAAGTCCGCGAACAAGGGAGGAGCGTAAAGCATGGTTTGGCGAAGAGGGTGAAAGACAAAAAGGCCGTCGGACGCGGAGAAGCAACACGACGAGCAGCATCATCATGGCGTTTGCAGCTGGTGAGGGGGACGAATATCACGTGATGCTCCCGCTGACATAATCTTGTAGCGAACCAACATGCCCTGGCCGTCGAACTGTGGCCGACGGATATCGTCCGCGTCTCCTCTGCCAATCCCGTCTCTATAGCCAACGTCCCAGCAAGCAAGATCATTCCAAGGGACGCTGATGACGTCTGCGAATGGATGAGTGTAGAGCGTCGTGGCGACCGCGCTCTCATATGTGTCCGTCCGACGGACGAAGGGTCGCAGGCACACCAGCTTGTGCTCCGCGTGCAGGGCGTGGTGTCAGACATTAACATCAATCTGACGGGGAATTGGGATGGGTGAGTGGGCACATCACTGCTATCTAACATCGTATCACTGACAGTATCGCAGAACGAAAGAGAACGCAAAGAGAGCGGAAAACTTTCTATCTCTCGTAGGAGGGGGCTGTTCAGCTGCGTTTGACCCGCAAGTCACCGCTTTTCGCCACATTCGGCGTGCCATATTCGTTCAGCTTCGAGTCCAGCCCTCAGGAGGCTCACGGGATGGGACAATCAACCTCCGCCGTCGCGTTTTCACCAAGGTGAGATTCCCCAAGTGTGTCGACACAAACCCTCACTTACCCAGGTGCTTGTAGGTTCGGCGCGGAGACCGGAACGCTCCGTCGTCTATCGTTATGCCTCCCGACGATATCCACGGCACTTTGCGAGAGATGGAAGGACAATGGCGCGTGACCGAGAGGGTTTTGGCGTATACGGTGACTACAGCGGGTACGTTGAGGAAGGCATCCCCGTATTCGATTGAACGAGGCGACCTGGTGGATGTATCTGTCGCTGTGCGTGCTATTCTGAGAAACAGCGCGTCAGGCCAACGTTGGCACGTATACTTCGAGCCCGCGCGTGTAGTACGGCTTGCCCGAGCTCACGTCATTAAGGTGTGTTTAAACGTTAAATTCCATTCTGTTGTTAATCATTCGCAGGACATCCTCACCCTCCCCAAACCGGAGGGAGTAGTGTCTTCGGCGGTGCAGGCTGCTAACCCCATGATGGATGATGGGTTCGCAGTCGAAGAAGAGTAGGCGTACGAGATTGGTAGAGTCATGTAGTGCTATGAACCAGAATTTATACCGCTCATACACAACGCCTGATACGTTCGTTGATATTACAGCCATGCCGCAGGTACAGAATATGCGCCCTCGTCGATGGTATCCCTCTCATTCCCACATAAACCCCCACACGCACTGCCGCCCCTCCACCACATAGCGATGTCCGTACCCATTCCCGCCGCCATGACCGCTGCGCTTGCCCGCTCAGATAGCGTTCCAAACGCAAATCGAAGGCAGTGTTCATCGCCCATATAACGCACTGTGAACGAGCAAGCGGGGGAGTAATGAGGAGGGTTGCATGGGAGCGGGGAAGACGCATCCCTGGCCCAATATCCTTCGTAGTGCTGTATGTCGAAGCCACGGGAAGCGTACTTCTCTTGAAGAAGCTCAGTGTTGAGAGCGGCTGGGTAGTTGAGCACGCCACGCCGCTCTTCAAGGAGGTGCGGATAAGCGACGATGATGCCTGTTTGCGTGAAGAAGGTCATAATGATCGTTGACCAGAATCCGGTGAGCGCATATGCGGCACTTGCGGTACCGGTTTCGACCACGTCAACCTTCGTACCACCGCTCCGTTTGAGGTGGTGGACCTTCCTCTCAAGGGCAGGGTAAGGATGTTCAGTGATGGTTGAGACCAGCTGATAGCCCTCATTTTCGAGAAGGTGCTGGATGACGAGGTGTGCTGTAGTCGTGGGGACGTAGACATCGAGATCTCCGGGGAGGAAATGTTCGTTGGGGGAGCAGATATGGAGCGAACAGGACCCGCTTACAACCGCCGACGCCTCAGTGAGAACGCGGCCGAACGCATCACGGTCGGAGAGGAAGGGAGAAAGGGTGGCCTGTAGACGACTGGAGAGGTGCTCCGCAACGACGCCATCGGCAAAATGACATGTCGACCGCAGGCGGGCAAGTGTAGGTAGGGTGCAGTGCGAAAGGACGATGCGGAGGACGTCGTCGCCAAGCGCTGCGAGAACCTGACCGGACAGCATGTGTGGGCAAAGGTGACGAGTGCGTGTGGGTAGATGGGATGCACGGCGGAGAGAGTGACATTCTAAGTACAAGCCACAGGGGTTCAAGTCCTTCGTACAACAATAATACTGTTTACGAAAAACCTAGTGGCCGCAATGCCGAAGGGGTGTCGCTCCCCTACCACACTACAATCCATCATGAGGACGTCGTTGAGTTGCAAGTCGTGGAACGTGATCGTCGACCCTGGTTGACCTTGACCATTAGACGCATCGTGCACGCTGTCCGCGGGCTTGGGATAGTGAGATATGGAAAATACTGACGGGAGCCTGGAACGAGGCACGTACCATGACTCCGCCGATAACATTCCGGAATGCAAACAACTGCCGGGAGGGATTGTGGACTGCTCCAGGGGTGTTGTGAGATCGAGATCCAGTTATATGAAATAGATAACTCACACCCAAACAGTCGATCCCGACCCTCGCGATCCTGAGCAGTACGTAATCTAACCCTCAGGAGCACCTCCCGCACGATAGGACCGTCGAACCCGAAGGATAGTTGACGAAGCATGCCGTGAATGCGGATGCGGAGTTCTTGGGAGCACCTTACGGCCCTAGGAAGAGGGCCCGGCGACCAGCCGAAATTGTTAGGGGCGTTCTCTAGTGGGTACGACTGTGGGACTCGATCAAAAGCACGGGACAGACGTCCGACGATTCTGGCCGGTGTGAGCAAGTGATTTACGCATAGAGGAACCTAGCACGTACAATGATTCCAATTTTGTCATGCCATTGTCTCTGTCTTCCGAATGTGCTGTCGCCCGTATGACGAAGGCGGCTCGTTCATGGACTGCTGACCAAGTGAGCTGAGCCAGTGGCAAGTGTCCGGTGATACTGGAGACGGGAATCGAGAGACCGTGCATGTTCTCGTCCATGGAGTCGTGGCTGAAGGTCAATTTGGTGAGGTGGCGTTCCAGACCAGACTAAATGCGCCAACCTTGTCGAGGGGGACGCACTGTCGGGCGCCAAAGGATGAATGCTTAGCTGATATCCCCTAGGATACCATGCGGCCTTCCATCGGTGAACGATGTAGACCTGTGGTGTAGGTGAGTTAGCATGTCACTGCCCGGACAATGGCAGTGTTCTCTTACGAAGACAGAATCATAGGCAGACGAAGTTGACGATGTGCGCAGGTGACAGACTACTGCGTTCAGATAATGAGCACTACTGAAAGCGACTGCCAAAGAATGAGAAAATGCGTACCTGACAAGGAGGATAATTGTGTCTCCGCACACACGCTGACCGCACAAGGAATGTACGCGGAGCTGTGACTAGCAAACGAGTTCAAGCTACGGGTGCGCTAGCGCTTACGGTACAGCACGTGCGTCAACTTCCCACACCCGTCAGCCGGTTCGGCACTCACTGAAGGCTGCTCGCGCCGACAATAATCACCGGTGCTCACACCGTCGTGAAACCACACACTGCCATCCATGCCGACGTAACGAACCACGAAGTGTGATTCGTTGTGGAAGATGGCCCCAAACATTTCGTACTTGACTGGATGAGGTGCGTCACCAATTTGAACTACGTCAATCTCTATCTCGTGGCAAGGCTCCACCCGCGCAATCGATGTGACATCGAGACAGATGACCGGCGGAGGTATAAGGATTTGTGTTTGCACAAAACACATGTGGTGACACTGTGAGCATGCCTCCTCCATACCGTGTGAGAGAGCGCGTTGGACTGATGAAAGCAAGCTGGTGGTAGGGGAAGATACGACGCCTAACCCATCAGCTGCAGGGACCGTCCACACGCAACTTGTGGTCAAAATCCCCTCGGTGAGTGCTCGGATTCCACATTGAGGGCACTCAGTAAAGCTCTCGCCCGTGGGCTCCGCAAGCGAAAGCAGTATATGAAGCACGTCAACGACGTAGGCCTGTGCCGTACCGTGTCGGGGGAACAAGTTTGGAGACAGCGACGAAAGGACGTCTCGTAGGGCATTGCGACATTGTACTAGTTCATTAGGTACGTTGTCCGTGATGTCGTACATTGTTCGGATCACGGACGCGGCAATAGGGTTGCATGCTAGTAGGGATGAAAAGAAGCTCACCTCCGTGTCAGAAAGCAGATTCCATAGTAGTGTGAGGACAGCGTCATAGGCACAACTGTGGTCGACAGAATCCCACCTGACACCATAACGCGTCACAGGTTCCTCGATATCCACCGTGTCTGAGCGCGTAGATACCCATCGTTCTGTACGCTTTGTTCGGGGCAGACGTGGAGCAGTGGAACCGGGAGCTGATGCCGTTTCGACGGGGGTTCGAGTTGAACCCGTCTTCCTCTTCGGCCAAGTCAAGTAAGGGTCTGCATGGGGAGGTATGTAGCCAGCGCCATTCACATGGAAATACGACTGAACGAGGGCATTTCTTGTGTCACCAGATATTCCCGCCGGTAGTTTACCCTCCCATCTTAAACGGGTGATGTCATCAAGCACCTCTATGGATTGAAACTCCTGCAACAATTGTTTGTTCGCACCTTTGGTAATTCGAGATTCCTCTATGCCGTCTAATATAAGAGTACCGGCGAGTGAACTGCTGCGGGACAAACAAGTATAGATAGACTGATGGCTCTCGCAGTGTTTCAAGTGCACTGGATTAATCGGCCGTGTCCGTCCCTGACTGCCGAAGTCGGTCATAGCAAAGTTTGGCAAGATGCAAACTTGTTCGCGTTGAATGGTAACCCGCATGTCGTTCAATGGTAACCTGCAGGATATCGCCTTTTTTCTGGGAGTGATGGGGATGACATTCATCGGAAGCCCATCGAGTTGGACATCCCGAGGAGGATTGACAAGCTCGATGAACAACGTGTCCAGGATCTCCTTACCCTTGGGTCCTGTGTGAGATGCCCATCCACGGACAACGCCCTCCGCACCGTTCGTCGCGCAGAGTTCGGTGGCCTCGTTGTGTTTCAGGAGTACAGGCATGCCCTCGCACAACAACAAAATGCCCGCATGATGGCCAGTCTGATCGGGCGACAGATTCCACAGTACGTGCTGCAAACGTTCTCCAAGAATATCAGATGTTCTGATTGGGTCCCATATTCGGTCATACTCGCGGAGAGCGGTCTTGAACGAGTCCGTCATACCTTTTCTGCTCAGACTATCGACAGAATAGAACGCATGCAGCGGTACGTTGTTTTTCCTAGCGAATCGTTTCGCATATACCCTGTTGATCACGTCACGGTGAGCATTTCTACCTGTAACAATGGATATGGCATCGAACTCTGGAGGAATCGTCTTAGCCACACGGGTCTCGAGTAGGCGAATGTCCTCTTGTGTGCATTTCGCGTACCGCATACGGCACAGAGCGATTCTAAAGGCAAGATCTTCGTTTGACATTCCTCTCTGCCGCATGTTCTCACGCAATACAACCACCGTTGTGAATAGATGCCACAAGCCTTGGCCCAAAACGGACTCGAGCTTACGTTGAGAATGTGCCGCACTCTCTGGTGTAATGGACTGTGAGTACAGAGGCACGTCTTGGCTAGCTGGAGGCAGCTGTGCAAAATCCCCGGCAAGTATCATACTCTTCCCCCCGAACGGCTTGCTAACTTGACCAAAAGCTTTCGTTATAGCTTGACAAATCCGATACAATGCTCTGCAAGAGATCATGGATACCTCATCGATGAAAATGAGATCTACCTGAGCCAGACGTTCCCGGACCTTTTCAAGCATGGACGGAGTAAGTTGCACTGAGTCGTCGATGCCAAATCCGAGTACTGAGTGATATGTAGAACCACCTATCAAGCATGCAGATGAACCTGTTGGTCCAAGGGCCACAAACCGGTATTCTTCTCCTCGTTTGCACAGGAATGAGATCAGAGCCAAGACAACACGAGATTTGCCTGTGCCAGCCATTCCGGCAAGGTACATAGTGAGCGGTTCGGGTTCGTGATGATGGAGGTGGCGAGCTGGAATTGCGAAAGCACGGGTCTGGGCGTCGTTCAAAGAAAACTCGCTAACAACATTATGCAGTAAAAGTAGCTCGGGATCTTGCAAACAGCGCGGTCCCAGAGCAGTCTTGTTCGCCCATCTGACCAAGTCCTCCTTTGATACTATCGCTAGATCATTCCACGTATGCAGAGCCGCATCCTCAGCGGTCCGCGGTCGAGAAACGGACGGCACTTGGTGAGATGCATCTATTCGATGTTGTCGAGCCGAATTTAACAAGGTGCTCCACGACTGGGGAGATTTCGATGGAAAGCCTCCGTGAGAGTACGCCTGACGTTCCTGAGGCACAAACCTTTCATACGAGATAGAGTCCTCATCCTCGCCATGCAATCGCCGCAACATGCTCTGCATAAAAGCCACACGTTGCATACGTTTGCGATACAAGTCACCCTCCATCGGGATGTCAAGATCCATCGTAGTGCTCACCGTGCCAGGTCCATGACAGGCCTCCTCGTAGTTGTTAACGTCACCCTCGAGTTCATCTAGTGTCGTGGGCAGGAGGGACTCAAGGTGATCCCGATCCGGACCGCCCGGATGCAGAGCTCTCCGTTGAGCGGCGTAGTCGTCGCGCGCGTCCTGGCAATCGTACATCGCGTGCATGTTATCCATATAACGAAGAGCCCTCTCAGAGAATGACGTCGCCTTGAACGCATCGGACCACGATCCATGTTCACCGAGTAAGTCGCGGCCGGAGCGCCAACCACCGGGAGCGAAAAAGACCAGCATAATCATGCAGTATTCCTCATAGTTTCCCTTGTCTCTCCTAGGCAAACGTGCTCCCACAGGATTAGGTGTGTATGCCAGGTGTTCTTTGACGCATGAGACTGCATTTTTGGCAGCTAGTGGATGAGACGAGAGGAACCGCAAGGCTCTCGATGTTCGCGCACGTTTCCGTTTGCCAGTGACAGCCGGATCTTCGTCATCGTCATTGTCTTCGTCGCCATCTTCTTCTTCATCTTCATCGAGTAGATCGTTCTCAGACTCCTCCTCACACTCTTCATCGACACCCACAGGACCGGTGGTTGTTCGACGTCGCTTCGAGGAACGACCTTCAACATCGCCGTGGCTTGTTCGGTTAGTGGTACGAATTTTGCGAACGTCTGTATGCCGCCAGAACTCGTACAGAGACAATGCGGCCAGTTCCGACGGGCGGTGGATGTAATCCATAGGCTTCGTTACTTTGGCTGGCTGTTCACTGACATTTTCTACAACCACTCGTTCCTCGCCCTCTACCTCAGCCTCTCGCCTCCATGATTCGGGTAGAAGCTCCTGACACAAGTCCGACACAGCCGCAGAAACATAAGACCGCCAATATACAGTTTTGAACCGATGGCTGGTGTAATGATCGGGCTGTCCTAGGAGATACGCACATGCCGCGGGGCCACCTGTTTCGGAAGCGGCAGTCAGAGCATTCATTAGTTTGGTCACTACACGGCGGCTTGCTTCTAGCGAGTCCACACCAGAGGCAGCGAGGTTAGGTAAAACGCGCTTCAGTACATCCAAAACTATAGTGAAGAACTTATATGTAGTGAGGGAACTTTTAGTAACGTAGTCACTGACATATGCTATGATGTGTCTGGCCTGTGTTCCTGACAGGAGAACCGTGACATCTGTATTGCAACGCAAGCAGGTGCAGATTGTAGGGCAGAAAGTATTAATCCAAGGTTCACATTTTTTAAACCGAATTGCGCCGGACTCTAGATCTACCTCGGTAGCTGTCCGCAAATCTCGAGGAAAGCGTGCGCGGCAATATTGATTTGGCTTACTCCCTCGCATACAGCCCTTCTTGTGATTTGCGTCATGCCTATTAGAAACATATACGACGCCATCAACATCCGCTAGGAATTCTCTATCCCATTTTTCAAACGCTTCATCGCTGGCGTATTTGTCAGGAGGAGGCAGCGTCAAAGTCGTCACAGGATCGCGGACTTTCAGCCGAACCTTAGCTTTCCTGGGCTTGCCGTTCACTACGTTCTCGGGCTCCACAACCTCCAGTCGTTCAGATAAACTGTTCTCATTGCCAGTGAGAAAATCACCCGTATGACAGGATTCTAGCCACGCTATTAATTTGTGTCGGAAATCAGCATCACTGAGTATTTTCTCTCGCAGTTCCTTAGGATTGGGACTACCACGAACCCACACCAAGAGGTGTAGATGCAATGTCTTCCTGCCCTGTTCTTCCACAGTACCGTAATGAGCATCGATGTGACCGAAAACACCTCCTTTACGGGTTCCGCATCCCAAAAGATCACGGAGCAAAGAATTCACCATGAGATCAAAAAACCTAGCTGCCCCTACGGGATTATGGGCGACAGCAAGCATGCAAGACGCTTCCGATGGCAAACGGGGTTCAAGACTCCCGAGATCTACAGGCACACCACACATAGATAGACAAATAGGGTTCTTCCAGTCGGCGGGAGAAAATGTCAGAAAGAATGTCGGGGTACCTTCTTCATTTGATAGAGCACGCAGCTCGTTGCGTCTATACTTCTTCTGCGTATTAGAGCCATGGACGTGCCCACCTACAACGTCGATCATGGACATCAGCTCAAAACACTCCTTCTCATCATCGTCCTGAGGCTGAACATACCCACCATCCTTAGCGCGTGCGATGATTCGTTCTAAGGCATCGTACTTGATATTCATGATGCGGGCTGCAACCATGGGGAAATGTTTTGTCTTAGTCATTATAATCCCACCTCTGTAGCTACCGCGCATTTGTTCCTGACTGAAGGCAACATAGGGAAAAGTGCGGTCCGACTGAAACCTACGGTCTGCATATAATAAGGCAGCGCGAAGCTGGCGGAGACGGTCACATGGACGTTTGCGCAGCGTGTTCTCGATGCCTCCTAGGCCGTAAGGGAAAAGCCAAGGAGCCATCGAAGGAAAGTAATCCGGGTTGTGAAAAATACTCTCCGGTCGTTCCGCATGACCGACAGACAAGGCCTTCTGCCCCGAATCAAATAACTTGATAGACGTCGCAATACGTTCCTTGTGCGACATCTTCGCAAGGTCAGGGCCATTCAACGTATGCACTATGAAAGGACACACATCCGGCTGGTCTGAATCCAGCTCATCCTCGAGCCAGACTGTGTCGGACGCCCCGGCTGGATGAAAGAGGACGGTGACGGGTGGCTGACCATCCTCGTACTGAGCAAGATTTTCCATAGATATGGTGATGTTCTCATACAAAGCATTGTTGAGGCGAAGCCACCTTAGCGCATCGAGTACAACCTTGTGTCGAACAAGAAAGGGGGTCATCTTGTATCCGTCCTCCGCTGGATTTCCTGGTCCAGCAAAGAGGATCGCAAGACATTCTTCTAGCTCGGCTCGTGGGGGAGGCAGAACTTGATACACTCGCTCGACTGGTTGTTCAAAGACAACTACGTGGGTCTTGAGATATTTCTGCCCCCCGCTAACACGCGCAACGCAATAATTTCGACGAAATTTCGCTATGAGAAGTTCTTCCGCATACGACAGCCCTTGAAGCTGAGTGGGCACATCACCTAACCATCTCCCATTGGCAAGTGCCATGACAGGCCGACGGCCCTTCCGCAAGTCTTTCAAGCACGATTTACATGCGCTATAGATACGAACGCCATCGGCCGGACGGATAGATACCGCCGGTTCATAGAGCACCGGACCAGGAATGGGTTCTATGGCCTCGTCGAGAGAATGCCTTTCGCGCCGGGTCACCATTGTCTCCTCCTCAAGAACGGAAAGAGATAGCTGGGAATATTCGATAGTCTCCAGATCGCATAAACGTGTCAGGGTGGCACAAACAGCACACGGCTTTTCATAGACGTTCTCCGGTGTGAGCCCGGCTTTAAACGCCCGAATGATGTCCGCGCGCTCACGGACGGTCTGAGGCGGAGGAGGAAACTCAAAGGGGGGCGGAGGGTGCTCCTCGACAGGCATAGCGTAACGCATGTGAAACACTGCACCATAATGCTCACACCCGTGACAACGATGAGCTCGCAGGAGAGCACACAAGGACGCCACCTTCCGTTGAGCCCGAGACAATTTGACGCCGTGCAACGCACAAACATTGATCAACTGCCTGGCAGTAAGGCGGTCAAGGATAACCTCCAAGGGTACGTCGACGACTATCACGTCCGGTCTGCCGTCACGGGAGGCGAGGGCAACCTCTGATGGAACGAACTCGGCGAAACTGGCAGTATACGCCGCGAAAGGGACACCACACAAGAGTGGCCACCGTTCAAGTTCTTCCTTTGTGAAGTGATTCTTAGAAGTCACTGTATGTCGTCAGCGTGATGCTAGCCAGCGAGCGTTGCACTTACTGGGGCGGAAGCGAATGGTTGTAGCAAAATGTGCAAGGGGCACTTCGTGGTGTCGCCAGAAAGGGGGAGAGTGGATGGCGGGCGAGGAGACAACGGCCCCGCTGAAAGCGTCAGTACTTCAGTCTCCGACGCCGTGGATTGCCGGACAGTTGCTTGAGCTGCTTATCTTATCGGATGAGGACAATCGCGAGTGAGGAATGTTGTCCGTTATCGACTACATTGTTCGCTAGGACTTACCTAGGACTGTGCAGAGCCACCGCGAGCAGATTTTTACGTTCAATGTGGTAACTTACGTTGAGCGCGAGGGCGCAGACACGGGCCGACAATGGAGAGCTCCGTATGGCTTTGAAGCGCTCGAAGCCCCCGGCGTCAGGACGGACGCGAAAACGGCGATTGACCGTAGGGGGCGAACAAGAGACGGAAACTGTCGGGTGAGACAAAGATCACGTGGAAGCTGCATTGGAAAGGGAGGCCGGAGAGAGGAGACGACGAGTAGACGATGGCCATGAAAAGTGAAAGCTGATTGGAGGATGATTGTCCACGTGACAGAACGGGAGAACTCGGGTGCGACAAAAGTCACGTGGAGGGGTACATTCGCCGACCTGAAGACCGATTCTAAGAAAGAATCGGAATGTCCGTACGCGTAGCACATGTGCAACCCGCATGCGACCCAGTATGGTCCAGGCACAGCCCAAACGATACGACATCGACAGCTTTCCGACAATGTTCAACTTGAAGGCCAAACAACTTGAACGAAGATCGGATGTACTGACTCGTGGGAGTAGAGTCGGCGCTCTGAGCGCTGCAGCAAAGCGTTCCAGGTGGGTAATTGTTGCAGAACTAGGCACTTCGGCTGAAGAAGACGTGCTAACGTTCCTCCAAACCTTTGAACCACCAGGTCGACGGCCCCAGACTCCGGGCTCACTGCCCTATAGCTCAACGTCGTCTTCCGTTGCGCGCCCTGAGCCCTCCATCACATCATGCTGGTAGCCTGGGATTTCAACCCAGGTGCTGTACATTGAGCGGGTGGATACGCTCTCGTCGACGAGAAGACCTTTCTTCCCTACGTGCACCAGTTGCTGCAGTCGCCTAATAACTCATGGATCGACATGGAGTGTAAGTTTTTGCACATTGTCCCGCATGGACTAAGCCACTAGAACTCGTTCGGTATAGTTGCAACCACACCCCACCGCAAATCCGCCGCCGCCGAGCAGTACAGCGCACCGCTTTCACTCGATTCCTCTCAATAGCCAGCGCGATGACCTGCACGTCCCACCAGCACAGTTGTCCCAAATTCGTCTTAAATGCGCTGGCCGCCGTCTGGGACAATGTCAACCCACAACTACGCTGGGTGTGTGTTCCCCGGCTCACGCACGCGGCGGAGAGCATATGCTCGCAGTGACAACCAGGACCGCCTCCTGTTCGAGGAGAACAATCAAATCATCCATGTACGTGGTTTCCTCCTCGTTGTACTACAATGCACCTTCTGATGGACTCTCCAGTCGCTGCGACGCCTCGCGTTGGCCATCTCAACGCTTTGGCCCTCCCCCCGCCGGCCGCCGGAGGACAACTTCCTGATGGCCCAGTGGCTCAGATCGATGCACCGCTTGGGCCGTCCAAGACATGTGGGCCAAAGCGTCTCAGAGTGAGCCACTCGTCCTCGTCAACTATAAATGCAACCACAATTCAGCTCACATTCCTCGTCGCCTCATTCTACGACGCGAACCTGTTCCCCTGCCTTTCACTTAGCTGTCAGCTCTTGTCGTCGCCGTCGACCATGTCATTCCCCGTGAAATCAGCTCCCTACTTCCCCGCCCGCCGCGAAGCGTCGCGCCAGGAGAAGAAAGTCGATGTACGCCCTGCCGATTTTCTCTCTCAGGCTTTCACAGCTCATTTATTTGTGCTTGTCATGTTCTATTCCCATCCAGTCCCAGAGCCGTCAGATTACAACCGTAGACGCTGCCCTGCGCAACGATCTCAAGGTCCGCCAGGAGGTCAAGGCGCGCGGTATGCGTGAGCCTGCGGGCTCCGGCGCACCTTCTGGTTCACGCACGTTCGACAGTCGCATTCAGCGACGTGCTGGTCCGTCGACTACGACCCCTCGGCCTCCCGTGCCTCCCGTTCCTCCCGTACGAATTCCTCAGCCACCTCCAAACCAGTCATCGACCATTGTCGCTCGGCATGCCACCTCCCAGCTTTTATCTGTCGGGCCCACCAACCCTTCTCAGAAGACTGTGCGCGTCGACTCGGAGAAGCTCAAGACGTACGCGAGGAGGCTGGAGGACATGCTTCGTGCCAGTGTCGTTGCGGGTACCGTTGTCTCCCGGGAACTGGAGTTGTACGCGAAGCTGGGAAGGATGCTCGCGCAGGAGCTACCCGACGCGAGCGAGGACAGCGATCCGCTCTTAAATTTTCCCGACCTCGAGGTCGCCGACGTGCGGAAATATTGCAATAACCTGAAATATCAGCACTACGCTGGTTCGCCGAATGACATGTGGTGCTACAGGCCCCATGTAGGTACCCTCTTTCGAACCTTATACAGAGCATGTCACTGATCAACATCGTTGAATCCAACAGACGGGCAAAAACTTGGACGGCCCTAATATGATGATTATGCGCCCCGACAACGTGGTAGGCTCGGAAAACATTCGGATGGGTCAACACGCTGCCGTATGGGTATTCGGCAGGGACTGTGCAACGCTCTTGAGTGAGAGAGAGTTTCACCTGTTCACAGCGCCGGAGTACCAGCTGGCAAAGGACAAGGGCGTTCACGACCACGTTGAGTATAAGGGTAGATTCGTGGCGCATCGCCTTGGGTTGTATATGACCGGAGACGGCTGGGAAGAGCTGCCATCACGTGTACGGATGTCCATTCAGGCTAGAGGGTGGCATGAGCTGACCATTATCCTCACAGGTCAAAGACAATGCCGTGGCAATCCGACTCACTTTCGAGCCTCAACCCAAAATCGTTCAAAATGTGCGCGACAAGCTCGAGGGCGGCAAGTACCGCATCGAGATGGTGCTTCTTCAGTACAAGGGTCTCGGCGGCGGGAATTCCGCAATGATGTTCAAGCAAGGCCTCAAGAATGCCATGGGAACTACGCAACGCAAGATCGAACACAAGTATCAGAAGCCTGTGCCACCGCCGAAAGAGCTGACGAAAGAGCCTCGATTCGAATTGGCCTATAACAGGATCCATGGAGCTCGTGCCAGTGGGTCAAGCTCTGTACGGCGGTGAGCTTGAGACATTCTGCCACATGAATGATTTTTATGGTCTATATGCACTATGAATTATTGTACAATGCAACGTTATGAGTGTAGATTCAAATCTGATATACCTATGCAATACACCCTGTTCTTGACACACCGTCCTATCGACTACATCCTACACATCTCGCTCCTGTGAAGATAAACAAGGATTGTAATCGCAAAGAAGAGACCCCGACAGATCAAAGCAACATTCATAGATGTTGTGATTAATCCCCTACAGCTAGCGTCATTCTTGGAGAGGCAACACTGACTGTTGTATCGCAGATCAGTGCATGAACTGGTCAGGCTTTAGGCCTTATTGCTGACAAAAGACTCACGTAATGATACACGAATGGAATAAAACCAGTTGTCAATGCACCAAAGGGAGACTTGCGGTGAGGCCACTGTTAGTGCTCACGGCTTGCTGCCACCTACGTTCTTGGCGCCGTACTCGAGCAAACAGTTGTACGAGGCGTGGGATACCGTCCCACAGCGAGGACTCATCCAGGTGAGACCAGTTGTATATTATGCTTGTCAACCTCGGGAACCAAACAGAGAGCAGTGCGGCAAGAGCAAGACCGGCGTCTGCTTCTACCTGCGAAGGCCCCGTGGAGATCATAGTGACACGGGATGCAGGCCTTGGATCCGAGCCCGCATGTGCGACGAGTGCGTGCGTATACTCGACAGCCGCGAGGTCGACATCTTGTACCGCGAATCCGATCTCTGACAGAACAGGACAATGTTCCACGAAGTAGCTAAACGCCACTAGTGATGCCCGAAAGGTGGTCCTTGAAGTAGTCGGTACGAGGTTTGCCCTCAAAAGGTGCGGCCATCCACGCGCCATCGCAGCGAGCGTCATGTCATCTAGGCCCATGAAAGAAGAACCACGCAGATCGATCAGGACGAGCTGGGAGAGTTGGGAGAGAGGGAGCAGAATGGATGGATGGTACGCGTTGTCGTCATCGGATACCGGAACATCGTCAGAAGTTCCTATGTCCAGGCGCAAGGTCTGAATGGATTGGGCGGAGGGATGGACGCCCAAGGCAGAAACCAGTGCATGAATGTGGTCTGGAGGAGCCCAGGGGTGAAGCTGGAGGTGGACGTATGAGACGTGTGGGGATTGCATCTTCTGTACGAGGTCGGCCATCCAACGAGCTGACAGGTCACATTTGAGATTCAGGGAGCGTAAGACTGGAAACGGGCGGTCTATGTCACGGAATGCCTGCTCAACATCTTCGGGACAATCCATGTGTCGAGCCACTAGGGTTATGTCGCGGAGGGAGGGAAGTGATGCTAAATGTCTCAGTATGCGGAATGGAAGCGATGGCGTGCCGTATATGATGCAATGGGTGAGGTGGTGTAATCCGCATATCGCCTCGGCGAGCAACTGGTCAATCTTTTCCGAGTCGTCAGATATACTGGAATTGAGTTGGAACCTCTCCAGTCTGGGGCAACGAGCAGCGAGATCCGTAAGCAATGGGATGAGCATACTGGGTCTCACTACATGATCCTCCCCGCGTAGGAATCCTGAATCCGGCGCTTTTCCAGTATTGTCCACGAGTTGCACCATGACTCTGAGATTGCGGAGGGATGAATGAAAGAAATGAAAGAGGTAAGGCATGGGATGCAGTGGGGGGTCAGGCCAGTCGGCCCAAACGTCCGGGGGCGTCTTGCTCACGGAGACCGTGTCGTCCGTGTAAACTTCTCTCAAACGGGGAAAGTCTATCGGCCTGAGATACTCGACTAGAGTTCGCCATGCCGTGTCTCCGAGGAGGAAGTCCGTACGACGGCAGATCGGGCTCTGGTCGATGATCCTGACGAAGGAAGTGTACTTTCGGAGTCGCGCAACTTCGTTGTCGGTGAGTTCGCGATGGAAGGACTGGAAACGACGAAAATCACGTCAACTTTGAGGGAGCTGCGAGACAACGATTAGGCACTCACCACCACGTCACGCCCAAGCGTGTCATCCGTCCCGTACGTCCACGAATCCGGGGGTGCGATAGGCAGAAGCGCTTCGAGACCCTGGACCTCCGACCACAACCGTCCGAGTGCAATTTCCGAGAGGTGTCTGTTCAGCCTGGCGAGAATGGCTAGTGTCCGAGACCCGCAATGCGCACAGATGAGTTCCCAGATCTCGCGCGAGAAAGCGGTCCGCCTTGTAGACATGTCCGAGGGATTGCGCGAAGATGAAGGGTGGCCATGAGGAGGAAAAACTCGAGATCCTACGCGCGTCGTGCGGACCACAAGTCGAACAAGACCGTTGATGCCAGTACTAGTGGTCGGAGCTCGGGCCATGGCCGGGCCGGTCTCTCGGCTTATGACACCCACTGGCATGGACCGGCGACTCGATGTGACTTTCATAGGTCCCGTCGTGTCCTCTCGTACCTGAGACATGCGATCATATGTGTCAAGGGAGGTCCGCCAAAAGACCGTCATTTCCCAGAGTCATTGAGCTAGATCTGGTCGCATGTTCCAGGGGCCTCTCTCTCTAACGCCATATTCTTCAAAGTTAGACCCTCATCTTATACACTGATAGGCTGCATTGGACGCAGTTCGGAACCAACGTGGTATGTCTCCATCGCTTTCTCAGATCCGCGTTCTCTGTTGATTTTCGTTCGGCGTTACAAAACCCACTTTCTCTTGCATCCAAAAGGCTATCGCTGTGATCGGTGAGTTCTGTCCGCAGGCCATAATTTCTCGTCATCCGACGTAATCACGCCTCAGTCTCTGTATCGGGCAAAGCTACTATTTCAGGGATTTGCTCCAGAGGCGTTGCGCAAAGTATTCCAGCCGACTTCGCCTCGTTCTCGAGCGCCGCACTCGCTCATGAATGCTACGATGCTTATCCTGTCTGTATTGAAAACAGTGGAGGACGTGGAGAAAGGTAAGTTCCTTCTCGCAGAACCGTATGCTGCCTCTCATGGGCGCGCCTTAGAGACAGACGGGCATGACCGAGCATGCGCACATCACTACCTATCGCGACGGCCAATCTCTCGAGCTCTCCTTTCTACGAAGTCTTGTAGGGTAATAACCTGCCATGTCTAAGACATGACAGGTGGTCACGCACACCACATCGCCTTGTGAGTCTATTCTGCTCTTGTAACTCGTTAGCGCACGAGTTGAGGTTGCCTGTAGCGTCTGCAGCCATCTCGATTGCGTATAGGCGTCGTGCGTCCACGTTGGAAGATCCTATTATCGAGGTCAACGAAGAAACTACTTATCTCGGGTACGTTTACACTCGTATCCCATTCTGATATACTTGTGTGCTCACGCGATGAACATGCAGGGGCTCACGCGGTCGTCCCTCGCTCCAGTTCGATGTCGGGGAACGACCCCCGGCGACGTTGGCAAGCATGAGGAAGGAAGACCAGGAGGTGGAGAGGACGCTGAGGGGGTGAGCCCTGGTCCATGTTGCACCGTCTCACATGCGCCGAGTCGAACACCCCGACAGGCCGGGATTGACACAATGCCGGACGTCTGTTTGAAGGCCTTCTCTGATATCAGCACTGAAAGGAACTTCATCGACGCGGTAAATATAGAAGTGTATTGAACATTTCACACAAGATGTGTGCACCTCCCATGCTTTCCCGGCGTGTATCGGAGGGCGTACTCATTATGCTCGGACTCTAATGTTTATATATTTCTCTCATTCTAAGTCGCGTTCTCGGTTGACCGTCAAACTGCGCTCCGCGTCACAACGAGACCGCAAGCATCGCTGGATTGTGGACATCCGATTCCAATCAATACGGATATCCGCTAGTTGGTGCAAAGCGTTCCACAGCAAGGTTCGACGTTGATCTTCGTCTCTGCCGTCCGGGAGAGTTCTATGATCTCGTCCACAAAGTGACCAGGGCGTGATTGCTTATGACACACATCGAAAGGACTGGGTATCAACGACGTCTGCCACCGAATGGTTCTGTCCGTGATTCCGGTGGTGTTTCGGGGCATGATTTGCTATCAGGTTCAACAGCCTCAACCTGGGAATCTAGTTGCTTCTGGTATATATATACTTCCAATGTCGGGGTTACTTTGCTGACCAGCTTGGCCCCATACAGCCAGCGTCCAATAAGTAATCATGGTCTCTCAATCATCACTCCCCCCTACCTCGTCCCCAGGGCTTCCTCCCAACGTTGCATTGCTGTATGTGCTATGCTGACTGCATTCATTATATACTGAAGAACAATTTATTATCAGAGCCGGGCCACAGGTGGAGCTATTGACGTCAATATCCAATGAATCATGCTGATGTCTATCCTTCGCAATCTTCCAGCTGCTGAGTTTCTTTTTTGGATGGTTTCTTCAAGGCGTCCTCACCGTTCAAACCTGTACGTCTTACACTCAACCGTCTTTTCTGTGAGCCCTCACGTTCTTCCTAGACCTTTACCACCTATATTTTCCGAAGGACCGCCGTACGC
This sequence comes from Grammothele lineata, assembly GCA_002150815.3. Lineage (NCBI taxonomy): Eukaryota > Fungi > Basidiomycota > Agaricomycetes > Polyporales > Polyporaceae > Grammothele > Grammothele lineata. Next base: position 557,279 of record NDFF03000317.1, on the reverse strand, counting down.
TCAAATGTCTCGTCTACTCCGTTTTCATCTGGGAGTGGGTCCAAATGGGTCTCCTCACCCAGCTGGCATTCTACTTTGATGTCTACAATTTTGGCGACATCAAGAGCCTCACCTCGTACAGTTCGTCTTGGTTCTGTGTTCCTGTCATGTCCGGGGTCGTGTCAGGTGTCGTTCAGTTCTACTTTGCATGGCGAATCTGGGTACTTGGACGTTCCATCCCGCTCGTCGCAGTCATCATTTTTGTGAGTTTCATTGTCCTAGTATGCATCCTGAGCACAGTGACTGAGAAGTGAATCGCTGAATTCTTAGCTGTCTTTCGCGCAAGCGTCTTTGAGCATTGCTGGAGGAGTTGCAGTAAGTGCATCGTGCGCTATTACATTATAAGTTCCTGATCGGCGTCCATTTGACAGATCAAAGTCACTAATCCGGACGCAGTCGAGGACTCTCTCAACCGCCCCATCGTTGAGGTAGGCACTGGCGTGTTCATGACCCCAGCCTATTTTGGGATCCTGCTGAATACCTTCTGTGTAGGCGGGGCTCATTGTTGCCACGGTAGTTGATGTTCTCATTGCTGCGTCTATGACATGGCTAGTGCGTAGAATTTTTTTCAGTCGCTGCCAAATTTGTTTATCGTGTCACTGTAGCTCGTGAGATCTAAGTCGGGTATTCGGCGCTCGGATGACATTGTGAATCGATTAGTTCGACTTTCCTTGGAAACTGGTGCAATGACAGGCAAGTTCTGTCCTTGAAAGTATATCCATGTACGGTCAGCTAATTAGAACTGATAGCGGCCGTGGCAGTTGTGTTCGCTGTGGTGACCATAACAGATACAGTGAGTTCCGGGTTGCCATAAATTAAGGTTATGGTGTCGATAGACTAAGTACCTCTACCTGCAGGCTGATCTCCTCTTCGAGACCCCGTAAGCGAACCTACGCATAGTAGTGCTGATTCATCTCACAGCACCGCACAGAGCCGTAGTTCTCCCCAAGCTCTACTCCAACACACTCCTTGTCAGCCTCAACAACCGTGCATTCATCAGAGGACAGGCGGTAGGGAGGCCAACCACTTCATTACCTTCCAGTGGCATGACCTTCGATGGTCACGGTGCCGACAATCGCCAACACGAAGTACGGATTGAGATTGCGGAGGAGAGACAGGTCTCGCGCGATACCATAGAGACGTCGAAAGGCGGATTGGAGTTGATGCCCATCGATGGCTTGCCCTCCGAGGCGGGTCACGGTCAAGCCTACTGATCGGTCTGGGACTCCCGGGGAGTAAATGATATTCTTGGAGGAAACAGCGAGGATAGAGGCAGATTGGAGATTTCGCTGGGTTAAATAAGAAGTACTCTCTGTGTATTACAAGCGGCTAGCACCAGTGTTTTCAGTAAGCCTTGTCAGATTCAGAAGGGCATGCGACGGGTCGACGGCAATACTCGAGGCGAAACAGGCGTGTGACTACCATTGAGTCCGTTCCCGCACGGAGGCAGGCCCCCCGAGTACAGGTGAGTAGTATTGCAAAACTGCGCGTCCAGTGACTCCATGTTGCACATCAACGCGTATATGCAGCTAAGTGAGGCTGAGACGCGTTACTAAATTTCAGGAGCTGCCTATCATGTCACCCTTCTCCTCCACTTCAACACTTGCCCTCACACAATCGTGCGCGTGAACTCCCAGACCACGCTGACGAGACCGTTCCTTGACCGTTCCACCCGAGATACTGAATCGTGCCTGCGGAAGGTTGGGAGGCTACTATAGCGGCGGAGAGGTCGTAGAAAAGGAATCGAGTGGAGTCATAGCGTGATGATATGACGAGGCCATACACCTCGTTCTTGACATACCGTCCTAGTGACTTCGTCTTACATGTCCGGTTGAGACGCTTACCATGAACCAAAACGAAGACGCAGATAGATGATGCCCATCGTGAGGAACGCTAATGGATATCGTGATCGACTGAACTGCATAGGGCTAATCTAAAGGGGATGACGACATTGGAGTACGGATTAGCACACGGACTAGCTATGCTCGAAGCTTGATTACTCGCGGAATGAGAACTTACATGAACGACCAGCCTACGGGATAAAGCCGGCGTCAATGCACCACAGGGAGGTTTGCGGTGAGGCCACTGCCGTCACTCACGGCTCGTCGCAACCCACGCTCTTGACGGCGCACTCGAGCAAACATCCGCACGAGGCGTGGGATATCGGCCCACGGGGAGGACTCGTGTGGATGAGGCCCGCAGTGTTCCACCCTTGCCAATCTCGGGAGCCAAGAAGAGAGCAACGCGGCGAGAGCAGGAGCAGCGTCGGCTTGTATCCGCGAAGGCCCCACATCGATCAAAGTAGCACGGGATGTCTGTCTTGGCTTGGTGTCGATGTTCGCGTGCGCGCACTCGACGGCGGCGAGGTCAACATCTTGTACTGCGAACCCGATGAATGAGAGAGCAGGGCAATGTTCGACAAAGTACGTCAACGCCGCGAGCGATGCCCGAAAGGTGGTATGTGAATCAGGCACAAGGACAGCGCCCAGGAGGTGTGGCCATCCACGCGCCATTGCAGCGAGTGTCGCATCGTCTAGGCCCATAAAAGAGGAACCGTGCAATTGGACTTGGGTGACGTGAGTGAGGTGGGAGAGAGGGAACAAAATGGATGGATCGTAAGGAGCATCGTTGTCGGACACCGGAGCATCGTCGTCGGACAACTGAGCATCGTCGTCGGACACTGGAGCGTCGTCGTCGGACTCCAGATCATCGTCAGAAGTCCCTACTTGCAACCACAAGGTTCGGACAGATTTTGCGGAGGGATGATTGCCTAGGGCGGAAACCAGCGCACGAATGTGGTCTGGCGGGGACTGAGGATGGAGCGTGATGCGGAGTGATAATATGTGCGGGGATTGCACCTTTTGCAAAAGGTCGGCCATCCAACGAGCTGATTGGTCGCAATCGAGATGCATGTTGCGTAAAGCCGGAAATGGGTGTTCTACGTCCCGGAGAGCTTGCTCAACATCATCTAGGCAATTCATGTGTCTAGTATCCAGGGAGAACTCGCGGAGAGAATGGAGCGATGCTAAATGTCTTAGTGAACGAGAGGAAAGCGATGGACCCCCGGATATAGTACTCATGCTGACGTAAAGTGTTTGCGCACATGGCTCACGGGCGTCTGCACACCCCATACGCATAGAAAATGATTCGTGCGTCGAACACACTGCTCGAAACGTAGACCCAAGAGCAGTTGCATACGCCATAAGACAGTAATTCTGGTGTATAATATCGACTCAGAAAGATGTTTGGTACCCTTTGGCCTCGAGAACTGCCTGCACTCGTGCCGTCATACTCCCCATCTCCGCCGCAACCTCCTCCTCCGTAAAAGAATCCCAAACCGCCTGTGCCGCATCCCAAAGTGCCTCAACATTCTTGCGAGATCCAGGGGTAGCCGCAATGCCACGTTTGAGCCTTGCCCACAGGGGCTCAATGGGGTTGAGGTCGGGAGACTGGGGGGGATGTGTGATCGTCTTCAGGCCTAGATCCGCACGAGCGGCTTTCGCAGCCTTGCTGCCATGAGCAGGAGCCCCATCTTCGACTACAACAATTCCTCCGCCTCGTTCAGACTTCAAGGAGTCATAGAAAGCCTTGAGGGGCCCCTCCAAGACCTGGTGAATGTATCGCTCTGCATTTAATCCGCCCTTCTTCTTCTTCCTTCCCTTGCCTGATCTCCCCTTCCCCTTCCCCGCCTTCTCCTTCCCTGTTCCTGCCTCCTCCTGTTCTAATTCAAGCCGCACGAGGGGCCCCTTCCGTCCCTGTGCAACACAGGCCCATAACATGATCGATTGTCGGCCGCTTCGGAAAGTGGGTTGAATGTTCTCGAGGAGAAATTCTTCGCCGGCCTTGCGTGTGACATATGTTGGACCAGGACGCTCACCAAGCTCAACAGAGGTCTCATCTGTCCATATTACTGTATCCCAATCTCGCTCTCCATTCTCCTCTGCCCATGCCAAGCGTTTCTCCGCATTTTTAGGGTTAACATACGGCTTATGGCGCGCAACGCGGCGGTGGTAGCCATGATCATAGGCAATCGCCCGGACTTGACGCCCTGTTACACCTGCCAGCTGGTCCGCCACCTCCGTATACGTTGCATGACGGTTGTCCTTGATGCTTCGCAGGACACAGCGACGAGTGCGGTCTGATAGGGCGGGAGGACGGCCGGTGCGAGGGAGAGTGTCGTATGTGTCGTGTTCAAGGACACGCTCGACTGTGTAGCGAACAGTGTTGGGTGCCACACCTGTTTTCGCGGCAACTTTTCGATAGGAGGGGGTCTCTGAGTATAGCGCGACAATAGCACCGCGTTTCGCGGGCGAGAGCTCTTTCGTTCCGGCGGGAGGCATGAAAACGAGACAAATATTCAAGCGCGACGCGCGCGGTCAACCCAATCTCACACGTGATCGCGTGGGTGCGCAAACACTTTACGTCAGCATGAGTACAATGAGTGAGGTGGTGTAATCCGCATATTGCGCCGGCGAGCAGTTGATTGATCTTGTCGCCGAAAACATTGGAATTGAGGTGGAGCTTCTCCAGTTTGGGGCAACGGATGGCGAGATCCTTCAGTATTGGGACGAGTATGTTGGGTTTTGCCAGTTCACTCTCCTCTCCTGGAAATCCCCAACGCTCTTCCCATGTTTGGTCTACGAAGCTGGCATCGACTTCCAGATCACGCAGAATTGAATGAAAGAAGTGAAAGAGGTAAGGCAAGGGGTGTGGCGAGGGATCGGATAAGTCGTCGCTGAGAACTAGGGGCATCTTGGTCAGGCGGACCGCGTGATACGTATAGACCTTCGTCAGGCGGGGAAAGTCTGTCGGTCCAAAATATTTGACCAGTGTCGACCATGCGAAGTCTCCAAGGAGGAGGTCCGTATATGTATGCACTTGGTTGATTGTTCTGATGAAGGAAGTATACTTCCGTAACCGAGCGATCTCGTTCTCGGTGAGCTCGCGAAGGAAGAACTGAGAATGACGAGAACTACGTCAACGTTGAGGGAGTTGCGAGACAATGATTGGGCACTCACCACCACGTCATGCCTAAGCGTGTCATCCGTCTCGTACGTCCACGAATCCGGGGGTGCGATAGGCAGAAGCTCCTCGAGGCCCTGGATCTCCGACCACAACCATCCGAGCGCAATTTCCGAGAGGTACCTGTTCAGCCTGGCAAGAGTGGTGAGTGTCGGAGAGTTGCAGTGTGCACAGATGAGTTCCCAAATCTCGCGCGAGAAAGGAGTTCGCCTTGTAGACATGGTCGAGAGACGGTGCGAGGATGAAGGACGGTCATGAGAAAGGAAATGTGGAGGTGCGCGCGGACCAGACGAGAACAAGACCGTTGATGCCAGTAGCCGTCGGAGCTCGGGCCACGACCGGGCAGGTCTCTCGGCTTATGACACCCATAGCTTCGTGTGGCGGTCGCAGTACGCACATATGCGTTCCAGGATCTCGCGCGACAGAGTTCTGCGCGCAATGAACATATGTCCAAGAGTGAAAAGTGTGTGGGTAGTGGAAACGGCCTGGGAGAAGCTGCGCTCAACGTCCGAGAACAATGAACTCCCGGAGTATGGATCATGATCTGCCAGATTCTGCCAGATACGCGCTTATTACGTAATGACCGCGGCGGTTTCGCAGAGTTGCAGGGAGATCCCTGAAGACACGCAGCTACTTAAGTGTACAGGCATATGCATTCAGGACGTGCAGGAATATTAATTCATCAATTCAGTGATTAACCCGAAGAGGATATTCACTGCAGTACTGCACTTATTGAGGCATGAACGGATATGTGTTCAGATGTCCAGAGATTTACCTGAAGGGATTGGAGGGAAATGCATCCAAGCCTTAAGGGAAATCCCTGTAAAATGCGACAGCTCAATGGATATGACTGAAGCACTACAGTAAATATAGGGTAGAGGAATTAGCATCCAGGCCATGCAGGAATACGCCTCAAGGCCTGCAGAGGTATACATTGAGGCCTGCAGGAAGTTAGAGGGAAATCGCTTCAGAGCTGCAGCTACTTAGATGTACAAGAATATGCCTGCAGGGCCTAAAGGAATATACATTCAGGCCTTCAGGGATTTGACTACAAGGAAATCACTGCAGGTCTGCAGCTATTCAAGCGTACATGGATATTTACTCAGGGTGTACAGGACTTTACCTTAAGGAAATTCACTGCGGGAATTGAGGGAATTGATGGAACACGCTATGTGCGTTTCTGAATGCAGAATATCACTCCGTGGATAGTAGGAAGCCCGCGTCACAATTACGCAGCGAACTCAGCAGCGCGGTAGTATAATCAATAAAGCTTATCGCGCTAACAAGCTTTGGTCCTCGCCACCTCACCGACGTCACCAACCCGTATTACGCCCTTTGCACGCATCTTCTTCCAAGCCTGTTTGCATACAACGAGTGTCAAACGAAGTAAATATAGTATAGAAGTTATCAGTACTTACCCTCTTGCTCCATTGAATCGCCTTAAGGGAAATGTCTTAAGGGAATTCGGGCCAAACGTCCGCGCCGGAAATAGGCGCGTATCTGGCCGAATCTGGCCGATCTGCCAGAATCTGCCAGAATCTGCCAGATTATGATCCATAGTTGGGATGTTCACCGAGAACAAGACCACACGGTCTGGCTGGGGAAAAGCGGGAGCGACGGGCCGGATCCCCATATACGTGCACGTGACATGTGCTCTACGTGTCGTCTATGCGCAGTCCCCGCGCGCGCGACTGGCTTGGCGCGTCACTACACCTCTCTTCCCCACTTCCACTCCTCTCTCCGCGGCTCGCTCTGAGCTCAACAGTGTCCAGTAGGTGGCATATGCTGTCACTTCAATGTTTCGCTCAACCATCCCCACAGGACTTGCACACCATGCGCTTTCTCAGGAGGCTGCTGCTGCCGGTCCTGACACTGGCGAGCCTCGCATTGGCACGGTCCAGCACTGGCGACTCGGTGCTTGTCCTCCTCGATCCTTCCCTCAAAAAGGAGAACTTCTCTATTTTCCTTGGTGACCTTGAGAGTACGCGTGCCTGCCTCAGGAACGAGGAAATACGCTGACGGGGTGCCGTTACGTTACAGAGAAGGGCTACAAGCTCACCTTCCGGTCACCCAAAGAGACAACGCCAGAGATTATCAAGGACGATGTCGCCCAGTTTGCGCACGTCATCCTCTTTACGCCGGACACCAAGAGTACGTCTCCTTTCATCTTACCGGCCACCCCCTCATTCACAGCTGTTCAGGCTACGCGTCCGACGTCACCCCCCAATCCCTCGTCTCCCTCGTCTCAAAAAATACCAATCTCCTCATCGCCCTCTCGCCCAAGCAAACGCCTCTATCCTCGCTTGCGGCTGAGTTCTCTCTCATCCTCCCTCCTCCGGGGACGCCCCTTCTCTCGCACTTCCCTCAACGCGACACGCCCCCGACCGTCATCCCCGTCGATCCGCCTCGCGCACATAATATCATCAGCCCCGGCCTGGCCCCGGTGTGGTTCGCGGGCGTGCCCCAGGCACTGGGCCTCAACCCGATGCTCGTGCCCCTCCTTCACGCGCCCCCGCAGGCGTTCGCGTCCGACGCAGATTCAGACGCAGGTGCGGACGCGCTCGTCGAGGCGGCGGAGAAGGGCGGAGAGGGCCTCTGGGCTGGCAGTTCGCTCAGCCTTGTCACGGGCTTCCAGCCCCTGGGCAACGCGCGGGTGACATGGGTTGGAGGGGTGGAGATGTTTAGCGACGAGTTCATGAACAAGGAGGTCTCGAAGTGCGTATTTCTTCCTATCTGTCGTTGCCCCTTGTCCTTCAGAGGTGCTCTGCTGGCAGGGTGGCGAAGACGAGGCGTCCGCAGTGCGCGTGCTAATTATAGCTTCTTGCCGCTGCAGGGGCGTCAAGTCGGGCAACCAGCAGTTCGCGCGGGATGTTGCAGCGTGGACATTCAAAGAGTCCCTCGTCTTGCGCCTTGACCAGGTTGAACACCATCTGGTTAACGAGACGCTTCCCCGAGAGACGTACACGACCAACGACCAGGTGGTGCGTTACATTTTGCGTTTCGAGCGCATATACCTTGGTTGACGTGCATACATAGACATTCGCGGCGTACATCTCACAGTACGACTCCGAGGCGGATGCCTGGGAGCCGTACTCGGGCATCAAGGACATGCAGCTCGAATTCACGATGCTCGACCCGCACATTCGCACCGCACTTCTGCCGGTCTCCGGCGAGCCCGGAAAATACTCCGTCACCTTCCGCGTCCCAGACCGGCACGGCGTCTTCAAATTCGTCATCGACTACAAGCGGAAAGGGTACGCGCCCCTCCTTACTTTCATCGCAGTGCATGTGCTGATGCCGGTGCCGCGCGACAGGTGGTCATACCTCTCGAGCAGCACCGTCGTCCCTGTCGTCCCGCCGCGGCACGACGGCTACCCGCGCTTTCTCAGTGCGGCGTGGCCGTACTATGCAGGCGCGTTCAGCACGAGCGCTGCGTTCGTGCTCTTCGCTGCTCTCTGGCTCGCGGGTGATGATCGCGATGCCAAGAAGAACAAGGGCGCGAAGGCGGAGTGAACGCTGGGCGTCCTGGTGTACAAGTACACGCGCATTGCGATCTCGACAGTTATATATTGCTTTGTTGGAATTCAGCAAATGTCGGCGAAGGTCTGACGGGAAGAACGACGTGCCATGGTAAGCTTGGAGCGCAAAGTTCCTTCGCTCGTATTGTGTCTAGAGCCTCAAGCACGCGTCGAGCCACGTCCCTGGCACGGAACACTCGGCCGCCGGTCACTCCCGCCCTGCCCTCTGTCCCCGTTGTCGTTGGACTGATGACGCTGAGCTTCAAGTTTAAGCCTAGTTCTGAAATGCAGCATGTCATATATGTGGAGTCGAGCCAGTGGGACTACTCTATTCCATCACGCCCAGCTGAACACATTGCAAGCATCTGGAACATTCCCGGGGTTTACGCTCGGAGTTAACCTTCAGGCAACCTACAGGATGTACACGGGCGGGATATGATGGCCGTGATCTCGACGACCACACGCCCTTCTGCCGGCGGGACCCACGCGCTGCACAGCGTCACCGGCCCTATTCCAGCCCCTCGACGCCTCCTGGACGTCGCTCGCGTGCTCGAGCCGAGGTCTTATGACGGGACCTCCGGTCGGACCTCTTTTTATCCTGTGTTCACATCACAGCAGTGTATGGCGGCGGCACAGACTAGAAGGGAGGACCTGGCCGAAGTTTCCGCCTCCAAGGGCCCCGGAGGCCGCGATGCACGACGCCTGCTCGACGGCGGACGAAGCGGTGGGGTAATGGTCAGTATATAAAAGACAGGCTCAGGCAGCCCAGGACGAGTACAGCAGCACTTCGCTCCTCATCCACCCGCCCTCGTCCTCTCACGAGCCTTGCCGCTCTCACGACTTTCACGCTCAACCCGCCCGCTCTACCATCGTCATGCAGTTCAAGACTCTCGCTCTCTCCCTCCTCGCTGCCCTCGCCGCCACGCCCGCTCTCGGCGTGACGCTCTCGTACGACGAGACGTACGACAACGCGTCCGGGTCGCTCTCGACGGTCGCGTGCTCAGACGGCTCGCACGGGCTGCTCACCAAGGGCTTCAGCACCTTCGGCTCCCTCCCGCACTTCCCCAACATCGGCGGCGCACAGGCCGTCGGCGGCTGGAACTCGGCGTCGTGCGGGTCGTGCTGGCAGCTGACGTACAAGGGCAAGAGCATCAACGTGCTCGCGGTCGACCACGCCGACGCGGGCTTCAACGTCGCGAAGAAGGCAATGAACTCGCTCACGAACGGGCAGGCGGAGAAGCTTGGGCGGATCGACGTGACCGCGACTCAGGTCGCGGCGTCCAAGTGCGGCTTGTAAGGTGAGCTTGAATGTCACTGAACTTCGAACTCGACGTTCCTCTGACGTAGTCACTAGCCAACCGTTAGGCCACATTGCCCAGGACTCGACGACCATGTGGGGTACACAGCATGGAAGTTCCGGATCTGGATGAACGATTTTAACGAACATTGGTGTATAGGGATGGACATGGACTTCCGACTTACTACGGACTCTCTGCATAGATTAGCTACGTCGCCAACATGAAACGTTTTGTGATCAAATTGCATTCAAGTTGCAGTATGCGGAATGTCACAGGTTCCAGTTGGGATATCTTCTTTTTCGCTTAGAATGCTGGAAGTTTGAGGAGTTAGTACGAACACTCTGAGTAGGAAATCTGTAGGAATCTGTGATGTCGTGACGACATCATTACTTGGTTGTGGGATTTTGGAGAGCGGAGATCCGGGCTGCCTTTACAGGGAACTGCTCGCGTGGCGAGTTTAACCCGGGTTGATCCGGATAAGCGCGTTAAGACCTGGACGAGCGTCATAGACTTTGCATCTTTCACGGCGCGAGTTGTACGCTTTAACAAGCTTGCAATGTGCGGATGAGTATCTCGGCTTGTAGCAAACTCTCATCGCTATGCTACTTGCTTCTACCTTGCCAGATGCAGCGAATATGCGACGTGAACGTCTCCCGATCGCCTCCTTCCATGACGGTCTGATTGTGAGCAAGTAACACAAGCTTCTCACGAACAACTTGGCCCGGTTTCTCCGTACGGTACGGAGAAACCGGGCCCTAAGTTTGACAGGCAGTCGGTATGATCAATGGTCCTGTTCACTGGATGATACCGGATTAACTGATGACCGCTACCATCAAAGTCGTCCAATGGAAGTTGGCTGTGACCGGCAGCAACTTTCGAAACGTCTTCTCGTCGAAATGAGCGTCGCGCTTATGGCCTAGTACACAAGTACCGCGGATAGGCCGTAAACCACCCACGACATCTTGTTCCATCTTTATAACGGACTTCTATCCCACAATGTGATGAAACATCGAAGCTTCTTCGATGACATTCGTTCAGCCAATGCTCTGCCCGTAAGTGCCTGTTGCTTCGATCTATCCTGCGATCTTCACTCAAGAAATTGATGTTTCAAAGCGACAACCAACCCTCTCTTTCCATGGAACCATGCAATCGCGCGTATACAGACTTTCATCCTCTGACCAGTCCGACACAGTTCGGATCTTACTCGGAGGTCCCACGGTCAATAAATTTTCGGCAAATTTCAAGGAACCTCACCTCGTCAACTTGAACGTCGATAATATACGGGCTCTCAGCTACATGCGGGAGCATAGGCTCTACAGGCTCCGTTATTATCCTGACAGATAGTTGGTATCTCCGTTTGTCGTGCCTGAGTTAGACGCAGGACCAACACCGGAACCAGGTCATCTAGTGTCAGCCCGGACCAACGCTAGGGGGCACACTGTCAGCGGTGAATCTTATAGCCTTTATTTCTCGCGTTTCGCTTCTTCTTATTGCTTGTTCTTCATGTTTTGCTCAGACACAAGATATGCATCACCAAAACCGATTCAGCAACGGCGTGTTCTCACGGGAGACTCACGACGGTCACTCATCACCTATCAAACAGACGCATCCGCAGTTTCTGTATACTAGCAGCCAACTTGAAGCTTTGCCACGGGTTCGATGCCCGTAGCGAATACACATGGTCCTCCAATATAATCCACTGCGCACTGCGCACTAAGATCGACCGGTGTGCTCGCCGTAAGCTCAAGCTCTTTCTTTCGCCGCCATGATGTACTGACTTCAACTGAGTTCATTTCTGCGTCTCCGACATCAGGTTATCAATGACATGCATTTTTGAGGTCCCTCTGCAACACGCCCCAATGGTTCGATTGCGGTCCCTTTCTGTGGACCACGGGGCGATAAAGGAGTCCTCGGCCAGGCCCTTCGGCCTACGTAACCCGGCTATCGCCCGTCATCCCTAGGTCCGACGCTAGCGTCGACATCAATAGTGACCGCACAATCTATTCACCTCCGCATACACGACCATCATACAACTGGATTACCGAAATCCATTGGCACTGCGAACGGCGGAGGTACACGTCGAGAAGAGGGTTCAACTTCGTCACACCCGTAACACCGCGAGCGCCAGCACTAGCTTCCTTCATGTCTTGCCGCGAAGCACCCTCGGCTTCGACATGCCACCGCTGCGCCTTCTCGTTCATCCCGGCCTTAATCCTCTTTTCCTACTCGCGCGCTTATATGGACTTTCACCTAGTAGTGGCGCTGGAGGTTGACGCCAACGATCATCCTCAAACTTTACGACTGCGATTGCATACGAGCGTAGCGCCAGCGCGCAATTCGAATGACGCTCAGTACACATCTTATGGATGGTCGCAATCGAGGACAGGCGGGTGCACTTGCCTGGGCGACGCGGCGCATTCGCGCGGCTCCGCCGACGTGCGCAAAACGCTCAAGACTCCGAAGTACGTACCACCAACCAGTTTCGGGTGAGTGGCGTAGCATGTGGCTGGGCGCGCACATCCAACTGAGCGGTAAGGTTACAGCAGTAAGCAATGTCAAATTCGCACAAAGAAGGGCCGACGCAATGCCACTCATTCACCGCCACCGCAGTGCGAATAGCAGACTGGGAACAAGGAGAACGCAACGCCCGCTACTAGGGCGCAAGATGATGAGCGCGGGGCGGGCTGCGCTCGCCGGTGCGGCCGTCATGTAGATCCCCCACGCGAGCGAGCGTCCCGAACAAAGAGTCGCGCTCGCAGTTGCTGTGGGGCGCGGTGCCATGCCGCCGTCACATCCTAGCAAGACGCGGTCACACATGGCTTCCGTCGCGGCGAGCTCAACCCGGCCCTAAAGGCCTACAGCACGGGCGTCGCGCCACGGCGCATTACACGTGGGAAGTGCCTCCGATCTCTGGAGCGTCTGCAGCACAGCGCGCCATTCAAATTCGCCCGGGGTTCCCGAGATCGCATGTCTGGTGCATCGCGAACAAGCTCTCCGTACCTCTCGGGACCGCCGGTGAAGCGCGCGTCCCTAGATGTCTAGACGGTCTCCGGCGCTAGGTAATCCTCGGACTGGGAAAGGACTTGCTAGCCTAATCTAGGTATGCAGCGGTTCGTTCCCTCGCTGCTACTGCAAATTCCTACTTCAATTTGTTCGGCTCGTGCGATCAACCGCTGACGGTTGTCGAGACAGATTACAACCTTCTGCCAGCAGCCACTGGGGTCGTGCGACAACCACTCTAGCGGTGGTCGTCGCGCGCGTCCCGATGACCTCACACGGACGGCGGTGTGACGACAACCTTGCTAATCTCCACTCACTGGACAGGATCAGGACGCACTTCGGATCTGCAAAATACCGCCACTGCTTCTCCTCGGAGCTCGGCGTAGTGTACACAATGTCCTCGAACGTCGGTGCTCGGAGAAGACTATCAAATTCGGCGGTTAGCCTAGCTTGTGGCACGGTTCCCGTGCTCACGCGCTCGCTGTGTATCACGAATTACGCAAATTCGTCGAGCTCTAACGCGCGAGAAGAAGTATGCTCGCCTCGATACAAGGCTTTGTAATTGTCAGTATTGATACGGTCCGAAGCCGTTTCTGACTAACGTTCATTCGCAGACCAATCCTGTTCCATGAACTACTCGATCTGTTCCAGAAACTCCCTACGTTCCCTTCGTCCGACGCGAAGCACTTGGAATGGGGTGTAATGTACGTTAGGACTCAAGATGGGGATAATCTGGATCTAGGTTGACTTATTTCTGGTACCACAGCTTTTGAGCCGGGCGTCAACTTTCGGTGCCTTGGCTCTAACTCTCGCTGCTCCCGTTATGGGATTACTAGTACGCATGATGATGTTGTCTTTCCGCCGTGTCAACCGTTGAGAATGGGGGTGGGTTCATTGATATTTCATGCCACCCACTTCCAATCGCTCACCTTTCAAACAGCCTGAAACCTCAGACCAGTTGATCGCCTAAAAAGAAGCACACTCGCTATCTCCATAACGCCGTAACTCACTACACGTGCGCGCTCAGCTGAGCAGTACGCACCTTGAGGTCACAGACACGCCTCGATCAGTGGCATAGCAGCGCCCAGCAACGTCCACCCTGCATGCTGCACCGACGACCGACGGTCCACGATAACCATAAGCATCGTTTCCCGGCATGTCCTCTGGAAGGTATGTACGTCCACAGCCGCCCACCTATTTCCATCGGCCGAGCGCTGCACTAATTCAAGCGTTTAGGACGCATCTGTGGCTGGATTCGCGGTCCCTCTCAAGCCCTCCGTGATCAAGCTACCAGTTTCTTGCCGGCACCGAGTCCACAACGCCTCGGGCCGAGAACTCTGTTCTATTCATTGAACGGCTTACCAAGCTGTTCACATTCCCCGAAGGGTTCACCGAGGGTATTCGGGAAGCAGGGCGCATCGCTTGCACTGGCTACGCCACCGGGTACTCAGGAAGCCGGGTCCCGGCCCGCACTCGTATGTCGGTCTTCAGAAGAACATCGACGCAAAAACGTCTCGCCGGACATACAGGGCCATGCGCGCGGTAGCCCTGCCAGCGTCTGTTCCGAGACGTACCATGCAACGCGTAGTACGTACTGTACGTGCGGAACTTCGTCGAGCAGCGAGGCGAAGCGCCCAATGCCACGCGCGGGATGAGTAAGCATCTAGACTACGTACCACTTACGCTTGCGCTCCTCGCTCACCTCCGACGCCGATGTCGTCCGACGCAGGCGTAGCTCACGGGTCGGTAGTCTGTATGCGCCGGCTTTCGATCCCGTATGCAAACGCCTCCGACGATATCGCCGCGACTGTCGCTCGAAACTGAAGCCTCGAAGAGTCGCGAGAAGTCGCACTCCGGGATGAGTCCGGCCTGCAAGATGCCGCGGCCGGAAGAGGCACTGGCAACTCGCAGTACCCCTCTTCGGGTCTCCCGGGGGGGCGGCACAGGCTGTGCCAGAGACCCGGCGGCTGGAACCTGCAGACCTGGACGTCGAGATGATTCGGTAGAGTTTGATGGCGCGGCCCGACTTTGAGTTCGCCTAGGCCAGGCTGTAGATACACATTCAGGTCCCATGAGCTCAAAGCTAAACTTGCCATCAGGAACCGCTGAAAAGGACAGGCCTTCGATGATGGACGATGGACGATGCGCGATGCATATGGACGGTGTTAAATGGAGGATGCGCGTATGATTGCAGATGCTCGACGGATGTACATGCATATATCAATGCTGTTCGAGTGGAGCATGGCGAATCCCCGTTGACCGGCCTTTCGTCGGCAGGATCTTCGATTGGGGAAAGACGCTTCTCCATCTACCCGCCTCGCGCGCTCTCAAACTCAAGCTCCAGTACTCAGTGCTCCACCTCCAACACCTCAAGGCTCAGAGCCTCCGAGTCTGGAATCCCCGCGCGCGACGCCACGGCCCACGGCGCAGCCTGCGAACTGATCACCCTCATCCTCATCTCATCACGCAATGCAGGATCATCATCATCACCGCACGTAAGTTACGTGCGGGGCCCATCATCACCGTATGCATAGTATGGCACATGCACCCCCCGCGGTGCGCGTGCCTGGCTCACGAAGTTTGAATTGGCACTCAAACTTAAAGAAGAAGCTGCGCCGGACATTGTTCCAGCTCTTTCGAGGTGAGAAGATGAGACTTGATGGGGCGAGCCATCTTCCGAACTCAGGGAAGCTCAGGGTAGTCCTGCAGAGCGTGTTCATGGCGTAGGAGTCGAAGTCCCGACCCTCAGAAGGTGATGATGAACGACGGCCATTATCATACGAGGTATATAGATCAAGGCTCTCGGCCCGGGGGGCTTATCTATTCAGAGTTATGAGCTCGAGCGTGGCGTGGCGTACGGTATACTTGACTACTTGACAGCGAAGATGTGCTCGTAGGAACTTGCAGTATGTACATAACAGCGTAACGGCGACTCATCCGAGTTACGGGTTCCGGGGGATATATATGCGCGACTAAGTAGGTAGGTAGGGTGGGTAGGGCGCCCAGGGGGGAGGGTGGGTGAGGGTAAGACTAGTTGATACAGCAAATAAGTATGGCACTACACGAGACGATCGGTCCGGGGGAGGAGAAACGGGGAGGGGGGGAGACTCGAAAACCTAGAGAAGAGAAGGAAAGGGGAGGGACGGGACGGGAGAGTCCGACGTTCGGAGATTCCAGTCCAATCCTTTGAGACAGCTCATGCTCCGAACACGAGTCCGAACGTGACACGGATGATGATGATCCATGAAAGCGCGCGCGAGGGGAGCGAAGGGGGAGGCAGGTGCGCACGCCAAGGTGCACGGGCGGGGCGCGCAGACTTGAACTCGTGCTTGTACTCGTGCTAGGGGCGCATGGGGCGCGCGCCCGTGCTGACGCTGCGTGAGGACGGTAGAACGCAGGTGAGGTGCGGACGGACGCGTCTCCAGGTAATGAGTGAGCAATGCAACGAAGGTCGAAGGCGGCACAGGACATCCCCTCCCGCGCCCCTCTGCACGCCGCACGAGGGTGGGTACTAAACGCGGGAGCGACATATCCCGAGCTCCGAAGTCGACGAAGAGAAAGTTCACCCCTGTGGGCGCGAACGCGAAGCAAAAAGAAGTGCTCGAAGTGCTCGAAGTGCTCGGAGGGCTCGGAGAATTCGGACTCGGAGGGCGGGGAGGGCGGGGAGATGAGGAGGGTGCGAATACGGTATGGAGATCATCCAGAGTGTGACAGCGATGAGAGATGGCGGTGATAGCGAAGACGATGGGAGATGGGAGGTGGGAAGCGGGGGGTGGCGACCATGCCGGACATAGAGATGAGATGGGAGAGAGGAGAGGAGGGGAACCAGAACCGAAAAAGACGAGAGAAGAGATAAAAGCAGAGAGGGAGAGGAAGAAAGAAGGCAGCAGTAAGGACCCGATCAGCCCATTAAATAATCCTTTGCATCAAACTCGCCCGCGTCGCGAGCCAGTCCTCGCTGACCTTCGCGGCGTATATGCCTGCATCGACGTTCAAACAGCGCGCAAGAGCAAAGAGAAAGGAAGAGACGCACTGGATATGGGAAAGACGAGCCCGAGGCGCTTCATCGCGTCGACGACGGTGTCGATCTGCTGCTCGACGAGGTCGGGGTGCACCTGCCCCTGCGGCATCGCGAGCACGCGCAGGTAGATCTCCGCCACGCTCCGCCAGCACGCCTGCGGACCGCACACATAGTTAGCTTCCGCGCCCCTCCTCTGCATGCACGCACGCGCACGCGCATACACCCACAAAAGAGTGAAAGGGGGGGAAGGAAAGGAGACTCACCGCCAACATCGGACTAACAAGCTCATAATCCCCATCCGTCAACGAATTAATAACCCCCACGCTCGCGTTCGCCGCCCACACGCACTTCCCGTACGCCTCCGCGTCCCGCTCGAGCTCGTCCCGCCACAGGTGGAGCTCCCCCGCGTGCGCGAGCGTCTTCGCCGCGGCGATGTCGACGTTGGCGATCAGGAAGGGCACGCCGTAGTGTGGGGTGCCGAGGGCGGCGGCGGCGGAGGCGGAGAAGGAGGCGAGGGAGAGGGAGAGCTCGGTACGGGTGGGTTCTTTGCTTGTTGCTGTGTTCCCGTGTTCGCGAGTGGGAAGGGAGGGAGGGAGGAGGGGAAAGCGGGTGGGTGGGTATATGCGCACGTAAAAAGCAAGAGGGGACGTACAGGACGAGAAGCGCGCGGTGCGCTCGTACAGCGCGACAGCCTTTGCGCGGAACGCGGCGGCGTGCCCGTTCGACCTCGAGAGGTGGCTGCCCGGGAAAGGTTGTACGAGCCCGTTCTCCAGCGTCGGCTGTGAGCGTTTTCATATCGCCGATCGACCGGAGAACGATTTCGGGTGCGGGCAAGACGTAGGAGACCGGACGAGAGGGAGGGGACGGCGGGGCAGAAACGCGCACTCAGCACTATAGTCTCAATCCCACATCAAGAAGAGCGCATACACTCACCTCAGGATCATCCGGGATCGGGATCGGCCACACCGTCTCTATCCTTGACCTTGGGTGGTCGTCGTCGGGCAGGGCGGTCGGGAGGCCCGTCGCGACCGCCCAGGCGCGGTCGACGGAGAAGATCTGCCAGAACGCGGCTATGCGCTCCGCGTACTCGACCTCGTCCGCGGGCGGGCTGAGCGGGACGGAGGCTTTGAGCGGGGCGGGGGGGTCGTGCTGGTACGCGCCCATACCCGCGCCCATCCCCGCCCCCGCTCCTATTGATGATGATGATGATGAAGAGCCCGCATTAGAGGAGTGGTGAGGGTGGAACTGGGCCTGAAAAAAGTCCCGCGCGCGGATCTGGTGCAGCCCCAGCCCCACCGCCAACCGCGCCGCGATCGACGAGTGGTAGTACCCCTCCAGCGTCCTGCCGTGCCAGAAGAAGTACACGGCGAGGAGGCAGCTCGCCTGGAGGACGTGCACGACGCGGTCCGAGTGCTGGAGGGCGTGTGCGATGCCGCGGAGGGAGCGCCGGAGGAAGTGCGGCTCGAGCGCGGTGTAGGTGGGGGCGCGGGAGAAGTAGCAGGCGAGGAGGTAGATGGCGTCGACGAGCGAGGGGTGCGGTTTTGGTTGGTGCGGGTGCGAGGAGGAGGGGAGGAGGAGGGAGGATTTGAAGCGGCCGACGTGCACGTCGAAGCAGCATTGGTGGCGGTGGGCGAAGAAGATGTCGAGGCTGAGGAAACAGAAACGCGTCGCAGGGGGGATAGTGATAGTCAGCGGGGGAACAGTGTGGGATCGGGCGAAAGCGCGACGCACAGGACCTGCTTGTTCTCGCAGAAGACGTCATTTTCCCACCAATTAGAGGAAGGGCCGGGAGAAGGCTCAGCGTGGAGGCTGCTGCCCGCGCCCGGGCTCGCCCCGGGGGGACACGGTGGGAGCAGGTCGACCACGGAGCCGTAGGAGTCGAGCCCTGCGTCCGGGGCGGCGGGCCACGCCACGCCGGCCAAGTCCGAGGCTTCGCTGAGGCCGGCGAGGAAGCCGTCTCCGTCCAGGCCGGGGAAGGGCTCGGAGGGGAGGAAGAAGTCCTTGTCGAGCTCGGGGGTGTTGAAGACGGAGGAGTCGAAATCGAGGGTGTAGTCGGGCTCTGGGCGCGGCGCTCGTTCAGCACATGCGCGTGCGCAACACGAGAGAACGCGCTCCGGGGGACCGGAGCCGCAGGAAAGGAAGTGGGACGAACGAGTCAGGAGAGGAAGGGGGACGTACGGTGGAGGGAGAGCGAGGGCCCGTCGCTCTGGGGGGAGAGGGAGGAGGAGGAGGCCGAGTCGGTGGACTGTTCTGCCTCGAGCTCGCGGAGGCGGGCCTCGAGCTTCGTGATCTTTGCCTGGAGGAGCTGAGTGCGACTGGTGCGCTTCTTCTCGTAGTAGGAGCACTCGTCGGCGCGGTTCGCCTTGGCGCACTGGGAGCAGACGGGGCGGGCGCCATCACATTTCTGGACAGAGGGAGACGGGCCTGTCAATCGAGCCGTGGCGTGCGGGGCGCGGGGTACAAGGAGGAGGCGGGGGCTAGGACGGGGATGCGGGGACGCACCATCTTGCGCTTGCGACAACAGAGGCAGGCCATGCCGCGCTGGAGAGCACTGGGGGCCTTCATTGTGCGCGCAGGCGAGTCGGGGCGAGAGGGCATGCACAGTTGGTGAACTGCACAGCGACGTGCGATCGGGGCGGGGGCGGACGCGAGGGGCAGATGCCTTCAACGCCCCTCGCCCCAGCGTTAATCTAAGAGCACATCCGCGAGCGCCCTCTCCTGCCGTAACGCCCAGCACAGCCGCCCGTGCGCTCTCCCCAGACGCCCTATCCAGATCCCATCGACACCCTCTGACGCCCGCTGCGAGTGCCTGTCCTTGCCCGGCGCGTCCTCCCGCCCGGCCCCGGCCCCGTCCGCCCCTGCTCGCCGTCGCGAGTTCGCGAGCAGAGCACCGCTTGCACCGCGCCCCCCGCGCCCGCCCACCATCACCATTCCAAAGATCCCAGACTCTCTGACAGTCTCCCTCCGAGTTCTTTGCAAAGATCCGGGCGCGCGCGAGACTCGGCGCAGCGATCGGCGCTCAGATAGCGCTGCCGACCACGCTCTCCACCCTCTCGGACTCGCTAGATCCCCCGAGGCGGCGAGGCGTCGCGACGCGCGCGCCTGCACCCCTGCGAATCGTGCGCCCCCCCTCCCTCTCTCCGCCGAAATCGAAATCGACTCCGCAAGCGCGCGGGCCAACGACATTGTCACTCTCCCACTAGTCCTTCTATCCTCGCGAGTACGCCTTCGTCCCGGAAAAGACGAGCTGGGGGATCCTCGCGAACGTTGAGGGCAGGCACGCGCCTTCCCGCGCATGTCCGACTGTGAGTCGTGACGTCTGCAAATCTTTTCCTGGCTTCCCTCCCCCCGCAAACTTCCTCCCCTCCTTCGACCACCGTCCCAATATCCTCCGCCCTTTGCATGCGCCCCATACAGAGCCAGCTCCTAGGGCGCGCCAGCGCACCGCCGCCCGTTTCACGACGATCTGTCACCGGGCTCTAAGCTCTGCCCCGCTTCACGTAACGCCTCAGCGTAGCGCAATCTTCCAAAGAACACCCTCCTCTTCCGCGACGCCCGGGCCAGCTGGCAGCACCATTGTCGCAATGTGCAATGTTACATGGGCGGCGTCGACGAGCTGGCGGTGGCAACGCGCCCGCGTGCGCCATCATCACCATACAGTAACATAGGGCGCCGTCACGCTTCCCCTGCCCTGCATACAGCGCCTACTTCGCGGTGAGTAAGTAAGCACTAACTTAGAACGCCATCGACTCGAGCGAGCGCGCGCGCCTCGCCTTGACAGTGACAGAAAATATCAGATCCATCTAGCTAGTCTAGAGTCACAGCGGTGAGCTTTTTCCGTGCCGCAGCAAATTTACGACCTTCTTCAGTTTCGAGTTTTGACATACTGTACGCCGGCGTCCACAAGAAGCTTCTGAGTCCTAGCCCACGTTGCAAGGCAAAGCCACCCCCGCCGCCTGCAGCTGAGCACGTCGTGCGGTGCACCTGCCCATATCCGGCAAGCGTCGTAGTTCGCGCCCCTGTGCCGCGAAAACTGATGGCGGTGTCTGGACGTTCCTGACGCTGTGCGCGGATTACTGAGGGCGTGGGGTATGCATAATGCTCTGCTAAGCAGGTCTGCGCACGACAAAGCAGCTTGCGATTGAGTTGCGCAAGAGTGGGGCATTCTTCGGAAGAGGACACCGGTGCGCTCGGACTCAGACAGCGCGTCGGCCGAGATGTCAACGTTTGAACGTCGACGTCGACTTCGTGGCAATGCGAAGGAAAGTGCCGGGACTGGGGCGGGCGGGCGGGCGGACTCGACCCGGAACCCCGCGATCGATTCCCGACTCGTTCTTCACCATCTCAAGGGTACTACTTCCTGGGGCATTGAGCGCTCCCTAGACACCGCGCGAAGACTCGCGAAAGTCCACTGTAGGCGCGGTGTGAGTGCGCAATGCGCATGCGTCGCAGTGAGTGGACGCCGGCGCGCGTCGAGGGCATGCGCAGGCGCCGGAAGACTGAAAAGTGGTGCTACGTTCGACGTCGATACGGGAAGGTGGACCTGGGAGGTTCGCTTACGTGCGGAAGAGGTGTTGAGGGCGTCGTTTGACGCTCTCGCGCACCTCCCGCGGGCCGCGGTTGACGCGGTTGACGCGGGGGATAAGGACTCCCGCCCTCCCGACCCAACCATTGGTTGCACAACTTCAAGAACGCGCGGGATGCCGTTAACCCACATCGAGCACGCGCGCGCTCACACTACCCAGATCCTTCTCATCTCCTCTCAGGAATCAGCATTCAGGCCTCAGGAAGGGGCTTCGGGATTGGCACGATACGCGCGTATAGTACATACGTATACGTATCCGCTCCGAATTCTCCCCAAGAAGGCACCCCGTGAACCCCGAGCGGCATCCAAACCACCCCTCGAGCTCTCATGTGGTCACTGGTCACCGGTCACCCGCCGTTATTGAATGATGATTCTCGTGGACCACCGTGGTAGTGGTGGGGCTAAACCCAACCCCGCAGGGGATCGCACCGCAGAACCCTAGACGACACATAAGCACGTCCTCACGCTTGCTTCTCTATCTCCATCTCCATCTTGTGCATCTCCATCGAGTAGATCTGGACCTGCGTGTGCGTGTGCTTATGCGGAGCGCCCCGCCACCACTGCCAGGCGCCTCACTCATTGCACGAGTACAATATCGGTCCACGAGCAGCGCTAAGGGTGGCGTTCCAAACGCGCACAGAAGGGGAGGAGGGAGGAGGGAGGGGGCCACCTTCGTCTTCGCCAGAAGCCGGAGGAGGCGCCGCGTCCACAACGCGCCATTTCCAGTACCGCGGAACGGGCGTCGCTACTCTGCTCAGATCTCACTGTCAGCGTCAGAGCCGGCGCTCGCGGGTCGGACATGGGCGTCCCGGCGGCGACTCGAGGAGAGGGCGCTGTACCCACGCACGCAAGCGCAGAAAACCGCAGAAGAGAACGCGAGCGACGCGGGAATGTACGTTTGCGACACATCTATGCGTGTGGGCGCGCCACCGGGAGACGTACTGTACGTACATACAGCAGCAAGCCAACAGCAACGGAGCGTCCGAGTCGTCCGGGCCGCTAGCCGCGCCCGGGTGCGTCCCTCTCTAGGTGCGCTCCCCTGCCGACCCATCTATACGATGGAGGGTCACGACGAAGGAGGCGCAGCGGCAGCCTTCTTGAGCGCGGCGCGGAGGTTCTCCCAGACGAGGTTGGGCGACTGCGCGGCATCGATGGGGGACCAGATGCCCTTCTGCTTGTAGTAGTCGACGACGGGGCCCGTCTGCGAGTGGAAGACCTTGAGCCGCTTGCGGAGCGCTTCGACGTTGTCGTCCGAGCGCTGGATCAGGGGCTCGCCCGTGATGTCGTCCGTCATGGGCTTTTTCGGCGGGCTGTAGTGGGTGGTGGTGCGGGGTTAGAAACGCGCTTTGGACGCGAGAACTTGCGGGGCTAGAAGGGCACTCACTTGAACTCTTTGTGGTAGGAGCGGCCGCTGGCGGGGTGGATGAGACGGCCGGTGATGCGGGAGATGAGGAGCTGGTCGTCGATGACGAGCTGCACGACCGAGTCCAGCTTCTCTTTGCGCTCCTTGAGCATCGCGTCGAGCATGCTCGCTTGCGGGACGGTGCGCGGGAAGCCGTCCAACACGAACCTGCGCGGATGCGAACGCGGTCCGGGACGTCAGCGTTAGCCGGAATACGCTAGTGGGAGCGGGAATGTGGGGCGCCAGACGCCGCGCGGAGAGCATGACACGTCGGACGACCGCCGCACCGCGTCCAGCGCGTTCTACGGTGCATGGCACGCGCAGACGTGTGGGCGAGATGCAGGACGTAAGCCCCACCACAAGAACACGGCTCTGCCGCTGGAATGACACGGACGGAGCGCGAAGAACATTCGAGGGGGGTGGCAGGAGGAAAGAACGCAGGAACGTACCCGTTCTTGCAGTCCTTGTTGTGCTCGAGCTGGTCCTTGATCATAGCTACGACAATGTCGTCACCGACGAGCCCACCGGCGTCCATGACCTTCTTCGCCTCGACACCAAGCTTTGTCTTGCGCGCGACCTGGTCCCGGAGCATGTCGCCCGTCGCGAGGTGGCACACGCAGAACTCGTCGCGGATCCGGGGCGCCTGCGTACCCTTGCCTGCCGCCACCGTCGCCAAACCCCGCACAAAAACGCCGTCAGCTCGAGCCCCGCCTAGACCCAGCCCAGCGCGCAAGAGGGGGACGCACCTGCACCAGGGGGCCCGACGAGGATCGTCCGGAGCTGCTGTGCTGGCGTCTTGGGCCCAGGCAGGGCCGCCTTCGCCTTCGCCTCGAGCGTGTGGATCTTCTCGTTCAGCTGCGCGACGAGCGACTTGAGGTACTCAAGCTCGTCTTGGCCGGCCATGTCTTGCGTGCTTCTACCGTGTTGGCGGGGTGGGTGGAGGGGGTGGACGAGGGTGGACCGACGAAGCAAGCGAGAGAACGCAGAGAGCGCGGGTCTGCGTGCGTGCGTTCGTCCGACCGGCGCGTCCTCCGGGCTGCGTGTGTTCCGGCATAACCCGGCGGAGCTTGGATTGGTAAAGTGCACGTGACTGTAAAGCTCGTGATGCGCCTGTGGCGCGAGCGCGATTTGGCCATGACTTTCCACGCTCCTCAATTGCACCGACGTGAGTGGTTTTGCGCGCCATTCGTCCCCGATGTCCAAGCTGACGCAAGCATACGCTGTGCGATGTACCTAGGAACGCGGTTTGCTTGACGAGATGGGCATTTCGTCGTAGCGTCCGATGGCTCGAGTGACGTGCGAGGCCCTCGGACTTCTGTCACGATGGGCGGTGTCGGTTTCTACTACTGAACGCCGATCGACGGCCCAGCGTCGGTCTCACCGGGAGCGCGCAGCCCGACCCCAACGCCGATCCTCCTGAGGTAATCACGGACAAGGTTCGTCGAACGTGGGGGAGAAAGTGCTATGCGATCTAGATCGCCGCTGGATGTCAAGGCAAGTACTCGTGCTGTGCCGGTAGTGGTAAGCATCATGAAGCGTTGAGTCACCTCGAGCTGAGCACAATAATTCAGTAGGCATGGCCTCTCTCGTGGCAATGCATTATTCGCACTCCGTATGGGACCATGCCTCCCCGCATATGCTTGGCGTACGCAAAGTCCGTCGTTTCACGGATCGTACACTAGAGAAAGGCGCAATCATGCTTACCGCCAAACCCGAAAATCCGTGTCCGGTCGATTCCCTATGCGATTTTCAGGAACAAAGATCGAGATCCTCGGAGGAGACACTTGCAGGCCATTCGGCGCCGGTCCGATCATGGATTACCGTCGGGGCTGTGAGCATTTCAGGCGCGCCGCTGCATGTTCGACACTGCGAGCGATCAAGAACTGCAAGCGGCAAGTACCCCGTTCTCACCTTTCCTTGTGGTCGCTGAGCTTCCGGTTCAGATGACATATCCTTCTCAAGTAGCAGCGGTGATTCGACGCCACTCAATTCACCGCTATTCTTATCCAGACAAATGTCCAGCGTACAGCTTCTCAGGCCCATCGCCATCTCTTCAAGGAGGGCATCAAGCATGTACACTATGCGTCGGCGTTCTACGGATTCTGTGAGCTCTCAACCTCGTCAGTCCGAGGGCCGCGGAGCCTCACTGAAGTTGTAACCGAGCAGCGGCTCACGTCGCGTCGTGTCGATACCCCGCAATCAAGGGTCTGTCGTCAGGTGTTGCGCGCCACACAACCAATCCAAGCTCGGCGGCCGTAGAGCGTGAACATAGCTGCATTGTTATCGCGGTCGGTGTGAGTGGAAGGCTCACAATACTCCCGCATTTGAACGCTGCGCTAGCTTCGTGGCTCACCCTCAATTGAGAGCCGATCTCATGCTTCAGCCTCGTTGTCGGAATTCATCGCACACGATATCTCGCATGACTTCCTCGGGCGGCCCGCCATCCTCAGAACGTTCAAGATCCTTCACTTGGACACACGTGGCCATCTTCGGACGCTAACGTTCATTCTGTTTGGAGTATCTCAGACCCTACGGGCGCGTCTGAACTCGGAGCCCTTAGCCCCCTCTACGTCGGTTAGGTTCGCCATCTCACGTCCTTGAACGCGGAAGGCTGATCAGCGCGCATTGGTTCAGGCTGCTATAGCTTTCACAGAAGAGACTACGAGTCGAGTCTCCAGTGGCGTCGCCACCCTAGAACCCTGTTTCCTTCTGCAGGGTCCAGTCACGTACAAGGGTGATACAGGTCGTCAAAATCAGGCCAGACTTCGGCAGATGGTGTCAAGCGAGTCGTGTCATCGCGGAGAAGCGCACAGAACATAGTCGTAGGTCATGCCGCCGTACTCTACTGGAGTCTATGCCGACTCGGACTCTGCCACCCCTTTTGGAGCTTACCTCTTCTAGAATATCGGAACTGATCGAACGACTGGATATCAAGCTGCACGCCCATAGACTCATATCGATGGTACGCCGACAATCAGAATACATCATGCGCTAAAGAATCCAACCGCTATTTGCGCGGCCCTCCAGCTCAACACCTTACTAGCACCCGCTACCCGATGGTCATGCCTCTCAGCCGTAGGTGTCTCGTATCATCCATCCTGCCATAAATCTGTCTCATCGGAACATGTCAGTCACGTCTACACGTCTACGAGGTTCAGAGCGGAATTGTTGCGGCTAATCATGGCGTGAAGCCCTGACGCTGGTGATGGATAGAAGGCAGGGGCAGTTGGCCGCCGTACGTACGCACGGTGAAGCTTCGCGAAAGTGTCTGGCCCGACCCTGAACATGCTTTTCGAATTTGACGAGGCCGAGAGTCTCCGACCTATGTAGCAACTCGCCACTGGATGAAAATGGGTCAACGAAGTCGAAAAAGTAGGTTTATTATACTGTCAGGCGGCACCTGTATTCGTTTGAGTTGGAACATTCCTGGACATGGGGCGACGAGGTACTAGATACAACTATTTCGCACGCGTAATCCAAGCGTACAAGCTTCAGCAGAGTTAACGGAAGGCAACACATGTTCGCGTCATTGCCTCGCCTCAACACCCGCTACCGACTGACACGGGGTCTTGATTGTTCCCGACCTCGCGAATGCTGTTTCAGACCACACTGCGACATCTGTCGCCGTTAGCAGCTACCAACCGTCAGAGAATCTAGCGTACCGCAAATCAGAGGTGTGGTGCTTGCATAACCATCCGTGACATTCGCTCACCATGTCTACATGTGGGTCCCGACTGCGCAGAAGCGCGGCGTAGGATCGCCACCGACCTCGGTGCTGACAAGTCAAAGAAAGTCTCCGGTTCTATCGCAAGGTCTGTGCACATCTCTGACTAGCGATTGCGATCCTGGAATTCTCAACGGCGTGTACGAGCGAAGTCTGTCATACCGGCTAATACGGTTAGTGACTCCGACGATCGAGCTGGATAGAAGGCGGTGCGAAGCGTCTGGCGTAGTACCCAGGTTCGCCGTCTCTTCTCCGGGTGCCATGCATGAACAGAAGTTAGAAGATGATGAGAAGGGCCCGTGGCTGTGGTGCCACCATAGTCTCGGACTTCGTGTGCCGATGTGGTCCCTGAGTTTGAGTAAACAGATTTCACCACTGCAAGCAGGCAAAATAAGGCCTCGTGGGCCTTGTCGCTGGAGAAATGGGCCCATGCAGATCTCCGAACTGCGCCTTGACGGCAGGAGAAGTCACAGCCATGCTCGATAGCGTATCAAAGTTGACTCAGACACTGCGAAACTAGGCTCGTCCTCATCGCCTCCCCTGGAGTGCTTGGAAGGGCCACCGTTGTCATCGTCGCTCGGCGTCCCATAAGAGGAATATATTCAGGTAGCGCGAACCATAGATCTGCGTAGATGAAACAGGGTGGATCATGGAGCTGCGGTGTGAGCTCCTGAGTCAGTAATTGAAAGTATGGACGTCTGGTAAAATGCGTAGGATGATCAACGTATGTTTTAGTATGTGGACGGACGCGGTGCGTTGGTTGCGTACTGCTATACTCCGACTCGGACCGCCGCCATTGCACACCAGCAAGAGCCTCGTCAAAGCAATCGAACATGATACCAGAGGACCGCTGAGTCTGATAAACGGGCGTGGTCAAGAAGCGCCACGTGCAGCAACGAAGTTCACGGTGACCTGATTTAGATGGTACGAACACGCCAAATAGCAGTTTCTTACTGTAGACAAGTCGAGAGATTTGAGAAGTGACGAAAGAAGAGGCTAGATTCCTGGCTACATACGAGGATTATTATTCCAGGATTTCAGCTAAGGTGGGCGTTGTCAGTATTGAGTCGGAGCCACTGGCGGCCGGGGGTGGTTGGTTCAACTTCGACTTGAAGCACTGGGAAAGGACTTGGCGAGTCGGCAAATCTCGGGGTTTAATGTTACGTCATCAGAGGTTCTCACGCCTATTTGTTTGGCTGCGCCAAACACTTCCCACACGGGCTGCTCGGCCGAGGCCACCTCGCTGCCGTCGAGTCCAACGCTGCGCGCATCCCTTCCTCACTTTCTGACGTCCTCCCCCGCCATTTCATCATGGGGGACGAATACCCTACTTTATTTCGTGCGTATAATTTACTGCATGTACTAGAACACGTGCTGAGGCCTCGGGTCAGGCTCCGAGCAGATGAGCTTAGTACAGCTCATTGTGCCCACTGAAGTTGCTCATGACACTATCGCCGAGCTCGGTGAGCTAGGCAACGTGCAGTTCAAAGACGTGAGTTGCAATATTGGAGACTGGCAGTGCTTTGTTGGCTGCCCGGCTTCCATTCTCGCGACGTTGACTCATGGCCCGCGCTCGCAGTTGAACCCCGATGTCAATCCTTTCCAACGTTCCTTCGTCGGTGAAATCCGTCGCATCGACGAGATGGCGCGTCGCGTCCGCTTCTTCCAAGGCCAGATTGAGAAGGAGAAGGAGCCCATTCCCATCCGTCCTCTCTACGACTCTGCCCCACTCGTCACTGTCGGCCCTCGCGCCGCGCAGACCATTGACGAGTTGGACGTCAAGCTCGCGGAGCACGAGGCGCGGTTGATCCAGATGAACGAGAGCTACCAACTTCTCAGCGAACGGCTCAAGGAGTTGGTCGAGGCGCGCCACGTCCTCCGCGAGACAGCAGTTTTCTTCGAGCGGGTATGCGCCCTATCTACCTCTTATTTGGCCCTTCCTCATGCCTCGTTTCGGTAGGCTGCTGTTCGCGAGACGGAGGCTCGTCAGTCGTTGGACGACAGCTCTGCCCCTTTGCTTCAGCATGACGACCGGGAGAACCAGTACTCGTCCGTCGGTGACGTGCAATTCGATCTCGAGTGAGTGCATTCTCCCTCGACCTTCCTGCATGAACAGTCCCTCGGGCTTCTGCGCATATACTTCCCATTGTCCGAGGGTACCTGGTTGTGTTTCCCCATCTGTGGGCACAACGTATGCGCATTACCAGCTATTATGCTCGGTCGGCCTTGGCTGGCGGCTTTTTCCGCAGCTGCCTGTGCTCGTAGTAGACGCTTCTGCGGGAGCCCCACCACAGTTCCGACTTGTCCTCGTCTGGTAGTGAGACTAATCAAGCATTTACGCAGGTTTGTCGCTGGTACTATCGACCGGTCTCGTTTGTCGACGTTCGAGCGTGTGCTCTGGCGTGTGCTCCGCGGCAACCTATACATGAACTATATCGACATCCAGGAGCCTTTCGTCGACCCTGCTACCGGCGTCGAGACCCGCAAGAACGTCTTCATTATCTTCGCACACGGTGATCTCTTGCTCGCCAAGATACGCAAGGTCGCTGAGTCCATGGGTGCGACCATCTATCCCATCGACGTGAACGCCGACAAGCGCGCGGACGCCATGCGCGAAGTTTCTGGTCGTCTCGAGGACCTGCAGATCGTGCTGTACAACACTGGTGCGAACCGCAGGACGGCCCTTATGAGCATTGGCGAGAACCTTGCCAGCTGGCAGGACGTCGTTGAGAAGGAGAAGCTGATCTACGAGACGCTGAACCTGCTCAACTACGACGTCCGGCGCAAGACTCTCATTGCTGAGGGTTGGTGCCCTACTCGAGATATTGCCCAGATTCAGTTGGCCTTGCGTCATGCTACGGTGAGTTCCTTGCGATGTATTTGTCGGCGTCGCTCATCTCTGTGCTCAGGAGGAGTCTGGTACCAACGTTCCGCCGATCCTCCACGAACTGCGGACGAACCGCACGCCACCAACATTCCACCGGACGAACAAGTTCACGGAGGGCTTCCAGACCATCATGGATGCTTATGGTGTTGCTACATACCAGGAGGTGAACCCTGGTCTGTTCGCCGTCATCACTTTCCCCTTCTTGTTTGCTGTCATGTTCGGCGACATTGGTCACGGCTTCATCACGTTCGTCGCGGCCGCCTTCATGATCCTGTTTGAGAGAAAGTTGGGCAAGTCCGACTTGGGCGAGGTATGTATTGACAGTTACGTCACCTTCCCTACCGGCGCTGATTCCCGTGCCCCAGATTTTCGGCATGTTCTTCTTGTGAGTTGACCCTGGCACATCCCACGCTAACGGTGCTGACGTCGCCATAGCGGCCGGTACATCATCCTGCTCATGGGGGCTTTCTCCATGTATACCGGTTTCCTCTACAACGACATATTCTCCAAGTCCCTGCACCTCTTCCACTCGGGATGGTCGTGGCCGGAGCAGCGGGGTGACGACCCTGTTACTGCGATCACCAACGGACATACCTATCCGTTTGGCCTGGACCCGGCTTGGCATGGAGCCGAAAACCAGCTTCTTTTCACGAACTCGTACAAGATGAAGATGTCCATCGTGCTTGGTGTCATTCACGTGAGGGGAATTTCCTCGGATGCTTCCTAATATAGGCTGATGCGGGTGACCAGATGACCTTCGCGCTCTGTCTCCAAGTGCCCAACCACATCCGTTTCAAGCGATTCTCGGATATCTACACGAATTTCATCCCCCAGATGATCTTCCTGCAGTCCATCTTCGGGTACCTGGTCGTCTGCATCATCTACAAGTGGACCGTTGACTGGACGAAGGCGTCGACGCAGCCGCCGTCGCTGCTGAACATGCTGATCAGCATGGTGCTGTCGCCTGGCTCGGTTGACGCTGCTACGCAGCTGTACCCCGGCCAAAGCACGGTGCAGGTCATCCTTCTCTTGATGGCCGGAGTGTGCGTGCCCGTGCTTCTGATCACGAAGCCATACCTGCAGTGGAAGGAGATGCAGAAGATCCAGGGCCAGGGTTACATCGGCCTCGGAGCGGACGAAGCACCCCGCCACGTGGAGGACACGGACCTCGAAGGTGAGGAGGAGGGTAATGGGCGCGCGATCGTTGAAGCGAACGACGAGGAGGAGCATGTAAGTCTTTGTACGTCTCATCGCGGGCGCCTCGCTCACGCGATTGAATTGCAGGAGCATCACGACTTCAGCGAGGTTGTCGTGCATCAGGTCATTCATACGATTGAGTTCTGCCTGGGCTGTGTGTCGCACACCGCCTCGTACCTCCGTCTGTGGGCGTTGTCGCTTGCTCATGCCCAGCTCTCGGAGGTGCTGTGGGACATGACCATCGCGAACGTGCTGGGGATGACGGGCATTGTGGGGATGGTCGCGATCGCGGTGGTGGGCGTGATGTGGCTCGTGCTGACGGTGTTCATTCTGTGCATCATGGAGGTACGTGTTACGTCGGCGGGGCGATCCAAGATGGGTGCTGATCGCAGCGTTCGGCGGGCGCTATCTGATCGACACGGTTTAGGGTCTCTCTGCGTTCCTGCACGCGCTCCGGCTGCACTGGGTGGAGGGGAACAGCAAGCACTACGAAGCGGGCGGTTATGTGAGTGTGGACTTCATCTCCGGCCGTCCCGAGCGCGGGAAGGAGCATGCCGCTGACCGGGCTCCCACAGCAATTCGTGCCGTTGAGCTTCGCGCACCTGAACGAGAAGCAGTAAGTAAGCGGTGTCGGAGGCCGGGGGCACGGAAGAAGGGTGGACATCGGACAGTGCTCGGAGCTTGTGTAGCCCGTGTCGTCGTGTGTTGCGTAGCGCAATCGAGGCCCCTGCGGCCGCCCTTTGCTGGAGCGCGCAGGATCGGAGGCTGGACAGCAGCCAGGCATGTGCCAGGCAGGAGCCAGGGAAGTCCGGATGCGGGGGAGCGTTACCCCGCACTCGCCCGACGCCGATAAGCGCCCGAGATGACGGCCACAGGCCACGTGCGCCTGGTGCTTTTTTTCGCACTCCGCCCAGTGAACACCCGATATATAAAAACGGGGGCGACGGCGGTCGCAAACTCTATCCCCACTCTTTTCTTTCTTTCTTCTTTGTCCGATAGACGGTGCGTACATCGTCCCCTCCGTCCGTCCCGCCCTGCCCGACGCTGACGACCGCCCCCAGGCCTCCCGGCCAAATAGAAATAGAGTGATCTCCCGTCCTTGACGACCTTTTCTTGCGTTTCGCCGCGCTCTACTAGACCCCCGTCTACATCCGTATCATCCCCTAAGGTGAATACGCCCGGTGTCATCCCATCCATCCCCCCATCTCAAATGCCTCAACCCGCCGCCCAGACCCCCAAAATGCCCGCTACCACCGCCGCTGCTGCCCCCTCCATCCCCGACCCCGCTTCCCTCAAGGCTGCCGTCGCCCCCGCGCCCGGTCAGTTCGACGTCTCCGGCCTCTTCGTCGCCGACAAGGCCGCCCGTGCGGCCGCTGCGAGCCAGTTCGTCGCGCTCGCCCAAAATGATGGCCCCTCGGCCGTCAAGTCCACCGGCTTCACGGACGCCATCGTGAAGGCCCTTGGCGACAAGAAGTCCCCTGCTGCGCGTGAGGGCGCCGCGAACGCGGTTGCCGCCGTCGCTGCTTCCCCCGCGGTTCGTGCGCTCGAGCCGTACTTCATCGACTCGGGCCTCTACGCCGCGCTCCTCGAGACGTTCGCCGACAAGATGCCCGCTGTGCGGACCGCGGCGATCGACGCTGTCAAGGCTTACGCCTCAGCCATGAACCCGTGGGCGGCTGGTCTCGTTCTTCCCGCTCTTCTTCATGAAATCAAGACTGCCGGCAAGTGGCAGGTCAAGACTGGCTCGATCGTCGTCTTGAACCAGCTCGTTGTCTCGGCTCCCGTTCAGATGGCCAAGCTCACGCCCGAGATCGTCCCCGTCCTCTCTGAGGCGATCTGGGACACGAAGGCCGACGTGAAGAAGGCTGCGCGCGATTCGCTTGAGAAGGTCACGGCTCTCGTATCCAACAAGGACATAGAACGCTTTATTCCTGCTCTAATCAAGGCGCTAATCAACCCCGTCGAGGAGGTCCCTAATACCATCACGCTCCTCTCGGCCACCACTTTCGTTTCCGAGGTCGATTCTCCCACCCTTTCCCTCATGGTTCCGCTCTTGTCCCGTGGTCTCACTGAGAAGCTCACCGCGACGAAGCGTAAGGTCGCCGTCATCATCGACAACATGTCGAAGCTCGTCGACTCGGCCGTCACCGTCCGCCCCTTCATTCCTAAGCTCCTCCCCGGCCTGATCAAGGTCGAGAGCACGATTGGTGACCCCGAGGCGCGCAGCGTCGTTGCTCGCGCTATCGCTACCCTTCGCCAGGTCGGCGAGGTCCCCCACGGCGACGGCTCCGACCTTCCGCCTGTCAAGAAGGCTGACGAGAAGACGCTCGCGCACTCGCTCATCGGTCTCTACAAGAAGGCCGGCGCGAACCCCGTTCCCTCTGTCGCGGACGTCTCGACCATGTACGTCTCCAACCTCGCTGCCAACCTCGTCAACCAGAAGAACTTCGACGTCTCTGAGTGGCAGTTGCTCACGCCCTTCCTCGCTTTCCTCACGTCGTCGCCCGAGCCCGTGGCGATTGTCAACGAGTGGGTCGTCAAGTCGGCGACCGTCGGCGAGGAGGACGATGATGTTCCTGAGGACGAGGAGGAGGGCGAGGACCTGTGCAACTGCCAGTTCTCGCTCGCCTACGGTGCCAAGATTCTTCTCAACACGGCTACCCTCCGCCTCAAGCGTGGTCACCGCTACGGTCTCTGCGGTCGCAACGGTACCGGAAAGTCGACGCTCATGCGTGCGATCACGAACGGGTGTGTTTCGTCCCGTTTATTCGTTGGAATGCTTTCGCTGACGTCTGATGTCTTTCAGCCAAGTCGAGGGCTTCCCGTCTCCCGACGAGGTCCGCACGTTCTACGTCGAGCACGACATCGACGGTTCCGAGGCCGACACCACTATTCTTGACTTCATCGTCTCGGACACCCGTATCCAGGCCACGAAGGAGGAGATCATCGAGACCCTCGCTTCCGTCGGTTTCTCGGATGAGCGCCAGAAGAGCGCGATCGGCTCGCTCTCCGGTGGTTGGAAGATGAAGCTCGCGCTCGCTCGCGCCATGCTCTTCCGTGCGGACATTCTCCTACTTGATGAGCCCACCAACCACTTGGACGTTGTCAACGTCGCGTGGCTCGAGAACTACCTCACCGGCCTCAAGACCTGCACGTCGATCATCGTCTCGCACGACTCCGGCTTCTTGAACAACGTCATCACCGACGTGCTCCACCTCAACCGTTTCAAGCTCAAGCGCTACCGCGGTAACCTCGAGGCCTTCATGAAGGCCGTCCCCGAGGCGCGTTCGTACTACACGCTCGAGGCGCAGGAGGACTACCAGTTCAAGCTCCCCGACCCCCCGCTCCTCGAGGGTGTCAAGACCAAGGAGAAGTCCCTCCTCAAGATGCGCAAGGTCGGCTTCCAGTACCCCACGCAGACCGTCCAGCAGCTCTACGACATCACCCTCCAAATCTCGCTCTCGTCTCGTGTCGCCGTTCTCGGTCCCAACGGTTCCGGCAAGTCTACGCTCGTCAAGCTCCTCATTGGCGATTCGGAGCCGAACAAGGGCGGTGAGATCTGGAAGCACCCCAACTTGGTCATCGGTTACGTCGCGCAGCACGCGTTCCACCACATCGACCAGCACCTCGACAAGACCCCGCTCGAGTACATGCTGTGGCGTTACCAGACTGGTGAGGATCTCGAGGAGATGATGAAGGCGAGCCGTCAGATCACCGAGGAGGAGGCGAAGAAGATGAAGGACGGCTCCACCGTCGTCGTCGAGGGTCAGAAGCGCATCATCGACGAGATCGTCGGCCGCAAGAAGCTCAAGCAGTCGTACGAGTACGAGGTTTCGTTCAAGGGCATGTCCTCGTCCGAGAACATCTGGCTGCCGCGTGATGACCTCATCAAGCGCGGTTTCGAGAAGGTTCGTCTTTGTATCTCCTCTCGTCGTTGACGTCGCTTACGCCCTTGCTTCGTTTTCAGAAAGTCCTTGAGGTTGACACTCGCGAGGCCCAGCGCCTCGGTCTTCTCCGTCCTCTCGTTCGTCGGGAGATTGAGAAGCACTTCGCCGACTTCGGTCTCGAGGCCGAGTTCGTCTCGCACAACTCCATGCGTGGTCTCTCCGGTGGTCAGAAGGTCAAGGTCGTGCTCGGTGCTGCGACCTGGCGCCGGCCCCACGTCATCTGCCTGGACGAGCCGACGAACTACCTCGATCGTGAGTCGCTCGCCGCCCTCATCAAGGCGCTCAAGGAGTTCGAGGGTGGTGTGCTCGTCATCACGCACAACCGTGACTTCTCGGAGTCGCTGTGCACTGAGGTCTGGGCCATGCGTGACGGTCGTCTCGAGGCGTCCGGCCACAACTGGGTTGAGGGCCAGGGCTCCGGCCCCCGCATCGACAAGAAGGACGGAGAGGATGAGGATCAATACGACGCTATGGGTAACAAGATTGAGTCCAAGAAGACGAAGAAGCTGACGTCGTCGGAGGCACGCAAGCTCAAGAAGGAGCGCATGGCGCGCAAGAAGCGCGGTGAGGAAGTCACCGACGACGAGCTCTGAGCACGTCGCGTCGGTTGTCGCTCATATCCCCCTCCTCGCTGTTGTTATCTTATGTGTACCCTCGCTGTGTTCTCTATGGACGTGTCCCGGCTATATCAATGCTCCCTCTGTAGTCTTGTATCCTAGCTTAGTATTACGATCACGACTTTATGACATATGTTGTTTCTCACGAACTCTTCCGAGTGTGCTGCGCGCGCTGAGTTTGACTTGAACATGAGGTATAATGTCGTGATATCCGTGCAACGTCCGCAGCAGACGGCGATGCGTCTGGACCGTGGCTGCTTTGCATACCGCCGTCGCCAGGCGAAGCGGGGAAGCGGGAGAGCGGGAGAACGCCAAGCCGAACTGCCTCTCCGGCACTCGCGCCTCGCGCATCGAGGGTTGAACTCTGTTCACGTACTGCATCTCCCCCGCAGTCGCCCCCTTCTCTGCTATAACGCCCTCACCCCCGCGGCCCGTCTGTACTCTACTGCTTCTTCTTCTTCTTCTTCTACGCACACGTCCCCTCTAACGCTACACGACACGCGACCGCCATGCCATCCCTGCACGGATATCCGGACCACACTTTCGCGGTGTTCGCGCGCGACGCGAAGGATACGCTCACCCCGAACGAGACGCAGCGGAACACGCTCATCGTTGCGGGGTGTTATGTTATCGCGATCTTTATCCTTTGGTGCGCACCTTCTTTCGTTTGGCGGACAAGCAGGCTGACGGTGCTTGGGTCTTGTGTGCCCTGCGGGGTGGGGATGCTAGGCATGTGCCGTACCTCTCGATGATCAGTACGTCCCCTCTCTCTTTCCATATCGTTGTGAATTGTGAGGGTATTGACTGAGCTGCGCACGTCGTCCTTCGCAGTTTACCCGTTCAAGTGAGTGTTTGCTAGGTCCCGAGCTGAGGCTTCTGCGTTCCGGGGAGAACGATCGCGCTGCGGGCGCGAGAAGTTGAGAATCGCTGCTGATCATGTTCTTGTGTTGGGATATGAAGACTCTTGACGGTTGGGTTCCATGAGGTACGTCCACGTGCTGCTCTGCTGTGGTCGGTACGGCTGAGGGATGTTCTTTGATTCGTGGGTAGATGAGCCATGCGTTTGCGGGTGGTGAGTCTGGCGCCGTTTGCGGGTGATTGTGGAGGGAGACTGACGGTTGGCCGATCTGCAGTCCTCACGTGCGGGCACATCCACTCCATTGAACTGGATCGTGCGTATTTCGCATCTTCCCTGCCGTTCAATATGCCCTCGTCAACGGATGCTGATGCAGTGCTGGGTATGTAGCGGATGAGGGCGGTGCGACGCGCATGTCGGGCGGCATACCCTGGATAACGCTCCCCGCGGGCTACCTCGGCTCGTCCCTCATCGGCGCCGCGCTCATCGCGTGCGGGTTCGATACCAACGCGAGCAAAGTCGCGTCCCTCGTCATGGCCGCCTTCTTCATCTTCACCCTCTGGTGGGCGCGCCGGAACTGGCTGTAAGTCATCTTGTTTGGCGCTACATCCCTCCTCCGAGGTGGGCGGGACGCGGGACGCTGACGGTGCCGCGCGGACACAGGACGTGGCTGCTCATCCTCGGCATGTCGGGCCTCATCGTGCTGTTCTGGTTCGTTGCCGAGAGCGTGGCGCTACGATACTTCGTGAGTGCTCCTTCCATGCCTCTACGCGCCCCTCGGCGCGCTTGGCAGCGTCCTCATGGCCTCTCCTCAGGTACTCTTCATTGGCGTCATGTCCGACATGTACGTACTGTGGGACGTCGTCGGTGAGTCCCCCACTTTCCTCTCTCCCGCTTCCACCCCGCCAGTTGCTCAACCCGCACGTTCCGGGCGTGTAGATGACACGATCGCGCGCAAAGTGAACGGCTCCGACGCGTCCGCGTTCGCCGACGTCTGCGGATGTTGCCCTTCCCAAGGTACGTCAACTTCTCGTTGCTCCAAGCGAGTAGTATCCGTGCTGACGCCCATTGCTTCACACAGTCTGGGGCGTCATCTGGCTCATCCAGGCCTGCGCGTTCTTCGCTGCCGGCCTCATCGTCGGCATCGCCGCGTTCAAGGTGCGTCCCTCTCGAATTCCCTCTATTGTCACCCGATGTGCACGTCGCTGACTGCCGATCCCTTTCCCCCTTCCCGCAGGAGTCCGCAGAGCAACAGAAGGAAGACTCGTCGCACTTCCTCGGGGTGCCAGGCTCGAGCGGCGCACTCGGTCTCCCGCCCGCATCGTGGACGATGCTCCTGTGCGCCGCGGCGACGGGCGCGGTGCTCTTCAGGCGATGGTAGGCTTGCCCCTCCCCTGAGGCTGTGATCTATGTGTGACTGCGTCTCCCGACTGGGATGAACGGACGCTTAGATGTTGTAGCGTGCTGTGGAGTATGTACTTTGTTTTTGTGTAATGGACTGCTTTCTTGCTTTACGTTCTCGAGATTCGCGCTAAAAGTAGCTGCTTGGCTGGAATGCCTTACGCATCGACCGTTGTAAAGGACTGGCGCGTCTGATTTGGAGTGTACAGCTGAGCGTGTTTGAAGAAGCGTATGGTCGAGCGCAAGTACGGCAATGAGCCTTTGTTGCAGCCAATTGCAGCCTGTGGCTCTTCGCGAACTGTGTTCGTGTTTGGCGCCCATACTTGCTCATGTGATCGCACAGACGCGTCAGGACGCGTCGCGTTCGAAGCTTGAACTTGATCCACATTCTTCCATAGACCTTGCCGGTTACATCTCGAGAGCTTCGAATGCCTGCTGCAAAATCTGGTGGTACTGCGCGAGCCAAGGCCAAGGCATGGTTCTTCGCCCCTTGTTAACGTGCGCCGCAGGCTGACCATCAGCATCTTACGTCCAGGCTGCGCCTCGTCAAAAGCCGTACAACCGTACGCAACGTCCGCGCTGTAAGGCGGACCAGTCTGCATCGAATCAACATCTATCTACGTCCACGCCTCTCAAAGCATCGTCCTTCTCAGCCTCTTCCATCACCATTGCTCACCCATCTACTTCTGCCACAGAGGCTACTAAGGAGCCACCTTTCAGCGCAAAGGCGCCGCGGCGCGAAACATGCATCCAGTTGATACAAAAGTGGAAGCCAGACTACGTCCACAAGGAAGACTTTGTCACTTTGAACCTCTCTCACTGGACAACGCGTCCGCCTTGTATTACGGACGCCGATATCGAGGAATATTTGGAATTTTTCCGGGAAGGCATGGATCCAGACGATCTAGAGCAAAATGCAAAGGAGATGCTGGATGAGCTGGTGGAATATACCGGCGTGAGTACCACATTTCCGGCCACCGTATGTGTCACCGTTGCGACTTCGTGTATGCTGTCAGCGAAAGCCGTCACCAACCACACCACACGTTTACACACGCCCAATCCCGGACAGTGAATATTCAATCCGTCTGTTTCCTGGCTCGTACGCGAGCCAAGAATGGGGCATGGATTTCGTGGAGACAGCGTCTGCAACGCCCGTCAACTCCCCCTTCGAGTACGAGCTGTGGTCTATCCCGGGCCCTGACTCTCCGTCTCTTTATCCTGGCCTCACCATACGCCTGAGCTCATTTGAAAGGTGTTTTGGGATCCCACAAGAGAACATTCATCCTGGCGAAGAAAGATTCCTGCTACGGGACGGTCAGACGTGTCTGCTGAAGCGTCCGGGAAAGGAGGACATTCGTTTCAACGTCCCCTTGCGTCGCGAGAAGCCCCCTGTTGAGGAACCGAGAGTGGCTGTCATCCAATTCCCTCGGGTGTTGGAGGCTTAATTATTGTCATTGTATCATGTTCCAGCAGGGCCTTGTCCCTTTGGGTTGCCCGCCTGTATTTCATAACGGTCACATCGGCCTACATGCTCATGTCCTTCGTCAGACGATGGGGATTCGCGAAACATCAGAGACTCTCAGGGTGCTTCTTTGGCGGCGTTCCAGGTTCAAACAGTTTGTTATACCTGTTATCTGCGTCTCATGTGTGCCACGCCTACAGAGGGCACCCTACAACATGTAATGGGAACGTCATCAGAGAGATGAGCAGCCTTGAAATTAGAACGATGTATGTACAGTAAGCGACAAACTCTTGAGGGCCTAGGCACACTGAGGCATTCGACAGAGCGAGGATCACTCCTCCAATACCCGAGGAAAGTCGAGCATGATAATGCCTGCCAGCTGGTCTCGGTTTCTCTTCTCACGGCGGAGCGGAACGCGGAAACACAGGTCTTGCTTTCCAGGACGCTTTAGCAAACACATCTGACCATCTCGGAGAAGAAACTTCTCCTCTCCAGGACGAATCTTGTCTTGCGCAATGCCATGGCATCGTTCCATGGAAGAGAGTCGCCCTGTGAGGCCAAGCTGGAGATGAGGTGCGTCGGGATCTGGGATGGACCATAGCTCATGTTCGAAAGGAGAATTGACTGGGTTTCCGGACACCGTTTCTACAAAGTCCATGGCCCATTGTTGGGCCTGATACGACCCGGGGAAGAGGCGGATAGAGTATGGCGTATCCGGGATGAGCTGTGTGTAGACGTGCCGTGTGTCGGGCCCCGGCTTTTGCTAGTAGAGGAACGCGCGTCATTAACGATACGGTGGATCGAAGGGAGTAAAGCTTACCCCGGTCGACTCAGTCAGCACATCGAGGAGTCGCTTCGCTTTCTCCCGTCTAGCCTCGACGTTTCGATATATACGCCTAAAATCGTCCAAATAAGCTTCGACATCGGCATCTGTGGGGTGATCCGGGCGTGTGAGCCAAGTCCCTAGATTAAGAGTGATAAAATCATCCTCGTGGACGTAGTCGGGCTTCCACTTTCGAATCGAGGCGATGCAGACTTCGCGCACAGATATGTACACGCGGAAGGACGATGTGGTGGAGGTATTCGGTGACGTCGTAGAACACGGGTTGAGAGAAGATGAAACCAAGGCAGAAGATGTAGGATCGGGTGACGAATTTGAAGAAGTGGAGGAACTGCTCTTGTCAGCCTTGCGACGTGGACGCTGCGATCCATCGTACGGTTTGGTGCTGCGGGGTGTGGCCTGAACTCAATATGTTAGCGGTAATGAGAGAGCATTGTGAGGAAAGTGCCTCGCCTTGGGCTTGAATTTGGCGGTCCCACTAGACTTTGCAGGAGGCATACGAGATTTAGAGATAGAACTGAACTTTAGCAAAGTAAGCAGACAGCATGGTATGAGTTGAAGACACGTTCCGAACGTGCGAGTGACGCGACGCGTCCGTTTCACCCGAAGAGTCACGTGAGCTAATGTTTGGAACACGGGCGCCAATTGAGATTGAGTCAGGGGTTTTTGACGTGGCGGCCGTACCCTTGATCTCATACTTATACCTGGTTCAGTGCTCCCTTAACAAAGTTTTAACGTTCAGCATCGACCTACAACAATATAGCAGCATCTGCCTATTCTCTTTTGGACTCGTTCCGAACAAGACGTCTTTGCCGGCCCAAGTGGGCCACTCGTCGAACTTGGTTATACGTGGGCCCTGGTCTTCATATTCTTCATCTCATACATATCACGTCTACCTTTCAACCATCCACCAAGACGTCTTTTTATAATGTCTGCCGTGAACACAACATCTGACCCTATGGTCGTAAGACGTTCCTTTGATGACCACCTCCCCAACGGGCCGCTGACCCTTTTTCGGGATCAGGAGGCTATGACAGTCCTAGAACCTATGACGATTCTCATCAAGGGAGACGCGGGAACGCAGTCGATGCGCACAATGTGCGCTCGCTCCAACAGAATCCACTTCCCAAACTTCGATGCGAGGGACGATTTCGAGATGATCACCCTATTTTCGGCCGGCGCCACATCTGGGCTCGACGAGAGCTCGTCTGCAGAGGAGATTCGCGCCTGGCTGGACGAGCGGTGGGCGGAGGAACTGCGAGCTTACAGCTCGCGTGAGGTTGTTCTGAAGCAGACAGCGCTGTTGCTCGACACGCCCATCGACGGGGGCATCATCACCGGGGTATGTTCCCCCTCCTTTGGCTTCGAGCTACACCCTTAACTAGAGCTGACAATGCGTTCCGCCCGACATGCAGGAAAAACCACAGCAAGGGACGGACGTATCTGACCCGTGTGTGCGAGTCGTGCCCCTACCGGGGAACGATTACTCGCTCCGGCTCTTCCCTGGGTCCCTTCGCCTGCGCGAGTACTGCGTCGACTTCGTTTCCGCCTCAGTGCCATCGTTGCCCGTCGATGAGCCGTTTGCGCACTGCATCCTGTACGCACCAAGCCTGTGGGGTGGCCCCGAACTGGCGCCGCTGCAAACGGCGGAGGCTGCGGCGGACATCCCTGTCGCTCAGAGACGCAAGGGCCAGCAGAAGTTCATTCTGAGGGATGGCTTGACGTGCTTCCTCGCACGACCGGGGATGCAGATGGTCCGGTTCACCGTGCCACGACGCGTAGTCGACGGAGTAAATGCGGATTCCCAAACGGCGACACGGTTATTCAATGGTCGGCCGGTCACTGTTGTCCGACTGAACGAGCCTGAGACTATAGAGGTCCTCCAGTAAAACTGCAGGATTGGCTCGCTTTCGTAGAGTTAGCTGACACCTGGACGAGTAGAACATATATTCGTATTGTGCAAAGCATGCTGCCTGGAAATAACATCCGGATGGTAATCACGGATCACATACAGTCGTTCTTCCACATCTCAGTAATTCATGCGGCTTCTTCCCAACCACGCTGCGCCACCGACACTCCCTCAGATATTACTGTGTGCTCAGAATCAGCGTCGGCTTCGTTGCCATATAGCACACCCATAAAGTCGAAGGTGTTGAGCATCTCGTTTTCTGTATCCGTGCCAACTCCGCTCGCTATGTCCGAATCCAGGTTGTGTGTAGATGGCATCGCACGGGTGGAGTGTATGTCGGCAATACGCGAGCGTACGGAGAGCACGTCGGACATGACGCGAGAGAGCCCATGTGCACCGACGCTCGGTGTCCTATCTTCGCTAGGATTTTCGGAGAGGTAGAGTCCACGTATTTCAAGTATAGATCTTAACAGAAAGATGACTGCAAGCCTATAGCAGGAAATCAGTCATGTGCAGGAGTCACTCGGACTGGTCTGGAGGACAGAAAAAGAATTGAGGGACACGTACACCGGGCTCAAGTATTCCAAGAGCAGTACCATAATCACTGGCTGCTCGCAAATAAAGAAAAGGAGGCAGTGTCAGGATGCTGAGTCCCAGGCAACACATTGGAGGAGGGACAGATTACGAGACTGGTGAACCCCCAAGCGATCGACACACTTTGAGCTACGAGCCCTAGGCTACGCGAATAAGTAAAATCAGCGTGTGTTCTGTGAAAGACTTTCACAGCCTCTCTCATTGTTCGAGAGTTGTCGGAAGAAACGTACAGAAATTGAATTATCCCTGCGGGGAACATGGCTTTCAGTATGTACGCACTTCTGAAGGACCAAGGAAGGGCTCACCATCCTTGAGGAGAAAGGTCGCAATGGGTGTACGTATCCCAACCTTCTTGGCTTCTCTTACGATGCTGATTGTCTTCACCCAAGTCATTGCGATTAGGATCGTGTTACAAGTGATCATCGCAATAGGGGCAGCTATAAAAACTGTAAATAGCGTGCATGTTAATTATCACACCATGACCGGACGTGACAATACCGCTTACATCTGCGTTTGCACCAAACGTCCAGGAATCAGCTGTCAACGAGAACAGCCAGGGTAAGATCTGCATTGCGACTTACGCCAAAAGCTGTTTGTCGGATATATTTTCCCCGGTCATCACAGTACCGCAACCCCAAGGAGGTCCCTTCTGTACAGCAGAGAAATGTATTTCTTCGCACTGCGTTGAGAATGGTTAGCAATCTATTTGAATAATGCATTGGGAGAGAAATAGACACCAACGAGGAATAGAACGGGTCTCACTAGGGAGAGGGGGATGACCACGACCAGAGGCTTCCAGTCACAATTCCAGATGGCATATACACGGAGGGCCGTGAAAGCTGAACAGTTAAAGCCGTTGAGGAGTTTGAGCGCGTAGTCTGTGTGGGCAATCCCAGCACACGTCTATCGATAAATATTACCGCTGGCTCTGGGGAATTACTTGGAAGAGAGCGTACATTGTCGTTTGATTTGAGAACAAATACTTCGAGAAGAACGAAGACACTATCAATGAGCGCAACGTAGCGCGTCAGGAGGAAGATGAACGTAACGCCCGAGAACCTGCGATGCCAGATTCGTTGAATCTCCGAATGGA
Organism: Grammothele lineata; assembly: GCA_002150815.3. NCBI lineage: Eukaryota > Fungi > Basidiomycota > Agaricomycetes > Polyporales > Polyporaceae > Grammothele > Grammothele lineata. Next base: position 513,866 of record NDFF03000317.1, on the reverse strand, counting down.
AGGTGAGTATATAGTCGAGCCACAGCAGAGCTGCACGCGATCCGGTCAAAATATGTTGCCTGCTTTGATGAATCGCTCGTGGCTATACCTGTCGCTGCGACAATGCAGTATTTCCCGAGAATCCTACAGAGTGCTAATAGGTAAGGGCCGTGAGTTCTGATGATCCTATAACTGAGAAACTTACACCGCTGGGTAATTGTTTGAAGTAAGATCTTTACCCACCATGACTATGTACGAGAAATTCGAGTATGAAACAACATAGAGCTCGATGGAGGTCGTCGCGTTGTGTGCCAGAGAGTCCTCAAGCTCAAGGGGTGAACCTGATACTACCCAAACTGTCTTCTGTAAAAGTATATCAATATGAAGCAACCTAGATGGATATTCACACACACACCGCTGCTCACGAACGCTGATATCGTGAAACGTAATCTCGGATTGCCTGTAGTGATCCAAAGGCGGATAGATGACCCTGCCTATTAATGTGGATGAGCATAGCGTTGCGGGCTCGCTGCTCGGATGGCACTGGTCTCGAGGACAACGATTAACTGGTAGGGTACACATTCGGGGAGCCCAGGCGGTCTCAGCATATAGTATGAGTAGTCTGGGGACGTGTGAACCAGGATCAAAAGGGAAACAAATCAGAGAACCATTTCGAAGGTACGCATGCGCGCTCACTAAGAATAAATGTGGTTCATGGCGGCAAAGGTGGCCATCGCGATATTGAAGGCAGATATCCGGATTCCCCCCCCGGGAAGCTCATACATTCAAGATAATTGGCGGTCATTCCACCCTCATTCTATCCTCGTTACTAGCCCCTTTCTCTCTAATTCCACTCCTCCAGCTTTACGGTGCTCCTCTACGACAACTGTTCTACCTCGTCTACACGCTCGACATCAACCTCGGTCCTGGCTTGGGGACCTCGTATCGGGTTTACGGGAATGCAGGCTTCTTCCTCTCTCCCAGTTCCGCCACTAGTCGCCGTCACCGCTCCCAAGGAGAGACCCGTCAAAAGTCTCGCGTCACCGTTAGGGTCGTAGCGCCGGGAGCGCACGAACACGATGTCCGACATAGCTCCCGAGACCCAGCCTCCTCCGATGCTCAGCATATCTTCTTGGGGACATTCGGCCAAGTAAAGCCTCCGCAGGTTGAGGATGGATCGTGAGAGCAAAATAGGGTATAGCCTGCAGCGAGTAAGCCGTGTATGAGCTGCCAGTGCGCGCAGGATTGAGATGTTCGCAAGAGGAAAACAATGAGTACGCACACCTTGCCAAACCATGAGAAGAAATTAGGCCACAAGAGGATGCTCTGAGAAGCGAGGAGTCAATAAAGAAGATACCAGATCATCATAGGTAAGATGAGCCGCAGGTGGGAGCGTACTTACATCCGCACCGATAAAATCCGTCGCGGTTGGGATTACTCGGAACAGCATTACAAACCTACGAGACTCAGCAGAATCAATACGCGTTTCAAAGATGAATAACATGGCCGTAAATTGGGAGGAGGCACGAGCTACATACAAGAAATATATCGTGCCTGTGTAAAACATTAGTTAGCATGAATTTAGGAAGATAGGAAGAAGAACGAACCGTCTCGGAAGAGAAGAAAGGCGAGCGACATGCGCGGAATTCTACATCTGATTGAAAATTCCTTGACGATAGTGAAAGTCTTGACCCAAATCAGTACGATGAGTATAGCGTCGCCAGCAATGGCCACGGTGTTCGACACTATCACGACTGAAGGGGGACAGCATATGATTCGGGGTGAGAGGACTCCTATATGGTAGATCATCAAGGCTTACAGCTATGTTTAAAGAATTAGTTCATTTTAGACAGCACAAACATGGACACATCAACTCACGGCTCAAGTAACTCAAGAGTTGTCGACGGCACCTCTAAAAAACAGCCTAAGCCTGCGAATGCGACTGGTGTGTATATCCTGTCTTCAAACTATGATGGGGTGAGTGTAGACCGCAGTCAAGCACACCAAAATGGGACACTAACAAGGACTAGGGCGGGCCTCAAGAGTGAGATGGGGAGGATGATGACGAACGGTCTCCAATCACAGTTCCACATGGCATAGGTATGTGCTGCGATGAAAGCAGAAGTGCTGATGGTCATCAGAAATGCAAGTATGCTGCCCGTGTGAGAAACCCCGCCGCAAGCCTATAGAAGAGAATCAACACTTGTCTCATGAGACGGCTTGTGAAGAAATATACTGTGATACTCGGATTTCGGATGAAGAGACCTGATACAGCAAAACCACTCTCCGCAAGAGCGCTGTACCTTCCTAGGAGAAAGATGACTGTGATCAAAGACAGCTTGCCCCGCCAGATATACTCGACTTCCGCAGTGAAGGTGAGAGAGAAGTCGAACCACAGCAAGACTGGAATTATGCCTCAGATTTCCTATACAAGCGGGGGATCGAATGAAAGCACCTGCGGACGATAAGATCCCATAGGTTTCAAGTGTACTAGTGGGACATCCCTTTCATGAGCAGCGAGGCGCATACTAGCAGTCGAGACGAGGCACTTACTTGTTCCAATACCAACCTGAGAATGACTCATCGGTACTCATCCTGATGATATCAGGAGACGATCTCTGTCTCTGGGCGTGATGATGGCAGCTGAGGTCGCGTTACGTGGGAACCTCTGGGGGAAGCGAAAGACCGAAGTAGAGAAAGGAAGAACGGCTTGTTGTGCGGACGTTCCGTCTCACGAGGATATATACGTGCTACCCCTTGAAAGGCGCCGTGCTCCTCCATATCAGAGAAGAATGGGTCGCAGTCATTGGGTCCAGCGTATGAGCTTTGGAACAGGCTCAAACGGAGAATCGCACTGGCCGAGGACCCTGTACGTGCACCTGGAAACGGGAGAAGTAACTTCCAGTACTTCCGAGTCTTCAAAGTCAGATGTGGTACTCGTAAGGAATGAAGTACTGATTTTGAACAAGGGACAGACCTTCGAATAATTAGAAGTTGGGTAAACAGATAGAGGTGGAGTAGATGGCCCAGAGAGGCAGTGTGCATACTTAGAGCGTTAGCACTCGTACGACTGCAGCATAGCTAGTTCAATCTAGGCGTTAAACATAATAAGTTAGTTGAAATCTATGACCAAGACGATATTCTCACAGGCAGGAGAGAAGAGGCGAATCCGTAGTGGATTTTCAAGGCAACCCTTTGAGCCGTTGGACTCCAAGGCTTGGACTCGCAGCCGCCCGAGCTGACAGTGCCCTTGGCAGATCTGGCGACTGAAACATTACGAAGCGCATAGATAGCCACATTGCTGTAGTCTTCCCTGCACCTTCGTTGACAGTGTGAGATGAGAAGACGTCCGAGTTCGAATCGAAGCCCAGCCTGTCAGCGCTTCAGCGCTCACTGGCCCCATCGATATCCGGCGCCTGAAATTGGTTCGTTCTTCTCGCCGAGCGACGGGCTAGGCTCGCCTGATACGCCTACTCGCCCCAACCACTACCACAAATCATAGGTGGCACAACAGTAACAGATCATAGGCCATTGGGAAGACAACGTAGATACACGCCGAGACACATGAGAAGCACAAGACACAAAATCCCAAGAGAGACGGAAAGACGAGGACGGACGTAAAGTACTAGGGGGTGGGAAATACGAGGTTCTGGAATAGTGGGTCAGTGTAAATGTTATGAACGCGTCCGAGCTCATATGATCGTTCCCGGACTGAACGCTGTGTGTCGATGATCCCCACAGGTTAATGATGCCTATCTCCTAGGCTGACTTCTACCCGTCTTCGTCAACGATGATCCCGGGGCTTGAGCAGGAAGCGATCGCGTTATTAGGGTTATCTGGCGAGGGGCGTGAGCGCGCGTGGGGCACGGACTTTGAAGATAATCGGTTTGATACTAACATACAGAATCTAGCCGGAAATAACACTACCCGGGGTCCTATGGAGTGACGGGAGGGGGGAGATAAAGAGCGCCTTGAATCAATGTGAGGAAATAGGATGTTCCATCTATAGACATCTACCGTGTATACCTTTCCTTGCGAAGAGGCCCCCAAGATGGAGACGGGTGAGAAAAACGAACTACCCTGCTAGCTGCAGCAGCGCTCTCGCCGAAGTCGTTCTACCATAAGGAAGGAGACTAGATGCGGAGCAGTCCAGGAGGCCCCGGAAGTGCGCAGCATTCACGTCAGAACGCGCAGTAAACCGTAGGTAGCTACTGTCACTCACGGACAAGCTGATCAAGGACATCGACCGTCCAAGAGAGGTCGACTTCCAGATACGGATGCTGCGACATGCGCAGGACGTGCAGGTACCGCTTTTCCTTGTGGAATGCTGCCACCGGCCGCTCGGGGTGGTCCTCACGAATGAGCTGATGGGCAGGCGGGAGGCGGTAAGCCGAACGTAACTTCCTCGAGACGCTAGAAGACGTACCTCTAGTCGTCTCTTGTCAGCGTACCAAGTATAACGTTTTCCGTCCTTTCCTCGGAACCATGCCCGCCTGCAGAAACAGCTGCGTTCAGTTTCAAAGACCATTGTCAGCCGGAGAGAAAATACTGACACATCATCATTCTGCTCCGGACCTTCTATTGGCGGCGCAAGATGAACTGCACCGCTCATACCGGCGGAACTTGGCCCGGGCTCTCCTCTAGATCCCCACCGACCGTATCCCGTCACGTCGCCATCCAACCGCCCTTGTGCCTTCCTTTCACCGCTGCTCTTCTCCCTCCCTCTCCACGCTGGCTCCTGTTCGGTGATCTTCTGTCTTGGCTCGAAGTTCTCCTCACTTTTCCTATCCTCCTGGTCTCGCTCACCCACTTTCTCAGCGTTACTGCCGACCTTCCCCTCCTTCCAGCCCTTCTTTTCATCCCTTACGCCACCAACCCATCTGCCGCCTCTCCCATCTCCATCGATGGCGCCCCCATCTTCCTCGACGTGCAGAAACTCATCCACCGCCCTAAACTCCCCCTTGCCATACATCCTCACCGCCACGACCCTCTTCAGCTCCTCCTCCTTCCCTTTTCCCTTCCCCTTCGCGGCGCCCTTCCCGCCCGCATCGCGCGCATGGCCATTGAGGAGCTCCGCAATAGGCGCGAACGCAGCGCTGCGCGGCTCGAGGCGGCTCACGCGCGTCCGGTGGCGCTCCCACGGGTACGTGAGCACCTCGTAGTAGTGCGCGTCCGCGGCGTCCGCGAGCACGACGTTCCGCAGCGACGTCGTCGTCAGCACGAGGAAGAGTTTGTTGCGCGCCCCGGGCCCGCCGGATGAGGTCGAGGGGGATAGGCGGGGATCGGAGCGGATGTGATAGACCGAGCCCATCGAGTCCCGGTACTGAGAGAAAGATAGTGTGGTGGTGTAGGAGGTCGAAGGAGGGGCCGTCTAGTAGGAGTGCGCGAAATAGGAGTAGGACCGTTGGAGGGGAGCGATGGTTAACGTTTGGAACGGCGCTGCGGAGGGTGTGGGTCCTGAGCGGCGACGACAAGCCGGCGCGGGGGCCAAGAAACGAAGCGAGGATATTCAAGGAATCGAGATCGCTCCACCGGACGAGGTCGCGTCCGCCAAGCGACGGTATCGACGTCGGCCAAGGAACCCAACGAGCGGTTTGTCCGGGGCCGTTGGCACTTGAAGTTTGGGGTCCACGTCGACGGTCGAGCAGCAGGAAGGCCCTCTCTCTTCCTCGCACCGGGGCGGGGGCTCGCGCACTTTATCGTGCGGATTGGCGCCACCCTATGCGCGCGCACGATGCGGTCATGCCCGCGGGGATCTGCGCCCACGCCGAGCCAGTGCCGAGCCCTGTCGCGCGAGGTGAGAACATGTCGCCATCCTCGACTTCACCCAAAACCACAGGACGCTCCACTCACCGGCTGTATGGTGTACCCGGATGTCGCTGTGGGAAGAGCGTCAGAGCAGCGCAGAGTTAGTTCCCAGCGCATGCGGCGCGCGGAGGCGTCTCGCCATGGAAACCTACACACACACGTCGAAGCACGCGCCGGACGGTGGTAGGACGGACACTGTCAAAGTGAAATGCGTGGTCTAGTCCATTGATGATGAAGGTAGTAGATGTAGTGGTACATTTTGGTTGATGCGTCGTCCTATGCAAGAAAAATGCGACCAGTCTATGTCGAAGCTCAATACACACCATTCACATGCCCATCCTCGCCCCAGTCGCCGAAGAGGAGCGAGATGCTCTCGCCGTTGTGCGTCCGGCGGATGCTCTCCGCGATCGTAGGGCTCACGTCAATCGTGACGAGCTTCGAGCACGCCGCCTCGTGCGATTTCTGCGGCACAGTATTGGTCACCTGCGGGTGGCGGCGCGTGAGATTCGAGGCAAATGAGGCAGTACCCAGCTCAACACATGCCGAGCTCGGCGGCCGTGCTGGAGAGCTGGGCGCAGAAGAAGCACGCACCACCAGGTGCTCAATCGGGAGCCCTTCGATCATCTTCATGTTGGTCTCCGACAGTAAACCTGCGGACATGGTTCGCAATTAAGGAAGCTACGCACACAAGGCACGAAAGAAGCACGTACCGTGGGAGACGATGGCATAGACCTTTTTCGCACCGTTATCTACGAGCGAACGGGCGGCCAGTGCGAGAGTGTTGCCGGTATCGATCATATCGTCAACGAGGATCGCAACCTTGTCCCGAACATCGCCGACGAGGACCTCCATCCTGTCCGGGCCGTCGTCCTGCTTCCGTTTCCGTTCGCGGTGGATCAGCGCGAATTCCACGTTGAGCTTGTCCGCTATAGCCGTCACCCTTCCATCGACGTCAGCATGCGCAAATCCATATAGAACGTGCGGGGGAGGGACCGTGCTTGACCGCGCAAACAGCGAGTCGCTCGTCGTTCGGTGCTACGCAGACGCCATATTCACGTGCTACTTGTCAAGCCAAAAAAAGAGCACGTGCCGGCTTGGGCGGCGTCCCTCCCTCCCCGCAGAACTCCCGGAACAGTAACGGGACACTCACCGCTTGGCCCCTCCAGCATCGGGACTGACGATGATGCTGTTTTTCCAACCCTCGATGTTCCGCTTGATGTAGTTGATCATGAGCGGCTCCGAGTAAAGGTTATCGACGGGAAAGTCGAAGAAGCCCTGGATCTGGCTCGCGTGGAGGTCCATCGTGATGACATGGTCGCAGCCGGCGACGGCGAGCATGTTGGCGACGAGCTTCGCCGTAATCGGCGCGCGGCTCTTGTCCTTCTTGTCCATGCGGGCGTAGGGGAAGCAGGGGATGACGGCGGTGATTCGCCGGGCGGACGCGCCCTTGCAAGCGGAGATGAGGATGAGGAGCTCCATGAGGTTGTCGTTGACGTCCGTGCAGCCCGTCTGGATGATGTACACGTCCTCGTCACGGACGGACTCGGAGATCTTGACGTTGATCTCGCCATTGGAGAACTTCTTGACCGTGCACGGCGTAAGGGGCACGTTCAGCCTGGGGGTTGGGGTAAGGACGACTGCGCCGGGACGAGCGGCGGGGTCGAATGGAAGACAGAAGCTCACCGCTCGACCACGGCCTGGGCGAGCCCGGGGTGCGAGTTGCCTGCACCACGGCAGGGCCAGTCAGCTCCCCGGACGAAAAACTGCACGCGACAGAGAGGGGACGCACCGGTGAGGATCCTGACAGAGTTCCCGCGCAACATGGTGTCTCCAGGGATGTTTCAAGAAAGATTAGTTCATATAGAGGGTATAGTAGGCGATGTGGGGGAGAGGGAGAGAGGGTGGAGGAAGGGGGAGTTGGTGGAGGCAGAGAGCGCAGAGGTGGAGAAATCATAAACGGGCCTCGGCGCTCCGCAATTCTCGCAACTTCCTTGTTTGTCCGTCGTAAACACATCACCCACGTGCGATGACTCCGGCGCCAACAGCTGCGGACCAATGGGAGACGAGAATTTGGAGGCGTACCTGGGCTACAACGTCTCGGCCGGCGACCAGGACAGCCTCTCCCCAAACCTTCCGCAGACGCTACACAGTCCCGCATAAGTCCCCCAGAGGCAGCCTTGGGTGTATTACACGTAAACTGAGCCGACAGCTGTCGGACCACAAACGTGTATGGATGTATTCTCCCAGAACTACACCCTATCACGACGGAGGTACGCGAATGGTGATATTCTCTACAACGTATTCCGAGTCCGCGTAGCCCAGCAGCTGAGCAATCTGCGAACTGAAAAGCGGAGAGTATCGTCAGCGTATACCGTAGGACGCAACTATGACACGATTGCACTTTACCTTTTAAGCCCCTTCACCCTGTCAATCTGCGCCGAGTTATAGTTCGCCAACCCCCGTCCAACCTCCTCCAGCTCCCACTCCGCCATATCCGCGTCCGCAGTCCGCTCAATAACCACGGTGTCGTCCTCTGGCAACGCCCGCAGCGTCGTCGACGGCGTGGCGTCCGCGTCCGCGTCAACAGGCACGAACCCCTCCAGCGCGGACGCAATCGACGAGATGGACGAGCTCAGCGACGCCGCCGCAGATATCTCCGGGGTGTTCGGTACCGTCTCGACCACGAACGCAGATACCGCCGCGCCCCGCACCGAGACAGGGCTCGCCTCCGCCGAGCTGCTACCGCCCTCCACGAGCGCCGCTTCCGACGCCACCGCCGCTGCTTCGCTTGGGGAGCGCTTCCGAACGACGATGCGTACCGCCTGGCCTGACGCGAACGCCCCGCGGATTGCAACGACGCCCGCAGCGAGCAGGCGCCCGCCTGACTCACGCTTCGAGAGGACGTGGTGCGCTCCCCTGTCGATGACGACGCTCCCTGAAGGATAGAGCGTGTCTCGGGTCCAGGACTTGAGATCCCGTAGTGGCGCGACGGAGGGTACGAAGACCGTGTGTGGTGGACGGATAAGGTTCAAGGGAAGCGATGGGGTTGAGCTGGAGCTTGATGGAAAGCCGGCGGTGGATGGGGTGGGCGTGATCGATGAGAACTCGCTCAGAGGACGGGTGCTTGGAGTGGGGGTGATGAGAGGCGTGGGTTCCGGGCTTGCACGCCCGGATGGCGGAGCCGTGAGGGGGGTATTCGAGCCGGACTTGAGTTGCAAGTTGTACTCGATGATTTTGAAGATGTTCGTCGGGTCCTTGCTTGACGTGACGATCGTCGTCACGCCCGCTGCAGTCGCAATGTCCGCCGCAATAAGTTTTGTCTCCATTCCTCCTGTACCCAGACTTGAGCCGAGCGTAGTCGTACTGACTGTATGCAGACGTCAGCATGCGTTAAGTTGTTAGCAAGAGAATGACATACCTCGCGACCGTATCTCATCCACTGAAGACACCACGTCTATTCGTGAGGCATTTGGGTCTTTTCGTGGGTTGGAGGTGTACAAGCCGTCAACGTCGGTCAGAAGAAACAGGTAGTCCGCGTGGATCATCGACGAAGTGATTGCTGATAGTGTATCATTATCACCAAATTTGATCTCCTACATGCATTATGAGCATCGTGAGGGGAGAAGGGGGAGCGCTTCCAACGGAAGAGGAAGGAAATGAAAGAAAAACCCAGGAGAACAGAGACACTCACGCTGACGGATACCGTATCGTTCTCGTTCACGATAGGCACGACCCCCATTGAAAGCAACTCCTTGAACGTATTCACTGCATTGAGGTATCGTGTTCGCTACTCCCACTAAGTACTCACGGGATCCGTTGAAAAAGCGAATAACGTACGTCGGATATGTCCCCTCTTGTGAGCAAAATTTGCGCAATAGGCTGTCCGACCTGACCGAACAAGTTGTCCCACAGCGCGATGAGCCGTCCCTGCCCTATCGCAGCGAGTGCCTGCGCCCCATCCCACAATTAGCCTTCTGCATCGCCCATCCTCAAACAGCGACCAATGCATCTTACCTGCTTTTTCGACAGGCTTTTCGGCTTATTCGCGACGTCCATGCGCTTGAGCCCAACACCAATCGCACCCGAGCTAACGAGCACAACCTTGTGGCCCTGCGCGCGCAGCGCCACGACAGTCTCAACGACTGCGGAGAGCGTCGATAGCAGCGGCTGGTGTGTCGTCTCATGCACGATCGACGACGTCCCTGCGAGCATACACACGCGCGTGCGTCAGTCTCGCCGGTCGCTTACGATTCGCGAAAAATCCCCTCAAGCAAAGGCGGGGAAGCGTGGACGCACCGAGCTTGATGACAATCGTCTGGGAAGGGGAGTGTCTAGGACGCGCCATTACGATGGAGCGCGCGGGGCGGAGGCGACGAGGAGGAGAGCGGGGTGGGTGCGAAGCTCAGTGGGCGCGATTGACTCATGGCAGGGGGCAAGCACGATGCTGGACGGAGGCGCCCGTCCCCGCGTGGGCGTTACATAGGACGCGTGGACCGGCAGGCCGTAAGCTTAAGGCCCACTGTGTTCCCAGTATGAACGCAGAACACAAGGAGACACGCGGTGATTGTGGAGACCATTGGCGGAAGATGTGCAGGCTGGAATAGAGGTACAAGGTGACACAGAGACAGATATTACAAAAGAGCAGCGAAGAAGTGGACGAGTAAAGTCCTTAGTCGCTGGGTGCTTTCGCAGCCTCCTTTTCGCCTTTCAAAATTTGCTCCAGGTTCGCGCCAACGCGCTTGCGCTCCTCAAGCGAGGGTTTGGGGGCGGTCGATGAGTATCCCAGCTCTGCAAAGGAGAAGAACAATCCGTCTCGGTAAGGATGATGGGCTGTGGATGAAGGAGGGTGGACATACTGAGGCTAGAATATTGCAACGGGACCTCCTCGCTGGTGACGGGAAGTCTGGAAAGATCGAGGGGGAAGGAAGTGCCGAGCCAAGCCTGGCGGACCTCGTGGTCCCTGCCATCCAGAGTGTCAGTGGGGTAGCTCAGAGAGGACACACGCGGGACGACTCACTTGCGCTGTAAATGGCACGACGATGAAAAAATGAGCTTTCAACTAACATCATGCATCCTGAGTTGGACGAGCCACGTACCTCCTCACGAGTCAAAGGGTGGATGAGCACACTGCCCGGAGGATTTATCACTACAGCCCTCAAAGCCGCTCCCAAGCAAGTCCGCTCACCTCAAATCGCCCCGGTTGAGCGCAAGGTACGAGTACACAGAGGCGAACGACTCTGCAGGGCACCAGATCTCGTACGACCCTGCATCCACCCCACAACTTGAGTTCCCCACACTTCCCACCACACGTCGGGGTAATTAAGAACTCACCGACAGGGTGCGGCCCGATAGGGTCCGTGTTGACACGGAAGAGCGGGACAGCGACGAACGCGCCATCGCGCCTAAGACGGAGAACGGCGTCGCGGAGCTCGAGAGCAGCGTGGTGTTCGTCCGCGTTACGCTGGTGGAAGTAGATGTCTGATCCCCCAGGCTCAACGACACTGCGGATGCGCATATACGAGCGTAGACCTACGGAAATGCCATTCCCTGGCAAACGCGTCGAGAGTCAGCATAAGTGAACGGTGTCCGTATTGCAGAAACGATGAAACGATGAGAACGCACTTAATCTCGGACTCAACGACCTGCTTCAAATCCGTGCAGGGCGCCATTTTGACAGGAAGACCTAAGCGTGAGGAGTGTGTCGAGGGGTAGCAGAGCCTGCAGAGAGGCCCTGGTGGTTGGAGTGAAAGAGGTCGCCGCCATGAGCCGTCTGGTATGGTTTCAGGGTCGCACGGAGCGCGTGAACCCCAGGCTCGAGGCCGGCAACGACACGCGGGGCAGGCAGAAAGGCCGTCCTGACGCCACTGACGCCCGGATTCGCCTCATCCTCAACCGCCATCATGTCTTCTAGAGCGGCGTTTATTCGCGCATCAACAGAACCCCATGGGGCTGGAGGTACTCACAGCGAACAATGCGACAAGGTGTAATGAAATCAATGGCAAGGGCGGAAATACCGTTCCCAGCTGGCCCGTACATGCAGGCTAAGAGTACTGCAGACCGCGCATCGCGGTTGCGAGCTGCTTTGGAGGACCCGGTGTCGAGTACGAGTAGGTGCAGCCCTATCTGGCTCGAGTGTGTCGGCTGACATTGTGTTGCAGGAGGGGAATGATGCTGAAGCGACCCAGTCAGCCTCTTGGGCTCGCTCAGTTCCCGGTGCGATTCTAGTAGTCACCGACGTCAGCCTCTTGAGAGTCCATAAATTCCTTCAAGCCCACGCTTACTTTCGCCGTCGCCGTGCGTCCGAACACCGTCACCCCTGCTGTGTCCAAATCTCGCTTTCGACATGGCCTCGAAGGCTGCTATGTTATTGGTCGCTTTCGCTGCTCTAGACGCCATGGCCATACCCCAGGACGGGAACGCGTCCGCTGGAGACATCTCGGGGACCTCTTCCGGTGCCGAGTCAACGTTTGCCGCAGTGACAACTACGACGATAACCTCGACTGTCTCTGCACCCACCCAGGACACGTCTAGCACAAGCCAAGCGACTTCGCCCCCTCCAGCTCAAACAAGCTCCCCCGTACCCAGCAGCAGCGACTCGCCCGCACCCCCAGCTCTTCCCCTAACCGCAACAGTCATCTCGACTGTCTTCGCACCAGGCCCCACAGTGACCATCCCCGGGCCCACGCCGACGGTGACGAACACGATCACCCTCGCGGCCCCTCCAGACGTCTCCTCGACGCTCCTAGAGACCACATGGACCGCCCCGGCGCAGATGACAGACCTCGGCGCGTTCAACGTCAAGAACTTCGCGTATGGGCAGAAGAACATGCACATTATCGTCGGGGGCGGCGCGCCCCAGCCTATTGCCCCCCTTGACTCCGTAATTACGCCGCCAGCGAATACCGGTGGCGGCGACGGATCGTCGGGGGGCCATCCCTTTACCAATGGCACTGTTCCTCCGAATCTCGCTGTCGCGCCCGCCGCCTCAGGGCTCGACCTGCAACACCCAGACCCCGAACTCGCAGCAGCCCTCGCGGCCGCCGAGCGCGCCGTCACCGCCGCCGTGGCAGCAGGAGCCATCCCCGCGCCGCCCTCCCCTTCCTCCCCCTCCTCCTTCCTGCAGCTCTTCTACCCCGCATACTCCATCAACCCCGGCTCCGCACCCCAAGGCGGGGCGGACTTCTACGCGCCCCCGCTGGATTTGAGCGAGGCGCGCAACGTGACGCTCGAGTACAGCGTGTTCTTCCCCGCGGACTTTGACTGGGTGCGCGCGGGGAAGCTGCCGGGGATCTATGGGGGCCACGAGGGGTGCTCGGGCGGGGACCCAGCGGGGAGCTGTTTCAGTACGAGGTTGATGTGGAGGAAGGGGGGTGTGGGGGAGCTTTACTTGGTACGTGCATTCTTTGAGGCCGCATACAGTCACCTCACCTAACCTTACCCCGCACCCTCTAATTGTAGTACGCCCCGAAAGACAAACAAACCCCTGCGCTCTGCCACACCCCTCCCCAGTCCGTGTGCGACGCCGCGTACGGGCTCTCCGTCGGGCGCGGCGCGTTCAAGTTCGCCGCCGGGAACTGGACGCACGTGCGCCAGACGGTGACGCTCAACACCCCAGGGGAGCAGGATGGGGGGTTCGCGCTCGACGTTGACGGGAAGCGCGTCATCGAACGGTGTGATGTGTATTATCGCGCGCGGCCGGAGGCGGAGTTGCCTCAACAGATCGTGGGGATCGTGGATGAGGGGAAGGCGCTGGAGGGGGATGGCGATGACGATAGTGATGCTGGGGCGCCTCAGCAGTCTGTGTTGTGGGCGGAAGACGCGGACGGGGTGGATGAGGCAGACAGTGAAGACGGAGGGGATGTGAATTACGACATCTTCAAACCTTTCTTTACGCCAACGTCTATCGACGCTTCCAGCACGAGCACCGCGCCCCCCACCTCACCTTCAACATCATCCGCGTACACTACAACATCAGTGATCTCGTCCACCCCGGATCCTACTGCTGTCGCCACCGTCACGCAAACGACCACTATCGCCCTCCCTGCGCTCACAGTCACCCTCCCACCAGGCCCCACCGAGACGACGTACACGCTCGCGTTCGCGCCCGACCCCGCATCTGCTGCAGTGCCCCCAGTGCGCGGGCTCTCGGCCGCTGCGGCCCCCGCGCCCGTTGGGTTCACCGGGCTGTTCTTCAGGTGAGTTTTTGCTCCTTGGGGATCCGTCTAGGAGACAGCGCTAACGGTGACGACGGTGACTGTTTACAGCACGTTCTTTGGGGGCCACGAGGAGGAGTACGCGACGCCGCGGGACCAGTTTACGTGGTTCAAGGGCTTTGCGATGACGGTCAATCAGTGACCTGCGCGGAGGTGGTATGGGTGGGCGGGTAGGTGGGTGGGTCGTTGTCCTGGATGCTGTCTCTTGTTTCCCTTGGAGTCCGTTGGTTGCTGTCCTCTGTCTGGTGTACACCGATACCCCCAAGATCATCCACGATACCCACTGCAATGCAATGCAATACCCAATGTTCTGAAAACAAGCTCCTAGCGCGCGCGTACGTATGACGTTTTGCGGCACGCACGTTCGGGCGGAGAGTGGGCAGTTGACATGATCCGTCGATGGCGGCGGCGACGAGAATCAGGCTATCGGGATATCAGGATCGTTTTTGAGCATCTGTGGTCATACTGTGCGCGGAGGTGAACGTAAGTGCGCGTATCTGCATCGGATGGAAGCTAGGGAGACCGCGCGATGGTCATCGAAGGTGGATATCAGGCGCGCTGCAGCCTGCATAGCTTGTGTGTACTGTGCGTCCCGCATTCACCACACTCACCACCTTGAATGCAGCGCGGAGCATAGGAATAAGACAAGGTGGAATTGAGGCGCTGTGTTCTACGCCTTGCACTGGCTCTCGCGAGGCTTGGGCGGCCGGTTGCTCAGAAACACCCTTCCCGAGGCGTCTGAATACCGCGGCCGGTGACCCCGCGCTTCTTCGGGAGGCAATATTCGATGATCAATATTTGACGGGCGTCATATGTGTTCGCGCACAGCCGGAACTTCCACTAGTACTGAATTGAATGCGGGCGTCGACGATCTCTAATTCGTGGTCATCATATGACCCGTCCGCGTCACTAGTCGCTGGCGGTCGGGACTCGGGCTCGATGCCACGTCGTTCGAGTCTCGAGAGAGTCCGAGATGGGCGCGCTCGTGCGCTGCTGCTGCGCGCACCGCGGGCAGCCGCAGCGCGAGAGCTTGAGCTTGCGCGCGTCGAAAGTGACGCAGTGGTATGCATATGTTCCGTGGGGTTGAGGCGAGAGGGGCGTCAGGAGGACGGAAAGATGACGTCGGAGGGCTCAAATTCGCGCGCTGCGCGGCTTGTGGCGAGGCGCGCGCGAGGGAGGCTTGTTTGCGTTGCCGACACGATCGTGGGTGTCGTCCTCAACGGCGTGGAGGGGGACGAGGGCATCTCATAGGCATTGGGAAGTGAAAAGACGTTAGAAAGTCACGGCGTCGTCAACGAGGAGAGGAAAAGATAAGGCGGCAAGAGGGCGGAGGCCGGGCCGGACCGGAGGCGGTGGGAAACTTGAAATCTGCGGAACTCGGAGGAGGGACAGGACCCCCGAATAACCGCCCAGATGTCACATGCCCAGATCACCGAAAACGGGCCCGTAGGGCCCGGAAAGTTACATCCAGATCACCGAAAATGGGCCCCGGAGGGGCCAACCTGATAGGCCCGAAAATGACCCTCGGCCGGCGGAGTTGTATGCTAGATAACCGAAAGGGGCGGTCCAAGTCGGGTGGCGCCGGTCAGGCGCCGGTCCCGGACCTCGCGCATCAACCGAAAACTGTTTGAACAAGCGGTCTATGCATGGTAAACGTATGTAAGTTGGTCGTGTGATCCCCGTTTATGTGGGACTAAATACAGTTGTTGATTCGGTGATAAGTTCATCATCCTTCCTTTGATAACGGTCAACACAGCCTGAATATTGTAGTGAGGCAGCTGGACCCTAGTATCCGAACAGAAGTGTAGAGGTACCTAAGACTCAATATGGCGTCGCCGCCATGCACGCGAGATACTTACCACCAGTGGAGTGTCACGAGTACTACCTCTCAGTCGCAAATACTGCTGTTTTCACAGCATATGAGCTCATGAGCCTATCCATGATGCGAGCGCCTATAGCTAACGATGCCGTTCAGACATATGTGATTCAATCTTACATGCTGATGTTTCCTTCGCGGCTTCAAGGCGACTTGTGTAGGCGAAAGAACCATGCGCGCAGAGCGCGCCGGAGCGATTTTGGGGCCTCCGGTGGCCTTTTTCGAGCGAAAAAACGGCTGACAAATCAATGTTGTATGCCGCCGAAAACCGAATCTGACCGAAGGTCCCGGAGGTTACATGCAGATCACCGAATCCGGCCGCAGGCCGGACCCCCGAAAATGGCCGTTTCGGGACCCCCGAGAGATGTAAGCTCTTGGTGGATATTCGGGGGTCCTGGAGGGACGCGGGAGCTTGTGCATGCTTTGTTCGCCCGCTCACTGGTCGCTCACTGACCCCACTAGGACGACAACATTTGGACCCGCGCCGAGCTCTCTCGTCTTCTCTCCCATGGCTTGCTGACGTTAGCCCTCCACGCTCCTTATCCTCTCTTCTTGCCTGCCTCCTATCCTCCTCTCTTCCCCCCTCCTCTATCTCCTCCCGGCTGGCCAGACCCGCTATATCGACCGCTCGCCACCCATTGGGGTTCGCATATACCGACCTCCATCTCAGCCTTTGACCATATTCCCTCTCAAACTTCTCCCCTTTCGCGCTCTACTTCTTCGCCTCTACCCCCGCACTTCCGACTTGCCTCGCCATTTAACAACTCGTCGCCTATCGGAAATCCCCCATAACTGCCGTCATCCCCTATCAGCAGCGCGGCATAGGTTTGCTTAGGAGAATCTACGCCATTTGTCTCCGCTCTCGACCATATATACTCCCGCAGACTCCGAGCGTCCCGCCTCATCCCCCGTCATGTTGGATAACTGGAACTACCACCTCAGCCCTTCCCCTTCAATAGGCTCTTCGACACGCTCCTCACACCTCAGCGTCCTCTCCGCCACATCCGCCGCTTCCTCGTCGTCCTCCCCGCCTCCATCCCCCACAGGCAGCAAGACCTACGCCTTTTTCGCGTCCCCATTCGCCGATGACACCTCAGCGCCCTCGCCTCCGCCGAACCCGCACCGACGCACAGGTTCCGACGATCACCAGTCCGTCCAATCTGACAAGTCCGAGGTGAGCACCGACGACACCCCGCGTGTCCCACACAAGGCGCCCCGCTCCCTCAACGCCGAGTTCTTTGGCCCATCCCTCCTGCCCACCCCGCCCCCGAGCATACGCTCGTTATCGGGCACCCCCGCACCGCCCAGCGCCGCAGGCTCGCGTGATAACTCGACTTCCCCGCCCCATCACCGCGTCGCTCTTCCCCCGCTTTCACGTTTCTTCCCCTCTCGCGCGCGCTACGGGAGCGAATCGGACCGGCCTCCACACGCAGATCACTCTCAGGGGCAGACGAACGTGCGCCGGGACTTTGTCGACCTCGACTCACAGCAACTGGCCTCCGCCCTCCTCGACACCACCGCAACTGGTCCTCGATTCCACGGTGGCGAACAGACGAATTCGCCCACGGACCTCCACTTCCACCACCACCACCCGCCTCCGCCACCCCTGCCGCTCGATGACAAGCCACAAGACGCGCTCCGCCGCCGGCCCACCTCGCCCCACCATCAGCTCACCCCGCGCCCCACTGCGCTTCCGGACGAGAACCCCTATGTGTCCGTACTCGGCCCACCCACACCCCCGCTCTCCGAACCCGATCACACCCCAGTCGTCGTGAAGCTCGAGCAGGGCTTGACGCTGACGAGTTCGTCGCTCGCGCTCGAACTCGTGAAGCCTCTCGGGACGGGCTCATTCAGCAGCGTGTGGCTCGCGCGCGACGTGAACGGGCAACTTGGCCAGCTGGAGCTCGTGCGCAAGTCGTCGCTCGCGCGGATTAGGAGCCTCAGGGGACGACGGCCGCGCACGATCGATGGGACGCGGCCGACGCGGGGAAACAAGAAGGCCGACAAGGAGCGCGAGCGCGAGACGGGCGAGGGCAGTTCGGTGCTACTCTCTCCGCAGGAGCGCGAGGACGGGGAGTTGGGGGGCAAGCTCTCGCGCAGGAAGGCGGCAGCCACCGCGGGCGGGCGGCTCGTGGCGGTGAAGATGACGGAAAGGTCGGTGTGCGATGCGAACTCACGCTCGCGGGTGAGCTTCGTGCGCGAGGTCGAAGTGCTGCGGGTGAGTGTCTCTCGGCTCTTCTCGGTCCCCTTTCTCCCCGCCGTATTGCGTATCGCGCGTCAGGTGAGGCTCTCGGGCGGAACTTGGCGCGTGCTTCGTCTTCGTCTTCGCCTTCGCCGCCCTTCACGCGGCAGCCGGGCCCCAGGCGTGTCTCGCGCCGCGCGCCGTGCCGATCTGTGACTGACCGTTTTCGCCCCCAGCACATCTCACACCCGTCGATCGTCTCATACCTGCACTCGTTCAGCACGCCCTCGCACCACTGCCTCGTGCTCGAGTGCGTCGGGGGCGGAGAACTCCTGGACCTCGTCGATAACCCGGCAAGCCACGCGCGGATGGACGAGCCGCTCGTGAGGAGGATCTGGGGCGAGTTGTGTCGCGCGGTCGCGTGGATGCACAGCGTCGGGCTCGTGCATCGGGACATCAAGCTCGAGAGTGCGTACTTCCATCTACCCTCATTACGTCGCTGACCCCTCTCCTCTCCCGCGCAGACATCCTCCTGACAACCGACCCGTTCCAGCACCCGCTCCCGTCGCAGTCGCTCATCAAGCTCACCGACTTCGGCCTCTCGCGCTTCGTCGACCCCGCCTCGCCGCAACTCACGACGCTCTGCGGGTCCGACTCGTACGCGGCGCCCGAGCTCGTAATGGGCCGCCCGTACGACGGGCGCGCGACGGACGCGTGGGCGGCGGGCGTCGTGCTGTACGCGCTCGCGACGCGCCGGCTGCCGTTCGACGCCCCCGGGGGCCCGGAGGGCGTCGAGCGGGAGCAGGACTGGGAGACGCAGCGCCGCAAGCGCGCGGAGCGGAAAGCTCTGCTGAACAGGATCGCAGTTGGCACGTTCTCGTGGCCAGAGGTCCCGCTCGATCAGACGAGCTACAACGAAGAAGGGGAGCTCAAGGGGGAGGCGCTCGCGGCGAGCGAGGGCGTGCGCCGGGTTGTTGGAAGGTTGCTCGTGCGCGATCCCCGGAGGCGCGCGCGTGTGAGGGACTTGTGGGCGGACGAGTGGATGCGCGGGCGGGGCGCGCCGCCCCCGCCTGTGCTCGACGATGAGAGCGCGGCCCCGAGTAGGATGCCCAGTGGGGATGACGGGCAGGGTGAGCCGATGTCGGTGCCGTTTGTGGCGAACGGAGTGGATGTGGTGGGCGTGGATGTGGATGTAGACGTGGAAGGTGAGGAGCAGGCGGACGACGAGGGCGTGCTCGTCGATGGGGAGGATATTGGACCGGGGCATGTCGCGCGCCAGGAGCACTAGCCCTGGTGTCGCGGCGAGTTGGCTGTGAGTCTGCGCGCTTGCTCTCTCCCGCTTGCCTATGATGCCTTTCGGTCCCTTGCTACCTTCCCTTTAACCGCTTCCCTGTGGTCCCTTCTCCTCTCGCGCTGTGGTCCCTCTAGAGCTGCTCCTCTCCCCCCCTTCGTCTCCTTGCCTCCTGCTCAGATCCTCGCTGTCGTCTACCAATCTCGCCAATCCCAACCCTTACTATATGTTTTTCTCCTCTCCGGTCTCCTGTAGAAAGTCTCTGTGTCTTCCCGTCCCTTTCTCCATGGTGTGTGTGTCTGCTGCTCGCATATTATTATTCCGCATGTTGTCACATTATACGCATATACGTACACATATACATACATACATACATCACACACATATTCGTAGCCACTGTCAATGCCATCGCGTTACCGTCTTGAGCTTCGTTTTGTACCACGTGCTTGTCTCGTCCGCTGGCTACCCTCCCATATACATATATATCCGACGACACCCGCCTGCGCCACTTCACTATATTCCTCGAAGATTTTGCGTGACAGCGGCTGTTTCGCCCTATCCATACCCCTTTCACACCATACATACTTGCATACGCGTACATATCACAGTCCTACTACCCTAGGGCGCCGTATTTGCCGCCTCTTACACGTCCTAATACTTTACCTCCGCCTCCGCCTCTCTGTTTCTTTTGGGTTTTTGTCGATTACTCTCGTGCTCCGCCGTCCTGACTCCTCTTATGTCGCTTGTATTTACGTGTTTTGGTAGATTCGGTATCCATAGTGTTTTGTCAGCTTCTGGGTTGGCCGTTACCGGGGTCCGGCCTAGGGCCCTGTTCGGTGTTTGCATAGGGTGCGTTGAAATCTCTCGGCGGTGTTCGGTGCTTAGCCCCTGATTTCCTCTTACTGACCTTACCGCGCAGGTGCCACACGAAACACGTATTTCACGATCTGCTATCTCGAAAGCTTCAGAGTTTCACTACCGGGAATCGTTATGCACAACCGGCAACCTCGCGGGCCCGGCGCGGGTGACGCGTGGTCGCGTGGCAGTGCGGCCCGGGGATCTGAAGTTCGCCGGAGCGGTGAAGCGGCACGGTTTTCTCAGAGCCGTAGGCTCCTGACGTCGATGCGGAACAACAGCTGGGCGACACAGTTCTAACCATGACACCGACTAACAAAGTCACAATCTGCTTCTTAGAAGGTCATACTCCAGTGTGTATGGGCTTTGGTTCAATTTGGTCGTCTTCTCTCTTCTAGCACTCGATACTCACCTCCTAATAGCCTATACCTCAGTGCTTCAAGTCCGACCAACGCCTGTCTTGCTCTCATATATCTCGCTCTGCATCCAGGGCTTCTCAGTACCAGGCAGCAGGTAAAATCTCCGAGGATCATCTTCCAATCTCCAGCCTGCCTGCCAGTACTACCCGTCTTCTGAAACATATTGCACTTAACTATTCGGCCCTATTGGCCTCCGGGCCGCCGCCTCCTTCAAGCTCAAACGAAGGGGTTCTATCCTACGCACAGTGCTATTCAGGCCGCCGGCGGGAGGTGCAGTTCAAAGCGGATTCATTCCTCAGTCTGAGGCGCGCCGCCGTCATGAGGTCCGCGACTCCTGTCTTTCCCAATCCGGTTTTTCCTCGCCGTCCCATCCGAAATGGTCTTCGCTTGCTCTGCCCATCGTCGACTTCAGTAGACCGCCACGAAGTTTGAAACTTGAAGATAGCAGCGACGGTATGGGTGGCACCTCCGATAAACTCATAGGGTGCGTGTATAAAATGCGCAGCGACGACACACCAGGAGCTCTGATCTTCCTCCTAACGTCGGCCTGTTGCTAGTCGTCAGAAGCATCCACTGCGTAGGCCAAGATGAGCGTCGTTATGCCTGTAGACCTCTACACTACAATGTAAGTACCTCTCGTCCTCGCGCGAAGCTCGAAGTTACCTACTGTTAGTCTTCAGGGCCTTCGAGAACTACTGTTTGGTCGCGGCTACAAGTACGCGTCATCAACACCACGTCGAACATACAAACCCGACTGACTCGCGTATCTAAAGCGTTCCTGTGGTACGACTTCGCGCTCACGTTGGCCATGGAAATTCGGTGCATCTGGCGCCGCAGATGTACGGTGGTCACGATCATCTACCTCCTTACCCGGTATATCTCGCTCGTCTGTAGCGTAATTTCTGTACTTGGACGTCTCGGCTGGGATATGGATGATGAGGTATGTGTCCCCGGTACAGAGTTCAACCGATTCAAAACGCTGACGCTCTCCGGCTCGGACAGGCATGCTCAGGCATCGTCCGCACGACTCGCTTCTTACAGTTTCCGGTTTCCCTCGCTTTGCCCGCCCTCACGATCATCCGTATTTATGCCCTCTGGAATTGTGATTGGAAGCCTCTACTTGTTGTCATCCCTGTGTCGCTGGTGAGCCCCATCCTGAGCATTGTACGAGCATCATTCTCTTCGTATATCACGTATGCAGCAGCGGAAGCTGATATTTCTCTGAGGCAGTACGACGAAGCATTGTCTACAACCGTGCAAACGGGCCCACCAATGGGTTGTTTTGCTTCAATGAGATTACGTGTTACTGATAAGCAGTTCATGATGTGAGTCGTCATCCGGATGCGTTCCTGTATGTGCGCTAATTCTTGCATCGCCGGTACCGGCTGCAGCTGTGAGGACTGTTGAAGCTGGTAATGAACGCACCAACTGATGCACCTCTTGCCCATAGTATCGACCATTGCGCGCGTCGCGATAATTACGTACAATGTGATCCTCATTGTGCTCACCTGGGTAAAGACGTTCAGCATAGTCAGGGAGTCTACGAGGCTTGGGAGATGCATGTCGCTCACAACCTTGCTCCTGCGGGATGGTACGTTATCTCATGCCTTCTATCAAGAAGCATTCCGATCTGGCTCTGATCATTCCTGCAGGCACGATTTATTTCACGTACGTCCTTCGCGGTAGCCTCGGACCGTAGGTTCAGCAGCCGTGATTCCGTACCGATTGCATGCCGTTCGCACTCGCTTCTATAGCAATATGCTCCTGGTCCAGATTGCGACGATTGTGGCAAGCTACGTCAAAACGTTTGTGAGTCGCCCGCTGATTTCTGTGACCTCCTTCTCCATTGTGGAATTGACTTATTGATGCGCTTGGCAGGCGCATGTTCACCTATTCATGATGTGTGAATACTTGAGCGCGCCGTGGGTTTCCCGACCCCCTTCTCTCAAAAGGGATGCTGACAACTCCATTACGACAGGTTGGTTGTGGTATTCCTCTCGCGGTCCATACTCAACCTGCGCGGGCTATACGTTGACGAATTTCCCGACGAAGACGTTTCGCATGTCGACGGAAGCCGGTCTCCAAGGGTCATGTCCGACCTCCTATTCGCACGCGCACGCCTTGTAAGAAATTCCGACACAAACTCCTCCCCCTCAGATGATGTCGTCACTGGAGCGGCGGACGAAGCGCGGACTCCCGCCAGCACCGGGCAAGCACACTCTGTGAATCTTGAGACCGGCGTCAACTCGCAAGAGAGCGCAACGCAGGAAATGGGTGAAACATATGAAGATCTGGAGCGGGGCTCGTAGAGCATAAGCAGCGTGGACCAGTCTCTACCGCAGACAGAGGGCTAGGGGTGCAATACTGGCATCAATATGATTCGGCATTGAGCACGACTGAGGCAAAAATTTCCGGTCCTCGGCTGTCTTCCGCTGCTGTCCCCCGTTGGCCTAAGTTACCTCGCCTGGAAGCTAGACGAAGCACACTTCTCACGATCTGTCCGTCTTCAATTCCAGGATTCGGTGTACATGAACTTGATGCCCTGAGAAGGAGTGCACAACTGTCATGTGTGTATGCACAGTGGCCCTGTGCGACCTTTAATCCGTGACGCTCGCTGGTGGCTGGAGCTAATTATAACGGCAGAGGCGCCGGCCTTCTCGTTTCTCGTTTGACGCCGAGCACCCCAAGTTGAATTGAACCATAGATTACGGCGGCAAACTAGTGGACCCCTGAATACCTCAAGCCTCATTACTGGTCTCATACACAGCTTTGGCCACGACATACGCTCATCAGGGGCCGTCGCTGGCTTCTTATAGCCAGGGCCATCTGTGGACTGTGACGGTGCTGTAGCATATTCGATCGTCCTATCTTTCGTCTTTTAATATTAACGCCTGCTATCCAGCGTCTCAGTGCCTTCTTGCAACACTTCGAAGATGTTTACATTCTGCCCTACGTCCTGCGCAACGGTATCCAGTGACCTCAGATGAGAGTGCCAATGGCTCACTGGGCATTCAAGGCATCCACCAATCGCCGACCAAGTTGAACGAAGAACTTGAACACCTTCCCAGCATCTGTGTTTCAAATTGTTCGAATGCCCTGGCAGCCGTTCCGCCTTCCTCGAAAGAAGGAGGCCTGAAAATTCTGCCAGAACGCTGCATTTATCTCGGGATTCCCACGTACTGCTATGTACTAGCCTGTGGAGGAGCGTTCTCGTGCGTGCCTGTCGCTACCTTCCAGGACCACGGTCGGGGCACAATGACAGTAAGTTCATTCCTCACGTAATCCCCGCCGTGTGGCTTACGCCTGTTGTCCGCCTTGACTTGTTCTTGGGGCCGTACTCGGAATTCTCTTCGCTAATTCTATTTGCCAGAAATATCCGCCGACTGTTCGCGATCTATGAATGTTAACGATAGCAGCGTCAGTTTTATGTATGGCGCTTCTGTGGCGGCATCTCCCACGACGCGTGCATAAAGTCTGTGACGATGACATGCAAGTAACTCCAACCTCCCACCTCCCAGCGACAGTCCCTGGTTAGTCGCCGAAAGATTCTGCGTCAACCGAGTCATGTCTCATTCGGATTCCTACTCAGAAATGTGAGTATCCGTAGTCCTCGTGCGAAGCTTCGATCCGAAGTTACTTTTCCAGGGTCTTCGAGACCTCCTGCATAATTGCGGCCACAAGTACGCGTTCTTTGGCAATACCCCGTCAAAAATGTATATCTTTCTGACTCGCATATCTGAAGCTCTCCTGTGGTACGAATTTTCCCTCACTTTGGCCACGGAAGTCCGGTGCATCTGGGGCAGCAGGTGTTCTGCGGTCACAATAATCTATTTACTCACCCGTTATATTTCACTCGTCTGTGACGTCGTTACTGTCCTTGGAAGAATGGGTTGGACTCTAGATAACGAAGTTTGTATCCCAATGCATTGACGAGTTCACTGGAAAAGCGCTGATTCTCTTCAACAGACGTGCTCAGGAATCCTCCGCACGATTCATTTCCTGCAGTTTCTCATCTCCCTCACTTTGCCTGCTTTCACCATTGTCCGTATCTACGCCCTTTGGAATTGCGACTGGAAGCCCCTCGTTGTCGTCATCCCTATGTCGCTAGTGAGCCCCATCTTGAGCACTGTTAGCACTCCGTCGTCTTTGGGATATTTGAATACTACAACTGAAGCTATTTTTCCTGAGGCAGTATGACGAAACACCATCTACGTTCTCTCAAAAAGGCTCGCCAAGGGGTTGTATCGCCTCAATGAAATCGCGTGTCACTCATGAACAACTCCCAGTGTGAGTCATCATCCCAATGTAAACCTATGCGTACACAAACCGCTATATTGATACGTAAATTTCAGCTGTGAGGATTGTTGGAGTTCCTGATGAGCCCCCGGACTGATCCAATTCTTTCATAGTCTCGACCGTGGCACGCGCAGCGATAATCACATGCGATGCGATCCTCATCATTCTGACCTGGGTAAAGACGTTTAGAATACTCAGGGAATCTGCGAAGGTCGGGATACGCATGGCACTCACAGCCCTGCTCTTGCGGGATGGTGATTCTTCTATCCTATTCTTCCAAGACGAACCCTGATCTGATGCTATTTCTGTCCGCAGGCACGATTTATTTCATGTAGGTATTTCGCGGCACCCCTCTGACGCTAGGTTCGGCTGGGATGATTCTGTACTGATTGTACGCCCTTCACCTTAACCTCCGCAGCAATATGCTCTTGGTCCAAATTGCGACGATGGTGGCGAGCAATATCAAAACGTTTCTGAGTTACCCGTTGATTTCTACGACCTCCCCATAGTGACATCACATCCTTCGACTATTTCGACGCGTGTTCAGTTATACATGATGTGTGAGAACCTGAGCGCGCCGTAGGTTTCCCGTGCCCTTCTTCTGACTGGAGCGATTCTTCTTGGAGGAAGTTGACGAGCCTCGGATCTTTTACCGCAGATTGGTTGTTATATTCCTCTCGCGGTCTATACTCAACCTACGCGCACTCTACCTTGCCGAGTTTCCTGACGAAGACGTCCCGACCATCGGCGGAAGCTGGTCCTCGAATATTGTGTCCGACTTACGTTTCGCACGCATACGCCTTGCAAGAAGTTCTGACACAAACACCTCCCACACAAATGAGGTCGTAGCTGGTGCGGCGGACGAAGCGCGGAGCCCAATCGCCACCCGTCAAGTGCACTCCATGAACCCTAACTCGGAGACCGGTATTGACTCGCACGCGAGCGAGACGCAGGATGTGGATATAACATATGAGGATCTGGAGAGAGGCCCGTAGGGTGAGGAGTGCGGACTAGTCCATACCGCGGATAAAGGGTTTCGGTATGATCGGCAACGGAGACTAGGATAAAGAGCTTGAAGTGCAAGATTGGCAGCGATATGATACGGCGTTGTGTAAGACTGAGGAAAGAGTAGGTTAATGACATTTTGGCGCACTGGATAGGCGGCTTTACCGGCAATGATCTGCGCCCCGCCATTCGCTATTGGCCGGAGCTAGGTGGCGTTCAGCCTTGAGTCTAGACCTGGAGCTTGCGCAGCGTTAACATTGCGGACGGCCCTCTCGATACGTATCCTCGTCCAATCGTCATCGCACGTACGAATAGCGGACCATCGACTCGGATTCAGGGCTCGCGGCCTCGGGCGGGCTCGAGCTACGGAGACCGAATCCTCACCAAGAGCACTACCGACTTTCTGGGCCACCAAGCCCGGTAGTGCGGCTGACTGTTCTGGGGTGACTGATCTCTAACCGTGCGCCACAGATCGTAATCTCGCTACTTATAGTCAGAGTATAAGCAGAAGTAGTAAGCATGTCTTTGAAGTACTACTAGAGATGCAGGAAATGAGAGTTTATGACGAAAGAATGCGGAGCTCGCCCAGTTAGAATGCCGGACGAGGAAACGGTTCCTGAAGAATCAAGCGTTAGCGTCAGAGAACACACCGTCGGAGCCCTTCTAACGTCAAAAACCCTTGCAATCAGTACGATCCAACATATGGGCGCACCGTACGATCTCCGAGGCTCAGGCTAGCATCTAGTATAACTTCTTATGGTTACCCATTTCCCCATGAAGGGGAAGACTGACGACATTTCACATCTCTGGAACACGAATCGCAGCACACCGCGTGTTCGAGTTGAGATGACGCGGCGGCATATCGCGCGGCTGCACGCCAACCTGAGAGCGGAGTGCTGAGCTCGATGTGGAAACCCCGCTCTCAAACTCAGCACTCCGCACTCAGCAGCGAAGACGCCGGGGGACCGTGGGCCGGCCTCCGGGGTCCGGGCCCTCCACAGACTGGAGTTCCGAGCACCGCCGTGGACCCTCGCGGCTTGTAGACGACACGATGGTCGCATGTCGCTCGATCACTCTTTCTGCTCGCGCGAGGCAGGCCACAGGATAAACAGAGAGTCCACTGCTGTTACTCCTGGCCGCGTGCTCCGAGGGCCGGCGAGCGAGCGAGAGTCTGATACACCGGTGTGCGGTGCTGGTGGGCATGGAGTTCTGCTTGATCACCGACGGTCGAGCATCATTGATTGGTACCGGGCTGTTATCTTGACTTTGACTCTCAACGCCGGCGAGCAGGCTGCATTGCCTCAGTGGAGCTTCCGGTAATCTGAGGAGAGGGACAAGGTGGCAGAGGTCGGTAGTAGCTGGGAGATATCATGAGCGTCGGACTCTTTCCGGTATTAGCACCTAGACACTTCTTTTTAAAACCATTAACCTCTTCAGTCGGCGTTTCCCGACTTGCTATAACCAGCACACGTTCTTTGACACCCGGATTTGCGAAGGTTCAAGGTCTTCGAGCACAAACTCCCTGAACACCGAGGCTGAACTGTGAGGACAACGCCATGCGCCACCAGCACACAGTGGTGACCCGGCCACTATGGAGAGTTACATCAGCAAGGGGCCGACCCAGCCAGACTCCAGAGCTCCGCCAGGGGCACTGGTGGTCGTCCGGGACCGAGCACCAGTAGCACCAGCGCGCGGGGCCCTGGGCGCGGTCAATGCAGCCCGCCGTCCAAGCCCGGACGCCGGAGATTAGGGGGAAGAAGCAGCACCTGGCACCGCGTGGGGCACAATGGTACGGGCAGCGGCGGTGGGTCCCTAGGCCCCTGATCCACGGGGACACTAAGAACGCGAGATGCCGGTGTGGGGATCTTCCAGAAGGGGCGCCGCGTGCTAACCGTGCGGCAGGACGCGGCGTAAGTGGTAGCGTGGTGACCGGAGTTGGGTTGTTGGGATGTGAGGCTTGGGTGGGTGTAGGGTTGATGCGCGTGCTTAGATAACAGCTGTCTGGGGAGGGACGCCGGCGATTGTGCTCTGCACCGAAGTTGGCGAGAGTTGGCGGCCTTCGCCGACGTCCGCGCGCCGATGTATCTCAGCGCGCCGCTGGGGCTCGACGACGGATATAACCTAGCGGCGGGGTAAATGGGGTCGAGGTGGCCCATCTCATGGTCCCTCGGGTGCTGTCCGCGGAGACCATGGCATCACATGACCCTACACCGTCGCCCCTTCGCTTGGCGTTGGCAAGTCTAGCAGACTCACTGCAGACCACATCGACCCGTAGGGCGGCGGGCCTGGGCTCCATTGAGCGTCGTGGACCCAGCATTCGAGTCTAAAGACGTTATAGCCGCCGCCATAGTCTGGCCAAGCGCAGGGTCCTCCCAGGAAATGAACGCGAGCTGAGGCGCGGGCTCGACAGCCTCGCGCACTACGATAGCGCGTGCCAGCCGGATCCGGAGGCCGGTAGGTGTTATTGCATCCGCAAGGCATACCACCTGTGACCTACGTTTACGCCCGCCGTAACCTTCGTCGGTACCCCACACAACTCGACGTGCTTCCTAAAGCCGCGCCCCATCCCCCGCCCCCTCCTCCCCCTGCAGCCGCAGCTTCTCAAGGATGCGCGCCTGCACCGCCGCGAGCTCCTCCTTGGGCGGCTCGACGCGCGGCCAGACGGCCTCGGTGAGGCGCATCCCGCGCTCCGCGTCCGGCTTCGGGATGAGGTGGAAGTGCACGTGGAAGACGTGCTGGAAGGCGGGGGCGCCGTTGTTCTGTGTGTGCGCGGGGGAGGTGGGGTGTTGGGACGGTGACGCGTGGAACAGAAATGAGTGGGTCAGCGCGCTAGCTAAACAAGTAGACGTGTGCAAAGCACGTGTGGAGGGACGCACCTGGAGGATATTATAATCCACCAGACCCATCGCGCGCGCGAGGCGCTTCGCGAGCGGGAGGATCTCCGCGAGGTGCGCGTCCGGCACTTCGTCCATCCTCTTCGAGTGGACTGTTATTACAGATGAGCGTTCAAAACATTTAACATTGGGCTGCTCCGCTGCCCGCAGCGCATGGCATCGAGAAGTGTCAAGCGGCGGTTACACTTACACTTGGGTATGATCAGCGCGTGGCCCTCCGCGACGGGTCCGATGTCGAGGAAGACGTAGCTGCGTGGAAAGAGGATGTCATAGTCAGGATCTTCACGTTGAACCGTGGCTCTGCTCACCTGAGATCGGTCTCGAGGATCTTGAAGGAGGGAATTTCCCCTATGGCGTGCATGCATATGCGAGCTCGGGTAGGCAGATCGAGCGGGATCCGAGCAGAAGACGCCGCTTACCCTTGATTATCTTGCAGAAGAGGCAGCTACACGAGAGAGAGGGAGAGAAAGCGGTTAGCATACTCGAATGGGAATCGCGCTAGGCAAGAGTTCCCAAAGTGGCCCAGCGTCTGACCTGTCGTCAAGATTGTTCTCAGCCATGTCCGTTGTAGGTGATGATACTACAGCGCGAGATGCTTGTATGCGCTATGCGGTTGAAGCCGAAGTTAAGGCGAGACGTCTTTGGGTGCTCTTCAGGAAGCTCCCGGCCTGAAGACGGGGAACGCCGAATAACGTAAGTTTGTTGTCGAAGCCGCGTTCGTCGGTATGTCCGGGGAGCGCCGGTCGACCTTGACAGAATCCGCCTCATCACAGCAGCATAATGTACGCGCTGTGTTGTCGCTGAAAGCTCTCAGCAATGACACCATCCTCGTTCACAGAGAGCGCAGAAATCCGGATGTATAACAGCAACAACAGCATCTCGAGTGCGATAAATACGGGATACAATGTCCGGAGGTGATACGTCGTGATGCAGCATGCGGTAGAGTCCAACAGATCCTAGAAGGGGTGTTTCTATGAGGGAGGAGGCGCATATAGGGACCCAGAGGACACTCACAGCACAAATATGCAACAGCGCGCTCTACATTTTGAGCCTATATGCGCGGTCTATCCGTACGTCAGCACTCACAGTCCATCCAAGATCCCCAAAAAGCTCACTTACCCGCACGCAGCAAAAGCCCCAACCTGTTCACAACCCTCTTCGCCACCCCTCGTCGCACGCGTCCTCGAGCAAGAACCCATACCAAAGCACCGCGATCGGCGCCGTCGCCGCATGCCAAAGCGCATGGGCGTCCAGCACCCTCCCCCACGGCGCGAAGTCGCACAGCTCCAGCGCCATCGCCGCCGTCGTCAGCAGCACGAACGCGGCCGGCTTCCCCGCGCTGCGCGGGCGGTAGCCCTTGCCCTCCCCCGGGAAGCGCCGGAGGGGGTAGAGGGGGGAGGGGAGGGCGTAGAGGAGCCAGAGGAGGTTGTGGAGGGCGCCGATGAGGAGGTTGAAGGCCATGTTGTAGGCGTAGTCGAAGCGGGGGAGGAGGGAGAGGTAGGAGATGTGTGTGAGGAAGACGAGGGTGCAGAGCGCGGTCCAGAGGACGAGTATGCGGGAGGGCGGGGAGGAGGAAGGGGAGGTGTCGGCGAGACGAGGGCGCGCGGGGGCGGGGTAGAGGTGGAAGAGGCGCACGACGGTGTAGTAGAGGCCGTAGAGGATGGCGAGGGCGGCGGAGAAGTAGTCGAACTTCTCTGTCCATGGGAGGTCTGCACGCGTCCGCGAGGGCAGCACATGAGCGTAGAGGGAGAGGGGTTCAGCGAGCGCGCCATCGGGGCGAGACCGAGAGAAGGAGGGGCGGACCTCTTGTGTGGAAGACGGACGACCAGACCCACGCGTTCATGCTCGCCGCTGCGAAGGCGAGGTAGAACGTCTTCATGGGGTGTCCGCGGGGGACGCGCGCGCGGAGGGCGCGCCAGCCGCGGAGGTGTGCGAGGAAGTTGAGGACGGAGAAGAGGACGGAGGCGGGCTCCTGCATGCCTGCGAGGCGCCAGAAGGGCCACTTGCCGTAGTACTGCTCGACGGGCGCGGCGAGGCGGAGGGCGGCGTCGGTGATCATGTGCATGCAGCGGTACTTGCAGTCGTCGGCGCATGTCCAGCCCGTCAGGCGCAGGGCGGGCGAGAGCGGGAGCGGGGTGGCGGCATGGCAGAGCTGGCGGGTGCAGGTCGAGACGCAGTCGACGAAGCCGGGCGCGCGGTCGCCAGAGGACGCGAGGACGGCGGGGGCGACGGCGAGGACGAGGGAGGCGGCGACGAGAAAGCAGAGAGAGGCGAGCCTCATGGCTGCCCTGATGGCTGCTGGAGCCGGTGACGAGGACAGCGAGAGCAGGCGAGACGGAACCAGGGCGGTTTAACGAGTCCAGCTCATGAGCGACAACAGGCGGGGTCGAGCAGGCGCTCGAGGGCGCGCCAGATCCAGATCACGCTGACTAAGCCGCTGTGGCAGATTCTACGCGGCCCAACGCGCTCGACGCCCTCACTCTTGCCTTGCCTGCACGCCCTCTAGCCATACGACGTCCGTGAAACCACACGTAGGCGCATCTTAGATACACACAGTGAGTATAGCAAGCGTTTTTGAACGCGTTGTGTAAAGCAATGATTTTTCACATATCGTTCATCATACTGAACCACTTGGACTGCCAACAGGGACCGCCCTCATATTCAAACTCGCGTTCAGCCTAAAGACTTCAATTATCCGCCACAAAGTGTGTTTAAACCGCACGTATAGGCTCTCGTGCAGCTAATCACAAAGATTTGCTGGCTGAATTTGCTCAGCTCACCCAGTCCGAGGCATGGTTCGCACCTCCCAAGCGACCACTTTGACCTTTTCCTCCTCCCCGTACTTCGATGACAGGGGATCTCATGGCACCGCAGAACCAATAACAGAACGCGTCAATGTACTACAATTTACCTGAAATTGTCTTAACTTGCCGCTAATCACCCCTATGATAGCCCCATTCACGTCCCATAGTATCTTATTACTTCCCGAAAGGTGTTGGCGCACAACACTATGGGGTACGCCAAACACGGGAACGCCACTTACTTATGCCTTTTCTCACTCTTATTTTTTAGGAACATCATCCTATGAAGCCTCACCGACTAACGCTGACCAACGCGCTGGTCCTCGGTTATGGTCTCGACAAGCAGATACACAACGTCTACAATCCCCGCCCAGCTACACGAGAAGAGCTCGAAGCGTATCATGATAGCGACTACATTGATTTCCTCGAAAAGTGAGTACGAAGGTAGTAGCCAACGCACGCTACAGTGCCAGCGACTCGTAGGAAGTCTTATATACTGTGACATCATCACGGCCCTCTTGCCTTAATCGGGCATGTCATAAAATACCCACCGTCGCGCAAACCGTCTACGAACACACACTGACGCGCTCCCCGCCCCTTCAGGGTCACCCCCCAGAACCAGAACCAAGCGAGCATGAAAGCCTGGATCGACAGCTTCAACTGCGTCGAGGACTGCCCCATCTTCGCGGACATGTTCGACTTTTGCAAGATGTACGCGGGCGCGTCGCTCGCCGCCGCGCGCAAGCTGTGCGCGGGCACGACGGACATCGCCATCAACTGGAGCGGGGGGCTGCACCACGCGAAGAAGGGCGAGGCGAGCGGGTTCTGCTATGTGAATGATATCGTGTTGGCGATTTTGGAGCTGCTTAGGTGAGTGGCGGTTTGTGCGATGGTTTTGCTCTTCGGTATTTCCTCTTCACGGTCGCGATGCGTGTCATTCTTTGAAACGCGCTCGTGCAATTCTGTGAAAGTCGTGCAGTGGCCGCTGTCCACGGCTTATAGTTACGTGGTTAATACTTCGAGGGATGGCTCGTTACTTCGTTGCTAATTTTATCCGAGCCACTCGTTGCGCATTTACTAACCAAGCGGGCAGATACCACCCCCGCGTACTCTACATCGACATCGACATCCACCACGGCGACGGCGTCGAGTTCGCATTCTACCACTCCAACCGCGTCATGACCGTCTCCTTCCACAAATACACCGGCGACTTCTTCCCCGGCACCGGCAAGCTCGACGACAACGGCGTCGGCGCCGGCAAGCACTTCTGCCTGAACGTGCCCCTCAAGGACGGCATCGACGACGACATGTACCTCACCGTCTTCAAGACCGTCATCGAGGACACCGTCACCGCCTTCCGGCCCACCGCCATCGTCCTCCAGTGCGGCGCGGACTCGCTCGGGTGCGACCGCCTCGGGGCGTTCAACCTCTCCATCGCCGCGCACGGCGAGTGCGTCAACTTCGTGCGCAAGTTCAACGTGCCGCTGCTTGTCCTTGGGGGAGGGGGGTACACGATCAAGAACGTCTCGAGGTGCTGGACGTACGAGACCGCGGTGCTCGTGGGCGCGCGCGTCCCAGATGAGCTCCCGCAGACGATATATGACTCGTTCTTTAGGGAGACGAAGTGGAAGCTCCATCCGCCGCTTACGGGCCGCGTGGAGAACCAGAACACGGCGGCGAGCTTGCAGCGCATCACCCTCGCGGTGCGGAACAAGCTCAGGTACCTACAGGGCGCGCCGTCCGTCGCGCTCCAGGATATCCCCCCGGACCTCGCGGGGTGGCTTGCGGACGAGGAGGCCCGCGGCCGTGGTGGTGGGGGCGGGGGAGAGGACGGGGCGGAGGACGAACGAGCCCCGGAGAGCATCACGGGGGCGACGTCCAGAGGTGAGTTCTACGACGGGGACCGCGACCAGGACGCGCAGACGGAGCCCGAAGACGCCCCTGCCGCGTCCTCCTCCGTCTCCGCCACGGCTTCTACCTCCACCGGGCGCCGCGGTGGGACCCCCGGGCGTAAGCCGCGCGGAGGCCGACGGGGACGAGGGCGCGGCCGGGGCCGACCCAGCGCCGCCAGCATCGCCGCCGCTGCCGCAGCCGAAGCAGCGGCTGCTGCAGCCTCAGGAGGGGGTGACGACGACGACGACGACGCGGACGAACCCCCTGCGAAAGTCGCCGCACGAGGTAAGGGACGCGGGCGGGGGAGGGGACGGGGACGGCCCCCGAAGGCGAAGGAGCGCGTCGACACGGAGCCGGAGCCGGACCATGAGACGTCGCAGGAGGAGGCGGGCATGGACGTCGATTCGGCGGAGGCGCAGGAGGGGTCTGGGTGAGGCGTTTCCAAACCTCGGAGGCTTGTCCGAGGGGTGCGGGAGGTGTTAGCGGATGGATGGGGCTGCCCGGAATTTTTTTTTCGAGGAGCGGGCGGGGGTTGGTGCAAGGTTGGTGATTGGAGGAGGAGCGTCGGGGCTGGCGTCGATCGCTATTGGCGTCGGCGGAGGAGGTGGAGACTTGGATGGTACCGGTAGACTGCGAGTTCGGGTATGTCTCTCCCAGCATGTACCTTCGGGTGCGTCCCGCGGTTGCGTTCAGTACTTACCGTACACTGGATGAGCGCGACGCTCGGGCAGGACATCATTGGGCTCTCTTGTCTTTCCCTTCCATCCAGATCGGTGTACGATAATACATATGGCCAGCCACTTGTAATGTCCTCGAACTCGGGGCGGCGCATAGTACATCCACAGCGAGCATCATGATCAGGATTGTTCGTCCTCGACCGAGCGATGCAGGCCCGTTGGCCATTACCTTCCAGTACCGGCAGGTTTGGCTTTTGGGGTTGGGTCGAGGAACCATTAACGATCCTGAAACCTCTGAGCTCTGGCGTCGCCCGCCGGCAAGCCCGCCATTCGCGACTCGCGATTCGGGAGTGTCATTGAAGCGCACACCCCGATAAGTATAGATGCTTTCCGCCCGCCGACCCTGGAGGGCAAAATGCTTCCGTCGCCCACGTGGGATACCGCGCGCGCGCGGGATCGACACGTCAGAGATTACACGGCAAGGCCGCACGGAAGGGGTATCATGAAAGAACAGCCTGAGCACCTTCCTACACGAGCTAGATCCCGCGGGAGGGACGCCGCCGGCGCAAGGCGGGCCCATATTGTGCGATTGAGGTGGACGCATCGGGTTTGAATTTGACTCTGGAGGGCCCGGGGGATGCCGCCGGGACTGGTAGCGGACTCGTACGCAGCTCTTCACCATGTCCAGTACCCTCGCTCTGTTGAGGTGTTCTTGCGATGCAGAGCGGGCCCTCGTTCTGAAGATCATTGAGAGTCAAGATTGCGTTAACCCACATGGGGCAGGCGCACCCGCTCGGGCGCACCGGGACGTGTTGGGAAAGTGGAAAGGCGATAAATTACTACAAGACTATACTAACTCTGTCTGACGAAGATGAACGGGGAATGGGGTAAGATACACAACATAGCGATGCGTCATGCGGGGTGGTATGAGAGCGAGAATGGCAGGGAGCGACTATGGGTACGGGATCAGATAGGCGTCGTGCGCATGCACAACGAGTAAACTAAAGAGCAGAGCGGGAGGCGGCACACCGGGGAACACAATCACGAGTTCTTGTGCTTGTGCTTGAGCGCGACTTTCGCCCCGAGCAGGGACGCGAGCTCGTAGCACGCAACGAGGAGGAGCTGCCCCGAGAGGTCCGTGAGCGCGGACTGGATCGGTAGAGCGTACATGTCCGGGTCGAGCCCACGCC
Source organism: Grammothele lineata (assembly GCA_002150815.3). Taxonomy (NCBI): domain Eukaryota; kingdom Fungi; phylum Basidiomycota; class Agaricomycetes; order Polyporales; family Polyporaceae; genus Grammothele; species Grammothele lineata. The sequence goes on along the minus strand of NDFF03000317.1, from coordinate 478,487 downwards.
GCCAGAGGAGTGTCGTTAGCAGCTTCGCGACGAGCAGCGAGATCGTGATCTGCAGGTACACGCGTGAGTTGTTGCGACGACATGAGAAGAGGCGAAAAGGACACACAGCGAGTAGGAAGAACAGTATCTGGAGCGCGATAAACAAGAACGGCAGGTGTATCCACCCGAACGCGACGACACAGACGAGGAAGAGTATCTCGACGGGCAGGCTGACCGCAATGAGCGTTGTCATCACGAGCTTTGAGCTCGGGTGGTGCCGGTCGTCCTTGAGCTCGACGAGCGCGTCCGTCACAGCCACGGCAGACGCCGTCGCCTTCGTCGTCGCTGCGTGCAGCGCGGTCGACAGCCGGGAGACGAAGATCGCGCTCACGCCCCCAGGCAGACCTGTAGGCAGGACCAAGGGTCGGGTCAGCAAAAGCGGAACGTGACCGGCCCGGGGGAGCGGAAAGTTGTACGGCACGGAGCGGCGTCGGGGATCGCGAAGACGTGGTACGCACCGGCGATCACGACGGCGAGGAGCGCGAAGCCGCTGTACCGCTCGACAAACGTGTCGAGCACGATGCCCGTGCCGCTGCTGATGGCCATGGCGAGGAAGAGCGGGGACCAGCCCTGCGTGAGCAGGTGGCGCACGTGCTCGTTTCGGTTCGTGACGACTGTCCAGCCTATGGCGGCGAGGGCGAGAACGACGATGATGACGATGGGTACGGGCGTGTCGAGCACTGCGAGGTGCGCTTCGGCAATGACACCGAGTAATGAGAGCGTGACGAGGTCGCCGAGACATGCCGCTACGGCGGGTGCGATGTTGTCTGACAGGGAGCGGGCGTGGGATATGAGGGTGGGACGAGCGAGCGCGAGATAAGAGAGAACTTACCAGGATCCAAGCCAATCTTCCTGCAGACAACGACGAGGCCGCACATGAATGAGCCCAGGAGCACGCTTGAGAGACATGCCGCACACATGGCCGAAGAGGCAACCATGGCGAATCTATGGGTCGGCGTACACGCATTGAGCGTCTCGTGGGAGCATACCCGTTGCACGGAAAGACTTACTCAGCTGCTCCTGAGGGTGGTAGGGGTATTGGCCGGTTAGGCTTGGGCTTGTGGACGCCGCGAGCGAGGACCCGCAGTGCTAACGTGCCGGTGGAGTCATCTTCAGGTACTTCCATAAAAGTGGCCTGTCCTGGAACGATATGGCTCATCCCAAACGCGACTATGGCGGCGAAGAAGGAAACGACGGTGGCTTGGACCTGTAGGAGGGAAAGGTTGCCGAGAATGATGGAACGGCGCTTGGCGGGGATGTCGAGGTCGCCCATGTTGGCCGCCGTACCGAGACGAGCAGACATATTCATCTCAAGATTACCCTTGAGGTTGAGAATGACGGGAATAATCATTATAAGTTCGTCTACGCGAGTCATGGCTTTCCAGTGCTGTACTACTGTTAGCATCGTAGAGTGTGCGCGCGGGCAAGGGTACTCACCGAGACCGAATCCAAGATCTCGCCGGTGAAAAGCAGCCCAAGCGTAGTGAGGAGAAGTGTTGGTGCGGTCTGTCAAAGGTTGTAGATATTCCGCTGTGTAATGGGAAAATCATAGAAAACGCACCTCAAGAACGATCCTCTTCACCTGAGTGAACGTACTTGGTCGCTCTGACCTCTCGCGGCCGCGAGTGCGAGAGTCAGAACCAAGGAGTGCCTCCTCCACGTCCGAGTCCGAGTCCGAGTCTGATGGATCATGATGATAAGGCGAAGTACCGTAGGATGAGCGGCGAGAGGGAGTGACAGGAACCTCTTCGAGGCCGGACATTTCGAAGGTGTCTGAGCTGGACTCTGTGTCGTCTTCGTTGTGAGAGTCGTGGTCGGCGTCGAAGAGAAGGGCTTGTCGGGAGTTGGCGTAGGACATGACAGAAAACACGCGGAAACCAGGTGGAAAAAGGCCGCTTTTGAGATGAAGGAAGGAGGAAAGGAGCACCTGAGTGCGAGGAGAAGAGTGTGGGGAGAGCTCAAGGCAGCTTCAGCCGGGCAAAGGCTATATGCGCGCCTCTTGTGGGTCTCGATCGGGAACACTGCTTCGTCGGTGCCGTGCGAACGAGCTGCCTTTCCGGCGCTCACGAGCGCGCATGTCATTGACACCTCCGGGCGCCTGCGCACTTGGATCTGCTCGCGACGGTGCCCGCCCTCCCGCCTCCGCCCCCGACCTCCACACCCCCCGCGCCCCGCCATCGCACCGCGGCCGTCTCGCACCGCGACACACGGCCCGCGTACGCTACTCTCGCGCACATCCGGCGTCCCCGTCGGCTCGAACGCGCCATGTCGTCCTCCGTCTCGCCATACGCCCCGCTCCCCACATTACGCTCCTCGCTCTACCACAACCCCCCAGAGGCGGTCCCTCAGACGGACGAGCTCTTGCAGCTCCAAAAGGAGCTCCTCGAATACAAGGAAAAGAGCATCGAACGCGTCAAGAAGGCCACAGATGACATACGCGCGATTGACGAGCGCATGCGCCGGCTAAAGGAGAAGGAGAAGGGCAAGGCAAAGGCCATCCAGAAGGCGGAGAAGGAACGTGGATGTGCGTACCTTCTACTGCGTTGCTGAAGCCGGAACTTATGATCTCGTTCGCTCTTTCCTCTGCCAATGGTCCGTCTTTACCTGCGACGCGCTCTTCCATCGCGTACTCTGCCCCTCTCGGACCGCCACTACCACAATATTCACCTCTTGCACACTCTGTCTCACCGCTTTTCGTCGTCCTTTCCTGCTCCTTGCTCGCTACATGGGAATTCCGACTTGGTATGTCTACTATCCCACGGTCAACCACCCTCCCGGGCCCGTGCTCCGGACTCTCCGCTCGGTATTGTTTCCTTCAAACCCGACCCATAACGGTCAAAACCCATTACCAATCTCATAATGCGCACTACGGATGTCTTTCTGTACAAACACACGACATGACAACAACGCTCTGGCCATGCCTCCGCCACTCCCGCGATACCCCGACTATCTGACTTTGGCATTTCTCTGCACCACCCATATCCACCTTCTCTTCGCTACTTTGTCGTCGTCGTCATGGGTATTACAGTCACACCATCCGTCAACGGAGACGAGGGCCGTGCCTCAGCCCAGCCACCTTCTCAACCACCCAAGAATCGGCCCGCCACTATACCTCCGCCACCTGCTCAGACACCCACGCCAACATTTGTCGACGCGCGCAAGCAGTAAGTATGAAGTCACTTCCATCCTTTATGATCCCTAAACGTGGTTTAGTGAGGAGTTGAAGAAGAACAAGAAGAAGAAGCGGAAACGAGATGAGGATAGCGATATCGAACCAGGTACGCTAACCCCAGCGGCACTGTTTCACAGTAGTGACGTCAGGATGCAGACCCTCCGAAGATACGCAAGGCGTCGCCAATGCCTGTACACACACCTTCACATCCACCCCCTCTACCGAAACCTTCGAAGTATCCCTCCACGTCAATAGCATTCTCCAAGGTACGTCTCGTTACACACGAACCAGCAGTGTCGTGCTCTGCAGGGGTGAATGGGGTACGCGCCGTGCTGGCCGTGCGGAATGGAGTCGATGGGCTGTAGTGGTTTGGGGCGGCGGCCTTGTGGCTTTTTCTGTCTCGGCGATCGTCCTCCAATGTCTTGCCTGGTATCCGTATAGGCGGTCAACAGCTGGGAAACAGACGCCGAGTGTTGGAGAACGTCTCCGATCCGCGCCACAGCCATCCTATCTCTCTGGACTTTGTACAGACGCCGGAACCACAACTAACCCCATGCATCACAGCCCTCACATGCCCCGGATTTCGCCCTCCCCACATCCGTACCACTACTCCCCACCCGACCACCCATAGCGCCCCGCCCTGTCGCCGGCCCGAGCAAGCAGTCCGAAGTCACAGAAGATTTCAGCAAGAGTAAGCAGCCGAACCAGGTGCAAGTGACGACCTTCTACACGAGCATCGAACCGTGGCTCCGGCCGATCAAGGAGGAGGACGTCGGCTTCCTGCAGTACACCGCAGACGAGGCCGAGCCGTTCGTCATGCCCAAGCTCGGCCGGCACTACACCCTCGTCTGGGGCGAGGAGGACACCGCCGCGTACGGGGGCCCGCTCCCCGGCACCGCCGCCGTGCGCCCGCATAATACGAGCGCGAGCGCGAGCGGGGCGGGGCCGCCGGCGCCGCTGCCGAAGTGGGAGCCGTCGACGCTGGGGGAGCCGGATCTGCTCACGGAGGAGAGGGGGCACGGGCCGCTGACGGAGCGCGTGGTGAGCGCGCTGATACCGATGCACGACGCGACGGAGTGGAAGGGCGTGAAGGCGGCGGAGGAGGCGATGGAGGGGAGGCCGGGCACGAATGGGGCGGCGGCTGCGGCGGCGAGGGATAAGCTGAACGTGGCGGATCTGGAGGAGAGGCTGAAGAACGTGATGCGGCATCATGGGCTGCTTGAGGAGATTGTGAGTGTTTGCACATCGTTCGCTACCCTACCCCACCCCCTTTCTTGTGCACGAGCGGCGGGTTGACCGTGCTGTTCCCCAGCCCGACTACTCAGAAGCGGTCGACGACCCCATCGCAACCGCTCTCCGACACGCACAGCGCGAACTGCGCACAGTCCTCGCGACGAACAAGGCGCGCCGCGCGCGGCTCGCCGAGATCGCACAGGACCGGCTGGCGCACCAGGAGTACGTCGACGCCCGGGACGCGATCGACCGCAACATCTCCACGCTCTACGCCAAGCTGCAGAAGAAGGACGGCCCGAAGGCGAACAAGAAGAAGAAGCATCCCTCCTCACATCATCATTCGCATTCCAAAGATACACCCGCCCCGCCCCCGACGGGGCTCGCTGCGTTGCCCCCGTGCCCCGCCGCACTGGGTCTTTCCCCAGATGAGCATAATAGGCTGAACGTGCCCGAGCAGCTCAATGAGCAAGTGCGGACAAGGGGGCGGTTCGTGGAGATCGCAGAGGCGGCGTTCGCAGAGAAGGAGCGCGCACAGCCCGGGCGGATATGGGGCTTCCCGCGGGAGAGCGTGTTCGCGGGCGTGGACGAGGAGGTGCAGGCGGAGCTCGCGCGGCGTAAGCCCCCGCCCGCGCCTTCCGCGCTGAGCGTGGCGGTCAACGGGGCGGCGAACGGGCACGGGCACAGGCATGCGATGGCGAATGGGCGGGCGAACGGGGTGCCACGGACTAGTTTTGGGTTCGGGGCGAAGGGGAAGGGGAGGGCGGGGGACGAGATGGACCTGGGTTGAGTGGAAGCGGCGCTGTACGTGCTTATTGGTATTATATGCTCTGTCTGCCTGGATCCTCCCCCTCCTCCCCCTCTCTCTATCGCAGCCCTTCTCCCCATCGCTCGGTATACTCGTCATCACTACCCATTGTCGTCATTATCGTACGTATTCACCTGCGCTGTTATCATGTTTAGGTACATGTTCTCCTCGTCGTCTGTCCCACCCCCTGTACCCTCCTCACCTCACGTCGTATGCATCTCACACCGTCGTTGTCTGGATGTCAGGTCGTGGGTTGTGTGACCTCTCGGGCGAACGAGAGTCATGATCATGCATATTGCCATTCGGGACCAACGCTAGGGCACGAAGAGATAGCAATGGGGACGAATGGTGATATAGAAGGGGCAGGTCTACGACGCCTTCGCTTTCTTAGCCTTCTTCTTTGGGGGCGATTCCGCCTCTGCTTTTTCTTTCCTCTTCTTCTTACTCTTCTCTCCATGCTCCGCGTCCTTCTGCGACACCGCCGCCGCCTTCGACTTAGCTTGAGGTGTCTCCTCATCCATATCCACATCCCCGTCGGTGGGCGGTGGCAGAGACCCAATCGGCACGAAGCGGTGCTTGAGCAGCTCTGGCGGGTATCTTGGCCGAGGCGGATTCTGGTGCACGACTGCCGCTGAGGGCTCAGGTGAGGACTGGGGCGGGGTGGGCAGTTCGGGCCGGGCGGAGAGGACGAGGCGGCGGGTGATGGGTTTTGGGGCTGCAAACGAGTTGGTAACGAACAGGAAACGCGTAGGCGCATTGGAGTGTGGATGTAAGAGAAGTGGTGCACACCTTGGTAGAGCTTCCCGTCCTTTTTGTGCCGCGGGAGGAGGCAGGACATCGCGCGGAGCTCATCCCCGCCTACGGCATCCGCGTCGCCCTCGCCGAGCTGCCAGACGTCGTACGTTGTGCTTTTTCTGTCGACGGAGCCTAATCGCGCAGTTTTTGAGGAGGATGGGAGGCCGAGCTTCAGGTTCTCGAGGTGCTTGGGCTTGAGCTGCACGTACGCGGGAAGATGTAAAGACACAAGTGTGTGAAGGGCAAGAAACGAGTACGCACCCCGTCTGGTACTCGGACGATCCAGAGCTCCAAGTTATCATCATTGAGAACTTTATCCCAGTCAAATTCCGTCTTCTCCGCCTTATGCTTTAAGAGTGCGTAGCCCTCTGGCGGCTTGTAGTCCCAGCTTGGATCGTCGCCCTCGTTCCGGCCATGTTCGTCGACCTGCGCAGCAGGGTGTGCAATTTTGACCTTCTTCTGCTTGTCCTTTCCCTTCTTTGACTTTTTCGACACAATCTCAGGTTCAGGAGACGAAGACGACGAGCGCGAGGATGACATGACCGGAGATGTGGATGAAGCGCTCGTGCCAGACGCCCTCGCACAAAATATTGGCGGCTTCCGGATCGGGAAGCGGTTGTTTGGCAAGAGCCTCTGAACCAAACAACAGCGCCGACGGCCATGACATGACGCGTCGTGAGCTCGCGCGTCGCGTCGGCCATCTCTCTCTTAGTCTTCGCCGCAGCCTCTTCGTCGACGACATATATACTGGAACTTGAGCACTGTCTGCGACAACATCTGGCGGCACGATGTCCGAGCATCAATTCAGCCATGACAAGCCCCTACCTGCGCCTCCGAACAAGTCTTTTCTTCGGCGGCTTACTGCCGCTACCCAGCCCGCGCTCACTCGTATCGCCCACGGTTCTGCGCCCTTTATTACCGTGTTTGCGTTAATCCATCTCACCGCGCCGGTGATGGCAAACCTCGGTGGCACATCGCTCGCGTCGCAAGTCATGGTGAGTAGCATATATGCGGTCATCGATCGACGTTGGTCTCAGTGGCGGTCCCAGCTGCTCGGCCGAGAGTATTACCAAACCTCCTTCGGCGAGAAATACCTCGTGCTCGCACCGCTTATCGTTCATCCGCTCTCCGCAACGCTCAAGCGCGTCCTCTCCCCGAAGGCAGCGCGCCGCGCCACGAGCATCCTGAGCGTCACCGGCTACACCGCCGCCATTTTCCTGGTCGTTCACTTCTTCGCCCACCGCGTCGCCCCCCAGGATCCAGCACCGCCCATCTATGCTGTCGGACCTTCCGAGCTCGACCTCGAGTACGTCAAGTATGCTCTCCACGAATGGCCCTGGCGCAGCCTCGTCGGCTATGTGGGCCTCACCGCACTCGTCGCCGCGCATGCCTCCGAGGGGATGGCCATCATCTGGAACACCTGGATGCGCCCTGCCCTTGGTGCTCTCCGCCAGAGTCGTAGAGTGCGCCTCACGAGCGCACTGCTTGGCATCGTCCCTGTTGCGACTGGGCTGTTCTTCATGTGGAGCGAGCCGCTCTTCGTCTTCGCCTCGCATGCGGAGCGCTTCAAGGCGTCGTTCTTGAAGAGTGTATTCTTCCGATTTTGAATGACAGTCTCCTTCCCGAGCATGCGCACCATGCGCCTCCACCCGTGTGTGTGGCGTCGTGCCCTCCATTGAAGGCCGAATTCGGTGTACAATCGCCTCCTCGCCGCGCCACATCCACTTTTGCCGGACATGGAATGCGGAAGCAATCTCTTTCGACTCTCCGGTCGCGGTCGGATTTGCGTTCGCGCCTGCGGACTGGGACTCACAGTTTTCTAGCCTCTGCTAGCTACTCGTCCTGTGAGTGGTTGACTGCGAAAGTCTAGCCGCTATCGTCGACGTTCAAACGTTCATTGGTTGGCTCCACCTCAGGAACACCGAGGATCCTTCTGCGCCACCAAGCGCCGGAAGAGCGCCCATTTTCTGTCCAATTCGCGGTCGGTATGCCCGTCGGCGGAGGCCTTCTGCTTAAGGGCATATGCACCAATCACAAGCTTTGTTTGTTTTCCACGGAGCAAAGGAGCACGCGGAAGACGGCTGTTGGCTACTGTTGGTCGCGAGCGGCTGCAGCGCGTTGATGCGTGACGCAGTGAACTTCGTGCCAGACTTGTGATGTCTCTCGCATGATTGGCCGCGCTGGATATTAATCTTGCTCATAGCTTGAGTGCCTCAATCCGCTAGTCAAGCAGCTACTTCAACTCCGCCACACTCAACTCCGACCAGCGACGAATTCGAGGGCAAAGCACATTCTCTGACGGAAACCATCAGAACTCTTTCACAACTTCACCTCGCTCTCAGGGCCGAGATCATGAGAAGACAGCTCTGGTGACGACAAAGTCCAGGGTACCGCGCACACGTAACTGCCTATAACCACACTCACGTCGCAGGCCCCGTACCGCATTCTAACACGTAACACGATTCATTGACGCGGCACAAATATCAATCGTGCTGCGCGCGCTCTCTTTGACCGTCTCCGCCCCGCGGGCGACTGTCCTCCCAACAATGGTATGATGCAGAACCAAGCTCTTCCTGGTAGGAACGACATGCCTGATCAAGAAGTCCTGATCACCGACCGACCCCGATCCTCCCTTCCCCCAATTTCTCCCGATAGATGGCCCCCAAGACGGTCCAGACCCCTTCCGGCAACCATCCCGTGATCCAGCGCACCTCTCGCGGCAGCATACACGCGTGCTCGATGGCGACCTCGCCCAGAGGATACCTGGCGCGCCAAGAATTTGCCACCCCGAGCTCAAATTGTGCTTCAAGTAGAACTTGCCCCGCAGACGGGAGGCTGGCGCGAGGTACACTATGGCAAAGGACCCTGCTACCATTCCAAACCCTCATAAAACGTCTCTCCTGGCGTCTGGTGGGCGCCCTCATGTCGATTTTCGTTTGAAATCAACCGCAACGTGCACTCTGGAATCGGCAAACATGGCCCATGCATTACTGGACGCTCCGACCGTCGAGAATCCACCGCGCTCGCTCGGTCCGCTGCCCACTCCCTGCCGCCAGAATTCAGAGGCGAGATTTGGGGTCGCTATTTGCTGTATCTCGTCGATCCTTCTACCTGGCTCTAGCATAGTCTCCATCTCTTCCCTTCCGTTCCCCGGGTGCTGCTCATTCGGCGCACCGCCCGCAGCTGCCATCACTCCTCGATAGCGAAGGATGAAGGACCGCAGAAGAGGAAGGAGAGAACATTAATCAAACCAACACATTCTGTCAATGGTACTAGACCTCGACGAGCGTGTACCCTGCCGTGTACCCCGATTCGCGATTCACCTCGCCCGATTCGCGATGCATTCCCTCGCCGCCTGCCTCTGTATGACGTCGTCGTTCGCTCTACACGTCGCGCTCGGGGCTCGCTTCGGAACACAGAGCGGCGGGGCGCGGAGGCTCGACGCTGCAGTGCGCCCACCGACGCACCCACGCCCGCCCCCGCTCCCGCCCCCGTTCCCCAAATCCGGTCACTTGGTGCGCGGAGTCGAACGCGCCGTCACCGTGCTTACGGCGCCTGAGCCCCTGTCCCGCGCCCGCCCGCTCCGCTCCACCGCCCATTCGTCCATTCCCCAGCACCGCCGCAGCCTAAGCCAGCCCCGGGCTGCAGCCTGCCACGAGCCACGAGACCCCCTCCCGCGAGCCCGGATGCAAGCCGGTTCGGGTATGCCCGCCACCGGGCGGCCTCGCTCGCGCAGGCCCCGCCCGCCCGCCACGCCTTCGCGTTTGCGATCGCTCACGCCGCCCTCCCTCCTCGAACTCTCCTTCCCCAGGCAACTTCCCTCCCCCACTACCGCTGCCCCGCACAGGCGAGGGGAGGGGGACAGGATAGGAGCACGCTTTTCTCCGCCGCCGCCCGCGGTCCCGCGCACGCGGCACGCGGCATGGCACGCGCCGTGCCTGGCGGGCTTTCGAAAACGCGCGCGGGTGCGGACCGGCGGACTGAATTGATACAGTGGCAACTCGCCCGAGCCCGTTCGAGCATGCAAACTCGAGGCCAGCACGCACGGCCCCGTGTATGTACTGGTCGACCCGGCGGGCGCGCGATCCCCTCCCCATCGCTGGGGGCGTCGGGGGTGCATTGTGCCCCCGTGCCCCCGAGGGAGTGCGTTCCGTGAGCAGGGCATGGCGAACGCTACTCTAGGTAGACATGCGGCCGATCTCGAGCGCGGGGGCGGGCACGGGCACCGATATCGCGCAGAGGGTGCGCGGGAAGGAAATTTGGGTGTGCGGGTGTGGGCGCAGGAGCTGGAAGATACCACCCCTGGTGGGTATACGGTCCCAGTCGGCGCCCCGGATCAGACGCACAGCGGCAGGTGGCCGGTGACTAACAGCCCACCATCCTTGCTTCCGGGGAAGGGCGGAGCTGGGCGGAGGAGGTGGGCTGGAAGAATGTTCTGCACTCATCGATTGACCCGCGAGCGCTGCCTGCGAGCACGATGCCGATCCGGTAGGCGAAACTCCGCAGTTGCCCTCTAGGGTACGATATTCGACCTCCGACTCCTCCGCCGCAACTGGGCCTCTGGCTCGTCAAGCAATATTCCCTGCGGAGAAATATACGATGCACGACGTGGGCAAGACACGGCTTGGACGGCGAGCCGGGGATGGATCCCTACAACGCAAGGACATCCATCTATCACGGTGTTCGCGGCAACATCGAAGCGTAGGGTGGAAGCCCACTATCTGTGAAATACTCCCTGATGGCCGACATGCACTGGACGTCGCCCTGGCGGAGCTGGGCGGTGCGGAGGACCGACTGTGATGTTCAATAGCAGCGCTGCCCAATTAGGAGACCGGAGACGGGGCTTTTCTCCGTGCGCTGCAGAATAGTTCGTTCTGCACTGATGCTGGTCGATCGCTACCGGCTGGTCCGCGGGTTCCAGGATGGCCGACTGTACGATCGACCGGTCGGGGGCGCGTGAGGGGGTGCGGCGGAGCCCACGCGCGAGGATACGCGTCGCGGCCCAGGTGCCACTCGAATTCTGATTGCAGGTGCCACTCGCGGGAACGGGAGGGCTCGCCCAGGTGCGTTCGATCCCGTTGCGCTACGACTTCCGCTAACCTATGTCTGGCCAGCGGTCCGTGTTTGCAGATCGACGGCCCCTCGACCCGCTGCCCGCCCGCTAAGGGGGGCGGCGGGCGGGGGACGCGGACTCGGCCCACGGGCGGCTGGCTGAGCTGGAAGCTGAGTCGGAGTAGACGTTGGTAGCCTCATGGCACGCGGCAGCCAACGGGCAGCCGAGGGGCGATCTGGCGATCTGATCAGTCCCTATTGTTAGGGCGCGATCTGCGCGTCCGATGCGCCGATCTCCTCGCCGACGCGAGTCTTGAAGCAGGCGCGTGCAGGGCGCCCGTTAGGCGGAAACGGACGTGCTGAGCGAACAAAGGAGCGGAACGTGCAGCGGAGCGTCGAACCTCCAGATCCTCAGATTCGAGCGCGTTCAGAACCCTCCCCCGCCGATCTCATTCGAGGGCACATATTAAAGATCATGGCGAACCCGCATCGTTCTGTTCCCGCGACGCTCCTCCTATCGCATTCCCCGCCCGCCATCCCGCGCCATGTTTGCACCAGCTCCCTCTCAGGTCGGCAACATCTGCGGATGGTCTCCCGCAGACGACCGTCACGACACGCTCTACACCAACATCGTCTCCCCTCCGCGCTCCTCTTCTGTACACCATCCCGTTGGCTCCTCCTCCCCATCCGTGTCTCGTGCCACCCGCAGCTCCCTCCTCCGCAGCCAGTCCCTCGACTCGCACCACTCTCAAAATACTACCATCGACGACCCCGTCCCCTCGCTTAAACGAAAAGCAACATCGCCCCTCCTCCAAGAAGACGACATCGACTTGCATTCGATATCTCCCTACCACAACGCGACCTCCATCCGGCGGTACAAGGCGAAGCTCGTGCAGGATCCCACCTGGGCCCCACGCCCGCCGAACGCGTTCATTCTCTTCCGCCGCGAGTACGTCGAAAAGCACAAAGGCGAGGCCGACAACTCGGCCGAGAAGACGACGCTCTCGCGCCGCGCCGGCGCTGCCTGGAAGTCTCTCGACGATGCCGAGCGCAAGGACTGGTACGAGAAGGCCAAGATCGAGGCCGCCGCACACCAGGGCCGCAACCCCAACTACGTCTTCCGCCCGAACAAGAAGGCTCGCGCTGACGCCCGTCGCCACCCCGCCCTCCCCACCCGCCGCGAGCAGGTCGCAGAGTACGCACGCAAGGCCAGCCGCCGCGCCGCGGTCACCGCACGCGCGCGCACTCGGCGGCAGCTCGGCAGGGAGGACTCCCCCGACCTCGACACCTTCGCGTACACCCACCCGGTGGACGTTTACGACAACGGCAGCGCGACCCCTGGTAGCTCGTACTCCGCGACGTCGCCCGAGCCCCCCAGCACGCCCCTAAGCCACACGTCCGCGTCCGTGTCTTCCGCGGCGTCGTCTCAGGTCGATCTTTGCGCAGCATTCGACGCCACGGTTAACCTCCGGGCTCGCGCCGGCGTCGCTCCTCACACGCAAGTCGCTTGCCCCATCCCGATCCCCGTCTCACACGGCTTCCGTCGGGGGTTCACCGGGGGAGACGCCGTCGCGTTCTCCTATGGTACATCAGGTGCGGGTGGTGACGAGCCTCCTGCGCGGACGTACGTGTACGCGTCGGACGCTGTGGGCGGCTTTGGGTCTCCTTGGGAGTACCTTGCGTACGAGGAATGCTATCGCGATGCAGACGCGCAGAGCGTACACTCGGCCAGCTCTTCTTCGCTCCCGTCGCCTTCAGGGTACTGGGGCGCGGCAAGCCCCGAACAGCTCTCCCCGAGCGAGTACGGCGCTACGGTGAGCCCCTTTCCTGTACTCGCCCCCTCTTCCTGTTGACTGATCCCGCGTTCTCCCCTTCCGCAGATGCCTGAGCACGTTGGCATGCCTGTCCCCACCAGCGTCTCTGCTCCCCAGCCTACCACGCCCAGCCAGTCCTACTTCTCGCAGCTCACCCCCGCGCACCAGGCGCCGCAGATCCTCGCCCGCCGTCAGCGCGCTGCGACAGTGTCCGCGGCGTTCCCTTCCCCTCTCACCGTCGTTACGTCCTCGCTTGGTACGCCCCCCAACTCCCAGACGATCTCCTCAGCAGGGCCATGGCTCAGCGCGAGCCAGGGAATGGACGTCGACGCCGACCGCGCGAGCGGCCTCACGCTCGCGGATAGCGCCGCCCAGTACGACCGCACGCCGCGCGCTTCGATCTTCCCGCAGCACTCCGCGCCCACGCAGTCCCCTCCCCAGTACCACCCCGCGCCGCCCTTCGGCCAGCAGCACCTCCAGGCGTACGCCCACGCGCAGGCCTACCGCCCCGCCCACGCGCCCCCGCAGCACGCTCCACTCGGCACGCTCATGTACCCGGAAGACGCGGTCCCGTCGTCGACGCTCATGCCCGCGATGGACCCGTTCGAGCTCGCGAACGACCTCGAGTCGTACAGCATGGGCTTACGCCAGGCGGGCATCGCGGGCGGCCCTTCCGCCGGCGCGCCGGTGGCGCCCTTCGAGGACGTCGTGGACTACAACGCGTTCTACCAGTGCGCGCCGGGCCCCGTGCCCGTCGAGCAGCACTAGTTCGCAGCGCCCCTCCTCTCTCTCCCTCCCTCCCTCCCTCCCTTCACACACGGACTCCTTCATCCTATGCACATAGACGGTCGCGACGACGCTTGTTCCGCGGTCTGCGCCCATTCTCCTCTTTCCCATCTCTGTCCTCTTCGCCTTCCTTCATCTTGGTCTTGTCCTCTCTGTACGTTATGACGTTATAACCTACTCACGCTACCAACAACACCGCTGCACAGCAGCGTCGGACTCCTTCCTATCCCCCCTTTCGGATACGTACCCGTGTTGTAGCATAGTCTAGGCCGCCGCCTCCCCCTCAATCCCTCGCCATCCCTCTCCCTCCTCCTCACCCCGTACCCCCTCGCGCGCGCGCCACCCCTTCATGTATCCATATCTCCGCCTCTCTTCGCCCCGGCTCCATTCACGTCTTGGTGCTCTGTCTTTCTTCTGTCCCCTCGGGGCGTGGTGTCGGCTTCCGTCGACCACGTTCAGTCGTCTCCCACGTTTCCTCCTTTTCCTCTATGTTTTTCGTCACTCTGGTCATGTACTTGTATAACAGCCTACTTGGCCCGCCCCCTGCGGGGGTCCGGTGCCGCCGATATCCCATGAAAATTTCTGTCTCATATAATCCGCGCGCATCGTCCACACTTCTGGCCACTGGCCGCGACTTCAACAAACTCGTATCGCGTCCAAACGACCAGCGTCTTCGCGACGCATCGCGCTGCGAGATGACTTGAGGACTGTGTACGTGTCATGTTATCGTCGCGCCGTTAAGAGGCGTTTACACTCGCTCCTTACCTTTCTTCTGCCAAGGGCGCTAGAGGTTGTTTGACAAGTGTGAGAGGCGCCGGCGCTTGTTAAGGTACATGTGGCGACGTGGACGGATGGATGCTCGGTGAGTTGTGCACACTCGAGCCACTCGCCTTTCAGACCGGGAGGCGAGTCCCACAACCACTGCATGGCTAAGAATATGGCAGGGTAGAGGCGGTGATGTGAGAAAGAAGGTACCTGCCTGGATTAGAAGACTGCCAAAGGAGGGAAACATACTTGGACCTACATCCAGGCCCGGCCACAGCTGCCAGCACTGCTGACGGTGTGTCCAAGGACAACGCCAGTGCGACAGAGCGTGGCATCCGTCCGCGACCGTCCTGGCAATTCCCCTCGACCGGCGACGTCACACGGCGTAGCATAACGTAACCCTTACCTACCCTCCATTCTCCGCCGGGGCTTCTTCGGGGGGCCGCCTCGGGCCGCTTGCATTCCGTGCCGTTCAACGAGCTGTTAGCGTGGGCTTATCCGAGGTAAGTAGACCATCATTACATTCCCTTACATTCCTGGCTGCGAGGCCCATTCCCGACCTTTCTGGGCTGTCGCTGCTCCGGACGCGCGTGGGCCCCACTCCGCCGCGAGCCGCGAGCCACGGTGCGCTCATTCCGCAACATGCCTCGCCCCTTCCGCCTCTGACTTCTTCCTCGACGACGACTACGACGACCTTCTCACGCTTCTCTTTCGCTCTTCGCGTACTTCGACGACCGAGCCTCTAGCGGTCTCTTCACTTCTGGACGGCACACGACTCAACTCCTCGTACACCGGACGATCCTGACGTCATGTGGCTACTACCAGCGCCTCGACCCCAAGGAGAAAGACGAGCAGACGCAGAGACGACAACCATATCACCGGCATCGACGGACATATACACGTATTCTAGTACAACGGCTTCGAGTCCCTCAACATCGCCAAGCACACTTCCTCTTGTGAGTACTTTGTATCTCTTGGGTGAAGGCTTCCCCACCAACGCTCCAACCCTCTCTCCTCCCCATCCTGTCAGAGCGCCAACGCTGCGCAAGATCCCTCTACGAAACCTGAAATCGCGGGCTCCTTTGGCGGGTTCATCGCTCTAATCGTCGTCCTCGTTTGCGTCCTCCTAGCCGCCAGCATCGGCATCTTCCTCCTCCTCCGCAACCATGAACCCACCGCACACGAGCGCCGCGCACGCCGCGCGTACGCTCGCGGACGACCGGGCGGGGAGCGTGCATTCGTCTCGGAGGTCCCGATCGGTCCCCCCGGGATGCGCGACCGCCTGAAGCGCTTGTTCGGCCGAAAGGGAGGCGAGGGCTGGATCAGAGCCGCAGGGGAGGACGGGGATGAGTGGGACGCGGGCGACGAACGCTTCGATCCGCACCAGCTGGACCAGTATCGCCGAGTCGGCAGCTCGGGAGGCCCGTATGAGCCTTCGGTGAGCGAGCGCGCTTCGGGCAATCCAGCGACATTCGCGGCGCGTGCGCAAGGCAAAGTCCCTCACGCGGCGAGTACGGATTCGGTGGAAGTCGAACTTCGCGCGCCATCGGAGGGGTACGTCGCGCCCGCCGCTGCCAGCCCCAGCGCGATCACTGGAGAGGGCTTGTCATCCCTGCGTCAGTCGCCCCCACCCATGGAAGGGTTTGAAGCTAGGAACGTGAGCGGACACAGGACGCGCGGATCCGACGAAGACGAGGACGGGCGAAAGTTCTCGGTGCAGTCTGCGTCGAGCGGCGGCGACTCGCCCGTCAGTATCCGCTCGATGCGCAAGTTCGACAACGGCACAAAGTTCAGAGAGGGCCTTATTTTCTGACCCTCGATACAAGCTTTGCGATTGCGCGCAACGGCGCGCGCGATCGAACGACTACGTCGCGCGCGCTCGCAGGGTACTGTTTCGCGATTCGCGGCGCGGACGTCATACGTCGATGATTTTGACATATTTGATCTTCGCTTTCTTTGTTCTTGGAACGCACACCCGTCTCGCTACGCCTGTCACGTCGCGCGGGCCTGTGCAGAGACGCCCTCGTGGACCCACCCCTGTTTCTGTTTGTATCCCAGCTCTGTTGTATGTGAATGTACTAGTACTATGGCGCTATGACCGCCGTGAGACTTCTTTGCACGGACTGTACGGCGCGGCTCCGCTCTCCCTCCCCTATGTAGCTCAGTAGCACAACTTGTATTGTCCCTCTCCTTGTCTCAGTCGCTCTCGGTCCCGGCGCGATGCACGACAGTACCGAACATCACCACTCTCGTCCCTTTCATCCATGATTCCTATGACGGCAAGTACGAGTACCCCGAGCATTGGCGTTCGATCGACCGTCTCGACTTGACTGACGCCGCGCACCAAATAACGCACCATGCACCAAAATGATCGTCGCCCAGAGCGCTAGCCCAGCGCAGCATGCATGCATGATGTCGCTGCTACCGCCGGCGTGCCATGCGACTCGCGTTACTTAATAGCTAGGTGCGTATCTCGATATATGAGACGTTTCTGACAGCTGCCGTCATCCCCAAACCCACCCCGTCTCTACGTCTCGCGGAACCATCTCCGCTGAGTTTTGCGGCTTCGTCCCTGCAGGGCGTGCGTGCTTCAAATTGGTGAAAGCGCCTGCAAGCCTGACGGCGCGCTGAGTTGAATATTGAATGCTTGAGCGCCCGAACGGCCCAGAGTCCAATCACAGCGATCCTGAGGGTCTTTATAGACCGGTCGGCGATGGTTGTTATCTGCTGTGACACGTTTAGCACCCTGTTAAGCAATTATTACCACCGAGTGCTCCTGCTCAGGCTGCAGCTGACGCGGACGGTCCGTAGCCGTCGCCGAGTTCTTCTGACCGCTTCCCCTGAATCTCTTCAGCTCGCGTCCGGATACGTTCTGCGTTGCTGTCGACTCCAGTGATTTCCGGGCAGCTCGGTCTGTCGTGAGAATGCGCTGATGAAATTGCATTGAAAGCAGATCACATCGATGCCGCCGGTGCGAGCGACGGTCGACCAGTACATCGGTAGCTCAGTGGTTTCGCAGTTTAAGACAAGTTGAATGCACTGCGAAAGTTAGTGTAACATAGGATCTTAAGCCTTGTGACCTCGGTACTAGCGGTAAGATCAATGATTTTCTATGGTCGCTGGCTGGACCTACAACTAACGATCACTAATAGCACCCTCTGAGCGAGCCCAGGCCTCTCCCTTACCCCGCCCCTATGTCCGACTGTTCCGTGTCCTCCCGATAGCGGGTACAATATTTGCGTAGGCGGACAGTATTGCCGACACTACCCACCGCCGCTCCGCCAGAGCCAGCGTGGAGGGGGAGGAGGAATAGGGAGAGAATTCTGAAGGAATGGACGGACCGCCCCCGGAGTCCGAGGCCGGAGTCCCCCGACGAAGTGTTCCTAGCGATCATGTCCACGTTCTCGAGGGGCCGCATCCCGCGCTTCCTCGCGAGGCCGCCGTTCAACGTTCAGACCGTGCAATCGATTTTTGCGGCGGCGGCGTTCGTAGTCGATCGCTCGAATTCCCGGCCCTCCAACCTCCGCGTTCACGGCCGCCGAACGACGCCGCTGCACCCAGTCACTACGATCGAGGCCAGATGCTCGCGTGACCAAAACTCTGTGAGTCAATACGTGTATGTCGCAGCACCTGCCGCTTCGATGCTCTAAATTCCTCTCTTTCTAATACCTATCTGGTTTTCCCCGTGGCACACTCGTCGACGAGTACGAGCGTGGTGTCTCGCCCGCGTCCGTGCAAACTTAAGGTTTGCAAACCGCACCCGTATCTGCATTCGGTCCCTGTGCACACCGGTACGGATCCTGTCCCTCGGTAGCCAGATAGCAAGTAGCCCCTATACCGACCCCTCATGACGAGGGCACCGCTCGGTTCAACGCTCTGCCTCCCCCGCTGAGGCCTATGTTGCGGGCTTCCCCGGCGACTATCTTGACCTCCGAGCAGTTGATACTCAGTGCTGAGTGCTGAGCATGCTCAGGGGTATCCGCGGGTCCGGGGGTGGAACCTTGCCCATGATCGATCTGCGGTGAGGGTTCGGTGCCCGCGGCCAGTGCTGAGTACTCCTGGTGCCTGAAAGGTGAAGCTCGAAAACGGACGGTCAACGGTCTGGCCCCCGCCTGTAAGATGGAGGGCCGACGGTGTCCCGCGCACGGAGAAATATGTTCTAGTAAGAATCGAAGAGCTCGTTCTGGTATGTGCCCCACACGCCATTCCACCTATGCCTTATCTCGAGATATAACGTACGTGAACTCGGTTCTTGGTGCCAGTCATATGGTGGCACAACGCTACTTGCCGCGCCATTTGAGCGGAGTTCTGTCAGCCCAGAAATGATGCCGACGTATAGCTTGACGGTGGTGGCTAACGCATGCGCAGTCGCGAGAGTCCAACTTGGGCCTCGTGCCCTGCAGCATGCCGAACTCCAATGCTTTCGAATTTGCGGCTGAGATCGGCGCTAGTGCCACTGGCAGCGGGTCAGAGAGGTAGCGGGTTGTGATATGGGGGTACTCACTTGCAACCTGGGGTCGGACGGCCGCTACTTTGCCGCTACTGACACGATGCGAATGACCAGTGCTGCAAGTGACCCGGCGATGCAATGGACGGCAAAGGCGGTGCATGACGATCCTAAAAGGGACGTCGATCCTAAGTTATCCGAGGCAGTGTGTTCACTAGTCAGCATCGGACGCTTGGGAATGACGGTGCTTCTCAGCTGAGTACCGAGGTCGCATCGGGTCCTCCACATGCAAGGGGAGACTCGATATTCGGTAGCAGTCATCGACGTCTGGAAGTGGCACTTTGCCATTCTTGGGCCTCGCGAAGTTCCAAGCCCTGCATCCCCGAATGGTCGCCTGCTTCGAGTCGGTTGATCCAGGTTCTTCGGCTCTCTAAACGGACCGCCGTCTTTGCATTATAGCGATACTTACGCGTGAGTGACCGCTCCGAGGTGATTATCGGCGATTGTCCGGGTATCTCGAGCTCGACACGTTTGCGAGCCGGTAGGGCTGGAAACATACCACGCTAGCCGGGTGGCCCCGCATATGTGCTATACACGGCCGGTGTGAGCATCATATGCAAACAACACATGCACTGTCTAAAATGCATGCACCCACGCACGTAGACTTCCATAGTCGGGAGCGGCTTCGGATTCGGAGGCCCTTAATGAATTTGTATTTCATTAGCTTCGACTTTGCGCTAGCTGTCAGGCATCGGATGAGTTGCACATACGGAGAACTCTCATACTTACCTGAAAGCGTATGCGCACCATGAGGTAGTTGTCAAACCTTCGCGGGTAACCTGCTATCTCTTCGGCTACGCGATTCTTGCGGCATCTGGAGGAGCGCATTAACGTTGATCCTACATGAGCTGTCTTAATGATTACAGGTACTTAGACTAAGGGACGGAATCTCTCCACGCCGCAGCCAGGAGAGGCAGTTCCGCCGGGAGCACGCCGCGGACGCAATTCGGTAAGTCCAAACTTTCCCCACGCGCTGACAGAGGTCTTTCGGGACGCATGCTCTTCGACAGGCGACGGTGGTTCCATGCATTGCTCAGATAATCACCCGAGAGGCGCGATGCGCTGCAGATAGTATCACGGGACTATCTTCGCGGAGATCATTGGGTAAAGATGTCTCTATTGAACAGAACCATCGGATCCGGAAGACTTCAGCAAGACCTCAGCATGAATGGACGCGTCCCGGTAAGTGCAACCTACTTGAATGGAGTCCGGGACACATGCTACGTTATCCCGCTCCGGCGTGCTGTGCTGCTAATAGCCTGACGACTGAGGCCAGTATATGATATCAGAGCTGCGAACATGGAGTACTCACACAGGCGAGCTCGGAGGAACAGTAAAGTCCGGGACGGCTAGTACATGATCAGCTATCTGACCTCCTCATTAGTGCTGCTAACGGACATGCCTTTCCCTCTGCGACAAACGTCGGAGTTCAGGGTTTGGTGCGCCTTGGGAGCATATTTCGGGCAGCCCAGTCTTTCCGGACTGGGGACCTGGGAGACTAAACTAGTTCGAGGTGAACGATGCACTGCTTCCTACGTCGGTCAATGCTTGGATGCCCAATGAGACATCATGAGTACGTGATGTCGTCTTGTTGATTTATGTCGTGAAGAGTGAATCGATCGATGCTGAGGCACCGTGGCTGCTGATATGCACAATAAGCTGGAAATTTTGGCCATTGCTGAGGCGATGGTACGGCGGGAGAACTTGCAGCCAGAGTCCAACTGCGAGGATGATCGTAGAGTTCGAAGGATCGAAGTCAAACCGCGTTTTTTGATAGCGCCTCGTCATGTGACTCCCACGATTCCCGCCACGTGGACCACACATGGTAAGTTACGGCTCCGAAGCCATAGGGGGCCGGGGCTGCATAGGAGTTCGGAGTGACAGCTTTGCCAACGACTCAATTCTTGTCTGTAGGATCGTCGACAGGCACGATCCATCTCTCATGACAAAAACATTTCCATGGTTACCTGGGCACCTTCTGTCAAGACCGATTATACGGCTTGGAACTGCAGATCGAAGGTAGAAGCGTCAGGAGGTAGTGTACTAATACATGTCTTTCAGCAGTGATGTCATAATCTCGTATTGCAGTCGTCGTCGAGATGGCATATGTCGTGTATGGTATACCAGGGAAGACGGGAGTTCATGTATTTCGTCGTCAAATTGTTAATGCCTCGAGCGCAAGCTCATCGTCCGCATCGTCGGGACTGTGGCACAGACATAGTCAGCTTCGAAAACCAGCCAAAGACAGTGATGCTGTAGAAATGCACGTACACATCATCAACCCCTTGATGTCCTTGACGCGCGCCTGCTCGACGCTCTTGCGCAACAGCAATACGCGCACGCTCGCCCATACGAGCAGGAGCACGCCGAACGCGGCGGGAATCAGCCAATACAACGGCGATAGATGGAACGAGCCCCCGAAGACGACGTGCAGCGGCGGAGTGTAAATGATGAACATGCCGAGGCACGCGCCCGCCACAATCCCCGCGAAGTTGTAGTAGTTACCGACGATGGACTTGCCGAAGGGGAAGCGGAACTTTGCCTTGACCGCGAAGACCTACGGAAAGGCACAAGGAAGTGGTGTGAGGTACGTAAGGAGGGGAAAGGGGGAAAACTCACATTAAAGCACTGAACGATGAAGATAGAGAGGTATACTGTAGTGCGAAGTCATTCTAAGCGTATTTCCACAGCAGAGGAGGGACATGAAGAGTACCTATCGACTGTGCCTGCGCGAGAGCATCAACCTGTTTTGATGCCGAGATTACCTCTCCACGGCTATTGACGAAGTCGGGGGAATCCTTTTGGAAATACGCTGTTACAATAGTGTCAACATCGCTCGCACGAGCCGCGTCTCCAACAAAACTTACTGATAGACGGCGAAGCGTTGAGCGCCGTCTGCGCCCTGCGGAGGTCGCTCGGGGTAAAACCATTCTTGAAGAACACGACGAAGTACGCGGCAAGGCTGTATGTTCTTATTCAGAGCGGCAGACCGATAGCCAAGGAGGGTTCGACACTTACGCTCCCGCAAACTCAATCATGCCCGCCTCCAGGTAGGCGTAGCTGAGAAGCTTCGAGTCGACGAGCGTTTCGTCGTCCGTGCGCTCGAACGCATCTTCCCAAAATTGGCGGGTGAAGGGCGCCTTAACGCGTGCGGCGAGCACCGAGAACTTGCTCGGCGGAACCACCTCGTTTGTCTCGGGGTCGCGCACGAGGGTCTTTGTGCGCCGCAGAGCGCGCTTCTTGAGGGACATGATTGAACGATCGTTGACTGCCAGACATTGTTAGAGAACGTTATTGATGGACGAGGGAGTAGTGCTAACCGGGCTTGCGAGGCAGCATGCGCATGAGGCCGTCCTTCGTCTCGGGCTTGTCCCACGCGAATGAGAGCTGAAAAAAGATGCTCAGCGGCATTCAGAGGTTTATGCTGTGGCACAGACGTACAGCGACAAACAGTTCGAAGCCGAGATCTGACGCAAATACGTCAGCGATTGAATGAAGCCGGACACATGCAGGGTGCACTCACCAATGACGAGAATCAAGATGGCGGAGATAGGTAGAGGCAGAGGGACAACGACATCTATCCAGAAAGATGCACAATCAGAACCGGTTCCAGCGCATAGTGAAAGAAGGCATACAGAGAAGCTGCGGGATGACTTCGGGCGTACTGTGTGAAATTGTGTACCTGCGGCGGAATCAATGCCGTGCTCGGACGGTATAATGCACTTCACTCACTGGATAGACCGCTTCAGGTTCACGAAAATCTGACGACCCTCGGCAACGCCCTTGACTGTCGAGGCGAAGTTGTCATCTTTGGGATCAAAACATTAGCCCTTGCCAAACTCGAGGTTAGGCGATAGAAGCCTACCAAGAAGAATCATGTTCGCTGCTTCCTTGGACACATCCGAGCCAGAGATATTCATAGCGATGCCAAGGTCAGCCTATATGATCGTGTTAGAAGCTGAAGAAGTCAAGGTAGAACCACATAGAACATGCCTTCTTTAAAGCGGGCGAGTCGTTGACACCATCTCCGGTACTGTATGGAATGTGAGCGTAAACAACATACTGCACGACAAATAGCTCACACTCCGACAATGTGGCCGAGTGCCTGCGCGCGTTTTACTGATACAAAGTCAGCGTCTATGCACTGCCATTGTTGAGAATGCATACCGATCTCGAGCTTGTGCTGAGGAGATGTGCGAGCAAACACGATCTCGTTCTTCGCGAAAACTATTTCTCGATCAGCATCCTCGCCATCTCATCTTTTAAATACGAAAAGCACTCACTCTGATCCCACTGCCATCCCTGCAACGAATCGATGTCGTCACCGTGGATAACGACCGCGTCGACCTCATCGTCGTAGATCTCCTCGACCGGCCTCCCCGTCTTCTTGCTCAGCGTCTCCTTCGTCTCCCCGAGGATGAGGTTGATCTTGCGCGCGATCGCCTCCGCCGTCTTCGGGTGGTCTCCGGTGACCATCATCACCTTGATGCCAGCGAGACGGAGGGTGCCGATCGCTTCACGCACGCCGTGCTTCGGCGGGTCCTCGAGCGAGATCAGCCCGCAGAAGCAGTAGCCCGTGCTCGGGTAGCGCGTGTCCGTCTTCGAGAACTCGTACGAGGCGGGGTAAACGTCTTCTGGGAGAAGACTTTGGGCGCACGCAATGACGCGGTGTCCGCGCGAGGCCATATACTGTGAGGTGGCAGGGTCAGCGGTGATCCGCTTGTCGTGAGCAGTACACGTACGTCGTAAGCTTCGTTGTACGCGGTCCGGAAGTCGTCCGTGATCGGGACCATCTCGCCATCCTTGAGGTAAGTAGAGCACTTGGCAAGGACGCGCTCGGGTGCGCCCTTGATGTACGCCGTGAGCGGACCGATCTTGTGGGATTTCTCAAGCTGTTCAAACGGGAGAATTAACCGGGCGTCCCTGAGAAAAGTGCAAGGAAGAGAGCACGCACGATGACTAGCGCCCACTTGTTTGAGGAGTTGAATGGAATCTCAAACACTTTGGGGTGCCCCTTCTGATATGCGTCGTAATCGGGAATATGCTTTCCTGCGAAGCGTATGAGGCCTGTCTCGGTCGCGTCGCCGAGGATTTTGCGCTGGTCGAACGCGACGTCCGTGCGGTCGAACTTGACGTGCGAGTTGAGCGCGGCGATGTCCGCCATCTCGCGCATGCCAGGCGCCGAGAGAGAGAACACCTCGGTCGAGTCCGAGTCGTTGTTGGACTGGAACGCAGAGAACATCCGAAGTCCGCTCCAGAGGTTCGTCACTGTCATCTGGTTACGGGTAAGGGTACCGGTCTTGTCTGTAGCGAGGAGAGTGAGAGAACCTAGAGACGGGTTAACAGCAGAACGAGTTGTCTATGCGAGGCTCGTACCAAGAGTCTCGACGCCTTGAAGGTCCTTCACCAGGACGTTCTGAGCAGCCATGCGCTTCGCCGCGATGGACAAGCTGGAGGGAACTTCAGACTCGTTACCAGCGGCCTGTCGATGATCTGAGACTCACAGAAGAGTCACAACCGAGGGCAAACCCTCGGGAACGAAGGCGACCAGGATGGAGACGGCAAACGTAACGGTCTGCTCGCCTTTTCCTTGGTACACAGTGGTGATACCAACGACGAAGAAGACGACAGCGAAGAGGATAGCAATGGCCGATACCATCATAACGAACCGACCGCTAAGACAATTGTCAGTAACGCGGGAGTACAAGGGAGATCAGCAGCCGTACGAACATCTCAACGGCGAGCGGACTCTGCTTTCCCGTTTCGTTGCCAGTGAGAGCGGCGATCTGACCTATCATACGGGTTCAGGGTAGTGCAAGACTAACGAGCACAAAGGCGTACCAATCATCGTGTGGTCACCAGTGCGAACGACAACTACATGTGCCATGGTCAGTCGAGACATATGATGCGGGGGTATGATTACATACCGCCCCACCCTTCGCCATTCACGACGAGAGTTGAGTTAAAGAGCTTGAGAAGTGTCATCATACAGTGACGTCTGAAGCAGGAGGATGCTTACGATGTTGTCAGCTTCGACAACTCTATGTTCTACTCCGTCAGGACGAGCAAAGCGTTCTTGTGGTTCGGACTCCCCCGTAAGACTACTGTTGTCAACCTTCAGGTCGGACGCAGCGAAGAGCACCAGATCAGCTGGGGTCTTGTCACCAGAACGCTGTGTGAAGGCTGTGAGTGCGAGAGCATAGCGTAGGAATCCCAAGAACACATACAACGAGCACGATGTCTCCCTTCACCAGATCAGCTGCGGGGACAGTGTCAAGGGCTCCGTCTCGGACCACGCGACACGAGGGCGGGATCATTGCGAGGAAAGACGCGAGGATGGCTTCGGACTTCTGGAGCTGGTAGAACTCAATCAGCGCATTGAGGAATGCTACGCCTATCAAGATTCCGCCGAGATAGGTGTTAGGGAAGTTGTCCTACGTAAGACGCGTGTCAGTCCCACGTTATGCCATGGTCAGAAGACTTGGATTGAGAACAACCCTGAACCGGACGCACCTTGAAGTCTACGCCAAGGAGGATATACTCGAGGATACCGGCAATGATAAGGAGAATGTTGAACATCGACATGAGACAGTCATAATACTGGCCATAGCAAGACATGGATGAGACGGCGAACGAGCTACCTTCATAACGGGAAGCTTACTTTGCGTAGCGCTGACTTCTTTTTCGGGGGCGTTAAGACGTTGTGCCCATCTCGCGTAAGGCGGTTCTTGGCCTCAACGGCTGATAAGCCCGACGAAACAGCGGGGTCCTTGGGGTCAAACGCGGTATCGAGCGTGGCTTGGAGATCTTTGAACGCGAGCCGGTGCTCCTGGATGTCAACGTCGTCCAGCTTTCCATTCGCGTCGCCCTTCTGCGCGTGGGACTTCTCCTGCTGAAGATGCTCGTACCCCGCGTTCGCGAGCTCCTTATCCTCCTTCGTCATCTCCCGCTTCATCTCCACGCCCTTGGGACGTATGGGCTGAGGCGTTTTCTCCTCGACATCGGCGTGATGATCAGGTCCGAACGCGACGGCGCGGGAAGCTGCTGCCACACTATCGTCGGGCTGATGCTTTTCGGCCATCTCCTTAGTGTCCATGGTGAGGGAAAATCGCCAGTCGCAGAGACAGAGAGGAAAAAGACTCGGGAGCAGGCTCCTGAGGGGGAAGACGAGAAGAGCGGCCTTAAAGCCAGTGGGGAATGGGGGACACCTGTCGTAACAGCCGGAAAAAGGCTTCAGGACCCGACATCGTCGCCGTCGCGTCGTATTTTTGTCGAGCAGGTCTTTCGACCTTATCGGAAGGACTGTGAGCCACTCGCCTGCACACGTGCGGCATGATTGGATCAGAGGTACGGTTCGCCCGGACGAGCGAGCGAACGGCCAAAAGCCCTCAGCGTCGAAGGCGAGCGCATCCCCTTAAAATGGCCGTGCCACGTGACCGTTTCGAAATTCGCGCCAATCCACCCCGCGGTCCCCGCCAGCGAACCAGAAGACAGTCCGCTCGCCCATTCGTCCGTACGTCCTGCTCTCCGGCCTCGTTCCGACCGAGAACGTCGGGAGAAGAATGTTATGGCATGCGAAGACGCAGACCTGGACTAGATCCTGTCGGCGCGGAAACGGCGATCCTCCTTTCAGTCCCGATGAAGTTTTGTCCACCGTGGCTGGCCATGTCTTAGCCTGTGGTATCGGACATTTGTTAATGGTCGACATGATTTCGGAGGAAAAACTAGACGCAGGGGCGAGGACGCATGGCTTCCCTTCCGAGCGATGAGAGAGCCACGCAGCCCGCCCAACAGCCAGCCAGTTCTCACGGCATTCAGACGCGCCGTGCGACCTCCACAGCGAGCGCGATATTGCACTCATGTCTCGCAGTCAAGCAAGTGAGCAACATGAGCGCACCCTGACGAGCTGGACCAACAATCACGGTCAACGTGGTCAGTTCGTCGATCGTTTGTTTCTACAAGATCACAACATTTAGTATGTCGATGTCACGAACCTTTGATGCAGCATCTCGGGGTCGTTCTACTCACGTAGTAGGCCCCGTTAACTGGAATCGTACTGGAGCGTTGCGCCGTCTTGAGTCTCGCCCTGGCCAGCTGACGGTCATGGTACGGAAGGACTAGTTCAACATCACGTTTATGACGGCTTCGCGAGCGCCTGTAGCCAGTAACAACCCGATCTCTCTTGTTCTGGTATACCCCAGTGTGTTGGAGTTGCTCAGAGGCGCATATACGAAGCATTGTTGAAGGAGAGATGATAGAGGGATATCAAGTTGAAGATTTCGAGCTGTCTCGCCAAACGGGCTACAGCATCTTCTCGGCATGGGCTCGGCAGGGAGCCGGCTGACTCCGCACGAAGTCTCGCTTACCTACAAAAGAAGTAGGGATACTGAACGGGTACTCACTGCATCCTCACAACTAGTACCCATTAATTCCTCAGTTTTAGGCATAGAAAGTTGAGGTTTGCCACTATCCGCATCGTCGCAACATCTTACAGTTTCAACTACTTATTGAACCCAGGCAATCCGACCGTATGGAGTCATATCCTCGCCTGCATTGGGTGCACGAGTGACTCTAACCCCTAGCTCATATATCCCTGCTCCACGTGTTTGGACATATTTTTCCTCTTCGCCGTTACGTGGGCTTCTGAGGATCAACGTAGGGGCTTGGGATAGGGAATCGGGACGAGACGGTTGGGCGCCAAGATCCCAGATCACTTCAGAGGAGGTTGAGGAGCGCGGTCCCGCGCCAATCACGGAGGTCAGTTGCTTCGCCAATCCGTCGGAATCCTGTGGCGCGACAAGAAGCTTCACATACGCTACCCCGAGCGCAGTGTTCTCGTGTTGGGTATTCGAAGCGGGCTCAAGGGGTACCTGTATGCAGTACTCATCAGTCACTACTTTCCATCGGACTAGAGCTGAACGTACCCTGTACTTCCTGGGCGTCACGTCCCCGCAGAAGAACGGAAGGCGCCCTCGCGCTCCTTCTCCGGCTGGGCTACTTATAAGCCACTCGAGCACACGCCCATCCTCCCTCTTTCGCCCGCCGCGCACCTCGGGGTCATAATGCGCCCCACTCCCCTCAGCCGTAGCGCGCGCGTTGATCGTCGCGGCGACCGACGGTGTGCCGTCGTTCCCGAGGAACGCGAAGTCAATCCACCCAGGCTGTTTCTTCCCCCATGGATGTGTCGAGTCTGGGGGCGGGGCCCGTGTGAAGTGCAGGAGCTCGAGGTAGGTCCCGTCCGCAAAGACGACGAGGGCGTTCGCAGTGAGACCGTCGGCGTGGGTCCCGCCGGGTGTTACACTGCAAGGGCACAAACCAGTAAGTGCTAGACAAGGTATATCGTGCGGGAAGAAATGACTCAACGTGAAACTCAGCTTACGGAACTCTTGAACACACTCTTGCAGTGTGTTGGGAGGCGTGAGATGCACGATATGGTCGAGAATGTTCGTAGAGACCACGGGTGACATGGTTTTATGCGGTGTATAGACCTTGTGTGTCTACCTCTTATACGTTTTGCTTTGCGCGCTCCAAGCTAGGGGTTAGTCATGTCGCAAGAAAGAAGTCCTACGCCCGAGCACATCATGATCAAAGCACACCATTTGCTCGCACGGTCCGCACCAGAACGCAATCGGTCACGTCATCACGTGTCCGTGACCATGCGCGTCCACCTCGCCCTGCGGAGCTCCACAGTAGTTTCGTTTCTCGACAGAACCAAGTACCCGGCAGTGTGCGATGCTAAAACTTGGATTCGAGCTTGGGACGTAAGAACTCGGGAGCAACCTTCGTCGAACGAACGCACACTTGCTTGTCGTGGGATGGTTGTATATTTATGAAACATACTCTTGAACGTACTAATCCAGCCTGAGACTGGTTCTCCGTTGGCACACTGGGGATGAACAAGAAGTAGAGAGCAAGTTGGGCAGAAGAGGTCACGTACATCCACCGTACATCAATACCTGCCCTTTCGTCCACCGCCTCCCCCGTATCCACCTCCATACCCACCACCTCCGCCGCCACCTCCACGACCCCAGCGTCTCCCGCGCCCGCCGCGGCTGTCGCGACTGTCGCGGTTGTCGCGGTTGTCGTATCCATCGCCATCTCCGCTACCTCCATGTCCGAACATGTCCTCCTGGGACGGTAGTGGGCCACTCTGGCGACCTGCCACCGGCACACTACCTCCACCGCCGCCTCCACCGCCGTCAAACCCGCCCAGGCCAGGCAGTACGTCGTCGCCGAACTCCGCCCCGCCAAATCCAGGCACGCTCGCGGACTGCGAGGGCCCACCTCCGCCGAGACCTGCAGGGCCGCCCGGGGCGGCTGCGGCGTCCTCCTCCTTGCCCCACCACGCCCCGCCGCCAAAACCGGGCACCATCGCCTCTTCATCTTCGTCCTGGCCCGACGTGTCCGTCACCTCCGGGGGCTTCTCCCCGCCGCCCGAGAAGACGGAGGACGCGTCACCCGGGCGCTCGCGGCACCAGAAGCGCGTGGTGTGGTCGTTGGAAGCGCTGACGAGAATGTGCCCCAGC
Source organism: Grammothele lineata (assembly GCA_002150815.3). Lineage (NCBI taxonomy): Eukaryota > Fungi > Basidiomycota > Agaricomycetes > Polyporales > Polyporaceae > Grammothele > Grammothele lineata. The sequence goes on along the minus strand of NDFF03000317.1, from coordinate 448,993 downwards.
GGGTGGTAGGTGAGCGCCCAGACGTTGGAATCGTGCGCCTGCGAGAGCGTGGCGCGCGGACCGGGCTGGTGCGAGGCGGACTGCGTTGCGGGGGGCTCGGACGAGGAGGAGAGGTCCCAGTGGAGGATCGCGCCCTCGGAGCCACCCGAGACGAGCATGGGGTGGAAGGGATGCCAGGCGACGGCTGTGAGAGGTAGCGTATCATGAGCTTCTAGGGAGACAGTAGAGTGTTTGGAACAGACTTACAGCAAACCTCTTTTTTGTGACCCTTCAGAAGGCGGAGCTCCTTCATGGCTCGGATATCGAACACACGAACGGTCTGGTCTCGCGAAGCACTCGCAACAAGATCTCCATTCGGCGACCAGGCAAGGGCTTGAACAGTGTTTTTGTGATAGTGTCTATGGGGTGTCGTGAGGTTTGTACAACGGGCGCATGAACGAGTGACATACAACGTAGACAGCACCGTCGCAGAACGTGGGTCCCAAAACTTGATCATATTGTCTTTGCTACCAGATACCAGAAGGCCTTTGCTGGGATGCCATTCAACACACTTTACATCCCAGCCGTGACCTTCGGACAACGTCAGGAACAACATTGGAAGATTGAACATGAGACTGACCGGTCAATGTTCGCTCCGCCCGTTGCTCCTCGAAAGCCCATAACCTGATAGTAGAATCGTCACTCGCTGTAGCAAACCGGTTGTCGTCTGGGCTGAAGCTGAGCCCTCGGATAGCTTCACGGTGCCCCTGCCACTGTGTCAAATTGTTCATGTTAGGCTGGAAATACTTGATGACGCCGTTCTGGTCTGCCGACGCGAGGAAAGTTCCTGAATGGGTGAACTGCATCGTACGGACGGCGGAGTCGTGTGCTTGCAAAATGGTCTCAAAGTTGAATGTCAGGCCATTCCATAGGGTGAACTCGCCACTTGTGGAGCCCGTCAATATCCGTCTTGCTTCTGGTGTCCACTACAATGTTCTCAACACTCGCATTAAAGAAGCGAAATGTGCCATGTAGAACTTACCACAACACAGTTTACAGGACATCTGATCTTGTTCGTGGATGTATGAACGAACTTCGTGCACAGGGAAGTCGAGGGGTTGTCAGGGTATGCCTTCGGAGGTAGGAGCTGCACACGAAATATATTGAGTGTCTGTGTACTCCGTACATGCCCAAATGTCCACTCCTACGTCGATGATATACGGCGGCGCAGGCCGCAAGTAAGGCACGTACGTCGTGTTGGGACGCATCTTCCGCAACTGTACGAGTATCAGCACTATCACAGAGGTTGCTGCAGCATGAAGACGCACCAAAGCCCACCTCCCCATAGAACCTCCATAGTCGACCGTCCTACGTGGCCGCACCTTCTTCACCGGCTTGCCGTCCGCCAGCTGTCGCGCCATGTCCATCTCCAACTGACGCGGGTCCTCTGGAGGTGGGGGGTTCGGTATCTCAACGTTGCGCTTCGGCTTCCATCCTACTTTTCCTGTTTCCGGCGGTGGAAGCACCCGGGAAGGGAGGAGAATGGGTAACGGTGCAGGGGTAGCCATGGCCGCGATGGGCACGCGAGTGCAAGTCTTGGTTCACGGACGTTGTCGGTGGTCGGTAGAGAATAAGAAGAGCGCGAGAGGATTGTCGAGTACAAGCCCAGAGTCGTTAGTAGTGTACAAGAGCAGAAAGGCGGCTCGTAGAAACGCAAAAGTTGGTGATTCAGGAGGGAAGACGCGGAGTCGAGGCGGCGATGGCACTTCGGCGAGACTTGGAAAGCGGTATAATCGTGGGAATGTTGCTGCAGTAGTGTCGGCTATTCGAGCGTTTACGTGAGTCTATCATTCCGTTAATGATCAGAGTCAGCCACACACCACCGTGAGCTTCCCCCATCTCTCTTCCTTTCTACCACCATGTCCGACTACTCAGATCCCGGCAGTGACTACTACGACTCGGATGATGTGCTTGATGTACGCGTATAGCTGTCTCCACAATAGATGAAGAGTTGACAAGATGTGGTATCCTTAGGCCAACGACTCTGACTTCGACGATGAGCCCCTTCCACCACCCAAAGCGAAGGATAAGAGTCGTGAAGTGGAACACACCGCCTTGACTATGCCGCAGCTACAAGATAAGGTGGACAGCGAAATAGCGCAGGTGGCTAGTATAATTGGCTTAGAGGTGCGTCTTCCCCTCCGCCCTGCCTGGCCCCGAGCTAATTCTCCATGTTTTCCATTCGCCCTATTCCCGCTCGCTCATATACACTTGAGATGCTTTAGACACCCATAGCGTCCATTCTGCTTCGTCACTTTAACTGGAACAACGAACGCCTCATCGAGCGATTTCTCGAGTCCGCCGAGCGCGTCCTCCAAGATGCTGGTGAGCCCGCACCTGCAGGCGATTCAATGGAAACGAGCCCGCGCCCCGCCAAGCGCCTCCGGCTCGAGTCGCCCTTCCCACCCCCAAACGAGTTCCTCTGCCCCGTCTGCTGCGACGACGCGCCTCCAGCTGTCTTCCGCCTGCGATGCAACCATTCATTCTGCAGGCCGTGCTGGGAATTCTATGTGACGGCGAAGATCAAGGACGAGGGGCAGTGCATGTTCCGATGCATGCATGACGGGTGCCGCACTGTCGTTGATGGGCCTGCGGTCGCGAAGCTCGTGGATGCGGCAGTGAATGAACGGTGCGTGCCCTCCCCATGTCGTTCTCGCGCGTCTCACACTGACGCGCGACACGACGCGGACTCGCGCGTTGCAGGTACAGGGAGCTCGTTCGCCAGTCATACGTTGGCGCGCGCCCGGACCTGAAGTTCTGCCCGCATCCGGGTTGCACGGAGACCGTGACCTGCGCGTCCGGGGCGCGCTCCTCGCTCGCGACCGCAGTGCCCACGGTCATGTGCGGTGCGGGTCACCAGTTCTGCTTCGGGTGCGGAATGGACTCGGACCACCGGCCGAACGTGTGCAAGTTCGTGAAGATGTGGATGAAGAACGCGCGCGAGGACGCGGGCACGTCGCAGTGGATCAAGGCGAACACGCGCACGTGCCCCAAGTGCGAGAACAACATCGAGAAGAACGGCGGGTGCAAGTGAGTTCCTACGCGCATCGCGTCTCTGTCGTATGCGAAGCTGGAAAATTGACGTTCTTCCTGCAATGCAGCCGGATCCTATGTCGGCATTGCAACTTCCAGTTCTGTTGGCTATGCATGAAGAACTGGGACGTGCACGGGTACAACAATGCCGTGTGCAACGCGTGGAAGGAGCCCGAGCCAGATGACATCAAGGCAGCCGCGCGGCAGAATCTGGACAAATGGCTGTTCTATTTCGATCGCTTCAATAACCACGAAATCTCTGCGCGCCTCGACGAAGAACTCTGCACGCGCACAGAGGAGAAGATGGTTGAGTGGCAGGAGACGAGCAAGATGTCCTGGATCGAGGTTCGTCCCATAACTTCTAGCTTGCTTATACGCGCGGCGTGCTAATAAGTTCTTCTAGTCGACGTTCATGCGCGATGCAGTCAACGAGCTTACAAAGTGTCGCGTGACGCTGAAATGGTCGTACTCGATGGCCTACTTTCTCGCCGCCGGGAATCAGAAGCAGATATTTGAGGACATCCAAGCGTGTGTACCGGCGTCTCCTTGCTGTCGCCCGTTGTCACACATTCTAACCGATGCACTCTTTCAGCGACTTGGAGAAGGCTGTGGAGGACCTGTCACAGCTACTCGATGAGCCCGTCGACTCCGACAGCGTAAAGAGCTTGCGGCAGCGTATGCTGGATAAGACGGTGCGCCTATCAATTGACGTGATTTTCAGCGGACTAACCCATTACCAGGTCTACGTCCGTGGTCGTCACGAGCTGCTCCTCAAGGACACAGCGGATGGGCTGGCTGAGGGCCGCTGGGAGTGGATCGAGCCTCTGGAATGATCTGTATCACACTATATTGTACACATCCTAGAACGACACCGGACCGTCGACATTATTAGCATCTTTGCATCAACAGCTCACAGTATTTGCCACCGTACACCTGACTCCTTGTCCGTCGCCATTCTGTAGCCTCACGCTCATGCTTCATCCTCGTCTCCATCCTCAAACAGATCTCCGTCACCATTGCCTTCTTCATCTTGGTCGGCCTCCATGTCCGCGTCGAATTGCGCAAACGCGTCCAAAACACGCTTCTGGAGCTTGCTCGACGAATTGTACCGGCGGACGGCTTGAATCAAAGCCTCGCGTTTCCGGTCTACGCCCTTGATCGCATCCCAGACGGGAATCTTCTTAGATTTCTTGTCGGTGTCAACCCACTTCTTGTGCCACCGAAGCTGCTCCGTCAAGACCGCGTCCGAGTGCTTCCCGTTCTTGAGGACGTCTTCATCCAAAATCACGTCCAAGTGGCGCAAACGAATGCGTAGTCTCGTCTCGGGATCAGGCTCCGCAGAGAGAACGATGAGGTCCCGTTGGAAATCCTCGTCGTACTTGATGCATTTCATGGACCAGGCTCTGAGAAACTGGAAATTGCCATCGGCGTGAGCTGGAAACGCGCGTGGAACAAGCTGATTTCGAAGTACCTCTCGTCCTGAGTCTAGATCAGCCAGGATTTCCGCGTGCCCGATCTTGTCGCGTTTGCCTTTGGCGCGTTCGACTTCTGCACTCGTTGGCTCACGGCGGAGATCCCTGCGTAGGCGACAACGTGCACGGACGGGCCACCCCCAATCCTTCTCCACAACCCCCTTTGCCCACTCCTGACGAACCTATGATCATAAATGGACGGTCAGCCCCGGTGCTGAGGCGTACAAACGAGAGACGTGCATACCGACTGGTGAAGCCCGCACCATGTAGCCGTCGAGATCGGAACATCATGGACCATCTCGTATGTGCCCATGTAAAGCCATTGACCGCCCTTCTTGCTCTGGCGCACGAACACCGTCTGCTGCTTCAACTCGATCCAGCCGCCGCCCGGCCAAAGGTCGATGTCGAAGTAAAGCCCACCAATACCTGGACGCTGGGGCGCGTATGGATTATAGGAGGGGATGAGGCACATGAATGATGCGTGGCCATGTCGCGCAACATGTGTCGCTTTCGGCTTTGAGAACGTCTCCTGCATGTTGCCGCCGTATCGCCAGCTAAGATGTCCACGGGACACGGTGACTGAGCGCTGGTCTTCTGGAAGGCCAATGGGGACCGCCACAAGGGCTTCGGAGGAAATGAGGTTCGCAATGTCTTCCTCTTTGAACAGGTACTCCTTCTTGACTTCTGGGTGGGTTGGCTGCGAACAAGCTTGTCAGACATGTGAGAATGCAGAGAGAATACTCGGGTGACATGCATTTGCAACAATGTTCAAAACAATACGTTCCTCCTGAACAGACAGTTCTTCTTTCTTGATAATTGGTTGTTCGGTCTCACGTCCTGAGCTGGCGTTTACGTTGGGGGTGTCCGATCTCCCCAAGTCTTCTAAATGGACATCCTCAACTTTGGCACTAGACGGCACATTCTCTTTCTTTGGCTTTCGCTATCAATAGAGCACTTGAGTTGATTTCAGGGCAGAGAGGGTACAGTACTTAGATCGCTCACCCTCAACGTGTGCCGTATGCGAGTCAAGGGGATCTTATCTAGCCCTTCCTCATCCTTTACTAAGGACTCGGATTTGAGCCGTTTACGCACGCCGTCTGCACGTCCCAAATGTCAGAGTATGTCGTTGATCACGCCGGTTGGCGGGATGCTCTAGGTCTGCTCACTAAAGTCCGATTGCGATCGAGATCGCTTCAACTTGGACGGGACCGTCTGGATAAGAACGCATTCTACTTTAACAGAGCCAGGACTCCGGCGCTGAGAACTCGTTTTGGCATTCAATCTGGGCCGGACCATCGTTCTCAGCCTACCGATCGGTGTGACGTGGCGCTAAGATGACGAAGTCAACTTCCTCAGGCTGTAGTAACTGGAGGATCAGTATCGCAACGGTAACGATTTCAACGTTTCCATATCGCGTTTGAAGAAGAGACTCACAATTATACGTGAACCAGCTTAGCGGTGGATCGACGGTGGACTCAGACGATGGAGGAAGAGTTCCGTCCGAAGCCGTTGAAGGCTGTCTCGACTAGGTGATCTACGGTAACGCTCGGTAACAACGGTTGACGCGTACAGACCTAAGCGCGGCTTCTAGCGCCTGTAGTTGCGTGGTGATGTCACTACGTCCACTGTTCATATCCACAGCAGCTACTGGACTTCAAAGCTTCAACCGTGGACTTGCTCTTGAGATTGTCGTCACTTACCCTTCCTACAGCCAGATTCATGCTGTTGAAGTCACCAGATGCGTAATATGTGGCTCAGAAGCACGCTGAAGAGGTTTTACAGACATCCCCTCCATCTTGATTCCAACGCTAACAACGACTCTGCCGGGCAAACAGACTCGGTTTCAAATGCCGTCGACTCTGTATCATCACAATCGTATTCTAGCTAGACGAGGCCACAGAATGCCCCAAAGGGCAGCTTCATATACTTATCGCTCAAAGCAGACCGTGCCGCCGCGTATTGGCGCGTATGCAGAAAGAGATGATGCTCCCATGAGCGTTGAACGTTAACCCTCGGCGCCGCTAGTACACGTACACATTCTATGTATACTCACCCAGGGTTGGCGGCGAGGCATGCTCGCATATATGAGTCACTGTCGCTCTCGTCCCTGAAACGGTCTTACTGATATCCGTCCTCCACTGAAGGGGTGCAGCATGATCGAGTATATGTCCGTGTGGCGACTTGCGTTAATTTAGCGCTGTCCTGAGAGGGCAATGAGCTGCCGTTGGAAGTCCTCGTTGTACCCAACGCATTTCATCGACCAGGCTATGATACGCTAATCCGTGTTGATGCCGTGAGGGAAGAAAGTGTACAAAGTTCAGCCCGACGCACCTCCCTGCCTGCAGCTATTTCGATCTCGAACTGTTCTTGGGTTACGGTGATATGCATGCTGTCCTTCATAGCCTCTGCTACCTCGTCGCGTGTGGGTTCACGACCAAGCTGGTTTCGCAGATGACAACGAGCACGAATAGGCTGAAACAAGGTGGTCCCCACAAGTCCTCCTCCCCAATTTTTACGAACCTATAATCGTTCAATGTATTGCCCGAAACGCTGGTGAGCACAGGGGCCTAACAACTCACCAACTGAGGGAGCCCGCTCCACTGAGCCGCTGATAACGGAACCCCTCGCACTATTTCGTACTCACCTATATAGAGCCACTTACCGGGCTCTTGGCGTACAAATACAGTCTGTCGCTTGGACAAGCCGTTCCAACTATAGCCCAGCCAGTTGTCAGCCTCAAAGAAGATCCCGCCTACACCCGGACGGTTCGGTGCATGCGGGTTCCATTCGAGTGAGATGCACATGAACTCGGCGTAACCGTGCTGTGCAGTGCGCTTCGCGCTTGGGCGTGAAAAGAGAGAGAATTGCGAACCGCCGTACTTTCCTGAGAGTTGCTTGCGAGTCACGGTGATAGAGCGCTGGCGTTCCGGGAGGGGGACGACATAGGGGGCGAGGGCCTCAGGGGCGACGAGCGCTGCGATGTCTTCAGCTTTCAACAAGCGTTCCGGCTTGATGTCCGGATGGACTGGCTACGACTCGCGTTGTTAGATGTACTGAAACATGAGCGGTTGATCAGCAGAAAGGCGCACGTTAGTCACTTCTATGAGAGCGTCCCTCAGGGGCCCTAAGAGAGGCTCTTCCTGCTTGATCCGTTCTTCGTTTTTCACTACTGATCCTCTAGTAGCCTCTCGAGAGTGATCTTGCAGGCCAGGAGAATGACGCGCAGCCTCTATGGCAGCATCCTCAGCCTTGAGAGTAAGTGCACCGTCTTCTATTTTCGTCTCCTGCTACGTAACAGATGATCTGCACAATATCAACATAGGGAATATCGGTCACTTACGTTCAGAGATTGCTGTACGAGTGTGAGAGGCATTTCGTCCAGTTTGTCTTCATGTTTGTTCACGAGTTCTGGCTTGATTTTCTTCCGTACCACGCCTATACATGTGCACTGCTCTCAATACAAGCGTTATGGAGTTTGCTGAACTCGCGCCTCACCTCTCTCACTCGTTTTCGTTCGTTTTCTTAGCTTTGGAACCGAGACGCCGCTGGCATCAGACCGGATCGTCGGTTTTGTATCCGAATCGGAGTCGGTGAGCTCTATGACTCCCAAATCAACATTCCGGCGTAGAGGAACTGCTCTTCCTCTCTTGGATGGGACATTTGCGGTCGAACTTCGCGAATACTTGCCCCCCGTGCCGCCCGCCAGCGTTGAGTCCGACGGGCCCGAGTGGATCAGATTGGGGGCGCCCTTTACCAAGAGGATACAAGTTTGAGCGTGCTATACATACGGAGAAGATCTTAAAGACCACCTCACCATACGGACGCGAGTCCGTAAGGAACTCATTTTGCGTGATTGGGATCGTCGCGTTCAACGTTGATGTTGAAGGTACATACGAACCGTGAGAACGCCGGCTGCATGCAGAACCGCCAGCCGTTGTAGCCGGCGCTCTTAGCGCTCTACAACTTGAAGGGAGGCTCATCGAGTCGCGATGTCCAGACTCTTTCCGCTCACTGCGCCCCAGCACGCGGCCCACTCGATGAAGGAAGGAAGTACCATCAAAGAGAAGAAACACGTATCACATCGACGAAGGGGCGTACATAATGAACGCACAGCGCATGAGGAGACTTAACGATGAGGAATACAACACAACGTTGAAGCTGCGCAACCAATACCACTGCGTAGCTCCGAGTAGAAGCTAGAGGTCAACACTGCTTGCTTCATACAGCTGGAGACAGTGTAGCTTCCTTCACCTGCTTCTTCAAAGCCGGTCCATCTTCGTCCTGGACTTCGTCGAGGCCGCCGCTCTTTCGAATCTGTATGGGACGCTTCCGGGCATTGCACGCTCTACCGACCTGATCCTCGAGCCTCGAGTTTGTCTATCTCCGGCCACACGAGTTCCTCGAGTCCGGACAGCAAGATCTCAATGAAGGCGCCATGACTCTGCAGCTCCTTAGCCAGTCGCTTGGTGTCAGGGTCTGGCTCACTAGGATTGACGATCTTCCTCGCCTTGCCGCAGAACCGACTCCTTATCCCGTCGAACTCCGGCAATCGGCCTGTCAACCCGCCGATGATTGGGGGTACGGAGCCTTCCGGGAAGGTGCTAACTCGAGAGACTTCCCTGTAACCGGTGTAATGAGCCTGGAAGTGTGGTAAGAGATCCTCCAAGATCAGCTGTATCGGGCGCCACGACAATTCGACCACGTCGTCGTTGTCGTGAGATGTCGATGCTGCAACATCATCCGAAAAAGAGGGAAGGGGTTGAAGAGAACATGGAGGGGATCCTGTGGCGCTAGCGCTTCTGGAATGAGCTTGCGCGGGAAGAGGAAAGGGAGCTCTGCGACTGAGGAAGATAAGCTGGCTGCCGTTCGGGTTCCTAATCATGCCCTCGATCATAGAACTCCTCTTCAACGTCCCACAGAAGAAGTCGGTGCCGCTGCGATGAGAATCGCCAAAGTACCTCGACACGAACGTCTCCAGCTCCTGGCAGTTGTTCTCTATGAATTTGCTGGCCTCGTGAAGTAGGACGTGCAAGATTGACTCAAGCTCGTCAGGTAAGGTGATCTCCAAGGTTGCATCGTCGAGGGTCCTGGCCGACCCATACGGCCACGTGCCCTGGCAACATCGTCAGGAATAGGCGCCTGGATAGATATGTACGACTTACGGTACGACCAGGTTGGCGAGGCCCCTTTCCCAAGTCTGAAATTTTCTTACAGAGCTTCCAATCAGCGAGCAGCACATCTCTAGTTTTCTCCTGGCCTATAAACTTTGTATAGATCAAGATGCTTCCAGCGCTGATATCGCGGTGAATATGCCCCAACTCCCAGGCCGCTTCATAGGCTGTGAATACACGGAGAAAGTCATTCTCAAGCATGAGATGAGAGTATCTAACGACGACGTACCCATAAGAACGTGAAGGAGTAGCCTGACCAACTCCCTGCCGTTCTCAAACTCACTTGGCGGCAGGAGGAGGTCCCGGTCCTTCGAACAGTCTCTTGATAACGCTGACCTTGATGTCTTCAAGCACGAATATGTTCGATTGTCGGAACACATAGAATTACCCTCTGTCTGTCGGGTGGTCATGGTGGTTGGTGGCTGCGACCGGCGGCCCGAAGCGCAACCGGCATTCTCGTATCAAAGTCCGACGGAACTCAGAGATTAGATAATCCGACTGACCTTCATGTCAGCGCCCACAGAACTGGAACTTGCCCGCGTCGTTCGGGGTCAACACTACGAGTTTTGTATTGACTGCTGGTTGGTGGGAATTCTGCTCTGCATTGAGAAGTGGAAGAGTTTACCTGACATATTTTGACGCGCATATAGGACAGGATATCTTTCGGGAAACTTCCCGTAGCAATACCGGTTGCGAGTCACCCTTTCAACGAGTCTACATTTCTCTATACCTGGACCGCGCTGAACCGTTCGTTGCGAATATAGATTGCGTAAATAAGTTACGGCGTGTGCGACGCGCTGAAGTGTATCCAGCATAAGGCGAGTCATTTGTCCTTACGCCTATGAAGGCCTTCCTCAATTGACAATCGGCAGTGCCCACTGGAATAACATGCGGGCAGGTTCAAGCTGCGCATCCGGCCCGCACATACACCGCGTCGGAACCACACCCCGTAAGTAAGTTCATCTCATTGAACGACAGCCAATCAAACGGCGCAACTTGGTGTAAATTGCGTCGAATACAATTCAACACCCAAACCACCACAAGCAGTTCGCAGCAGGTCTCTATGGCGGATGGGTGGTACAGAATGATGAGTCTCTCCGCTGCCACCACCACCTTCGGGGCTGCGCAAGATGTTCCGGAAGTCAGGTTCACGGGCGCACGGTGGCTCCGACAGGAGGGGGAACACGTCGAGCGGCGCGACTACGCTTGAGCGCCACGAGCCGTCCACAGTGCCAGTAGCACCCTGTAGCACCGCTCTCCCATGATGAATATTGAACTTGGTAAGTACAACGGGAACCCGCTGCCGTCCTTAACGTTACGCACGTACAAGAGTCGAGACAGACCACCCGGAACACGGCCCGACTCTTACACGTACGCTGTCAACCCGGACGTAACGTTAGAAAAAACTCGCACAAGCGCACTGTGGCGCACGTCCACCGGCGGGGCCGTGGACCGCCGTTGCTCGGGGGCTCGTCGCTCGGGCCCCCATCGGGTGCCTCGTGCGACGACGAGCAAGCTTCTCTCCTCCCTCCTCCCCTTCTGCCGCTTTTCGCCCGGTCGCCGATCTTGCTTGACGTGGGCGCGTCGGACGTGGAAACTGGCAGCTCATCGGGGCCGACAAACGCCGCGCGCGCAGACTGGGCGGCGCCGGGGGACGGTCCGATGGGGATGGGATCGTCGGGGCGCCGTATGGGCACGGATGCTATGTCGCGATATGGCAGGGCGCACGTCCGTCGGCATGCTGAACGACGCTGCGCCTGGACCACAGAGACTGACGCCGTCCGATACGCGCGTAAAGGGAGGAGGGAGGATTGTGTGTGGCTCGTCGGGAGCGGAGGGGACTCGCCTGCCCCCGCGGGTTTTGTTCAGAACCAGCGGCGTTTGTGGCCGAAATTATGTACTTGACGCTCGTCGTGCCCTGACGCTTAATGGGGATCAAGTGGTTGGATCAAGGGGTGCGAGATGGGTTGCTATGTACGCAGTTTCAGCGATAATTATGACAGATTGGAGCGCTGGCGCTTGGCGGGAGAGGGCAAGTTGCTCACGATGATTTGTACCGTACGGTCAACTCAGCATGAAAACCTGAGGCAGGCGTCAGCGAAGGTATCAGACTCGAATACACGAAGAGTATGAGCATGACTGCGGCCCGATGTGCGTAGATCCGAGATCGATACGTGCAGCGTCACGATATCAGAGAGCGGGATCGTCGAGAACTTACATAGAAGTACTGTGATCATAGGACCGCCGGGAAGTCGTGGGAGAAGCAGCGTTTTCCGGGATCTGCAGCCGGTATACAATATGAATAATACACAAAATCTGAACGGGAGCTGATGTGACTAACTTGTTATGTTCTGTGCGCACGCGTTTATAAACCCAAGGTGGTTCACCGGCTCGCGGGACCGAGAGATCGTCAACGCACGCAATTAATCTCTGTCCTCCCCCCGCCAGTTGGATCTGTCTTGTCATTGGTTAGATAAAGAGTACTAGTGTGCCTCACGAGGATCAATACTACCTTAAGTGAGATGATCCCGCATGGAGCGGGAGATCTGGGCTGCGAGGGGAAATCCATCAAGCAAGAACCTCGACTCTGAGAGTGGCGGTCTCGCTATAATGTGACGTCATGCATGACGTCCGGCGTCTCATTCTGGGCCTCTGGTGAAGGCGTCATGATGTCACGTTCATGACGTGAGCGTGTCCTACGGGCGCGCACTGCTTTTGTTACTACTGACATTTGCACGCCACATGTCGAAAGATTGAGGACATTCGAACGAAGGCAGAGTCATCCGATCGGGCTCGAAGACATGGTGGAGTCGTGGTAATAGATGGTTTCGAGCTGAGCGAGCATTGGAAGCTTGTCCGTAGCTTGTCCGAGAACTTATGGAAGCGCCTAGCGAAGCAGCCCGATCAGGACACGGAGGACGAAAGGAAAGAATTGTAGAAGATCTGACCTTTGTTAGTCACGGTTCCAAAGTGCTTTGCAAGCATTTTGGACAGAAGCTCGGAGGTGCTAGCCAGCCCTAGCGTTCTGGTAGCCGTAGCGCGCCGTAGCGTCGCGCGTGCTCGCCACTGTCTGTCGCGACGCCGCCACAGCGACCGATCGTATGTTCTTGGTATGCTCAGAGACAGTTCAAGGCGGTTCAAGGACAATCGAGCTTGTGTGGGCGCGTCGAGGCGGCCCAGGCGTGGCAGAGACCAGAGTGGTCGCCGCGGGTGCCTAACTCTAATTTGGGCCGTACGCGATTGGCGGACGGGAGTAGGAAGACGTGCGAGCGAGGCCGTCGAACGATGTGTTTGCCGGCTTGCCGCCGGAGAGAGCTGTGCGATAAGGAGAGAGGAAAATTGGTGTGGGACGCGTTGGGGACGTCGGCAGATAACGACGCTTCGAATTCGTATTCAGCGGAGCACGCCTCCGAAGCCCGTCGGACGACGTGCGAAGCTGGCTTTCTGCGGCGAGAACGCAGGCGCGACGGACGAGACTCAGGAAGACGAGGAAGGGAGCGGGAGTTGCAGGAATCCTGGCCAAGAAGGCTCCGAGAAGCGAGCGCCACCAGGACCGGAGGGGCAGGAGGAATCTGTGGGGACGATCTGGACCGCGACTGTCTCCAATTGATGGCAATGGAGGACCAAATTCGCATCGCCCGCCCGCGTCGGGACGGGCGCCACATTGGCCCACGTGCGCGCCCAACCAACCGCCCGCTCGCGTTTATTTGGCCCTCCATCTCTTCCCACTCGACACCCACGTCCCCGCCCCCTTGCAGGTCGTCGTGTCCACAGAGGTCACCGCCCACGCCCCCGCGCGTGTCGTCTCTAGAGGTGAGTTCCGCCGTCTGGCAGCGCTTTCAACCGACTTACGGTTCGCTCCGAATCAGGATCCTCCGTCTCGCACTCTCAGCCCAGCTCAGGCAGTGCGGAAGCACCTTAGACGGTTTCTGGTGAGCTCCACCTCCCCATATTTTCTTCTCTCCCGCCACCACGCAAAATGTGGCTGACATTTCACGGGGTCTGCTCTAGTCAGGTCTTAGTCGTCTCCACCGCCAAATCCTCCCCAGCTCTCCGGCGCCATTTGCTCGCGTTCTGCGATACTCTTTCTCCTATAATTATCTTTTTCTCTCCCCCTCCCCATTTCCTCTTCACGCCTTCAAACCGCCGGCCCAGCGATCCTTCAGCGGCAAACTATACGACGCCACACAGTAGGTCAGTTGGCGTCCCCCTGCCAGTTAGCCTCCGTGTCAGCCGCTCATACCTCCCCTTAGACCCCACAGAATTTGATCCCAATGAGCACGGTCACAAACCTCGAAACCTACTCCACCGAAATGGAGTACTCATACTCGCGGCACTCCAACCTTGCGGGAGCCCCCCTCCCCCGGATACCGCGCAGGCCCTCTTGCTCCCGTTCGGTCATCATGGCTACCGGCTCCGCGAGCTCGAGCGCGCCATCGTCGCCTCCTGCCACGATCCAGCGAGTAGTCTCGGCGGAGTCGACAGCTATGTCGCCTCCCACCGTCTTGGTTGTCCACCCGCCCACGCCCCCGCGGCTCAACAGCGGCTCGCCTGATCCCGAAGGCGCGTCTAGCTCGTCGAGCGGCTCGGAGGAGTCGTACGTGAAGATGAACCCCCGTACGAAGCGCGTCCGCACACCCAAGATGCAGCCCTTCCGTTCCCCCGCCGACTCCACGCCCCCCCCCGCCGTCCTCCACGCCAAGGCCCAGGCCGCCGAGAGCGCCGTGGCGTTCCCAGCGTCTGCGGACGAGCCTTTCGGCAACGATACCCCCCGCGCGTCCAGCCTCGGCCCTGGTTCGAGGAGGAATATGCAGCTCAACCTCGAGGCGCTCCGTCTCTCCGCCCCCGAGCCGTCTACGTCGTTACTTGCCGCCCAGCGGACGGAGACCCCTCGCGTCTTCTCGGCTCCGAGTTGGGGCGCGGCGAACACCGCGCGCAAGAAGTCTGGGGAACCGCTCAAGTCGTCCCTCAAGTCGCGCAGGCCCGCTGTCCGCGGCGACCTCTCGGTCGTGATCGGGCGCACGCCATCCAAGAGCGCGCCGGCGACCCCTACCCCCAAGTCGGTCCACTTCGACGCGCAGCTCGAGCGCGTGAAGCTCTTCCTCGCCGAGCAGAAGCCCCTGGCGATCTCGCGCGAGGGCTCGCCGACGGACACGAGCGGGACGGAGAGCGACTTCCCGAGCGCGATTTATGGAGCGAAGAAGCAGGACGCTGCCGCCGCTGCAGCGGAGGACAAGGAGCTCACGATGCGCGTGACGAACATGCCTAGCGCCCCCAGGGCAGACGCGGACGTCGCGCTGGAAGAGGTCAACTTGGCAGCGGACGGCGTCAGCCTCAACGGACGGGTGCGCGTAAGGAATATCGCGTTCGAGAAGTGGGTCGCGGTCCGCTTTACGGTCGACGGGTGGCAGACGACGAGCGAGGTCACGGCCAAGTACCTCGATTCCCTACCTGGCGGCGTGTTCGACCGGTTCTCGTTCACTATCCGGCTGAACGACATGCTCGCAAGGATCGAGGAGCGTAGGATGGTGTTCGCCCTGAGGTATAACGTCGCGGGGCGGGAGATTTGGGATAACAACGGAGGGTGCAACTACGAGCTCGCGTTCGCCAGGGTATCCCGGCCTCGCCCTGCGCCTCTCGCGGAGTCTCAGTCCCAGTCTCACTCCCCGCTCGCCGGCCTGAAGAGCAAGCTCGAGAACGTCGCGAAGGGCACGGACGCGCAGACCGTCGGGGAGTTCATGTCGTCGCAAAGCACCGGCCGCAAGCAAGCAGCGCCGTTCACCCTCGGGGCGTCCACGTCCCTCTCCGCGCGGTACGACTTCGCAGCGTCCCTCAAGAACCCGTGGCCGCGCCCCGTCTCGCCCTCCCTCGGCGCACTCAGCAGCACCAGTACCCCGACGCGTCCGAGCCACGCGAGGATGTCGACGTACCCGAGCGCGCTGAGCTTGGCGATCCCTCCCGGGACCCGTCCCAAGGCGAGTTCGTTCGACGACACCACCACCACCTCTGCGGGACACCAAGCGCGCATGCAGGCGCTCGCGCGGGGCTCTCCCCGGTTCGCGCACCCGGACAGTCCGCTCGCGCGCCCCTCCCCGGGGGCGTTCGTTGGGCTTGAGGCGCTGGAGGATACCCCGGTGGGGATGTCTGCTATGGGTAGCCGGAGGCGCAATTCCGGTTCTGGCTCCGGTTCTGGCGCGGCTGCGGGAGGGATGGGTGGGATGGGCGGGGCGGGCGGGGAGAGGGGAAGGAACCACCAGAGGGGGTACTTTGATGGTGGGATGGAGAGCAGGGGGAGCGCGGTGCGTATGACGCCGCCGACGTCGCCCACGCGGTTTGGCGAGGAGCGGCAGCAGCCGCACGGGCTGTGGATCGTCGAGAGCGGGGTGGCAGGGATGGCGGGGAGCGAGGAGAGCACGCCGAGCGCGACGTCCTCGTCCGCGTCGAACTCGGAGGAGTCGAGCCCCACGGAAGAGGTGGCGGCGTTTGGGTTTGGGGTAGGAGGGGCGAGGAGTCCCAGGGGCTCGGCGGATTATAGCTCGTTCGTGAATATGTGCGTGTCCCTCTTTCCTCCTTTCACGTTTCCATTTCCTTGTTACTAGCAAGGGAGGACTTCATGCTGACAGCGCTCCCGAACAGGTACTGCTACTACACCGGCGCCCCCGGCGACCCAGCATCCGAGGACGGCATCCAGCGCTCACGCTCCGCGTCGAGCGTCGAGGAGTTCCTCTCCGGCTCCGGGCGGCCCACGAGCTTCAGCCCCAGCCCCTCGGGCTCGAGCTCGAGTCTCTTCCTCTCCCCGGGGCAGACCCCGACGCGCTCGGCGAGCTTCGACGACGTCGTTGGCATGAGCATGAGCACGAGCACGAGCGGGAGCAGCGGCGCGGCGACGCCGACGATGTCGATGTCGACGTTTGGCGCGCTGGAGCGGTCGCCGACGCTTGGTGTGGCTCATTGAGCTGGGCGTCAGGTGTCGTTCTCCCATTCTATGGTATTCTCCTCTGCCGTTCCTGCATTCGCTTCCCCTCCACGGACTTCCTAGATCCCTAGACTCCCTTAGACCCTCCAATCTTCCCCACTAGAACCCGACCGTCGACCGTCGACCGTCAAAAGCAACCTACTCCCCTCCCTGCGGACGCTCTCGCCTGCACGCGTAATTCTCCCCATTCCCATTCGTCCCGAGGCCCGCTGCCGCCGCCACCCCGCCTCGTGCGGTAGACCCCTGCATATAGGCTGGTTTTATCTTATTGCGGTAGCCTCTCTCCCATACACACGTCGCACGTTCCTCCTTCATTTTTCGTCCTTCGCCGGTTACGCACTACGCGTTTTCCTTCATGATGAGACGAGACGAGACGAGACAACTTTGAATACGCGTCTCCTCATTTTCTCGCCTCTCCTACTACCTACACGTGTACGATTCAGGCCCTGCACACATCCCATGGTATCTTCGGGTTCTCTGTTCCATCCACGGATTTTGGTTTTCGGTTTTCACGGGTCTCGCCACTACAATTACGACCACGACCACAACCTCTACTGTCGGGCGCCAGGCTTCGATGTGTACATGTATTGAATTTGTAGCGTGTTGTTTGTTCCCTTTGTTTCCTTGATTCCTTGCCTCTCCCCCTTTCACCTCTTCCACCTCTTCACACCATTTTTACGACTCGACTCTTCCTCGTTTCTTCATGGACTCGGCGTCCGCGCGCCGCCTCGCAGGTTTCTCCCCCATTGGATACAAGTACTGGAGTACTGGAGTTTCTGGATCTACCCCTTGGTCGCACATGGTCACTAGTCGTTGGTTTCTGTCCATTCGCCTACTACTCGTCCGGGTTCCAGACACATCCTCTTAGGCCTTGCCCATCAGCACACACCCACCCATCCACCCATCCCATTACACCTACGGTGGAGGCGCGGCGACGGTCGTGCCGTTCGCTATCATCATGTCTTTACGAGGATCCGGTTATGACGAGTTTCCCAATCACGATTGTCTTTCTTCTTTTCTGTTTTTGCGCGTGTGTTGTGTGCCGTTTTAACGCCAAGATGAGAAGTGGCGAGGTTGGAACCGAAGGGAACGCGAGTCGCGCGAATGAGTAGATCGCGATGTGTGCACTTCAACATGACGCAATTCCGGGGCGGCCCGACCGGGCGGGCGAGGAGCGCCATGGCGGCAGCGGGGGTCGAGCCTCGGCGTCGACGTCCACTGTCTTACTCACCGCTTTGTCACTCGTTCGCCCTCGCCCGTCCATCTTTCCGGAGTCTTGAAGTTCAGCCTGCGTTCAGCTGAGTCTCCCGTTACCTTCGAACCAACCCTCTTCAATCCTTCCCAAGTCGAAGTAAGGAGCTCGCACCAGCCAACATGTTCGCATCGGTGAGTTTCGCATTCTTACGGAAACGTAGAGGAGAGCGCGCGCTCATCGTTGAATGGTATATGTAGATTCGTTCATGGTGGGGAGGTGCCGCGCCCGAGGCGCAGGGAAAGCCATTCGACCCGACGGACCCGAAGCAGAACCCGCTCAATCCCCAGGGGCTGAAGCCGTGAGTCTTTGTCCCTACCTCCACTTCCACGACTCCTCTCTCGCCCTTCCGCCTCCTTTCGCGCAGATGGGTGGTACGAGAGTCGATATTGGGAGAACGGAACGTGAAGCTGACGGGAAGTTGACAGGTGCTGCGCGTGCCCAGAGACGAAGGCAGCGCGAGACGACTGCTTCTTGAAAACGGAGGGCGCGGATGCGGACGAGAAGTGCAAGGAGCTCGTACAGCGGCATATTGCGTGCATGCGCGGGTATGGCTTCAAGGTTTAGACTTTACGGCGGTGCGATGGGATCGCAAATCGAGGTGCGCAGGGAGGCAGGAGGAGATCATAGAGGGTGTGTGCTCCACCTTGACTATATGCTACTTACTGTATAATCCTGCATACATGCTATTCACCGCTCTGCTTCGATTAGACGAACTTCGTTCGTGAGGGATGTAGGTTTTGCGCGCCGTGTTCAGGAAGCGTTACGACGCCCTGTCGACTCGTGTGTAATGCACAAGGGTGTTGTATCCAGCCCGGACAGGTCGCCAGAGAAGATCTTCGTGCCTTCTTCGTTAGGGAAATCTGACTAGGCACATGGATGATCCAAGTCGAAGAGGGCGCACGGCAATCGACTCTCGGGGCTTCAAGGATGTCCGATACGTCCTCGGTACCATTGCCGGAATCTTGTGAGTAATTTTTCGTCATACTCATATGACATATTTGGTTGAACATTCTCACTAGGTTGTTTTGTACGCTCTTAATCCCCTATTTCTACGTCTAGGTATACGCCAACTTTCGCGGCACTTTCGGAGTCCATCTGCCAGCTGCCCTCGCAAAACACCATCGCTATCATCTTCCAAGCCCTCTATGGCCTCTTTTGAGTCTTACGCGCGCCTCCGCACCTCGTCACCGCATCGCTACTGCTCGAGTTCGGTACAAGCGCGTTCGTCTCGCTCTTTGCCACCTACATAGCGCTCGTCACTCCTCGTGAAGTGTACGGCGTACGCCTCGGTACGTATGCCTCCGGATCCTATCTCATACATTCTCCATGCAACTCGCATATATCTAACAAACATGCCCTCGGCCTCGTCCGCATCCAATGTCTCTAGACTCAGTGCCCGTCCACGCCTTCCTCGCGATTGCCACCAGGCTGGTCAGCACCTCCACGGGCGATGCGCTCCTCTACACCATGCACTTCCGCGTGCACGTCCCCATCACGTTCGCTGCGGGCACTGTTGCGCTCACTGGTGCCGCACTCGCGGGGACGCGGGGGTTTGTGCGGCGGTTTGGTGCGGGGCCGACGCTGTTTGGTGGTAAGTTTGGGGCTGTAGTTCGGTTTTGAGAGATTTTCCTCATGCCGGCGTTCGTTACTAGGACAGGTCGCCCCAATTCCAGTGCACATACCACGGCGCGACACGTGCTCGCATTTCTAGCGGCAAAGCCAAATTGTTACATTTTTCTTCAGTCCTCCTACTGTCTGTGGGATGTGCTGAAATACACAAGAACTCGTTACTCAATCGCACTGATTGAGAACATTCTCCACCGCCTGCAACATACAGACCGACATTCCCATGAGATGCTGACACAGCTCCTGACACTCGCTCCTCCAATCCAGCCCGCACTTCAGCCCCTCCAGCCGCCCCACCTCCAGCCGCCCCACCTCCAGCCGCCCCGCCTCCAGTCCCTCGCGCAGCCCCTTGCGCAGCCCCTCGAGCCCCTCGCGCACCAGCCCCTCGAGCCCCTCCATCCCCCGCCACAGCTCCGTCCCGACCTCCAGCCCGACCTCCAGCCCGACCTTCAGGCCGACCGGCCACCCGACCGGCCACCCGACCGTGTCCAGCCGCCTCTCCAACCGCCTCTCCAGCCGTCCCTCCAGCTGCCCCTCCAGCTGCCCCTCCAGCTGCCTCGCCAGCTGCCCCGCCAGCTGCCCTGCCAGCAGCCCCGCCAGCAGCCCCGCCAGTTGCCCCGCCAGCTGCCTCGCCCGCTGCCGCCTCCGCTCCATGTCCTGCCTCGCCTGCCGCCCCTCCAGCTGCCCCTCCAGCTGCCCCTCCAGCCGCCTCGCCCGCTGCCTCGCCCGCTCCAGCCTCCGCTCCATGTCCTGCAGCCACCTCTCCTGCAGCCCCGCCCGCAGCCCCGCCTGCAGCCTCACCCGCAGCCTCGCCTGCAGCCTCGCCTGCAGCCTAGCCTGTAGCTCCAGCTCCATGTCCAGCTCCAGCTCCTGCTGTCCCCGCCTCTCCATCTCCTGTCTCCGTACCCATTCCCACACCTGTTTCTGCCATGCTTGTAGCAACACTCGCAGCTGCTCTTGTAGCCACTGTATGATATTTTTGCCCATGTCTTCCAGCCAGAGCACGACTTTTTGGCATATGCGTCTCTTCAGATATTGAATCTGTATTGATGGTTTGGATGGTTAGCATATTATCATACAGATCTAATAGGAGATACGGAACACTTTCCCCTCGAACACGTTTATTGCTTGCTAGTAGGCTTTCAACCCAGATGAACAGAAATGGCTCCTCCATACACATATCCAAGTGTGTAGGGAGAGGTTTGTCCAATTGCTGTAACTGGTTCAGGTGCAATCCCAAATGCTCACAGGCATATCGCACATGGGGCTGCCTGAACACAACAGAGCGTTGCAGCAAATTCAGTAATCCAGCTACTGCGTCCTTCGGCTCAGAAATAGTGAGGACTGTCGGACCATCCGGGAACATCTGAGTGAGCGTCTTGACACACCACCCTGCGATACGCGCATGCTCGCGTGGAAGGTCGACGAGGTAGAACTTGTTTGTGCACCGCGCAGGATCGACGAGAAAGTCCGGGAACGACTCGTGCATGGGTCGGAACATCTCGCTTGGCTTCTCCTCGTCGAACACCATGACCGCGCGTAGGCATCTGAGCACCCAAGTAATAGGATCTTCGTCAGGTGTTGCTCCCATCAGCTTCTTAATGTGCTTGAGCGAGAGACGGTTGCGGAGGAGAAGGATGCATCCAAGCCCGGCCCGGACATCCTCGAGGAGGGAGGGATCGTCCAGGAGGCTTTGTGGGGGGAATGCGCTCTCCAAGACAGCGAGGTAAAGGGCGTCGAGAGGAATGAGCGATGATTTGTGCTTCTCCGTGTCAGAGAGTAAAATCTCTGCGCGTTTTGCGGGGCTTTTGGAATCTTTCGTGAAGATAAAATCTACGGAGATCCGTGCATAGACGAAGAGTCCGTCAGCGCGCTCGGCGATCTGTTCTACAACTTCTGGCCTTCGCTCCAAAGGCTTGCCCGTTCCACTCAGCTCGTGCCGTAGGAAGCGCTCGACGTCCGAGTAGTTCTCGATCAAGTCTTTTGACTCGTCATCGAGTGATATGGTCTCTACAGCCAGACCTTGCGTGGTGAGCTCGTCTTCGAAATCCTGCGGACGCGACGTGAGGAAGATTCGCAGCGGGAAGCCGTCGTCGCTGATGCATGAGCAGAGTAATCGGAGCATCTCCTCGACAGATTTACGATCTTCACATTCGTCGAGGGCGTCAACGATGAGGAATGTTGGCCGGTGTCCGGTCGCACCAGCGCGCTGCAGGGGGCCACGAAGAAGGTATTGGACTGCAAACTCCATCTGGAGATTCGTTCCTCTCCCGAGATGCTCGCGCGCAGCATCGGAAATGAAGGGTAAGAGAATGGGTTGGGAGTGTGCGAGGCGATGGGCAATGGTGGTGAAGAACAGCTTGGTGGACGACGCCTCTGGGATGCCGCGACCGAAGAAGAATGATGCGCCGAGCTTCTTATCGGCGTCAAGGCGTTTGGCGAGCTCGTACGCGATCGTGGATTTTCCCCTTCCAGCACCTCCGATGAGGATACAGATGCGTTTGTCGTTTGTCTCCGCGTCCGTCCAGTCATTGATCTTCTTGAAGAGCTTTGTTCGGGTACCTTCAAGGAAACGAGCCTTCTCTTTGTTCGTAAAAGCTTGAAAGCTCGCATCTGCACGAGGAAGTCTATCGAGGATCGCCCGCATCTCTGTTGGACATCGAAGCAGAATCAGCATTCAGATCGCCATGTAACCATCCGTGGCCTATGATAGTATACTCACCCTGATCCTAGTGTCACAGTAACATGACCGTAGATCAACCGTTCAGAATGGTTGAATTTACGGTGCAGCACATAGGGATAACGCACCTGCGCTGCCCGGTTCATCTCTTCCAACTCCCGGTTCATCTCTTCTAACTTCCGCTGTATACCTTGAACCGCGCTGTTGATAGACTTCACACAGGACGTCTACCGCGCCGAGTCATTCACGTGCCCGGTATTCAGAAGAATCAGACAACGCACGTTGAAGTAATCATTAATTCGAACGACCGTTTGTCGCATGTCCACTAACGTCTGGGCATTTTGTTTACTGTGAAACCATCGTGAAATCTTTCCGTCCTTAGAGAGGCCGTCTGCTTGAGCATTGAGTTCATTGAGCCGCCTAGATCGCTGCTATTAGGACGACGAAAAGGCGGCACGTGATGGACATACTTGACGAAACCGCGCATATCGGCAGAGAGCTCAGGTGCCTTATCCTGCTTGAAGGTTTCATCCACTTGTTCCTTGGTGGCATTGCACGCTTGAACCTGCTCTCGAGCGCGCTTTTCGGTGTCGGTGAGGAGGTCTACGAGATTTTTTATCTCTTTGGCAAGCTCTTCGAAACCTTTGCGTGTTTCCTTGGTAAGCTGTGCAATGGGCGAAGGTGTCATCAAAATGCACCACGCTAAGACGCAGCATGAAGCTGGAAAGAGCCTTGAGAGGAACCCACCTGAATCTTGTGTATGGCTTGAATGAGGATTTCAGCCCCTTCGTTGATGCCGGGGATGGGAATGACGTCCGCGACGTCTTGCGCTAAGCCGAGGATGCCCTCGGCACCGACGAGGGCGTCGTTCAAGGCATTGCTGCCAGTGTACCGTTTGGGGGAGCTCATGGTGGGGAAAGTGCGAAATCACTCTGTCGGTGGGACTGAGGTGGTATTGGTAGGAGGGCATGCCGGAGGCACGCGTTGGACAGGCAACAGCAGGTGTCCGGGATGGTGGGCAAAGCCGCACCTCGAACCCCGGCGTTTGGCAGTAGGCAGGGATTGGTTGGGGAAAAAGGCCTGTGATGTAGAGCTCAAGGGCTCTTCATTTTGAGCCATGCTGGACACACGCGTTAGTGGCCACTGGATCGTAGAACACGCGTAGAAAGCAATCGAGCGCCGTCACGTCAGTTACGGGAGGCTCTCGGCTGCACGACCAGCCTGAGGATCGCCGGTGGCTCATGCAATCTTTCCCTCAGCTTTGAGGTCGTCTGCTGTATGGCATCAGTCTAGCAAGTACCCGTGGCCGGACCGTCCGCTGTATATAGAATCATGGAAGCATGCCAGCGCTAGGCTCTCGCCAGAACCCACGCACAACAGGTCAATCTCAAGCGCGTCTTGGAACGCTTCAAATGAAATATTCCGTCATACTCACAAGTATGTTCTGAGATGCAAAAACTGCGGTGGGCTATGAGAAATCTCAGGTTGACTTGCTCCTTAAGATATTTCCCAGTAGGCAGTCAATTCATAGGCGGAGGGACGCGTCACCGGAGATATGCCGTGCTCACAATGAATCACGACATCTCATAGGGCCTTGGCGAGACCCAGCGAGACGCGTAAACGAGGAACGCGGAGTCTCTCGCGATGAGCAGACGAACATGGTGGGAATTTTAGAACGACGAGAACAGGCGAAAACCGCTCCGTCACCGTGGGATTCAATACATGTAACGAGGCCACGTGATGCACTTGGGGCGCTAGATATTCCCAAACGCCATCTCTGAGCCTCAAGGAGGCTAGATTCCGTCTCGCCTCTCTCGCCTCATCTACTCCTACACTATCGCATTCAACCCTAGCCAGATCTCATTTTGCAGCCTCATATCACTCCGTGCAGACTTTACACCCTCCACTGGCCCCCCGCGACCCCCAATCCCAATGCTGCATCTCCTGGCCGTCCGCGGGTTATCGCTCGGATCCTCGGAGTTTGGTCAAGCCCCTGGAAAGGCCAAGCCTACTCAGCTACGACCATATATTGTTGGGGAGGGTAACGGCCTTCATGTTCGTACTTCATTCACCCCCACTGTTAGTCTCGTGTACTAAACCTGACGGATGCACAGGATACGTACTTGCAGCACCCGAATGCCCTCCCTGCGCACCGATTCTAGACTCGCGGGCCGAAACGAGTTTGCGCATGCGTAGGGGCCCTTAGCGTGCGTATTCCTGCCATCCACCTCACGATTGATGGGCCTCACCCTCTTTTGTCCGCTCACGAACTCAGCTGCACGCTGCTTGCGGTCGCTAGACCACGTACGTCTCTACTCAAGATACCCTCGCGCGTCGCGGACCCCTCCTCGCAAGTTATGAATGTGCTGCCACGATCGAATCGTACAGTATACATGGTCTGCAAGCCACTGCACGCGGATTACGTTGCGGCTCAAACGCGCCATGAACGCGCTCGGCGGCCCCCATCACAGGCCGCGCCGTCCATCGCCCCGCCACCAACCTCTGCGATCCCGCCGTCGTCGTCCTGTCCTTCCTGTTCAATTGTACTGGCGGGGCACGTTTCGCAAAGCACCGTCGCTCATTGAGGACACGTATGCGAAACATCGCCGTGAAAGTCCGCTGAGAGACTTTCCAGGGTGGATTGTATGGCTCGCTGGACCGGTTTCTCCGGTACGCACTGTGTGTCTTTCCGTTATCCGCCCTTCAAGTCCCTTATACCACCCCGTATCAGCTGCGTTCTGCGGCGCGCTCCATCTATCCGCCGCTCGACTGTCGCCCACACTTCGCGATCGAGCGGCGCTACCGGGAGCAAGATTGTCACTCTTGGGCGAGACATGCGCGAAGGGACCGCTCTAGACCAGAGCGCGGGTCGCCAACTTCATCAGACTCGATCGTCGATTAATTTTCTCTAATTAATACCACGCGCCCAGACAAGGCCGCGCTCACCGGCAGCAATCGTACACCCACCTTGCCCACCGTGCACGCCGATCGCTTCCGTCAGGCGGGATCTCGTCTACCAGATCGCCCCCACGCACATGCTCATCAACTTCTCTCCTAGTAGGCACCTCTCCTCCATCCGCGCAACGCGCACCTCTTCTTACGTGCGAGGATCAGACCACGCGACTACTGTGGGCGAGGAACTCTCGGAGCTGCCGCAGTCGATCCGGCGGGAGGTAGGTGCAGAGGCGGAGCCCAAGGCTACGAGGGGAAGAGAGGGGGACGAAGACGGGTGCGCGAAGGGAGTAGGTGGCGGCGAAGCACGCTAGGCGCATCTCTGGGGACAAGATACGTCGTCTAAGTAGAGAGGCATGCTCCTCCCCGGGGAAGACACGAACTCCCTGCCATTCGCATGTCGGATGAAGCCCTTGTTCGCCTCACAGAAGGTTCGCGGCGGCGCTGCCGTCGAAGACGCGTCAGGCGGCTTTTGCTTCGACGTCCGGGGAACGTCGATCGAGCTGGACACGATCGCGCCGCCGCTCCCGAAAAAGCACTCCAGGTGGCTCCCTGTTGCCCCGACTCTGGCGGGTGCACGGTAGGACGGTGACGGTGTTGGATGTACCATGGGTGATTTGGTTGGACAGCAATTGCTGTAACATTTTATCTCCTCTTATCCCCCGGGTCCGCACTGATGCTATCGTACGTTGACATCGAGACTCGTTCTATGCCGCACGTATGTACTCGAGCATGGTCTCCTGTCATAGCCCTCAGTATGTTCAGGATATATGTTTCTGGGTTCTCTCTCGCTCGCGTTTGTATCAAACCTCGGGTTTAATCCATGTCGATGTCTTCCGCGTTTGACGCTGAGCTCCTACCACAACTTCTCCTGGGACCGAGGGTGCATATGGTAACCTTCCCAGTCCCAAGCTTCACTCAGGCAGTCGCATTGTACATAGGTTATGGCCTTCGGGGTACCCGAGAATCAGGCTGACGTGGAACGCGATGTTGACGCAAGGTTGACCAAGCTCGAATTAGGGCGCCCTTCGGAATTGACGAGCATGTCCAATCGATCGCCATTCGTCTACGCTACCGCAAACGTTGACGCGTCCGCGCACGGCGCTGTCTCACTACAAGAACGCCGCCCAGCCCTCCATAGCGCTAGCGTTGCACAGCACGAGACGATGTGAGTAAATCTAGCAAAAAAACTTTCATTGCAATGCGTCCGTGCCTTCGTACACAGCCATCGTTATCTACTACCTCTGCATTATCCGTGACCACTCCTCCCACATCCTTCTCCAGACGAGCTCAGACTCGTACCTCTGCCGTGGATGCCTGAACGCCACACCGAGTCAGACCTGTATCGCATAAGCTCTGTGATACGTCGTCAGCGAAGCCACCCCGGAAGCTAAGGAGAGCAGACAGCGAAACATACCGATCGTCCCATAGCCCTGCGCTCTGCTCCAACAACTGAGCGTAGATGCCGCTTCGACACGGCGTCACAGCGGCGATGTCGTTTGAAAGACCAGCGGGGTGGCTGGGCATGGCACCCGGCTGTGTCGACGTTGGCTGTGTCGTAGCGGGACGGCGCGTAGGCGCGTGGAAGCCGCTCATGTTGCAACGTTCAGTCGGACTAGGACGTGAGTCGGCACACCGTGTCGTGCTGGCGGGATTTATGCAGGGGGTATCCCGTTGAGTACAGACGCAGCGCGGGATGGGTCGTAGTTCGTGAAGTTGGTCTGGTACGCCGCGTCGTGCGTCTGCGTGCCGTACGTGGGGCTATTCGTTTCGTCTTTCAGCACGTTGAGCCAACGCATTCGAGGGCTCCGCGTTAGCTGGACGGGTGTACATGTCGTGAAGGGAGGATCTTGTGCGCGAAGGATCTTGCGTGGGCGTCGCTACGCACCGAGACGTCCGAGTCAGGGCGCGTCACGTAGACCGAGTATGGGGACCGATGTCGTTCTACGTTAGTGCGTTGAGAGACTGAGTAGACAGGATGCACCGAGTTTTCACTATCGCCGCACCCAGGTAACGCATCGCCGCGGCGGCACGTCCCCCGGTGCGACACGAGACGCGTGATCACGCGTGCAGGAGCGAGTAGTCCACAGGTATGTCCTGTTGAGGGACGAATCAGATTTGGATAACAGAAGTGATTGAAAGGAGAGATATGCAGAGATGATTGGAACGTACCTTGGATGCTCAAGAAACTTCGTATCCCACGGGCGCGATAAAACAAGAAGCACAGAGGACGACGCTAGAAGGTAGTGGTGTGAGGCAGCGGGTGGGAGGCGGGAGGGGAGGAAGGAGCGGGGACACATCCAGAGCCGCAGTGGTACGGACCGTTGATGGCACCTCGATCGGGCTTGTAGCAACGAAGGGAGCTTGTAGGAAGGAGCCGAGTTGCAGGTGCAGCAGCGAGAGACGAGCGATATCTGAAGGACCATCAGCTCTTTCTAAGCTATCGCTGGGAACTCGGACGTGACTGTTAACGGAGGCTCACCAATCCATACGAGCGGTTCCGTCTGCATCCATGGATAGTTCGACCGGCTGCGGCGGCTGCGGCTCACCGCTCGATCGCGATGGCGCTCGCATCTTGAGGATACTTCAGGACCCTCAAGATCACCTAGCATAGAGAGACTGAAGCAGGCGCCATGGATGTCCGGGTGCGCTGGGAGACAGGGACACGGCCGGTGAGGTAGGTGAGACAGAGGCCTCACTTGCCGATGGACCCCGATGCCGCAGATGGAGTCATCCGAGCGCAGCGTGAGCAAGTACTTCACGTAAACGTGGGAGACTTTAGAGGAAAATAGGAGGTCCAGCGTGAAGCCCATCGTCTTGACCTGGGGCAGGCGAGCGGTCAGCCTCAGGCTCAGACGCGGCCTGGGGCGTTTCAAACCGAGCATCCAATCGTACTCACAAGTATGCCTTGGAAATGCGGAAACTGAGGCAGGCAGCGGGAGACGTAGTTGCGCATTCTCTCCGGTGGATGTGTCTTAGTCGTGGGGGCAGGTTGGTCGAAGCAACTTGAAGTTCAAAACAGTTCCTCAGCGGGCAGAGGGATGCGCTACCGGAGACATGACGTGCTGACGATGGACAACGACATCGTAGGGCCTTGGCAGAATCCAGCACGAAACGTGAGCTAAGTAAACGCAACGTCGCTCGCGGTAGGCAGAGGAATACGAGAGAGAGAGAAGGTGGCCTATGGAAGACGGCTTCATGGTGCTATTAACACTGCTGAGCGGTCGGGAGTCGAGTCGGAGTCCCTGTTCGCAGTCGGGGCTGCACGTGACTCCTGATGGCGTCGCGACTCGCGCCCTTCTCTGCCCTTCCAGGCTTCCTAAACGCAACCCAGACCTCTCCTCTACACGCGCTCTTATCACCTGAAGAGCTTCAGAGTCCAATTCGGCCAGGCCATGCACGCCGCGTTTCTCTGGGCTCCAAGACTTCCTCAGGCCCAAGCCTTCCAAATGTTTTCCACGGTCTCTAGCACCGAGTCTTCAACGGTTTCGATTTTACCGCGTCGAAGCCTGCTCAAGCCCGCGATGAATGCTACGTTTACACGATCGTAGCTATAGCTCATAGAACGAATCGATGATTCTCAGGTACGTGCTCTGCTCAGCCCCTCGCCCCGTCTCCTGCGTACACCCTCACGGACGCGAAGACTTCCTTACAGCGTCGGAATGTCCTTCGTGCACATTGCATCCGCACTCCAGATCGAAGCGAGTCGCGTTGGGAGCTGCCACGTAAGTATTGCACTCCCCCACTGCACGACTAGCACCCCTCACGCTCTTCGGTCAGCGCACAAGTTCATCCACATGCTCCTCCAACCCGGTGACCGCCCTCACAAATCCGTCCCCCTCGTACTCGGAGTCGGAGATCGCTCCGCCACTCGTTCGCCTTCGCCGGTCACCGCCAGTCACCTCCCGGGAGTATTGAAGTCCAGCTCCAGTTGAACTGAGTCTTTTGTTACTACACAGCCAACTCTGTTCGATCGTAAGACCAAGCCCAAGCCAGGAGCCTACAAGCACGTTTGCGCCGGTGAGTTTTGCAGTTCGACGCGTTGTGGAGAACGCGCTCTCATCACTGTATGGCATGCGTAGATACGTTCATGGTGGGGAAGTGCCGCGCCCGAGGCTCGGGGAAAGCAAGCCGCTCAACCTGACGGACCCGAAGCAGAACCCGCTCAATCCCTAGGGGCTGAAGCCGTGAGTACTTTTCCCTATCCCCTCTTCTTCGACGCCTCTCCCGCTTTTCTTCTCTTTCTGCGGGGATGGGTAGTGCGAGAGCCGACACCGGGAGAATGTGAAGCTGACGGTAAGCCGACAGGTGCTGCGTGTGCCCGGATACGAAGTCGGCACGAGACGACTGCTTTTTGAAAACGGAGGGTACGGAGGCAGATGAGAAGTGCAGGGAGCTCGTACGGCAGCACATCGCGTACATGTGCGGGTACGGTTCCAATGTCTAGGATTTTTGTTCTTGGGGCTGGACGGCGGCGCATGTAGAGATTCAGAGGGAGCGGGAGGAGGAGTCCATAGAGGGTGTGTGATCCACCTCGACTTCGTGCTACATTCTCACTGTAATACATGCTATTCACCGCTCTGGTTAGACCGGATGAACGAAGTTCGTGTGGGCTGCGTGCTCTATGCGCCATGTTGAGAAAGTTCCGTCGTGCGTCTTGTCGTGCGTGATACGTGAGGGCGTTGTGTTCAGCTCAGACAGGCAATCGCGGGAGACTTACTGTACTAATCTTGTAGCCCAGTGGAGATCGGCGTGTCATCTTCGTGGGAGAGTTCTGAATGGACACATACTCCAACTCGGAGAGGACGCGGGGCGCTCGACCTCCGGGGCTTCAAGAATGTCCGATACGCCCTCGCGCTCATCGCCAGGTTCTGGCGAGTGTGTCGTTCTTCATACTCGTATGATTCATTTAGCTAACGTTCTCATTGGATTGCTTTAAACACTCTAAAGCCTGTATCTCTACGTCCAGATGCTACGCGAACTTTCGGAACTTTCCCTAAGAAGTCGCGAGCGACCTCCTGTCCATTCTCAGCGCCAGGGACATCCCCTCTCGTGTTCCACCGGGCATCTTCGTTGACAGACTCGGACCGTACGTCTCAGGTGACGATGCTCCGCAATTACTCTGACTGACTTTACTCTATCAGGCTCAAAGTCTTCATTACGCCGCCATCACCATCGCCTTCAGGGCCTTCTATGACCTCTTCTCAAGTTCGTCTTACGTGCGCCTCCACATTTCTCTCCCGCTCGAGTTCGATTTAGGCGCATTCGTCTCGTTCTTGCGACCTACGTGGCCATAGCACTGGTCACCCTACGCGAAGTGTACGGTGCACACCTGGGGACGTACGCCTCCACATCCGCTATCTCATGCACCCTCCACGCCGTTGTAATACATCTGACAAACATGTCTCGGTCTCGCCCCGCTCCTCCCGAGTCACTCTGTCCTCTGATGGTGAGTTCGATGTTATCGCTCGCTTTCGAGAGTTGCGTCTCACGCGGACGTTCGCTGCTAGAACGTATCGCCCCGATCCTGCAAACGTACCATGGCGCGACAGGATCTCGCATCTCTGGTCGCATCGTTTTGGCCCGCCGTTCGCATAGATGTGTTGCACGACTGTACCAAGTCAAATTATTACATTCCTCTAAAAACTTCCTGCTGCATGTAGGATGTGGTGAATCACACAAGAATTTGTCACTCAATATCATATTGTAGCGGGATGTTGACTGCGAGATGATGATGACAAAACAGCCTCGGGTATAGCAAAGTGGTCAACACAGCGACCCTCAACGCGCGACCTAGCCAACATGAGAAATCGTCACCGACGCGGTGCAACATACTACGATGATTAGCATGCGCATGGCCCCCATGGTGAGATCATAATCTGCAGTCCGACTGCGAGGCTGATACATGGCCGGTCCCCACTATGTGCTCCTTGTCTGTCTCTCTAGCCGCCACTTTATATGCGACGCCTGGAGCAGTATGCGGTTCAGCGTTTCCAGGGTCTTCTCCTGCATGTTCCGAGCCAGGCCTAGCGTGTCCGTCATCTCCTGTAGGCCCATTATGTGCTGAGACAGCTCCTGACGCCAATCCCACACGTCCTTGATCTCCTTACCCAGCTCTATACCCAGATTCCGACCGAAATTCCGACCCAGAACCGCCTCCTGATCCGCGTCCGGGTGCTCCAGCTTCGCCTCCAGCTTCGCCTCCAGCCCCGCCTCCAGCCCCGCTGTGGAAGAATAAGTTAGTCCGTAGGTCGTTGAGAGGAAAGCGCAAGGCGTAGAGGGGAAAGTTGAAGGCTTATCGATACGAGGATGTTGACCGCGTCGGTCAGGACTTGAGGACGCGTTCACGACGAACGGGGACGTGGGCTGCGAGCGGCGGGCGGCGAAGATGCGAAATGCGAAGAAGGGGAAAACTTGATTCCACGCCCGACTGGGCGGCTAGTTATACATGAGCGCGGGTCCCCTCGAGCCGTTCTCTCGGCCGGGGCCCTCCTTCACAGCTTCCGTGATGTATCGTACAAAAGTGGCCATGGTTTTCGAAAGAAAAGGCTGCCGTCACTGTTCGGTCGCGGCTCCGGACAGCTTGCGGACAGAGGTATGTCTCGGCACGTCACCGGGGCCCCGAGACGCCGCCTATTTACGTGCGCGTGCTGCCCGCCTCAGTCGCGGGGGGTCGCCTCGGGCCCAGGACGGCTTACCGTCTCTGTGTCTTCGTGCGCGGCGCGTCGACGACCTCCGAGCGAGGGCCTGTGTGACATGAGGAGCGGATGCGGGACTGTGAACTGCAACAAAACCTGGGCTGCGGCGCTGCCGAAGTGTAAGCGAAGAGAAGAAGGAAAATAAACGAAGACCAAGAAAGAAGGCCGAAACCCCCGACCTATCCCCGTCGACCGGTGCCGAGTTGCACATGAGCGCCTGACGCTGACGCGGTCACGTGGGCGCGTTGCGGCGTGTCGAGTCCTGCAACAAGACGTCAGCGCAGACGGGAGTTCTACACCGCCTCCAGCTTCGCCTCCAGCTCCTCCCACAGCTGGTTTCGCAGCTCCGCCTCCAGCATCGGCATCATCCCCGAGATCAACCAGTGGGTTATACTTCTCGCTATCTTTAGCAGGATCTTCTGCTCGAGCTCTTCCGCTCGCGGTCGCAGCGTTGGCAACCGTTCCCGCAATCGTCCCCAGACCCATTCCAACACCTGTACCTGCCGGCTCTCTGGCAGCTGCGCTTGTAGACAATCTCGCAGCTGCTGACGCAGCCACACCGTGACCCTTTTCTCCATGTCTTCCAGTCGGAGCATGACCTTTTGGCGTGTACATTCCGTAAGATTTGGGAACTGTCTTGATGGTTTGGATGGTTAGTGGATCATCCTATGTGTTGGAATAAATGTAATAAGAATAAGGAACACTTTCCTTTGGCCAACGCTTGGCATCGATCCCTAGTAGGCTTTCGACCCAGGTGAACAGGAATGGCTCCTCCATACACGTATTCAAGCATGTGGGGAGTGGTCTGTCCGATTTCTGTGACTGCTTTAGGTGCGATCCCAAATGCACGCAGGCGTATCGCACATGCGGCGGCCAAACCCCCACAGAGTGTTTCAGCTTAAACAATCCGACTATTGCGTCCTTCGGATCAGGACTAGGAATATCCAAGAGGACTATTGGGTCCTTAGGGAGCACCTCCTTGAGAGTCTTGACACACCACCCTGCGATACGCGCATGCTCGCGTGGAAGGTCGACGAGGTAGAGATCGTTGGTGCACCGCGCAGGATCGACGAGGAAATCCGGGAATGACTCGTGCATGGGTCGGAACATCTCGCTTGGCTTCTCCTCGTCGAACACCATGACCGCGCGTAGGCGGCTGAGGACCCAAGTCATAGGATCTTCGTCAGGTGTTGCTCCCATTAGCTTCTTAATGTGCTCGAGCGGGAGACGGTTGCGGAGGAGAAGGATGCATCCAAGTCCGGCCCGGACATCCTCGAGGAGTGAGGGATCGGCCAGGAGGTCTTTTGATGGGAATGCGCTTTCAAGGACAGTGAGGTAGAGGGCATCAAGAGGAATGAGCGATGATTTATGCTTCTCCGTGTCAGAGAGTAAAATCTCAGCGCGTTTTGCGGGGCTTTTGGAACCTTCCGTGAAGATAAAATCCACGGAGATCCGCGCATAGACGAAGAGCCCGTCAGCGCGCTCGGCAATCCGTTCTACGACTTCTGGCTTTCGCACCAAGGGCTTGCCCGTTTCACCAAGCTCGTGGTGTAGGAACCGCTGGACGTCCGAGTTGTTCTCGATCAGGCCTTGGGTCTCTTGATCGAGTGATATGGTCTCTAGTGCCAACCCTTGCGCAGTGAGCTCCTTCTCGAAACCTTCTGGGCGCGACGTGAGGAAGATTCGAAGCGGGAAGCCGTTGTCGTCGATGCATGAACAGAGTAACCGGAGCATCTCCTTGACAGAGTCGCGATCTTCACATTCGTCGAGGGCGTCAACGATGAGGAACGCCGGCTGGTGTCCGGTCGCACCGGTAAGTTGCAGGGGGTCACGAAGAAGGTATTGGACTGCAAACTCCATCTGGAGATTCGTTCCTCTCCCGAGATGCTCGCGCGCAGCGTCGGAAATGAAGGGTAAGAGAATTGGTTGGGAGTGTGCGAGGCGATGGGCAATGGTGGTGAAGAAGAGCTTCGTGGACGACGCCTCTGGGATGCCGCGACCGAAGAAGAATGATGCGCCGAGCTTCTTATCGGCGTCAAGGCGTTTGGCGAGCTCGTAGGCGATCGTGGATTTCCCCCTTCCAGCACCTCCGATGAGGACGCAGATGGGCTTGTCGTTTGTCTCTGCGCCCGTCCAGTCACTGATCTTCTTGAAGAGCTTTGTTCGGGTGCCTTCGAGGAAACGAGCCCTCTCTTTGTTCGTGAAAGCTTGAAAGCTCGCATTTGCACGAGGAAGTCTATCCAGGATCGCGCGCATATCTGTAGAAGATCACGATAGAATCAGCACTGAGATCGACACAGATCCACCTATGACTTATGGTAGTATACTCACCACGGTCCTGGTGTCACAGCGGCATGTTCATAGATCGACCATTATGAACACTTGAATATATGGTGCCGACGGTATAAGCGTAACGTACCTTCGCTGCCTGCTCTATCTCTTCCAGCTTCCGCTGTATACCTTGAACCGCGCTGTCGATAGACTTCACACAGGACGTCTACCGTGCAGAGTCATTCACAAGTCCGGCCATTCATGAGAATCGGGCAACACACATTGAGGTAAGCGTTAATCCGAATGACCATTTGTCGCATGTCCTCTAACATCTGGGCATTCTGCTCGCTGTGAAACCATCGTGAAAGCTTTCTGCCCTTGGAAAGGTTATCTGCTTGGTCGTTGAGCTCATTGAGCTGCCTAGCAAATTGTTATTAAGACGATAGAAAGGAGGGGTGTTCTGGACATACTTGACGAAATGGCCCATATGGCCCCGGACTGAGAGTTCAGTTGCGGTAGCCTCCTCGAAGCTTTCTTCCAACTGTTCTTTGCTGGCATTGCATGTCTTGATCTGCGTTCGAGCGTCCTCTTCGGTTTTAGTGAGCAAGTCTACGAGATTTTTGATCTCTTCTGCAAGCTCTTTAGAACCCTTGCGCGTTTCCTTGGTTTTCTGTAGACGAGCGAGGGAGTTAGTAGAACGAATTAGACCAGGGCGCAGCGTGAAGCCGAAGAAGAGCCCGTGGGGAGAAGAGCACACCTGAATCTTCTCTATGATCGCAACGAGAATCTCAGCTCCTTGCGCGATGCCGGGGATAGGGATGAAGTCTGCAATGATTTGGGTCGTTTTTGCGATACCCTTTGCACCAGTGAGGGCGTCGTCCAAGGCATTGCTGCGAGTGTAGCGTTTGGAGGAACTCATCGCGGGGAAAGGTGCGGAGTCCCTCTATCGGTGGGACTGAAGTGGTATTGGTAGGAGGGCATGCCAGAAGCACGCGTTGGACAGGCGACAGCAGGCGTCCGGGATGGTGGGCAAAGCCGCACCTCGAACCCCGGCGTTTGGCAGTAAGCAGGGATTGGTTGGGAGAAAACGCCTGTAATGTAGAGTTCAAGGGCTCTTCATTTTGAGCCATGCTGGACACACGCGTTAGTGGCCACTGGATCGAAGAACACACGCAGAAAGTGATCGAGTGCCGTCTCAGTTACGGGAGGCTCTCGGCTGCACGACCAGTCTGAGGATCGCCGGTGGCTCATGCAATCTTTCCCTCAGCTCTGGGGTCGTCTGCCGTATGGTATCAGACTAGTCAGTACCCGTGGCCAGACCCTCCGCTGTACATAGAATCATGGAAGCATGCCAGCGCTAGGCTCTCGCCAGAACCCACGCACAACATTAATGGCGGGCATACTACTCTGCGTGCACCACTTGAGAAGACGAAGGAGGTACGCATATAGCATCACTCGGACGCCCCCGCGCCAATACACGGCCCATTTCCCCGCTTCTGAGACGCGGGCCATCCCCGTACAGTCTGCGACTTCGTGCTACATGGCTCGTAAGTCGACCGTCGCTCCACCCGCCCTTCGCATTTACTTATCTTCCAGTCTCCGCACGCCCTGTTGTACAGTGCGCTTGCACCCAGAGACACGCCCCGCCCTGCGGCGTCGCGTCTCATGGCAGACCAAGGGTGTCTCGCAGCCCATCCGTATGAACTGGAAGTGCACAGAATTCTGCCGCCTATGAACGCCCATGAGCAGGAAACGGTCGTGGGGGAAATCGAAGCGAAGGCATCAGAACGACCGGTCGGAAGCGAGAGTGGAAGGAGGAAAGGGGCGTGAACGCCGCGGCCGCGCGAAGTCGGTGTTAGGCAAATAGCGTGGCTTCTGCGTGAGGGGCATGACGCCGAAACGGCCTTCGCTCGTCCTCGTCTTGGATGGTCGATGGGGCGGATATTTGTAGATGGCGTGTTTCGGAGGTCTAAGACTAGGCTGTGTGTCAGAGACGGAAACGCTGCTATCGCTCCAGTGTGGCCTGCAGGGCCGAGAACACACTTACCTCTCGTAGAGCTTTCGATAGGTGCAGAAGAGCCGCGCGGCAGAAACTAAGGGATGCAGTCGACTGTAGATATGCGAGGGTAGGTACTTCAGACGCAGTTTGCGAGGATGGTGCACTGTTGATGATTGCTCAGCTATCGCACGAAACGAGCGAGCAGCGGGGTGGCTGACATACGCTTGAGGTCGTTTGGAGTCATTCAGCCGCCATCAACAGACTGCCTAACGCGTTCAACGGCTGAGGCAAACAGCACGGCCTGGACGATACACGTATGTTGAGAGTAAGAGCCCTGGTTTTCACCTAGCTCGGGAAGGATACACAGGGGTCCGGAGATGCGGTGAGCGAGGGCGGCGCAGCCGGTGGAGGAGGCGGCGTACCTCTCCCTCATCTCGGTCCTCGATACTACGGGTGAAATCATCTAGGATCGGCGGGAGCCATATCTGCGGCGTCGACGAGTCGACGTAGGTGACCTGGAAGGCAAAAACGCGCGAGGCTCATTGTGAAGCCGATCGCCTGCATCTTCATCTGGAGCTGGCGAGTGGTCATCCTCGAACGCGCTTCAAACAGGAGGTTCCGTCATACTCACAAGTATACTCAGAGATATAGAAGGCTGTGATAGGCTACGGGAAACCTCAGGAGTCAGGTTTACTGGCTCCTTGAGATGTCTCCCGACAGGCTGATTGAGGCAGCCCCTTTGGAGGCGGAGGGACGCGTCACCGGAGATATGCTGTGCTCACAACGAATCACGACATCTCATAGGGCCTTGGCGAGACCCAGCGAGACGCGTGAACGAGGAACGCAGAGTCTCTCGCGATGAGCAGGGGAACAGGATGGGAGTTTTAGACGACATATTGAACGGCGAGAGCGGCTCCAGGTAGAATCGTGTAAACAGTGTCACGTGATGTATTCAGGGCGCTAGATACAGCGTTATCCTCTTCCCAAACGCTTGAGCACCCTTCAGGCCCGTCCTTTGCGGGTTATCTCCTCATCCCATGCACTTCCGAGTCCGCTGAACACACGCACGCCGTGCTATAAAGGGTTACAGGGCTCCCGCATGCCTGCGCCTCTCACAAGTTCCCCACGGCCTCCAGCACCCCGTCTGGTAGCCGTTTCGATTCTCGCCGCTCCGGAGCTGACTCAATTCTGCGACAAGGGCTGGGATCGCACGATTTGCTCGGGGATAAAGGTTCTCAGGTGCGTGTTTTACTTGTCTCTGGCGTGCATCTTCACAAACGCCTAAACTGCCCTCAGGCTCTTGCAGTGTTCGATCGCCCTCTATGCGCGCTGTATTCGAGCTACGGACTGAAGCGAGTTCATGGCGCACGCTCTCGCCTGAAGCGGCCGCGTGAGTACAGTATCCCTTCACTCCACGATAGACACCCCTCACGCTCTTCCATCAGCACACAAGTTCATCTACGCGCCCCTTGAAGTCCGTGACCGCCACCATAATTCTGTCCCTCCTCCTGTTCGGAGTTGGGGATCGCTTGGTCGCTTGTTCGCCCTCGCCGGTTATCGCCAGTCACCTCTCCGGAGTCTTGAGGTTCGGCTCCAGTCAAGCTGAGCCTTCCGTCATCTTCGAGCCAACCCTCTTCGATCCTTCCCCAAGCTCGATCCAGGAGCCTGCAACCATGTTTGTGTTGGTGGCTTTTGCGGTTTGGCGTGTAGAAGGGGGCGCACACCCGTTCTTGCATGATGTGCTTAGGTCCGTTCACGGCGGCGAGGCGCTGCGCCCGAGGCACAAGGGAAACCGTTTCATCCGACGGACTCGAGGCAGGACCCGTTCAATCCCCGGGCGCCGAAGCTGTGAGTCGTCTACCCCTTTTCATCCTCTGCGATACCTTCCCCTTCATTTATTCGTCATTCTGTGGGGGTCGGTAGTGCGAGCTGGAAGCTGACACAGGTGCTGTGCTTGCCCAGAGACAAAAGCAGCGCGAGACGACTGCTCCTTGGAACAAGGAGGACGGACAGGCGGACGAGACTTACAAGGAACTCATACAGCGGCACATCGCGTGCATGTGTGTATATGGCTTCAAGGTCTAGGATTTTGGCCATGCGGGCCAGACGGGGGCGCAGATGGCAGCGCGGAGGGAGCGAGGGGGAGGAGATTATTGAGGGTGTGTGCGCTCCTTCTTGACTATATGCTACATACTTACTGTATAATCCAGCATACATACTATTGTGTCGGCTGTAGGTTGTGCGCGCCGTGTTGGGGAAGTGTTACAACGTCGCGCGCGATGCATGAGGG
Organism: Grammothele lineata; assembly: GCA_002150815.3. Taxonomy (NCBI): domain Eukaryota; kingdom Fungi; phylum Basidiomycota; class Agaricomycetes; order Polyporales; family Polyporaceae; genus Grammothele; species Grammothele lineata. The sequence continues at coordinate 410,531 of NDFF03000317.1, read as the reverse complement.
CGTAATGTTCAGCCCAGACCGGCAAGAGGGCCACATTTTGTGCTGATTTTGTGGCCAGGAAACAACTGCAGGTGGCACGGGCCCGGCACAATGGTTCAACGCGGTGTATCTGGGCGAGCATTGTCCTGACGCCAGAGGCCCACCCTCCATAAAACTCACTTCGTTTCGACCACCCTCCGCCTCTTGCGCCACAGAGCTTCTCCGTCCCCTCACTCGCTGTGCACTTCAGTTTCCTCGCCCTCCTTCCACCTCCATCGGGTTCTCCTCGCGTCACCATATTTTACATCGCTGTGGCCGTCGCTGCCAAATCGTCTCGAGACTCGAACAGTACGTCGCCTCTGATATACCTCTCTATCGACTATATCCTGAAGCTATCATAGCCAGACTCTTAGACATGGCATATCCGATTCCTCCCGGTATTCTTCAGAAGACCTTTTTTCCGCTCCCTCGTCAGCGCAAACCTCCGATAATGGACGTCCACAGTGCCTCTGGGATCAAACGGGCTCGGGGCGCCGATGTCGTGGCCGTTGCTTGGGTGCGTCTAGTATGTGTTCTCATGATACTAATCTAGTCGCTCAGACCCCTCGTAGATGAATTGGGTCAACGTTGGACCCAAGTCTTCTCGTCCATGCCCCGGCCTGTCTCTTGGAGTGTCCCAAGGCATGCGTCCCCATGAGAGGGATGAAATCCACGGCGCGTTCTTTCAGAAGCGGGACAACGGGCGCATGGGGCAAATCGAATGGTGGAACTCTCAGGAAATGCTCGTCGAACTGATGGACGACGAAGAGTCCTTCAGGGAACCCCTCGACCTCGACCTTCTCTCGACCGATGACCACATGTTCCGACGTATCTCCCAAGTATTCCTCGACCAGCACCGTACCTTCGTCTTCGTCTTGATGATTTTCGGACCGGAGATGCGAGTCGTTCGCTGGGACAGGTCAGGGCCCATATATTCGGACGACTTCGACTACACTTCAAGGCCCGGACGAGAAATCGTGCGCGACATTCTATGGGGCTTCGCCCACCTTTCCCCTCAAGAACGCGGTCACGATCCGAGCGCCACGCGTCTTTCCCCTTCCCACCCCGACTTCCGGCTGATGACACGTCTCGCTGACCCTTGCTCCTCGGACGCTCTGAACGACCTGCCAGACGAGGATGGTGCCGAAATCGAGATTCCCGCCACGGACGCCCCTCAGGTCTTCAAGTTCGAGAGACGTTCGTTCGCCGATTCCATCGCCGGACAATCGGCCCGCTTCTCTATTAAGGTTCCCACCGAGGACGGCTCATCCCACGACTTCCTCGTCGGCAGACCCACCGTCTTCTTTTGTGAAATCGAAGGGCGTGGGACTCGTGGTTACGTCGCCTGGCACAAGCAGGGCAGCCGCTTCGTCTGGCTCAAGGACGCGTGGAGACTTTCACGCTCGGATATCCCGACCGAGGCGTCCGTGCTGCAACAGCTGAACAAGGACGGTGTCAGAAACGTGCCCACTCTCGTTTGTGAAGCTAACTTTGGGCAGAACACTATGTTTCCCGGTGACGTCGCGATCCTCGCTAGGCGGAATACCGGCGTGCCAGCGAGGAAGACCAGGGGAGCTAGAAGGAGACGTCGGGCGCGGGCGGTGGATGGCGAGCAGTTTGCCGCTTGTGACGACTCTGGCACTCCACGCTACGAGCACTATCGCCTTGTTGTGGAGGAGATATGTGCGGACCTGGATCACTTTCGGACGGGCAAGGAACTTGTCTCAATCACTCGCGACGGCATCCAGGGTACGTCGTTCAGGTCTGTCCCTGTCAGTGCTAGCCTGACTGTTCTGGCTCAACGCCAGCCCACGCCGACGCCGTGAACTTGTCTCACTTGCTCCATGGAGACGTCAGCAGTGGGAATCTTCTCATACGGCCCACTGTATCTGTGGACGGGAATGGGAAGGGGCGCGTGATGCGCAAAGGAATGCTGGTCGACTGGGAGCTCGCAAGACCGGTCACGACAGACGAGACTGCGCCCCAGCGTGATCCGCCTCAAACTGTACGTCGGATAATTAACATGGCCTTTCATGAACTGACACAACCTGCGCCACAGGGGACTCGACAATTTGGCTCAGTCCACATCCTCGATAACCCAAATGCCCCCGCGCGGATCGCCGACGAAATCGAGTCCTTCATCTACGTCATTATGTACGAAGGCTTCCGCTTCCTCGAACACAACTGCGACGATGTGGAGTCGTTCGTGGACGAGTTTTTCAACAACGCCTCTTGGTCCTCCGGTCCTTCGCCGGTAGAAACGTGCGGGAGGGAGAAGCGGTTGGCAGTATGCCACGGCTCCATGCTGAAGAACGCCATCGCCGACATGTGCGTTTTCTACGACGACGCTGGCACAGATCACCACCCTCTCAACGACCTCCTCAAGCGCATGTACTCCCTATTCCTCTCGCGGTACATTCTGATGCACGGCGACAGCGACGACATGCGCTATGATGTACTGCCTCTCTCCGTCCATTCGGAAGATGAAATGACGTTCTTCCAGCAGAATGTCATGGAGCTCAAAGGCCATTCTGGCACCCTCAAGCTGCTCGAACAGTCCCTCGCGCAACACGACTGGCCGACTGGAGATAAGACTGGAGACCAGCTTTATGGCGACGAGTCCTCGGAGGAGTCGAAGTTGGCGATAAACCCTCCCGTCTTCGACCCTGCTTTGTTGAAGCCGGTCAATCCTTCCCGTGCCTCTCCATCGTCCTCGTCCTCGCAGCTATCTGACAGGCATACGCGCGCTCCTGCGAATAGTAGGCTGGACGACGAAGAGGACGAACCGTAGGCGGTACATCGTAAGGTCCATCCGACTGCGGGACGGCCTGTGAAGGGAAACGTTAAATGCACGTCTGTCAGGCCGCTGCTTTACTCAGGTTTAGATTTGTATTGAGTGTTTCATATACGGAGAATTCGCTCGGAATATCTCAGGGTCGTTGTGGAGCGGTCTACGTACCGAGCATTCTAGATTTCGACCAGACAGGAGGAAAACGCCTTCAATATGATCACCTAAGTTTCTGCCCGGCACCGGAATGAATCAGGCATGGCGGTACCGCGCTTCTGCGCAAGTGATCCTCAAACGGACATGTCATTGAGTTTCGTATAGCATAGTCAGGACGTACATACGTGCGGCATACAGATGATGAGGTGCATAGAGTTGACATACATTATTTACGCATAGTGACGGGAAAGAAAGAAATGAATGGAGACGACGGGCACGAAGGAAACCGATACGCAGCCGAGGGCCTACGAACTTGGACTCGTGGGCACATGTACCAGGAGCAAAACACATTGCCGACGCTGCGACAACCTTCGCAGTAGGTGGACCGTGCTCATTTGAAACGAGCGTCACACTACGCGTATTACGACAGCTGGCCAAAGGCGACGCACGCCATGGTACGAACGACGGCGTGAGATGTTATTTGCCAGTGCTGCGCCTCTTGGACCTACGCACACGTTGCTGGGATTCCGCGGTCGAGACGGTATTCTTGACTTTCCGCTTCCGAGTCTTCTGCCCTTCAAGCCGAGGTCGTTTGGAAGGCGGCTGGTCTTCGGGAGGACCTTCGGGCTCAGAACCGGCATCTGAGTCTGACCTAGCACGGCGCTCGCGTCGCGTGGAAGAGTCGCCGGTGGGAAGGCTCGAAGGCACGCCCTCAGAAGTTGTGCCGTCCGCTGCCACGTCGTTCTCCGCAGACTCATCAGTCTCTACCGCAAGGTGTGGTTGCGCGTCGGGCTGACGCAGGGACAGGGAGAGGTCCGGTTCGTCTTCTCCGGGGGAAGAGGAGACAACCTGAGAGACAGGAGGCAACCGTACCCCACAAAGCTGGTCGCCAATCTTGTCGCTCGTGGGCCAAAAATCTTGTCCGAGGACGTCATCCAACAGCTGAAGGAAGGGTGTATGCGTGTCGAGGTTCGCAGCCAAGGATTTGTAGTAGGTCAACCTTGCCTCGTCTACAAGGTCGGGGATAGTATGCGTACTGGGATCTTGATCCTTTAGGTTCTCCGCGTAGAGTAGTGAGTAGCGACTACTGAACCAGGATAACATCCGATTGATGACACGATTGACGGGATGTGAAGTGGACCCGTCGACGTCATAGAACGAGACAAAATTACAGAAGTTCGCACCCGGCAGGAATCCGGTGACCATTGTCTGGCGCTTGCCTTCCCCACAGCGGTGGTCGACGCCATTGGGGAAGAGTGAGTAGGAGTCGAAGTACTGATACATGGTGGTGCGAAGGTCGACGCAATTGCTGCGAACGTAGCGGAGGAATTCGTAAACCACCACATGGAAGAAGGACTCGAGGTCGTCTGGGGTTCGGGCCAATGCAGTGGGAATCTCCAATACTCGCACAGCTGTGTATTGCCATGTTCCCTAGCGGATACAACTTCGTTAGTGGCCGCTCCTTGACAACAGCGCTGGAGGACGTACCGAGCGAAACGGCTGATACTGCATTTCAGTTCCGTCCTCTGATATGGCTTTGGCGAGTTCCCAGTCCGCTAAGATTCCTTGCCAGACTATACGTCGCTTGCCGTCATCGCACGTCTTGAGGGTAACGTAGATGAGCATGTTACCCCTGCTCACATCCCGATGCAGGAGTCGTGCGAGCGTTACCGCATCTCCATGTGCTGTTACGCAAACTCGATTAGTACCTTTGTGAAGGAACGGCGGCTGAATACGGGACGGCAGCCGCACGTACCCTGGACGCAGTCGCGCGTAATGGAAAGCAACTGCTTCCCGGTCTTGAACTCACTGAGCTCATAGCAAATCTCTTCCAAGGCCATGCGATAGTGGGTCAGACGACGAATGTTATACCTAATCATGTCGTCGATCGTTGCAGGCAGCGGGCCATGGTATTGGCGTTGCCGTCTAGACCGGGTGACCGGCCCGTCGCCAGCGGAGGATGGTCCTGGTTCCGATCCTGCAGGACCAGGCACATACGAAGGCGTTACGGTATCTTGATCCAAGTCTCCGTCGCAGACGCAGGTGGGGATGTTCCTGACGCCTGCGGCAGCCAGCCGCCGGATGATATCGCCCTCTGTCTCGACGCCGTCGTAAGACGTGCGCCAGGTGTCCTTCAGCCAAACGAAGCGGCGCCCCTCCTTAAACCACGCGACAAAGCCTCGTGTTCCACGGCCTGCGGGAATCCCGGAAGTGCAGACAGCTGCCTTGCCTACTAGGAAGTGGTGAACGCGATTTTTACCGGCCGGGATCGTAAGCATGTATCGAGGGCTTTCAGACTCTAAAGACCGCTTGAAGCGAAGTCTTTCGTGGCGGTAAATGAGAAAGGCTGCAGCGGCGTCCGGCTTCACTTCGACCTCGGCGCCTTCTTCGTCCGGGAGGTCAGCCGTCGCATCGTCGCCTTCTACGTCGGCGAGCCTAGACATGACCCGATAGTCGCTGTCAGAGGGGGAAAGGAGTATAGCCGTCATATCGTGTCCTTGTTGTTCGCGGGAAAGATTGGCGAAGCTCCACAGGAAATCACGAAGGAGAAGGCGCCCGTCGGGCCTTGTGTACTCAAAAGATTCTGTGAATATGGTCCCTGAGCGATCCCATCGAGTGATGCGTGCCCTGCGGCCGTTGATAAAGAGGAGGAAGATGCAGATACGATGCTGGACATTGAGTGCTCGTCCGACATACTCAGCGAGTTGAGCACGATTTTTGATGGCTTCCTCTGTATCGTGATCTCCGTCGACATCGTCAAAGGGGTCAAGGTGTGACTCTCCTCGTTTCCATTCAATCAGGAGTTCTTGAAATTCCCAATGAGGACGACCGTCAACGGGAAGATACGCATCCTCAAACAAGGCTCCGTCGATCTTCAGCCTCTGAGAGTCGTCCACCGCGTAGTGATCCTGAGACACCCCTAGGCTGTAACCAGGGCAAGGACGGGCATCCTTATTGGAACAATTGATCCAGCGTTTCTGTGTACATGCTATGAGTGGTCAGTGAAAACTGATCGCGGCGAACGACGCACCCAAGCAGCCACATTCTGCTTCTCATTCTGAGCATGGACGATCATGGCAACCACCGAGTTGGGCATGAGAGGTGGTTTCTTGTGACTGATGCGGGATGACGGTATGGGAAAGAAAGCACGGAAGAAGGGGCTGGTAGGTAGGAATAGTCCCATCTTCGTGTGGCTCGCTGCCTGTGTTTCGCGACGGCTTTGCAAGGTTGGGTTCGATACTGTCTGGTGTGGCTGCATGCGTGCGAAACATATTCGATATGGGGAAGATGATCCCACCTTCGCAGGGGCAGATGGGGGATGTGGCGCTGCCATGGTGGAGGACGGTAGAGGGTGGGTGAGAGCACCAAGTTCAGCCGTGGGCTCTTTGTACTACGGCGGAAGATACAGTTTCGCTTTCCCTGCTTTGGCCAGAGGTGTGCGTACGCACGGCCACGGCTGGAACAAGTAAGCGTACGCCAGATCTGATTCGAGACGCAAACGCGCAGTGGCCGCGGCCTATTATGCGTATGTGGAGAAAGAGAAGTTATTGTTCTGAAGATGATTACCACACCGCTCTGACCTAGAGCGTACCAGCGACTTTTTGGACCACGCCTGGCGGGGAACAAATGACCGTGAGGCCTTGAGGATTCGGGTCGAGCCTCCGAGTCGCCGCTCAGCAGGGTGAATACTGTCAGCAATCGCTTCGTCGCGCTTCATTTGCGACATTATCGCGTACTACCCAGCTCCGGTTTCCATTGAAGAATGCTTCTCCGAGGGAGTCCCACAGCGCCAGTTTTCGACTACTAAGTCAGCCTGAGTGTTCGGACAGAATTGATTGCGCTTAGCATGCTAAGAAAGAATACTTAGATGAAAACGGTAATACCTGTTGATTAGCCACATGAGGCGTGCCTTGACAGATCGTGGAAGCTCTGGGTCTCATTGCAATTGTCTGATGAGTAGAGCCGAAGATTGTGAGTATCGGACAGGCTCAGCAGAGCCGGTCCGAGCGCTTGCGCCTTGTTCTGATTTGACGCCCATGTTCATCAGGTGATTTGACGCTCAGATGTCCTTCACCCTGACCATACCCGCCCCGTCGATATACAATCAGCAGCAACGCATTTTGCCAGGACCCTTTGCGTTATCAGACATTCCTCCACTTCTCTAACCTGCCTACGCATCTCTCTCTCTCTCCATCTCTCTCTGCGGTTCAACGATTACGCACTCGACTTGCACTCAACCGCCACTCGTCCCTGACTTGAAGCAATCGAACGTTCGTACGTTGAAGAACTTTCGCGGGGCCTCGACGTTTAGCGTGTACTGATGTCGCAATAGAATGGTTGCTACAATTTCGATACAGCTCTTCCAACAACATTTCCTTCCTCTTCCATCCGCCGGTAACGGTCTTCGGAGGCCGCCCATGGCCAGTAACTTGACCACTCGCAAATTACGCAACGCCATCGACGTCCGTGATGTAGCAGCGCAATGGGTAGTCCTTCTGCCTGTCATGAGTTGAGATTATACTGATGGGCTGAAATAGACGACTTGGGTCAACAGTTCCCCGAAACGGCCCTGTCCAGGCCTTCGTCTCAGTGTGTCTGAAGACGGCTACACCACTCATAACAGCACAAGAACAGACATCCACGGAGCGCTCATCAATGATTCCTCTAGCGATTTGCAGTGTTACGGTGCGCAGGAGCTTCTCCTCGATTTCAAGCTAGGAGACGAACCCCTCGATATCGGCGACGACTTGGGCAGCGACCACCCCCCGACGTCTAACCGTCGCATGGCCGACCGCGTCGCCAACGTCCTCCTTCAGCAACACCGGACGTCCATCCTCCAATTCGTTGTATACGGACAACAACTACGAGCGATTCACTGGAACAGATCTGGCGCAATCTGCGCGGAAGATTTTGACTACACCACACGTTCCGGACGTGCCCTCCTCCGCGACCTATTATGGAGCTTTTCTCATTTGTCCCCCGAGCAACGAGGTTACGACCCCACTGCCAAACGCCTCATGCCGTCTCACCCCGACTATCAGCTCATGACACACCTCGCCGATATACACAGCGCGGAAGCTCAGGGAGACCTTTCCGATGATGAGGGCGTTCAGATCGAGGCTCCTTCTGCAGCCGGAGAACGGCCAGTCTTCCGGTTCGAGAGAGTCCTTTTTTCGAAATCTCTTTCCCAGGATGCCCCTCGTTTCTCCCTTCAGATTCCCGTGGACGGTGGTGACACGTACCATGATTTTCTCGTCGGATTTGTGAGCGTCTATGCTCCTGGGGCTGTGGGTCGCGGTACCCGCGGGTATGTTGCCTGGTATAAACAAGGCGCCAGATTCGTTTGGCTCAAGGATGCCTGGAGGGTGCTTTTTACGGGCGTTCGTACTGAAGGCGCCATCTTGCGGCAATTGAACAATGACGGCGTCCGGAACGTGCCTACGCTTGTCTGTGAAGGCGATCTTGGTCAAGCGACGTTAATCCCTTCCGATCTTACTTCCTCGTCGACGACGAGCGGCCAGTCTTCCGATACACCAGCAGGGAATACTCGTGGGGCCCAAAAGAAGCGTCGAGCGGAGGAAAATGAAGATCAGCGGCCGGAGGTGAATGGCAACTCGGTCGTCCTCCGTTTTCATCACTATCGGCTTGTCTTGGAAGAAATTTGCATGGACCTCACATCTTTCAAGACTGGAAAGCAACTCGTTGCTATTACTCGCGACGCCGTCCAAGGTACGCCGTATACCCTTTCTTCCGTTGCACATTGTTCACCCATCAATACACGATAGCACATGCGGATGCCGTCAACTTGTCTCAAACCCTCCACGGAGATATCAGCGGTGGAAATTTACTGATACGTCCTTCTCTGGTATGCGACGCCGAGGGCAAGCTGCGTGTCGCCTGGAAGGGCATACTTGCGGACTGGGAGCTTGCGAGACCAATCACTACGGATGGGACAGCGCCGCAACGTCAGCCACCCCAAATCGTGAGGACGTTTCTCGCCCATCTCCGCTACCGTTCCCTTATTCATGTACTCGTCTCGCAGGGCACGTGGCAGTTTGCGTCCATGAACCTCCTTGACAGTCCCGACACCCCTGCCCGAATCGCCGACGAACTAGAAGCCTTCTTCCACGTCATCCTCTATCAAGCCTTTCGATACTTACGGAACAACTGCGATCGCGTGGATTGGTTCCTCAGCGACTATTTCGACGATTTCAAGGACCGTGGGCATGGCAAGTATGCATGTCCCGACAGGAAACGCTGGGTCCTCTTCTACGGCCACTTACCTAGGCTCCCCGAGTTCCGTGGCTTCTATGCACTACTCGACGACGCAAACACGACGGCCCATCCTCTCAACGCTTTCCTGCATACGTTCCTCCATCAGGTTCGCTCGCGCTATATGCTCGATCATGTCCGTCGCGCTACCGAGATACAGCGGATGTTCGACCCCAACGTCAAGTTCTACCTAGAGACGGAGGGTATGCTGGCTAAGCTCGAGGCTGACACAGCGAAGGCAGACCACCATTCGTCGTTGCTTGACTCGATCGACGAATATCTCTCCCGCGGCAACTGGCCTACAAACGACAAACTAGGTGACCAGCTTGACGGCGCAGTGCCACAGAACGCGCCTGGTCACGCTCGCGTTGACAACAATCTCTCTTCTGCCTCGGGATCCGTTGTCGATCCACCACCCCCCATTCGCGACCAAGTTTCCTGTCCCCCGGCGGCGCCGTCAGTGGCCGTTGAGGCTCAAGCCGGCTCGACTCCTGAATCGCCACCACCTACTAGGAGCCGGAAGCGCGCACGCGACGCAGACGAGCCGCGGGAGGCAGACGAGTCCGCTCCGCGGACTAAACGCCCTCGAGCTCTTCCCGTTCGTAGACGTCGCGCAGGCAGGTAATGCGGCTCTCGGCAACCGTAGGATTCGCACTTCACGTCCGCAAGGCGCTCGGTTCGCCGTGTGCCCCGTTGCTCCATGCAAGGCTGGCGCACAAACCCTTCGAGTCGCATGGAAGAAGGTCTCCATGCGCATCTTCCAATAATGCGTACACCACTGGCGGCGCCACATATTTCGGGCCATCGCCGTCATATCGGGATACGGATCGAACAGAGTTGGTGCTCCTCGCCAGGCCACGTCCCTCCACGGCAACGCCTCAATCGCTCCCCTCTTCGCATACACATTTTTGGCTTGAATCGCACGGGCTGCACGCCATTCCCCGTAGTGATACGCGATAAGGTCGTTATTTGATTGATGTACGCCGGTGTATCTAGTAGTAGTGCTCGGACTGTAATACAACTTGGCAATGGGGCCTGGAGTCCCCTCAGGCGCCAGATGATCGTCCATGGGATACGCCAGTACATGATCGAACCCCTGGAGTTGGTGAGGAAACTGAGGTCATACGAATGTCCGTTTCACTGTCCTTCCCTTATCCGCCGCTTGTTACTGTACTACTCAAGTGTTGCGTCATTAGGTTGAGCGCAGATCAAGGGTGACGCAAACGTACATACCTTCAAAGTCCACAATCCGAAGGCAGCGCTACCTCGTACCATGCGTCGACGCTTCCAAGCTCGACTGCACGTCCACCCGAGAGCTCATCCAAGGCCTTGCGCGCGATATTGAACCCGGTCCCGGCGGTGTCGACGGCGAGGACGTGGATGACACGGCCATCGCACGCGAGCCTCCAGCAGGTGCCGCAGTCGACACTGTTCCAGCCCTTGACGAACTGCGTACCGCCGATGTAGGGGAAGTTCGGAAGAGAGCCGAAGGTCGTAAAGCCCTTGGTGAGTAGGCCGTTGTCGCCGTTGGAACAGGCGACACCGAAGAGGGAGGTGGACGGGTTGTCGTAAGTCTCGTCGTAGGTGACTTTCAGAATGGGCGATGCCATGGATGGCGTAGGATTCGCAGTCGCCGTGAAGGCGGACAGGAACGTGGTCAGGAGGGCGGAAAAGATGGCGGTCTTGAACTGCATGATTATAGGAAGGTATAAGAGGTAAAAGACGAGAGAAGAATCGAAGAGGTGCAGAGAATTGTGAGACGAATGCTGAGGAGTAAAATGCCTTTATACCTACCCCACTCTACTGCCATACCTAGCACAATTTGTCTATCATTTGGGCCGCTATAAGACCGTAGGTGACGAAGGAGGCTACATTTCGAATATAAAGAGCGTTGATCGACAGCGCCTTGCGCGAACATGAGCTTGGCTGCGAAGATCGAACGCCGCCCGGTGTCAGCGAAACAACGTCAAACACGATTTACAGAAGGTGCACACCTTCGGGTGCGCTACTCAGAACGAGCACCACGCCGTGGCTGTACGTGGGCGCGGTTATTTGGGCGGTGAGCAAGCGCTCCTTGGCTTTCCGTACGAGACCGGCCCGGGCAAGCACTCGAGGAGAGGCCGAAAACCTTAAAGCCAGTCCAGATTAGTGTTGCCGCAAGTTAAGTCAAGTTAAGTCAAGCTGTCCAACTTGCGGCAAACTTGTGATGTAAGTTTTATTCGGCAAGTTCGCAAGTTAACTTGCGCCCGGCTGCCATATCGGGCGCACATTCACACGACTCCTCAGGGGCTCGCGCGCCGGACGCGCGATAGGCAGACAACGTCGACTGTGAACTCGCGCTGCAAGGTTCAGCGCGCGCATGAGTTGTAGACTGGTCGCGATTGTCGACGGGGTATGTAGCGTACAGCGCGAGGAAAGCAGATCATGTGTTTCTTAACAAATCCGTCAACTCTGACAACCTGCCATGCTCGAGTAGCTCGTACACAGCAGCATCAGTCACCGGACCCTCAATCAAATAGTCTTCCTCACGCGAAACCAAGTCTGAAGTAAATGAAAGGCGATTCTGCTTATATGCGAACTTGAGTACCTGCAGCTCAGAGAGAAGTTCAGGTCCAAACCGGGTACGCTGTGTAGGTACGTGAGCAATGAGATGTCGAGTAGACCCATGAAACGTACGTGCAAGCCTTGCAGCCAATAGGCTCGCATTCACGCCGTGTGGCCAAGAGAGACTCTGAGCCTTCGGCAGGCGTAGCGGCGTGGATGGCATCAGTGTTGAGCGGTCGCGCAAAATACCAGACATCGGTAACTGCTGTCGATGTTCGTTTGGTAGCTTGGGAGGGTGCGAGTGTGGTAGAGGTTGTAAGTGTAATAGAATTTTGCCCTGGAGCGACTGAATCTGCAAGGGGTTGAGAGTTCGCAGAAGCTGCGTTCGTGCGGACAGCGGCGTCGAATGCGGTGCTGTGGACGGTCCAACACCACAGCGCGATGCCGCGCGACGGTGCTGAGAAGTACGCAATGGGCCTGCGCTACCTGACGTTCTCTAGCGCTGAAAAGGAGCAGCAGCAGACGAGTCTACAGCCACCTTTCGCTTGCGAGATGGTTGAGTTGGGGCCGCCGCAGAAGCCACGGAGAATGGCGGGTTCACAACTTGCGTGATAGGGTCATGCATATACGGCTGCATGTCTACCCAACTGAGCTGTTGGTAGGTAGGTCTAAACGCGTCATTGAACGGGGCAAATGAGATGCATGAAATGAGATCATACCTGCTGGACAGAAGCACTGGCGGCCATACTTGGACCACCATCATATGGCTGGGAAACATGATTGGGGTACGAGTCCTCGCGTGGGTAATAGAAGTATGAAGGGTGCAGAAGGTGACAGTTACACTCCGATGGATTAGGACACGGGCAGTCGGAGAATGACATGAGTCTTGCGGGTTCAAACACACGAAGTGGTATATATGGGCGACAGAAATATATTCGGTGGTGAGATGAAGAAAAGAGCTCTCGCACCATACATCACATAGTTTCCTGCTAATAACTTGCGAATCTCTACACCCTCAGCTTGCAGCTCGATGGTCGGCTCGAGGAGGACCTCGACGGAGGGCTGGTGCAGCGGGGGAGCGTGGAGCGAAGTCGAAGCAGCGCTGGACGATTTGCCGATAACGCCAGCGTTTCATGTCTTACCGAGGGACGGCGAGGATCTGGAGATGGGCGTAGAGCATGCGCGGAAGTGAGAACGGGGGCGAGAGGCAGCGCACGACGAGGACGGCGTTGAAGAGAGAAAGGCAGAGTAGCGCGTTATCGGCGAGAGATAATCACTTCGATTGAGTGGATTAGATGGGCCAATGAGAGGCCTGAGAAATGATGAGTCATTGACTTGCAAGTCCGCCGGATTCGGTCAAGTTGTGATAAGTTGATCGTGAGAACAAGTTCACGCAAGTAAGCCGTAAGTCAACTCACAACTTGCGGCAACACTAGTCCAGATGCTTCTAGTCGAGCCGGTCAGCGTTAGCTTGCACACGCACGCGGCAGTTCTCCGACGTACTTTCGGACTACTTAGCGTCTGTTCTTCTCGACCGGCCATGGCCATTGGGCGATGACTAGTAGCGACTGGGCGCGCGGCTTTGATGCCGAATGCCGGACCATCGGTCAGCTTTAAGCGGCCCCTATCGAGCCTAAGAATGGGACGACGCTCGCCTTCTGCCGAGCGTTGAGCTATGCCATTACGTTAACATATACTCTTATGAAGCGCAGGAAAGAACATACCAATCCTTCGTCTTGAAGGCTGCTGCTGTGCTCAAACTGAGAAGTATGGACGGCCTCTTCTTCGAGCATCCCTTGTTCCGATGTGCTACTTTGAACCCCTGGTCCGCCTAGGCAGGTCCGACTTAGACGGCACTGCTTCGCTGTGTGCGGGCGAAATGGCCTTCCACCATGAACTCTGAGGTTACTGAGCTCTGTGATCCGTGACGCCACACATACACTTTGGGGTTTGAAACGAAAGACGTTGTGCAGGTGACCAGTTGTGCGCGCTCTTAGAGCCGTTCTTGCAATGCAACTGCTGTAATGCTGCGCCGCTGTACCGGGCGTTCATGGCGTTCAGAGGCCGTGTGCGTCATGGTGAAACTCCCGGAGTATACGTACGGGCTGCTGAGCCCTCAACGTCAACCTTAGCAGTAGAGGCTCCCCTCTTACACCGCACAGAATGCGAAGGGAGGCTCGGAGCGCCCTGCACACACGAATGCATATAAGCGAAGTCAGCACTGTCGGTACTCCTCAGCAGTACATCCTCGTACCTGTTCTACTCTCCCTCATATCCCACACACCACCAATCCTCTCACTCAACACCCCTCCCACCTCCAATTACCGTCATGCAGTTCTTCACCACCGCCATCTCCCTCCTCGCTGCCGCCCTCGCGGTTGCGCCTTCGGCCCTTGCGACCCCCGTCCAGGGCACCGTCAAGGTGACCTGGGACCAGACGTACGACAACGCCGACGCGAGCCTCGCGACCGTCGCGTGCTCCAACGGTGCCAATGGCCTGCTTACCAAGGGCTTCACTACCTTCGGTTCTCTCCGCAACTTCCCGAATATCGGTGGTTCCGTGTTCGTTGAGGGCTGGAACAGCACGAACTGCGGCTCGTGCTGGGAGCTCGATGTGAACGGAAACACCGTGAAGGTCGTTGCTGTGGACACGGCGGGCGTTGGTTTCAACATCGCGAAGGAGGCGTTCGACGTGCTCGCGGTGGGCACCAATGGAGAGCAGATTGGCAGCGTCCAGGCTTCGTACAAGAAGCTCACCAACATCCAATGTGGCTTCTGAAGGTGGGTGTAGTCTGCGAAAGACTCGAATGGAACACTTATGAGTTCTCGTGTGCAGGATGATCGATGATCCCTGAAGGGCTGACGAGGAACACAGGAGCGTCAGTGGAATGGACTAGCGTTCGAGGAGTCATTACGGACCTTTGGATTGTTGTAATTCTACGGACGTTAGTGATGAACATGGGATGAATTGTGGAAAAAAGAAGCGTGATCACCTCAGAACTTGACGCGCGGCATCACGAAAACGGCACACACAAGGCTGAGCAAGGAGGTGTTCCATTTATACATAACCTTGTGGTCTAAGACGGTATATCACGGTATATCACCACTAGAATCATAACGGCGTTGGGGGCCAGAACAGTTGTCCATGGCGGGTATCCTTTCCTCGGTATGCAGAGTAAGTTCCTGGCTGGCGCACGCTCAGCGCTCAGCGCTCAGCGTCCGTCCCATTATGCGCGCATGTCCACCTCCAGCACAGGAACCCACTTCTTGATGTAGCCCTTCACTTCGACGACGCCGGTGACGTAGACGTGCTTGAATGTGATTTGCTTCAGCCCAATAGCCCAATCAGGCTCGCGACAGTCGATGTGCCGAGCGTTCTGCAGTACGGTGCTCGATTAGGACTGCGACAGTCGCGAGCACGAATAGAGAAGAAGCACGCACGGTAGTCGAAACCACCCAATCCATAACCGCGGTACAGACCATGTCCAGCATGTCCGTGCGCGTGAGCGGGAGCGTACCATCCGCCACGGGCGAGGGAACGTCAAGGAAGCGCGTGATCGTCTCGTATCCCGGCCACTGCGGAAATCATTCGGTGAGAAACCCGCATACGAGACGCGTATTCGGAAAGAGTACTCACGTAGCTCTGGAACAACACCCTCCGCTCGCCCTCGAGCCCCTCCCAATCCACGGCGTCGCGTGCGCCCTCCAGTACAACGTGCGTCCGCCGCTTCTCCGAGAATCGCGCCCACTCCGCGAGGGATACGCCCCGCTTCCCGTCGCGTTTGCATACGAAGTTGACTCTGTGCACGATTGAGGATCCGTGGAAGGGGAGGGGCACCGCCTCGCGCAGTGGTTGGGATTGTTGGGTGGTCTCGACGCGCGACGTGGCGATCTCGTGGTCTTGGTTGTCTGGTGCGAAGGGGTACGGGGCCAACAGTGCGAGAGAAGTTCCAGTCGGGCAAGAAATCCGTGGCGTCTCGAGAGTGGGCGAGGGTGGTGGCGCGTATACCAACGATTGAACATCAGCACATGCCTCCCCATCCGATCCACTCTCGTCCTCCGAGGATGATGGCAACTCTTCATCGCTGAATATCGGGGACGTGCGCCCTGAGGAGAGAGTCGAGGAAGAGGACGCGTCGCTCTCAAGTCCTTGGAAAGTCGGGTGGTTGCGCAATTTGAGGATGCTCGTGGGCCCGAAGGGCTCCTTGCTCGGCTTGAACGCGTCCTGCGCGTTCTCTTCGGTTGCTCCAAACCCGAAGGGCGCAAGGAACCAGGTGGGGACGTATGCGAGGTGGAGGTGCTGCATCGTTGGGATAGTCAAGCGTCGAGTTGAGTGCAATGTACACAAAGTCGGGTGGCGTGCAGAGATGGGTAGTGGTGGAGAGAGGCTGAGGGCGGGAGGGGCAGGAAACACGGGTGTGGTCAGCTAGCACGATGTGTGACCGGGCGTGAAGGGGCGCAGGAGGGACAGGGCCTTGTGGCGCTGAAGGCGCTCAGAGGCGTATATGCGGTGGCTTGGGCCAAAACGCGACGCGAGGCCCACGCGCTCGAGTTGATGACCGTGGCACGAGCGTCTAATTCATTTCGCTAGCAAACGTGGCAAACAAAGTAAATGCATCTGTGCATTGGCGTGAGGTCAGCAAAGGAGTACGATGAAAGAACGTACTCACAAAGTTAGAGGTAGATAGAGATGGCGAGTACTCTACTTCATAGTACACACCGGAACCCACCCAAACAGCGACTCGGACTCGGACCGAGGCAGCTTGTCTCAAAAGACAACGCTACACCTCTCACCTGCACGTACAGCCTTACGCCCTCACAAAAGCATACGTAGAACGTACGCCAGGACGGCCAGAATTGCCGCAACGACCGCCCAGAGCGCAGCGGGCGCCGGCACCGGCCCGAGCTTCACCGTCTCCTCCAGCGCACTCTCCAGATCGCGCGCCATCGCCTCCATCCCGAACCGCTCCCTCGCCCTCCTCCTTGCGTTCTCTGCAAGCCGCTCCCTCTCCGCCTCGGGCAGTGACACGACGTCCGCAAGCGTCTGCGCCCACAGCGCGGCGTCGGGCGCGCGGAGCCAGCCGGTTTGGCCGTCGACGACGCTCTCGGTGGGTCCACCGGAGTCGCAGGCGAGCACGGGGAGGCCGCAGGCCATGCCTTCGACGGGGACGATGCCGAAGTGCTCGTTCGCGGGCGTGTAGAGCAGGACGCGTGTTGAGGGGGCGGTGAGCAGCGCGGAGCGTTGTGCGCCCGAGAAGTTGAGCAGGAAGAGGACGTCGGCTGATGCGGCAGAGGTGGTGGTCGAGGTTGAGGGGAGGGAGGGGAGAGGGACGGTGGAAGTGGAGGGTGTGACGACCGTGTAGGTGAGCCCTTGTGAGATTGATTTATCGAGGAGGGATGTTAAGGTGTCGACGTTGTCCTTCAGCCGTGGGTCGTACCCGCCTGTAGAACGTTCAGCGCGCAACCGTCATGAGTATACCGCAAGTCCTACCTCCCAGGACAAGACGAACACTCGACAATACGGGGTCGCTCGAGCCGAAATCCCTTCGCAGTCGCGCAAAGGCATCGATTGCTAGCGCGGCGTTCTTCTTGTGCTCAAACCGGTTCAGCGAAAGGAGCGTTGGTCGATCTCTGAATATTCCTTAGGACTCAATGTTGAGAAGCATCAAGTAGCATACTCACGAGAGCACCTGAACCACGTCCGGGTCATCTCCAGACACATTTGACGGGGTGTATGCGTCAAGATTGATGCCGGGATACACCACGCGTGGCGAGACGTTGATGGAGGGCATATGCCTCTTGAAGACGCCCGCCGTGAACTTCGAGTTCGCGAGGATAGTCTCCGCCTGCTCTATCGCGTCCCATGAGAACGCCTTCCAAGAACACAAAAACAACATACTTGTAGTGAACTCTTCCAGGAGGTCCATCGGCATCCGGTAAATGCGCTTCAGGAGCCCTCCACGTGGCCTGCCACGCCCTTCCACGTACGCGCCGTCCGCGAGGAGCTTGTCGGGGAAGTGGCAGTAGAAGAGCACGCGGGTGCGAGCGAACGTCCGCAGGAGCGGTACGCATGTAGAGAGCTGGTCGACGAAGTACACGTCGTACGAAGGGGCGTTGGGAGCGACGAGGTGCGCGGTGAGGTGCAGCTGCCGCGCGTGTGCGAACACGATGTGTAGCTTGCCACGGATGGCGCGCGGGAAGGGCGGTGCGACGTAGTGGACGCGGAGAGTACCTACAGAGTCGAAGTACCACCGCACACAGCTTCTCAGCCCTGAGTAAGGGAGAGGGGGGAGAGGATTACGAGACGCACCGTCGCGAGTCTCTTCGAAACAGTGTCCTGGGTCATGGTGGGACGTGTAGATGTCGACGCTATGGCCGAGCTTCTGGAGGCCAAGCGCGGCGTCGACAATGAGACGTTCGGCGCCCCCTGGACGAGTAACGTTGGGTGATTGAGAATGCGGACAAAGTTGGGAGACGTACCTATGCCGAGATCGGGATGCACGAACGCGATCCTGAGCTTTCTGGAGGCCATCTACCCGCTACGACGTCCTCCGGATGCTTGTTTGAGTCAAGGGAGAAAAGGCGGAATCCAAGCAAGCGAGATATGCGGATACGCAGTTCAGATAGTCAGCATTCAAGATGAGATTCGAATCGGCAGTATGGAGAGTATAGCGCGTGTGCACGGCGAAGGGACCCAGGGAGCGTCGGCAGGTCATGGCCGGTCTTTGAGATAGCCGGTTATAGGCATCAACACGTGCGTTAACGTGTCTTCATCCTACTTGTGCTTGTCTTTCCTTGGTCTTCCCGGACGTCTGCTACATATACTCACGTATACTGAAGAGGCAAAATGACAACAAGAGAGTCGTCATTTAGAGTGACGTGGTCAGCCTCCATAATTTGCAGCAATGTTAGCACGTTTGGAGCAGGTTTCGTAGAGGGCTTTTGATGAGACGTTGGCCTACTCCCAAACGCCTCGTATCCTGCTATGCACACGCCACGGTGCGCGCGAGACGTCATGATATGATGACAGATGCCGTACACTACCCGTGGAAGCTGGAGTTGACGTTACCACGAGGCAGCGGTCAAGCTCAAGCAGCGCACTAACTTTCGGATCTATTCTCGAAAGCAAGAATCCAATGACCATGCGATATGCGATTGAAACGACAGATGGGATAAGAGTACAGATGAGGGGAAATCCGAGTGTCCGCATATCGTATCATAACAGGAGGACGCAGTTCTAGCAAAGACGGAGAGCCGTAAGAGGGTAATCCAGATTCTGCGAAGGAGAGGATGGAATCAGTGTCGTCATCGACAAAGACGTCACAGAAAGAGAGGCGCATCAGAAGGAACAATTGGCAATATATTTGGTTGTCTCCATGTAGAGGTCAGAACAGGTCTGAATAGATCTCATCTCGCGCGGCGAAGGAAGGGAAATAGTGACGGCAAGCCATGACGCATGTACTCACATCAGATGGATAGTGAACGATGACGTAGGAGACAGAGCGATGCGACCTGGGGATAACGACGTCAGCGTCCCCGTAAAAGAGCAGTGGGTGAATGAAGAAAGTCAGAATAAAAAAGGCAATATAAAGAATCTTCTGTCCCCTCGCGGGGTCGGTACAGGTCTGAGATGTATGTCGTCATACAAAGCGGCACGGCGAACGGAAATGAAAGGATCCGATCACAATCGCACGAAGGAAGGAAAGAGCACTCACAGAGCGAACAGAGCACCACAAATCAGGCAGACGCAGATATTGGCGGCAACGCCGTTGGGGTCGGCCTCCACTGGCGCGCACGGGATGGCGCGAGCTCGCCATACGCCCAGTCTTCTTCCCCTGTGTCCGCGCCGTTCACGGTTAACTCGACCGCATCGCAGTCTTCGACGCACACGCTGATACCGACGCCATCCTCGTCGGGCTCGAGGAGGACCTCGGGCCCGGGTCCGCGTGTCGCGGCGCGCTCCTCGAGCTCGAGCTTACGAAGCGCGGCGATGAGGTCGTTTGCGAGTGGCGTTGCGTTCGGAGGGTCTTCCCGGATGGATTCCCAGCCAACAGGCGGGGAGCCGGGAGGTGAGATGAGGAAGTTCTTCTCGTTTGTTGGAGGCCGGAGGTAATGGTTGTGTTCGTGTGTCTCGTCGTCTTCGATGGTCGTTGGGTCTGCACGGTATACGCGCATGACGTAGGGACTGCGACAGAAAATTGTCAGTCAAAATCGATCAGATGACCACGACAGCAGATTTGGGGTGGTGACAGACAAAGGGGGAGGAAACGGGACATACTTCTCAGACATGTCGCCGAAGACGATGCCGTCGTTGCACTCCTTCGCGAACTCGGCGTCCTCCTCAGAGAAGTACACCATGATCACGCGCGCAAAACCCCGAATCGGGGCCCATGTATGTAAGGGGCCATAGCCCTCGAAGTGGCTCCGGAGCGCACCCTGGACGAGAGGCGTGAAGAAGTGCTCAGGGAGGCGCGTGATCACGAGCGTGTTTGTGCGTTGAGGCGATGTCGGGCTCGACATCGTCAGCGACGGCGGTGACGACGTTGTCGGCGAACCGGGGGATGAAGGGATGGAGACGGAGAGATTCAACATGGCTGTGATCGGTTTGTGGGGGAAGAGTGGTAGAGATGGAAGGAAGAGGAGACGGATGGAGAGTGGAGATGAGCGACGAGGAAAGACACCTTTATGAAAATTCGCGCCTGCTGACATAAGCGTATACCACGGGCGCTACAGGGCCACGAGGCACTGCTCTTGGGCTCGTCGGGGCGCAGGCCGATCCCCCACGAACGCAGCCTTCTGCCGGGGCAACAGCATTATTTTCCCCGGTGGAATTGGAGACACGTAGAGTGTCCCTGGGTGTCGTGGAAAAACACAGCCGTTGTGTAGGAATAACACTCCGTCCGCTGACGCGTTCAGCCTCCGAGCTCCTGCGAGCTTGGAGGACCTGTGCAACGTCCACGGAATACGCAGCATTTGGCAGCGATCGTATAGCGAGTAAACAGTTTCATAGTACAGACGTCCGTGATGTCGCGCCAAGTGCGGTGAGCACCAGTCGGCAAAAAGGTAAGAGTACAATGGGGATTACTGCGAGGTGAGGGATACATTATGATGGCTGCACCACATCAGACTGGGACGCGTGTCTTCATCTACGTCTATGGCAGCAGGCTGTGATAGAAACCAATGTCGAAGTGGTTGTGTCCTGCGGGAGACGGTTGTATTGAGCAA
Source organism: Grammothele lineata (assembly GCA_002150815.3). NCBI lineage: Eukaryota > Fungi > Basidiomycota > Agaricomycetes > Polyporales > Polyporaceae > Grammothele > Grammothele lineata. The sequence continues at coordinate 389,527 of NDFF03000317.1, read as the reverse complement.
ATTCCCGCTGTGGAGAGGCAACGTGTCGTCCACATACCGTAAGGTTGGGGTAACTGCGCGCGTTGATCACTTCTCCTTAAGGCGATTCGATATCTCAGAGTTCCTCGACTCCAGAGCTTGAACCCTCTCCTCCTTAGACGCGTCATAGGACACAGTGGCCTGGTTGAAGCTGTGGGAGCTCGATCAAGAACAATCTAGACGCAAGCTGTGCAACACCACTTACGGGTTCTCAGGTGATTTCTGGAATTGCTTGTACAGTAGATCCTGCGAGAAAGTCCAGTAAGGCATGTGAAGATAGCTACGAGATTAGGATTCGTACATGATACTGCTGCAGACGCAATCCAGGGTGCTAGACAAGTTCAAAGGTGTCAACAATGTGCCGTGCCAGACATGGAACGGACGCAGTATACCTCTTGACGAGCTTTAGGCAACTCTCGCTCCTTGTACGCTTCGAAGGCGGCCTTGAATCGCCTCTGCAAAACGTGCCCAGATACACGTCAGTAACAAGTACCGCATCAGTCCCAGGCTCGTAACGTACCTCTGGATGTCTCTCAATATCTGCCGCCCTCGACCCAATACTCGCTTTATCCATCTTCGCGTTCACAACATCGAGTAGGTCCAGCGCGTTATCGATGCCCGTCGCCGCGAACGACTCGACCTGCTTCGGCGCGCCGTCGTCCGCCACAACCGCTCCCAGTCCGCCCCCAGCGGCGATCGCCCCAGGTCCCGCAGGCTTGACGTCCTTCTTTGGTGTCGCCGCCTTCTTCGCGCCAGCCTTGGGGGCCGCCTTCACCTTCGCAGGCCCAGCGGACTCCTCTTCGGCGAGGAGCCGCGCATTCTCAGCCTTGCGCGCGAGCTCGGCGCGTCGCTTCTCCTCCTTGTCTTCCTTGCCCTTCGCTGACTTGGCGCCCTGAGACCACTTGTCTACCTCCTTGCGCTCCTGTACAGGGATGGAATGGCGGTGAGCTGCGTGGAGCGGGGGCGAGGACGAAAGACGGGGGACAGGGAGGGGGCGATGCGCTGCGTGCTTACCCGCTCAACGTCGGCTGCTGCGGCCTTCTTGGCCTCGTTCTCGGCTTTCTTCGCACGTCCAGACTCTTTCTTCGCGTTCCCTCCTTTTGGTGGCATAGCTATGCTGTAGCCGGCAGGTTGAGAGTGGGAGGGGATGGATGAGTGAGGCAAGGAACGTGTAGACCAGCGTAGGGATGATGATCGAGCGATCTTATCTTGGACGTTTATCTAATCTGGTGAGGAGTAACGAGCACGTGACGGATGACGTCGTTTACACGACGCGCTCGAGTCTTCGACGAAGTTCGCTAGCAACTCTTCCCTCCTTTCCCAGCTTGTTCTCGACTCATGATCACCTCAGACCTAACACTTTATCTTAGGCTGCTAGTGTATGTACCATCTCTGGTTGAACGGCCGCTTCATTGACAAATCTATTTTGCATCGAATTCGGGATTCAATATTCGTCACTGTCACTCACGACACTTGCAATCAATAGGGGACGAGCATGCTGGCGAGCTCCGACACCGCTACTCAATCATCATCGCTATAAGTATTGTATGCAAGCGTGGCTATCACATCATACATTGCGCGACACAGCGCCGAGATACTTATAGGCAACATATCGCTCGCCGCCGAGGCTGCCGACTCACTACCGTTTGCCGTCGTGCATACGTACGTACTAGTAGCTCCATATGCTCTCGCCCAGTTGCGTGTCATTTCTGATTGATGTCTAGTGCGGCGTCGGGAAGTGCTCTTCTTCGATCAGGTCTTTCGCCGGTCACCCAGACCTGCCGGCTCTTCCACGCTCACCTCAAATGCCCTTCCGAAAGCCACGGAGGTGTTCACATGTACCTGACCATCGTGGGGACAGTTTCATTGTGCGCGCCCTTGTCGACGCATAATACACGCCGCCTTGCCAAATCGGCGACGCTCTTGCTGATAGTAGGTATGTTTGCTCCCATTATGGATTACTGCATATGACTTTCCTCCGACAGAGACCGGACACATCATTCAACGACCGTCATCAGATGTTCAGGTATCTGACGTGAGTTTCAACACTCCATGTCCCGCTTACGCCTAAAATATACGAGGCTAATCACAAACGGTTGGTCCATGTAAAGTATCTTTCGGGTGCCGTTCAAGTTTGGACTCTGGCAGCAAGTCCAGTGGCATAGCCGGCCGTATTGCATGTCCCTCACATGATTTCTCGTGCGAAAGATATCGAAACTATCGGTCATCTGACTACAGCCTTTGGTCTCACACGTCAGGCGAGCCATTACCTGCCGGCGCAGAACATGGTATGCAGCGAGTCATGTTGGCTCTAAGCGGTACTTACAACCCGTCTTTGTACTGGACGAAAGAACGAGTCACTCCGGGAGATAAGCCGTACGTAGCCACCTCTGCCTACCTCCGCCCACCATGTGTTATCTTCGAATCAATTACAGGCGGTCTTTCACCTCTCGTCCGAGACATCATGTATGATCTTCTGAACTCAGTATGAAGGGAATGTACAGCTGCGATCTGACAACGGTACATATGGCTCTCGTTTTCTTATCGTTGATCGCCCGCCTGTTTACGAGAAGGTTATGTATGGCCCGTCAAGCGCCATCTCAGGACAGTCAGAGCAAACTCTCACAGCGGCACTATCATTCCTTGCGATGTTAGACGCAAAAGCGGGTGATAGCATCCGAGTTCGGATTTGGACTTTTTGGAGGAATATTCTATTTTTGAAACATAGGTTTGCACCAACGAGTTTATTGACATGGTTTCTTGCACATGCAATGCATATTTTGCCCATATTTCTTGAATCTCCAGGGGTTTTTCCTGACTCGGACCCTCGTGGTAAGTGGTGGCTAGTAGAGGCGTGCCTGAGAAGATTGCCGATTACCATTTTGAGCCTGAGTCTCGGAGCGCCGGCGGCACGGCCAGAGCGTCTTTTTGGTCTGTCTTCGACCACGACGACATACCGACTCGGAGTGTCTCCCGCAAGGTCGACGTCGTTGCGTTCATACTAACAGACATAGCTCTTCTATGGCATCCTTCTCCACGTCCATGCCTGAGACTGGTCGTCTGCTTTCACTTATGCCGCACAATTTTACCGTCCGTGTCCCACTCAAAACCTACTTCGCGGGTTCATTTACCCGTCGCATCTCATCAGCCCAAGATCCGACCGTATTGACGCGTGGCCAGGCTGACTTCTGCCGCGTTACAGGACTTGTGTAAGTACTCGTCATGTTCGCGTTTCCTGACGCAACGTACCGCTAACATCATGCCGGACTGGCTCCTTGGTTCTACAGGAGCTGTTGAGTGCAGGGCTAAATACGTATGCAGGCATTCCGAAAATATCCCGCCTCGTGCTGACTCCCTCTGTTCGGCTCTTCTTTTTGTAGCACCAGCAGCGAGACGCTCGAAATGAAGAGGGCGCGCAACTGTCGTTCCCCCGCGGATGTCGTGGGTATTTCTGTACTTTGCTCTATCGTTGGAAGGGGTGTGTCTCACAGTCTCACGAATGTAACGCCCCGAACCGGCTGCAGAGGCGCAGGCTTGATCACAATTGAACCGGTGAAGATTTGTGCTCGAGTAGGAGGTGCTTCTTTCTTGTCTCATTCGTTTCTCATTCATTGCTTATTTCAGCCTCGGGCGGGCGGGCCAGGGAGAAGCAAGATCCGCAATTACGACGGTTCCTGTGGCCCACCGAGACATGCTGGAACGTTGTCGATGGGGCTGGATGCAGTGCCTCCATCACGGCTCGAAGGCGACAGAATGGCTCGAGAAGCTGATGAGCCCTCACATCTTCGAGCGCTTGCGCACTCTCGGCCACGCTCAGCTCATCGAAACCGAATCTCCCCCGCCGAACGTAATAGAGATAAGATTCTCCACAGGAGCAGGTGCCCCGGCTTCTTCTGCTGTGTCCACATGGTCCCCTACCATACATGGAATATTACGGCCTCCGTAGAATGGTGCCGTCATGCATGCTCACGTTGCCGTGCCCAAGGCCGCCAGTACATATAGCGCTGCTATAGTATGGCCCGTACCCTCGTCCCGGCACTGCCAGGTCCTCGGCATCTGCTGCACACTCCTCGCCAGCCCCGCTCGATGTCCTCCCGCGCCGGCATCCCTCAGCTCGAGGAGCTCGCGACTGTCGAGCACACCCCCGGCTCCCCCGTCGATTCCATCGACGAGAAGGCGGAGGTCAAGGGCTCCTTGGAGAAATTAGGCTCCACCGACTCAGACGAGTCCGTGAACAAGGTCGAAGGAGGAAAGACGGTGTACGACGATGACGGCGAGGAGGTACGCCTCGTTAACGGCGAACCGGTCATTACGACTGGCCGCGACGTCTCGCGTTTCCTCATCGACACTCGTGACGACGGCGACCCAGCCATCACATTTCGCTCGCTCTTTATTGGGACGGTCTTTGCTGGCCTTGGGGCGGCGCTGTGCCAGGTGCGTCCACGGTCCAGTCTATTCGCTTTGCCTCCGACGCCGATGGCGTTATCTTCGCTCGAAGCACCGCTTTCTGACGTCAACTTCTTCATATAGATCTACATATTCAAGCCCGTGCAGATGACAGTCTCCACAGTATTCCTCTTGCTACTCATCTACACGGTTGGCCAAGCATGGGCGATGTACTTCCCTAAGGCGTCGTGGGTCGAAGGCACACGTTTCGCCGGTCTAGCCCCGATACTTGGCTTCCTGAATCCCGGGCCGTTCCAGATCAAGGAGGTATGCAGCATCTTGTGCGCTACTGTGCTCCATGCCTAATAGTTTTGCCCAGCACGTCATCTCATCGCTGGTGGCGTCGACTGCCGCCGCTGGTAGTACCGCTGTTCAGAACTTCGCCGTCCAACGGGTGCGCGCTTCGGATCGTCTTCGGATATGCGTCCGGCTGACGAGTGGAGTAGCTTTACTACCAAACGAATGTCGAGGCGACGACAGCTGTTCTGGCCACGTTTTCCACTGCATGCTTCGGGTACGTTAAGCGTTATTAGGCGGGGCTGGTGTGTACCATGCTGAATTCTGATGTAGGTATGGACTCGTCGGCATCCTTCGCCCGCTCAGCGTGTATCCGAGCGAGATGGTGTACTGGGCGGTAAGTCCCAGCTTTACGGTTCTTGTTTGGATGAGCGTTGTTCATGACGTCAATGACAGAACCTTCCGACCGTCTCCATATTCCAAAGTAAGGACACGTTCATGGCATTGATGAGCGAGCCTTTACTTTTCTCATAGGTCTACACTACAATTCTTCTGCGAACGCGAAGCGTCTCAAGCTCTTCTGGTCCGCATTTGCAGGGATGTTTGTCTGGGAGATCTTCCCGTCGTACATCTTCCCCCTCCTCAATGGCATCAACGTGGTCTGTCTCGCTACGCAGCACGCCCCAAGCGCTGCGCAAGACGTCATCACCAACCTATTTGGCGGGACCGACGGTAACGAAGGTCTGGGTTTCCTCAGTATCTCATTCGATTGGCAGTACATCGGTTCAAGGTACGTCACCCCGTTCTGCTTTACAGTACACTTTTGTTGATGCGTGATACCACTGGCAGCTTCATGAGCTACCCACTTATCCAACAGGGTGGGTTTAACTGGCTTTGATTGATCAACATCGCACTGACTTATCATATTCAGCCAACTCTTGGATTGGGTACGCTGTCTGCTACGTCGCCATCATGGGCATATACTACTCCAACGTCTGGAACGTAAGTGGCAGTTCCTACCTCGTCATTCTATAACCCGCGCCTGACGCGTCTTTCCAGTCCAAGGCCTTCCCGATGTTGTCCACTTCGTTATTCTCTCAGAACGGTAGCATCTACGACCAGGAAACCGTCTTTGGTCCCACCTTTACTCTTAACGAGACAGCGCTCGCCGAGGTCGGCCTCCCAGCGCTTACCGGTATGTGCCGCGCGTAACCGAACCCTGCTTCTCTCGCGGCTGGTGACTCACTCTAACTGCGCACAGGGTCGAACGCGTGGGCGAACCTCACCGCAAATCTTGGGGTGCGTTTATCACAAGACCCTACAATGTGACATAACGGGTGCTGATTCGAGCGGCACGATTGGCCATCGGACGTCCCCTACAGATCGGCGGTCTAATCGCGCACTGCATCTTCTTCTGGGGTCCATACGTGTGGCAGTCGGTGAAGCAGGCCAAAAACAAGACTCAGCCCGACCCGCACTGGCAGGTAAGCTAAGATATATGTTTACCTAGCTACCGCACGTTAACTGAGGGGCGCCAAAGATTGTCCACAAGAACTACGATGAGGTGCCTTGGTATTGGTACGGCGCATTGTTAGTCCTCGCGTTCTTTGCCGGTGTGTAATCCTTCCTTCGGGTTATGTCTCCCGAAACGAATTTCCTGTCCTCATATTGGTCTCAGGTCTCATTGTCGTGCTCAAGGGACAAACTACCCTCCCGTGGTGGTCGTACATTGTTGCGCTTCTCCTCGGTGGTACGCTTCCGATCTCGGTATCAGCTAGGGTTCCACATCATCTGAACACATATTACAGCTTTTATCGCGCCCTTCTCGACTCTGCTCTTCGCACGGATGGGTAACGGCATCGCGACGAATCAGCTCATGAAGATGGTCGCGGGTGCGGTCAATCCTGGAAGGCCTGTCGCGAATCTCTACGTGCGTGACTCTAGTGACTAGCATCTCACTCGTCGCTGAAGAGTCATGCGGACGTCAGTTCTCGATGTGGAGCCATGATGTCGTGTCGACGTCCATTAACCTGGCCGGAGATCTTAAGATGGGCCAGTACCTTAAGATTCCGCCGCGTGCGATGTTCCTCACGCAGGTGTGGGGCACCATACTCGGAGCAATCGTCAACTACGGTGAGCATCTTCTTGTGTGTTCCATCAGTGACGTACTGACAGTGTGCTCAGCGGTCATGGTATCCATCGTCGACGCACAGCGTGAGATCCTTCTTTCGCCGAGGGGTACGAACATTTGGAGGTGCGATAAGGTTCTACAGTAATCGCGATGGTTCTCTCTAACGCACGTTTGAATCTGCCAGCGGTCAATATCCTCAAAGCCTGAACAGCGCTGCAGTAACTTGGTCGCTCGCGAAACAGCTCTACGGTCCCCACGGCCCCTACATCTGGATACCTCTCGGCCTGGTGTTCGGCATGATTCCCACTATCATTCAGTGGCTCATTGCGAAGGTGCGCTCGAATCAACTCTATTACAATCGCGTTGAATCCTGACCTTCCGTTACGTAGCGTTGGCCGTACATCGGCCCCGTGCGCACCGACAGTATCATCCTGCCCATCATCTACCAGTACTCCGCCTGGATGTCGGTCGGCACCAACTCGCCCATCACATCCGCCATCATCGTCGGCATCGTCTCCCAGCTCTGGCTCAGGCGGTACCACCCGGGATGGTTCAAGAAGTACAACTACATCCTCGGGGGAGCGCTCGACGGCGGGGCACAGGTGATGATCTTCATCTTGTCGTTCGCGGTGTTCGGCGCGTCGGGAGTCCCGCGACCGTTCCCGGCTTGGGCAGGAAACCCTGCGCAGGGCAACGTGGACTATTGTAACGGTAATGGTGCGCTTGACTAGGTCTGGGTCTACTGGGACACACGGGTTTACGTTTAGGGCTCGGCACTAGGAGGGTAGAGAAGCATTGTGAAACGAATAAGTGTAATGCTATAATGAAGCGACGATTCTTGAAACGCCTTAAGAAACTAGCCAAGAGCCTTACACGTCACTCCGTTCAAGTGGATGTCTTGGAAGGGACCTAACGAGGTGGACGATCAATCTGGATTCCTAGGATCATCTCAGAGGCACAGACACGGTGACCTGAGTATTAGAACGTCCGCATTGATGACTACGTCATGCTTATCAGGTGCGAGGAGCCAAAACCACGAGACTACAAATAAATTAAGCAATAGATACGAGCACGAGACAGATACAATACAGTCGCAATCCAACGAGCATCACTACTTCCTCGATCTCGTGTGGTAGACAGACGAACCACGGTTTCCGCGCTGACTGCGGAAGTTTCCACGGGTTGGCTTGTTGCTCTCCCGAGATCGCTGCGGCCTCTTCCGCGGTCGCGCCTCTAGCTCTGGGTCTTCTTCGTCCTCGTCTCCCACCTCTGGCTCTTCGTCGGTTCTATCCGGGGCAGGACCTGCATCCGCGCCTTGGGCACCTACTGCGGCGCCTTCTTCGGCTGCCGTCCCCACCTTTGCTTCGTCCGCAGGGGGAGCCTCTGATTCGGGAACGTCTGGCGCAGCGTTGCGAGCATCGTGCAGCTTGTCACCGACTTTGTCGTCCTGCGGCCATACGCGTTCAGCACGGAGCGCGGAGTCCAACAGCGTCAGGAATGCGTCGTGGGTGTCTAACTTCGACGCCAACGTGTTCTCCCGGGCATCACCCTCGTCCATGTCTAGACGGTTCTCCTCGTCATCTTCATCCAAGCTCTGGTAGCGGGCCTTGAACCACTTGAGCATCGTGAGGAAAATATCATTGACCCAGTGCTTTCCCTTTCCCGCATCGTCCAGCCAGACGTATCGAGCCCGGAAGTCCTTTCGCGGGAGCCGACCGTCCATCATTGCCGCTCGCTTCGTGTTGCCCGCCTTGTATACGCCTGGATCGTCGGGGCGTGTCTGATAGGCGTCGAAGTAGTCGAACATGACCTCATAGACTTCGGCACACGTGCTGCGCAGAAAGCGAATGGATTCGTAGAGAATGACGTTAAAGAACGCCTCGATCTCATCCGCAATCGTGGCCGGGTCTCCGGGGAAGTCCAGGATGTGGAGTGATGTGAACTGCCAAGTACCCTAAAACGCAACAGATATTAGACGATTCGTGACAAAAGGCGGAAATCAGAAACTCACTGTGCGATACGGCTGGCGCGCTATCTCGCGACCGTCCTCCGAGATAGGCTTAGACAGCTCCCAGTCCGTCAGGATCCCCGTCCACACAACCCGATACTTGCCATCCTCGCCCTTCACAATCGACAGCCGAATCAGCAAGTTCCCCACGCTGATGTCGCGATGCAGTATGTGAGCTTTCGTCACCGCGTCCGCATGTGCTGTCGAAGCCCCAGGTCAGTAAACGCTGCTACTATCTGGGAACATCGAATGAGCTGTAGACTCACCTTGGGCACAATCCCGCGTGATCGATATCAATTGCCTCCCCGTCTTGAAGTCGTGAAGCGTCTTGCACACCTCCTCCACAACCATTCGGTAGTGTCCGAAATCCCGCATCCCGTATCGAGGCTCTCGCCGAGCAGAATTCGGCGCTTGCCCTTCTTCCATCCCTCGTCGACGCTTCGTCCCCCTCTTCTTCGCTGGGCCTTCTGCTGCTCCAGCTTTCGCAGCCTCTGCCTTCGCAGCCTCTGCCGCTACCTCCGCCGCCTCCGCTGCTGCTGCCGCATACTTCGGCGTCTTCGTCTGCTGATTCCCCAGGTCTCCGTGACACACCAGCGTTGGTATGTTCCTCACACCGCTCTTCTTCAACTTCCCTAGCGTCTCTCCCTCGCAACTCACCCCGGGGTACATCGCCCTCCATGCGTCCTTCAACCACACGAACCGACGCCCCTTCTTGTCCCATGCAACGAATCCTCGCGTCCCTCGACCAGCCATTCCCGGTGCAGTGAAATTCGCCTTCCCTACCAGGAACTCCCGTGGTCCTCCCTTTCCGCTAGGCACCTTCAACACGTGCCGGCCCGCATCCTTGACCAGAGACGCCGCGAACATCTCCCGCTGGAACCGGAACACAGGTGGTCGGCTCTCGTCTGGTGCAGGAACCTCTGCCCCTTCTTCGTCCGTGATGTCGTGCGACGCCTCCTCTGACTCCAGGTCTGCTACTCGAGTCATCAGCTTGTAGTCCGCGTCCGTCGGCCGCAGCCGTGTCGCCGTCGGATCGTGCCCTCGCTCAGCCGAGCTCATGCACGAGAAGCTCCACAGCATGTCCCGCAGCGTGTCCCGTCCTCCGACTGTCGTGTAGTCGAACGATGTCGTGAAGATCGTCCCCGACCGGTCCCATCGTGTCACCCGCATCCTGCATCCGTTCACGAAGAACAGGAACATGAACATCCGGTGCTGATATTTGAATGCGAGTCTGACGTAGGAGATCATCTGGCCTCGGATATCCGCCGCTATCTTCGAATCCGCGTCGATCTTGTGGTCGTCGAACGGGTCGAACGCCTTCTTGCCACTCTTGAACTCCAGAAGCAGCTCCATCGCCATCCAGTATGCTCGCTCGTCGTCAGGCAAGTCGTCCTCGTAATACAACGCGCCATCGATCTTGAGCTTGTCTGGGTCGTCGCGCGAGGGGCGATGCTGAGAGAGGCCGAGACGGAATCCGGGACAGGGGATGCTTTTTCCTTTCGAATCCGTCAACCACTCCTTCTGTCAGTGCGCGTAAGCGGTCATCAACGGTGAATAGTGGTCAAATGCGACACGAGTGGTGTCGGGAACGCACCCACAACGCTGCTACATCTTTCTCACTGGTCGCCGCCTTGATCGCCTTCGCAATCTTCTCGCTCATTCGTGGAGGCCGCCGGTGACGGTAAGGAGGTCTGGGGAGGGGTAAGAAGGTGGAGTTGAACGCGCTGACGGCCATGTTGGTTCCCATTTTTGCGTGGCTCTCAGCGTTCTCGAAACGACGCTGTGCGCAACGAGGGCTATCAGTCCTGATGTTACGGTCGCCGAAGCCAGAGACAGCGAAGCGGACCGCTGAACTCCTGGGCTGTCTACGCGCCGGATTTTCAGGAGCGGCGGCGGAGGAGGACATGAGGGGGAGAGATGGGAGATGAGTGCTTACATTGTGGAGGGGCGTAGAGATTTATATATGTATTGGGCTGCTTTTGTGCAAAGTACGGTCACTGTGATGAGGAATGAGTGGCCGTATGAAGAGGAAGAGGTAAGGGCGTGCCTGATTTAATGACTGCGGCGAGCGAACTCGGTCAAAGTGGGCGGATGGCTATTGTGGTGGAAGTGGTCTGAAGGAAAGCGTGGGCGGCTATGAAAGCGAACCTTTGTGAGTGGATTGGCGCCTGTAGTAGCCGAGGAGACTATGAGCGGGTAATGTGATGACGCCGCTCCGTTACGGTGCCACTGGGAGCTGAAAGGAGGGATGAATGTCCCGGATATCTTAGATGTAAGCGTACAGTAGATATCGGTGTGTTTTGTTGGTTGGGTAGAAGTGTGGAACAATTATGCATGTTGTGCATGACTCCGAAACTTCATCCGGGCAGTAGTAGGATGACGAGGATCCGTGGCAGTGCTATTGGTTCTAGACGCTGATGGCTTTGTCGTTTCTTGACCACTTCCAGGCTCATGGTCGGCGAAATACATCGAGCTTATTATTGACAGCTGATGGATACAAACCATGCATAAGAATTGTGCTACATGACGATCAAGTGCATCCTGACCACCACCAAGTTCGGTGACGTCAGGTCCGAGCCCCCGTCCTGAGTCGACTCATCGTCGCTAGTTGGCAGTGGTCCCGTCGAGGTGGGGCAACCCACTGGTGTTTGCGGAACTCGAAGCGAAGGCGCAATCCTGCTCTGCTCACGTCTACGCAATTGCTAATTTCCCTCATTCTGAAGCTGCGAACCCCACATTGCTCAGAGTCTAGAGATTTGCCTTTGGATCATCGACACACGGTTTGAGAGTAGTACTTGGCGGAACACGCTTGCGATTGTGCTGACCACTCGAGAGTGGTATGCTGTTCTGTGACGGCGCATTTTCGTAGTGTAAACAGGCACGGGCAACCAAATCACTACAAGAGAAAGAGACTAGGACTACAAGACTGTACAACAACAGCAAGAGTGGGCGAGATTACTACTGAGAGATAAAGACGAGAATCAAAGAGGAGCTGCGAGGGACTGAGACAAAGAAGAGATGTCGGAATAGACGAATCACGGATATCCACGACGTGCAGGGGTATGAAGGGAATCTGAGAAAGCATTGCAACGGGGAATCCGAATGTCAAGACCACCATAAGCCCTATGAGGTGGGCGGAGGAGCTGTGTAGGTGCGCAGAGTGAGAAAAAGTTGCAAGAAAGACACGCCAAAACGTACGAGGGGACCATGATCACTTCATCGCAACCCCTCACATCGTCGTGCTGGACGACTCGCCCTCGCTCGGTGGGGCCCTACTTGGTGGGCGCGTCGGTGGGCGCGTCGGCGGGCGACTCGATCCCGCACGGCTCGTCGCGCGCGACCTTGAGCGCCGCCTCACCCGCTCTTCCTCGTCCCGCTCCCTCTGCTCGTGCTCCCTGATCTCTTGCTCCGTCATCGGGTACCTCCGCACGCACTTCAACTCAAACGTGCACGGCAGCGCGTCCCCGCACATATCCCGCACAAGCCGCTCGTCGTCCCCGATCCCGCCAAACATCGTGTCCTGGCCCAGCCAGTCGCACTTGAGCAGCGTCTGCTGCAGCTTGCCCCCGGGCACCCCGTGCGCCGTCGACCGGTTGTGGTAGAAGCTCTCCGAGAGCAGCCGCTTCTGGCCCCGGTTCGCGCAGTCGTACTGCTGCTGCGACAGCCGCCCGTACATGTTCACGTGGATCGCCTCGACGACGTCCCCACACGTGACCCCGACGCGCGCGTCCGACGCAGGGACGTCGATCGCCCAGGGGAACGAGCGCGAGACGAGGCGGATTTGGGTGACGCGCGGCCAGGTGGCTGGGGCGTCGCGCCCTGAGTACCAGGAGCGGCCTGGACGGTCGCTCGAGCGTTGACAGTTGCCGGTCGGGAAGAGCATGTTCCACTTGAGGTAGTCGCGGTCGAGCTGGTCGTTCGGGGGCTGGAGGAGAGGGTTGATAGATACACGCGCCTTGACGCGCGCGACGAGCATCGTCTTGAGCACAGGGCCGTCTGCGCGAAAGGGGGGTTAGCGACGCGCAGCGAAGGACGCGTCGGGACACTCACAGTCGTCGCCCTCGAGGAACTTGTCGAGCTCATCCCAGGGCTGCTTCTCCTTCGGGTGCGCGGGGAAGCGCGCACCGCCAGATTGCGACGGCTGCATGGGCGGCGCCTGGCCGGGCACGGCCCCGGCCCCGACGTGCGGAGTGAACGGAAAGCCACCGCCCATCATCCCGGCCATGCCGCCGGCCATGCCACCAGCCATGCCTCCCGGCATGCCCCCGGGCATACCCCCAGGCATACCACCAGGCATACCACCAGGCATCGCGCCAGGCATGGCCCCGGGCATGGCCATCCCCCCGCCCATGAAGGGCGTGTACGCAGGCATACCCATGCCCATCACCGGGAACGCCATGCCCTGCGGGGGCAGCTGCTGGTACCCGCTATACCCCGTCTGCGTGCCTGCGGGGGGCGCGCCGCCCATGTACGGAGTTGTCGGGACTGCCCCAGGGCGGACGTACGGGGTACCTCCGGCGGCGCTGCCCCCCGCGCCTCCAGGGAAGCCGGTGTAGTCCATCGAGAAGCCTTGGTTGGGTTGCATTAACGGTGTCGCGCCGGGCGGTAGGGAGACGGGCGGGATGAAGTACGAGCCCGGGACGGACGCCATGCCGGGCATGTAGGCCCCGGCGCCGAGGTAGGGAGACTGGGCCGCGTAGCCGGACGGGTGTTGCGCCCACTGGGGCGTCTGCGCGGGGTTGTTGGGTGAAGACTGAGGGATCACGGGAGGGGCGGGGTTGAGTGGGGAAGCGCCGCCGCCACCGCTGGGAGAGGGAAAGGGAGGAACAACGGGGGTGAACTGCATCGTGACGATCGTTCAAGTGCGGTTATGTATTGTTGCGTGCGGTCGTGTCCTAGGTTCTGCGGCGATGCGTAGGACGTCAGGCGGGGACGGTAGGTGCCCGAATGTGGTGCAATGGAGAGCGCGACATACCTTTTTTGCACAGGCTGGCGAGAGCACTGGAGCGGGGCGGTGACTCGGCCTCTCTTGCTCTACGTAACGTGAATGCTCTAGCTTGTGAGCGTAGGCGGGGAATCAGAGGCGAAGTTGTTCGCGCAGGAGTCAATCTGCGGTGGCGGGAGCGAGGCGATCAGCCCAGCTCGGGGGCGCGCAGGAGGAAGAGAGGGAGCGGGAGCGGCGAAGGATGATTTAACAACACGCAGAACGCAACTTGCCTAATTTGCGAGCACAGGCGCAACGCAGTGACTCGACCTTCTCGCTCTCCACGCGGCGCGCACGCTCTTGTTTGTGTGCGCGGGTTTCCGTGCGCGTGCGACTGGGACTATGTGCCGGGGTTGCAGAAGAGTCAAGCTGGGGGAGCGGGAGCGGGCGCGTCGGTCGAAAACCAGTTGACAGATGATAAGACGAAGAGACAGCGCGCGAGAAGACGGGACGGACCTGTACAGCCGGACTGCGACGCCTTTACAATGCCCGGACCACCACGAGGACCTCACGAGATCGATGGCGGGCTTCTGGCCGCGCCTGCGACCCAAGTGCGCTCAGGTTGACGAGGACGGAGGGAAGAAAGCGGAGGGCGCTGGGAGGCAATGCCGGGATTAGTAACAGCTGGGTGGAGGGTATGCCGCTGATTGGGAGCGATGGCGGCGATGGGGACACGATACGCTCCGGCGACACTCGCGATCAAATAAAACGGAGATGTTCCGTTATTGTTGCCAGACAGCGCAGCAGGAAGAAGTCATCGCGCGGGGTGGTCGGGAGGGAGCGAGACCATCGTCGGCGGGATCGCGAGCTCGACGTGAGGCGGCGCCTATCTTATATTTTGACGCGTCTTGTTGAAGAAGTTTGATCCCCGATTATCCATGCGTAGTCCTTTTTGGCACTCCGCTGAAATACGAGTCAATGAAGTTGGGTAGAGGGCACAGCTAGTCTATGTACGTCTTGGTCACGATTTGAGTTACATTTGGTCTTCGACATGGCGATACTTGACAGGTAGCAGGAACGTGGACTCAACGTGGACCAGGGCCATAACGCGGTGTACATCGGCGTCCACAAAGAAAGTACATATACATAGTACCACCGGTAGTACCAATCTGATACCGGAATCGGAGCGCCCGCGCGCGAGCATCCGCGACCTTCTCCTCAAGTCCCCGTGCGCCTCTTTCTCCTTCCCTTTCCTTCCCCACACCGCCTCCGCTGACTCGGCCTGTACTCTCCCTCTCCGTATATCTTCTCCGCTGCCACCGCGGTCACTTTTCGCATCTCCCGCGCCCTCTCTTCCTCCCCGCGATTAACGATCAAGCTCAAGGCCAACGCGACCATCCCCCGTGAACACCACTCATCATGGCAGACACGATCGGAAAGTGGGCTCCCGGTAGTAGCTGTGTGTACCCCGCGATCACACCTTAACAGCGATAACCAGTGCTGACCGTAGGGTGCGCATCCCCCAGACGGACCTGTCCTCACCCAAACGGATCTCTATCTGCTCGGCACCGAGCTTGAGCTGAACCCCATCCTCGCGAACACGAGCGAATCCTTCCAGCTCATCTTCAACCTCTCCACTGGTGCGCTTCTTCTCTTTTATGCCCCTCGCATCTGGCTCCGACCATCGCGCTGACTCTGGTTACGCACGACACACATAGGCCAGACGGGAGGGTACAACCACGAGGCACGCGACCGCGACACACCATTCACAGCCAAGGACGAGCCCGCGACGATGCCCCGCGTGGAGGAGCTCATCGTCATCACCGAGTACAGCCCCTGGTGCACGATGATCAAGAACCCGCAGGGCGTGACTCTCGGCGACGTCTGCACGACGCTCTACAAGGAGTGAGTCCCTTCCTAATGCATCGATATGCGCGTTCCCGCCCTCGCTCCACCCTTGCGATCGTGCCTGCGATCACCCTCGTCGGTCCCGTTTCATGCTGTGCTGCGCTTTCCCCTTGTTACTCTCCCTGTTTCCCCACCCCTATTCGCATTCCCCGCGCCTCCGAGAAACGCGGAACGCCCTGCTCACATTCGCACAGGTACGCGGAGAAGATGGTGACGGAGAAGGAGTTCGACTCGCTCCCACCGCGGCTGCAGGAGCAGGTCAGGCGGTACGCGTCCGCGGCGACGAGCGCAGGCGGCTGGCAGCAGTACTACACCCCGCAGGTCGCGCCGACGCAGTTCCGGCGAGTCGGTGAGTGCGCCTTTCTTCTTCCCTCCCTTTTCCCCCCCGCCCTATCCCCATTCGCCTCTATTGCCTCTCCGCCGCGCAAACTTGCTGACGCGCGACGATCGCAGACTGGCTGCGCGAGCGCGTCTTCTTCGACAAGCTCGCGCGCAAGGACGGTTACGCCAAGGCCCGCCTCGGGTACTCTGCGCCCAACATCTTCGTCCTCGCGCTCTCCAACTACTGAGGAACGCACTTTCCCTTCCACACGCCCAGAAGTCCCCTGCGCCATGGATGGACACGAGTTCTGAGTTATTCCGTCACTTACACCCACGCGCCATAGACGCATACAGCCGTCTCCTGATCGCCAACCACGCCCATCCGTCCATTTTCGAGTTCTCATCACACGTTACCTCATCACTCTTGCTGTTTCTCTGCTGTACTTTCCTGCCCTTTGTTTCAATGTCTGTAATACCCTGTATCACTGGCTTTTTCCTCCACTTCGTCTGACGTGTTCGCTGAATGCATGAATCAACATTGCTACGGATACGTGCTGACAGTTGCTCTGCGTGCGGTGCATACGCCGTGATATAAGACGTGAAGAGAGTCGGTAGGAGGACAGCATCGCCAAGCTGGCACAGTACTATGGTGTGTGTTTATCCCTCCTTTCCTGTACAATAGCTCACTAGGTGCGCATACAGACGACGCCGTCACGATGAATAAAGCCAAACAACGAAACGGAATTAACAAGACATATCGGCGGCGATCTATCGTTCCCAGAATAAGTCACGCATCCTCGGGCTCAAACCTCAGTATCTGGCATCCGGTGGAAGTCCAAAAAGATTGCGCATGTAGACCCGGGCCAAAAACTACTCGTACAACCCAAAGTACCGATGACGTCATACAGCGTACACCCGTCCCGACAAGTCCTTTAAGCAGCGTACTCGTACAAAGATAGTCCATGACGTGCGTTTGCCCCGAACATAGTCCGCAGAGAAACTCAAGTTGTACCCGTTGTCCATCCAGGTACCCCTCCCCCCGACTTCCTCAGCCCCTCCTGTACCAGCTAGTAGCGCTCAGGCGTGCGGCAGCCCGCACAAGCTGAAGTCGACCTCGACCGCCGTCGCGTTGACGCGCCCGAGATCGGCCGCCTGGCCATTCGTAAGAATATTCATAGCCCCCATCGCGATGTTGAAGGTCGAGGGGCTGCTGACGTCGATCGCGAGCACCATGATCGTTTGGCTATGGAAGGTCAAGTTCCAACACGTCCCGCACCCGGGCGAGTTGAAGCCCGTCACGGCCGGCGCGCCGCCGATGGAGGGGAAGTTGGGGATGTCGGAGAAGATTGTGAAATCTGCAAGGGCGGGGTCCGGGGGTCAACCGTCGTTCGAGGATACACAGGCCTCCTGCTGGGGCTGCAACGCGGGTACGTACTGAACCGGTTGATCAACCCGTTCTGCCCGTCTGAGCACGCGACGCTGTCCATGCTCCCGTTCGCGTTGTCGTACGTCGTGTCGAACGAAACGGTCACGTCCTGGGGCGCTGCCTGCACCTGCGCCGCGGAAAAGAGGAACGCGGCGGCGACGGCGGTGCGGAGGATCTGCATCCGAGTCATGTCGCTTGCCGGGAGGGCTGCTGTCGCAGAGGCCGCTGGAGGGGAGCTAGAGTCGCCGCGCACGGGTGTGGAGCGTGGGGCGGGCGTAAAGAGGCCAAGAGCGGGGAGGCTATATACAGCGCTCCGGGTTCACCAAGTGCCCCCTGAGAAAGAAAGAAGCAACGCGCGAGCTTCGAGCGTGGAGCAGAACGCAGGCGCAGGGACGGCGGGGAAGGCGTTCGGCCAGGCAGACGCAAGTCACGAGCGTCCGCGCAGAACGTCCCGCGCGACAGCCGCCGCGGCGCCCCTGGGCGGCGTGAGTGTTTTGGGACGCGCCGCGCCCGCGCGCCGCCATAGAACGCACACACTAGAAGGCGGGCGCAGGGCCCATGACCTCCATATGACCGCGCGGCGGCGAGTGGGGAGGGGTTCGCGCCCCTTCGGAAGCCCCGAGGCGCGCCCGGTGCGAATCGCAGTGTCGAGGAATGCCGTTAGGGTAACGACCGAGCTTGCGCATCTGCTTCCGAGCATGAGGGGCGGGACGGGAATGAGGAGGTTTTTGGCGGTTCTTGGACGTCGGGATGTCTTCGCGCGCTGTTGGACGTCGCCGGCCGCATGCGCGCGGCGGGCATCCTGATGTTCTTGACCGAAATAAAGGCCAAGAATATGAGCGAAAAAGATTGGGGCCGAGGTTGCGTGTTATATAAGTGGACTTCGACACTCGGTGATGTACATTACCGGTTTTGGTAGCAGTCTTGTCCGACGTATTGATGCGTCAGGAGAGATGAGCTAAACGCTACAGAATGTCACAGGGACAGAAACATACACAGGAATAGAATCTGCATAAATAGTTGTCCTCGAACATTGGTGTCCAGCATTTGATGGAGATTCAAACGAATATGCGTATATGCACGAGCTAAAGACAACTTGTACAGCCCCTAAGAGTACTGATGACGTCATACAGCGTACACCTGTCCCGAGAAGTCCTTCAAGTAGCGTATTCGTACAAACACGCGGTCCATAACGTGCGATGTCCCGAGTATAATCCACAGTGCAAATCAAACTGTACCTGTTGTCTACCCACTGCAGGTACCCCTCCTTACTTCCTCAGGCCTTCTTCTGCCAGTGTGGTGGTACTAGCGCTCAGGCGTGCGGCAGTTTGCACACGCTAAAGTCGACCTGGACTGCGGTTGCGTTGACGCGCCCAAGCTCGGCTGCCTCGCCATTCGTGAGGTTGTTCATGGCCTCAAGGGCGATGTTGAAGCCCTTGCCGCCGGCGTCGATCGCGAGGACGCTGATCGTGGTGCCTTGGAAGGTCAGATTCCAGCACGTCCCGCACGCGGCCGAGTTGAAGCCCGCTACGGCTGGCGCCCCGCCGATGAAGGGGAAGTTGGGGATCTGGGAGAAGTTTTGAAAACCTGCGCGAGCGGAGTCCGAGGGTCAACCGTCGTTCGAAGATGCTATGCTAGCGTCCAGCTGGAGCGGCAACGCGGGTACGTACCGAACCGGGTGATCAGCCCGTTCTGCCCATCCGAGCACGCGACGGTGTCCATACTTCCGCTTTGGTTGTCGTACACCGGGTCGAACGAAACGGACGCGTTCTGGGGTGCCGCCTGCGCGTGGGTGACGTCGGGGAATAGGAACACGGCGACGGCGGCGGTCACTGCGGTACGGAGGAGCTGCATCGTATGGTCTGCTGGTAGGACTGCCGCTGTCGTAGAGATGTGAGCTGACCGCTGGAGGTGGGATGGAGTCGCCGCGCGCAGGGTGGGGTGTGGGGCTGGCGTAAAGAGGCCAAGAACGAGGAGGTTATATACTGCCCCGTGCCGCCGAGAGAAAGGAAGCAGGACGCGAGCTTCGATCTTGGAGCAAAACGCGGGCGCAAGTGCGGCGGGGAAGGTGTGCGGTCAGGCGGACACTAGTCACAAGCATCCGCGCAGAACGTCCCGCGCGGCAGCTGTCGCGGTGCCCCAGGCCGGCGTGAGTCAATGAGTGTTTATGACCCTCATATGACCGGGCAGCGGCGAGCAGGGAGTGATTCGCGCCCGTTCGAAAACCCCGACGCGCACCTGCTCCGGGTCATAGTGTCGAGGGATGCCGTGAAGGTAATCACCGAGCTTGCGGACTCACCTTGAGTGGCGGAACGAGAGTAAGGCGGATTTAGGCGATTCTTAGTGGAAGTCGAGACGTCCGAGCCTTCTCGCGCAGCTGGACGTCGCCGATGGCATGTGCGCGGCGTGACACGTTATGTTCTGGGCTAATATAAAGGCCAAGAATTTGAGCGAGAAAGATTGGAGCCGAGGTTCAAACGTTCAAGGCCTGCAGGTAATGCATTAGACTTCGACACTCGATGACGTACATGGCCGTATTTGGCAGGAGTTCTGGTACTCACGTGAGGACCACTACCACACCTTGATATACGAGTTTCGGCGATTTCTGCAAGTAGATCCCACTTGTTCAGCATAGAGTTTGTGCGTCTGAGATTTAAGAGTCGGGATAGCAGTACTGACATAGAAAAATTCAGTTGTGGCTCCGAGCCAGTCGCCTGGCGGAAATGATGGGGCCGTGGGATTCTCGGCGACTCGATATTGAGGAAAGCTGCTTGTCCAGAGGTCAAGCCACCTGGAACCGTCACGATGGGTTCTCCTGGTTTCTCCGGGGAGCTTATTCAGTGAGTCGGTGGGAGAGCCATGGGGCCATCTGCTGGTCGCTTTCCGCACAGTGTGTTGTAGCGTGGTTACCGTCCGTAGTGAGGTGTCTATATAGCTTTTGTTCGCTATCAAACCCACATCTCTCAGATATACCGTACAATGAATGTATGGCTTTGAGATGCGACCTTAAACTAATGAGCGAGCGAGCGAAGCAGTCTTACAATAGCCTCATGAGTCCGTGCCTACTACGGGTTCAGTCGGCCTTTCGGGGACGACGAAACAGCGCTGCAATGTACAGGAGTGCTCGCTCACACACGTCCTGTACAAGAAGGGGGTATCTGAGCAGCCGGAAGACGCGCATAGCGCGACGAACTGTCGGGCGACAGATGCACACGCCAGTAGTAGTGCCCGGGCAACCTTCCCGCTCTTCGCCGGTCAGCCACCGGGCGAACCAGCGTACCAGCCGCGGCGACGATCGTTTTTCATTCATCGCTGCGCACTGTGTAGGCCCTGCATCAGCCGAGGTCACAGTAAGATATATGCGTAGGAATGGATGACCTACGCGTATCATGATGTCGAAACATTTTCCGAGTTGGAAGACATCCCAAGCATACGGATCGAAGCGGGTTATTCCCTCTAGTGGGCGCGGCCAGTTCGTGTCGGGCAGCTCAACCGCGGGCTGACGTCCAGGTCCGAGCTCGAAATGGCGGGAAAATGCAAAGTCGATAAGATAAACACGCCACGCTTGAATCTGAAGGGTGTCTTCGTGCGCGGGTAGTGTCCAATTGTCGGCTTGAAGCACATTGCCATCATGTATGTCCTGATAAGGATTGTGAGCATACAGGATAGCCTATGAAAAACCACACGTGCCATGTGGGCAATGTATCGCCTGTGCATGTATTCAAGGCCCTGCGAACGGAGGGTTAAGTGGCTCTCCAAGGAATCGAAAACAATCACAAACCTCTAAGATCTGGTCCATACAGTCGTAAAGCATGCGATAGCTCATTATTCCGAAACTAGCTTGAAACGCAAAAGGGAGTACAAGAAGTGGTATCTTGGGTAAGGTACGATCAACCATGCAGGGGAGGGTGTGATTGGCCGGGTCGTGACGATCGCGTAGGAGGAGTTCATAGATGTCAGCCTCGTTCGAACCATTCATCACAATCTTGAATACGTAGCGCGACCTCGGCTTCTCGTTAGATTGAAATACTGCGCACTATGTAGAAAGGTACTGTTAGCATTGGATAGTAGTGGAGAGAAGATGCACTAACAAGAGCGATCATGGCGGGCGAGACCCCTCTCCGGATGATTTCAGGGTGGCGCAAGAGCCACTCTGTAACTCCCTCTTGGTCAAAATCACCAAAGTCGACCTCTTCCATATCGGATAGGAGATTGGACATGGTGGATGAGGTTCGGTGGTTGGAAACGGGGGAAGGTTGGGGGAAGGTGATACGCTACTCTGATCTCAGAGGCTACATGCATATATATGTGGGCCAGGGTAGATTTACCGTCAAGACAAACCGTGGGAGCTTTTGCGGTCGACGGACCGGCGGACCGGATAGCCAAATCCGCCACAAAGCCGCTCACGCCTTGAACGGGTCACGGCGACCACATTCGCATGAGTCGGAGCTGAAAATGACTTGAGAGTAAACCATTTCGGGTTTGTCGCTTTCATCGATCTTCCCACTAAAAGACTCCCCATGTATTTATATGTTGAAGGTCGAGTCGCTGCTTCTGGCTCGCTACCCCCTTCAAGCCTAAGTACTCCCCACTGCCCTCGATTTCGTGGCGTTCTCAGTCGTGAGTACAAGACCGCTCGCCAGATGTGACCAATGTAACCTGAGGTTAACTGCAGAAACACACCTTCAGAGATCGTGTGTCATAAAGCTACACAAGCATGGCCTTAGACGTCGATCCTACTCCCTTCATTCAGTACACCAAGCGTCTCATCAATGACAATACCATCGATGGGAATACTTTCTTCGGCCCCAGGGCGTCGTCTGGGGAGGGAGTCAGATTCGATCTCGATGGCACTTCCTTCACGTTCAAAATCAACTCAGTCAGTAACAACCTTCGTTTTATGGGGACAGGCCCCTACCTTGGTATCACGTACATGATCGTAATCGGGCCGCCGACCTGGCTTGTCCGCAAAACGGTTACGTTCGCGTTACTCAGCCCGTCCAACAATCCGGAGTCTAACAAAGCGTGCGCGCTCCAATGCTTGGCAGACCTGGAAGCAGGCCAGCAGATGGTGACGCGCATAGTCATGTAGTGGCGGCGCTGCTGTGGCATGCACGTTGCCACCTTCGACTATTGCATCTGTTGCGTTGTCGGAGTCGAGTACCTATACGCTTTTGTATGTCCTCACGTTCACGGAAAAGTGATCAATCCGTGTCTTCTGTAAATACTCTCGTGTCCTTTTGGGTATCCCGCTACGGTTTCTGTTGTATCCTCGATATCCCTCTACTACACCCGTATCCCAGTCGTTCCTCGAAGTTCTGTCGCCTACAGCTTTTGTCTTCATCTTCCCGGAGAAATCCTGTTACCCGTGGACTACTTGTATGATTCTGCACTGTCCGCCCAAACCGATTGTACTATGTTCGTCCGCTTTCCACACGATACAGTAATTGTACTGTCAAGGTGTACTGACGGGCCATTTCCAACATCACATCTCTCTCTTGGGCCGTTGCTCGAGCCATTGTACAAGTTCATTCGTAGAACGCTGTGTACAGGTGAGCTAGATCTTAGCGTAAAATGTATACAATGACGCGCCTTAATCCATGCTGCCCTCTTGCGGATATCGTCCAGCGTCTGCTGAAGAGCCAAGTCGTATTGCGCGGTGTCCCTCTTGTCAAAGAAAGCCTTTGTCGACTCATAGTCTTCCTCTGACGCCAGACTTCCGAACAAAGTCTGCGAACGATAGATAATCCACATCAGAAACGAGAATAGGCTGCAGCGAGACGGCCACGCACCGAGATCCACCCTATCATATCGAACGTGCTTCCGTAGCGCTCCTCAATGAGCGCCATCCATTGCTTAGCGTATTCGGCGAGCTCCTTCCTTGCTTGTGAGTTTGCCTCGAGACCTTTGGCACACTGGATCGCCTCTTGCGGGCGCGCAGTATGCAGCATGAACTCTAACGTCTTGTCCACGAGTGTACGCTCGCGCGTGGCGCCCAACGCAAGGAGCGCGGCGATGCCTTGTTCGGCGTTCCGTGGCGGGTTGAGCGCAAGGTCTCGGACAAAACGCCAGTTCGACTCGGGACCTTCTCGCACACCCTGTGCAAAGAGGGACCGTCAGATGTCGCCTGAGGAGGGGAGTGTAGGGCAAACAGGGGACGTACAATTTTGAACGTGATGCGCGTTAGATCGCCGGGGATATTCGAGTCATCCCCTGTCTCCACAAAATGTGTGAAACGGCTCATGAGCTCTTGAACAGTCCTATATATCGTCACTGTCAGACTATGCTTTACTGTCTCGCCGGAGTTAGACTGACCAGGAATCTCCTGCCTCCGCCGCCTGTTCGACCGCCTTGATACGTATCAACGTGTCGTTGACGGTGTCGGAGGGTAAATGTTCGAGCCCAAGCCGTTTGACAAGTGGAGCAAAGATTTCCTGCGATGGAAGAAATTAGAAGATGCGAGGAGTCAAAATCAAAGGTGTTACGCACCCGCCGGAAGCCGTCTAACAGCTCAACGACTCGAGGATACTCATACCACACCGACACAAGGCTACTTAAAACTGTCGCAATTGAGTTCAATATATGATCTAATGCATACGATATGTGAGCAAAACCCGCGCACTCCGCAGAATCATGTTGCTCGATTACGTACACTGCTCGTCAATACTTAGCGCATCCATCGCATCGAGTGCGCCACGCACGGACGCATAGCCCGCTTCAGAGAGCATGAACGCATCGCGAACAAGCCCAATTTTGTCCGTGAGGGAAAAGGGCGAGTCGGAAGAAGTGGCTTGCTTCGCGAGCGTGGCCAGGCGATTGAGGTCGTACTGTACAGCATCTGAGCAGTACTGGTCAGAATGCGGACTCTGAAGACAGTAATGGAAGTTCATTTACAGAATCCGGAAGTGTCGGCGTTAAGCTTGAACGGCTTGCTCGTATCCAGTGAGATGAACTTCTCGCGTTCTGCCAGAAGCTCTTTCCGTACGACGCGTTTACCACCTTCGTCAACTGTAACGACGCTGATTGGGACCGTCCTGTTCACAGTCTCAGTAAACCTACACTGATAGACATGGAATAACAAGTTCACTCGCCAGATCGTCTGATTATCCTCAGAAGATGCGGGGCCTGTCTCGAGGAAACGATCTTGGCGGATCTGAATCCCGCCTTCTGTCTCGACGACCGTAATGACCGGGTACCCGACCTATCAATCAAGCGTTACTCGTGACCAAACGTTAAAGCCAGAGAGGATGGGGAGAATACCTCCTTCACCCAATTGGTCATGACGCTCGGGATATCTAGATCTATAAATATGAATAGCCCAGGTTACAAGGCGATGGGCGCAGAGAGATCAGCCGGACGAACCTGTGGCTTGCTGGATGCATTCCCACAAATCCCTCGTAACGGTGTTGGAATACGCGTATTTCTTGAGATAGATCGAAACGCCTTCCATGAATCGGTTCTGACCGACATAGCTCGCCAACATTCTCAGCACTACGCCCGGGCCGACACGTGGTATGAGCTTTCCGATCTTTGACAAACAAGGGAATTCGCTCACCTGACGCCCCCTTCCCGTAAGAAAGGCCATCAAAAATCTGGGGCGTATTGAGCTTGGGATACGCAGCCATTCTCTATGTAGAAGCAACTCACCTGCTTCACTTTGTTCGCATCAGGACAATCGACCTCGACCGGGTGCGAGGAGTGTTTTGCATCTACGGCGCGCGAGTTGTAATACGTTGAGCTGACGAACGCCGCCTCTGCCTGCCACTCGGGACGTGTTCTTGGAGACGATCAGCTGAAACACCAGACCGTACACATCGTGAACTTACTTCTCTGTACACCGTATCAGATGCCGCTTCTGATCGCGCGGAGCGTGAGGAGAGGTGGCTTACCGATGATAGTTGTAGCGCCAATCTTAAACACGATCTACGTCAGATCCCACGAAGAGCAAATGAGAGCACATGCGTGGGCGTACGATTGTTGCGAAACCTAGATGCAGGTACTATTAAATTCCGTCAAACAGGTGATTTGCGCGACCTTACCTTCATTGAGATACAGATTGTCCCACCACTCCATTGTCGTGATATCTCCGAACCATAGATGAGCGCATTCATGGGCGACAAGTCCGCACGTGATTTCCTGCTGCTTGATATCCTTAGTTGCGGGGTCGTAGAGAACGGTTTGGGCACGACAAATGATGAGTCCCTGTCAGGACGTCAGCACTTCTCCCCAAACGTCAGGTGAAAGCGGAAGCGGACCCAATTTTCCATCCCGCCTTTTCGGCCATGACAGAATCCGAAGACGACATCAGAACGCATATGGTGGACACTTTCGCGTTCGGGGATTCTCACCGAAGAATTCGTTCGCCTGATGACATTGCACGTGAGACGAGCCTCATCGCTACAGAGTCCACCTCACTCACCACAAGGAGGTCCAGCTTAGGCAGAGGGTATTCTACCTTGAACATTTCGTCGTAGATAGGCATGATCTCGACCATGTAATCCAGTGCATATTGCCCCTGCGACAGACAGTCTTGTGTGGCTGCATGCATGATGAGCTCTGGTAAGCACACATGTATGTTGCACCGAGAGTAATCAACGCACCGTAGACGCGTAGAGGGCGAATTGTTCCGCTGAGCGGACTTTGGTAAGAGCTTTCCAGGAATTGGAAAGGACCATTCGCGTATGCGACGAGATACGAAGACATCTAACGCAAACACCATCCTCAGCGCACGATCGGATGAGGAGCCTGAGTCATAGCACGCCCACCTTCGGCGTTGTCTCGAACTGGGTGATCTTCCACTCCTCGAGTTTAGAGAGTGACGCGATCCTCGTCGAAAGCCACGTTCCGGCTTCACCTATGTTGGGAGTGCAGACGTGTTCGGAGGCGATGGGCATGTTGTTGAGGTTGACCGTGTTCTTCCTAGAGACGAGCGTGACAGCAAATGTCGCCTTAAGCGCAGGCTCATCCCAGCACGGAAACGCGCGTCTCGCGTCGGTAGGCTATCCGTCATAGTTCAACGAAAGATACTGTATGTAAGAAGGAAAAGGCACACTTGGAACTGCGTGATGGCATACACTTCGCCACTGGTGCTCATGCTGGCAAAGTATCCCACCATCTGCCCGCGAACGAGATCGGCGGAGTAAGTAACTGTGAGACGGGCTTGTGAGCCCGCCGGCACGGCTTTCGGGAAGGCGAACGTGGTGCGTTGCTGGGTTGGCTCCCATTGTTCCGAAGTCGCACGCTGAACGACGTCGTCGTGACTGCTAACGAGCGTCGCTTCGCCTAACGTCAGCCCAAGTGTGTTCAATACAATCGTAGACGTCTCCTTGTTGATCTGCAGCCTAAGCAAGGAACGCAGCCAAGTTAGTAGTAGTCTACTGATCATACACAATGAAGGACAAAACCCTACTGTACTTCTACGACGCCGTCGAACTTCAGGTCGACAAGGTCTGTCCAAACTTTGATGTCATAGTGGATGGGAGTAACATCTTTCGGAAGGCGGTAATCTTGCTCTAGGGAAGTCATGTAGGCGATGGAAGAGCTGAACGGCGTGCGATATGCACATGACGTCGCTGGTGAACCCATATATCAACGATTGTTGAAGGCCTATCCCGGTGGCGTCGGGTCCGAGTCATCTGAGTCTCCGGCGGCCGTTCAACCAACTATGAGGACGAACAGCTGCGATCTCGGTCACCTTGACGTTGAGTGATGGACGCTTGACT
Organism: Grammothele lineata; assembly: GCA_002150815.3. NCBI lineage: Eukaryota > Fungi > Basidiomycota > Agaricomycetes > Polyporales > Polyporaceae > Grammothele > Grammothele lineata. The sequence goes on along the minus strand of NDFF03000317.1, from coordinate 362,386 downwards.
CGGAGGTTATAAAACGTTGATTGCCCGTGTTAGCGGCCGCAATCTCTTGACACTTGAGGTTAGGAAGCTCAGATGAAAAGGTTCAACCAAGTCTGCGCAACGAAATGCCACCACATTGATATACCACGTGGAGAATCGAACCGAATGATGAACCGCTCACGCGGCACCTTGCGGCACGCAGATAAGTATCTGTGTATATAGCAGCGATGATCCTCTAACGTTTCTAGTCACACCCACAGCAGTTGATGAATTTCCTAGGCTCCGGTATACTTCTCGGTTGAAGTCTGCGTCGGGGTGGTTGATGAGAATGTAGTCAAATTCAACAGAAGAGGACGAAAAGGAAAGAGGTTTTCGGCGTCTGATGACTCGGAAGGACTGACGCGTGTATTTCCAAGGCGCGGATCCTGATTGGCTGGCTACGTTCACCTCGGAGACGCCCGCAGACGTGGATGATGTCGGACAGTGAGGTCCGACGATATCCTTCTCTTCTGAGTCGTATCTCATGTCTCTCTACCAACTGTGGGCTAGTATTCTGACGGTCATACCAAACAAGAAACGAAAGACGAACTGTGCTTTGTGGCTTTCCCTGACATTTCCCCTTCAAATGCCTTGTAGAATACTCTCGCGCTCAGCGTTGCTTGTTCAAAGTCAGCTCCAAGGCTGACAGCGAAGGTGAGCATCTAGCTTTCGTGGGCACTATGTTCTCACACGTACCTCACCCTCGTACGTGCCTCCCATTAGCGTTTACCCAGTGACGCATAGGCTCAGGGTACAGATCCTAGTCAAGGTACAAACGAGCACTCCTTGGACGTAATGTGTAACGATCGATTTGGAATCGTCTCGTATCTGCCTATGTTATATGAGGAGGCGATTTCCCGCCATTCTGTCCAGTTTTTTTTCGATGCACGGACACCTCGTCGGGAGGGAAGAACTGTTCAAGCTCATTACGCACCGCCTAGGGCGCGATAACGCAACATAACAACCCACTCACGCAATGGGCTGGTGGAATGAAGGCCGCTCGTGACATACGAGAGAGCTAGGCCCCCAAATACACATCGAAGAGGCGTAAATTACGGAAGAGGGGGCTGGGCGATCCGCGACCGGACGGTGCCATCTGACGGTGGGCGCATTCAGTCCTGTGTCGCACGCATGCTAATGCTCCGGTAATAGCTCGCCAACCACATGCGCTCGACGCAGCTCCAAGGGTATCAAACGACGCCGGCGCCTGGGCGTCGAAAGCATCAGTGATTGACACCGTTCGTACCGGACAATTCAGATACCTCAGTGACGCCCACAACGACGCAAATCCGATCGCCGATCGCCTATGCTCAAGCGGTGACGCACGCGTGCCTGGCCCGAGGACGCATGAGGCTATGGTGCAAAACGTCAGCACTGAATGGCAGTCGGTGCCGTCGCAAAAATGGCTCCCAGCGGCAGATGAGCGCGTTGCGGGCGTCGTATGATGAGCGACCGAGGGCTTTCATACGTATAAAAGGGAGGGGAGAGGGCGGTATAGGGGCAGTTCAGGCTCCACTCAGCTCGTCTACTCAGCTCCAGCTGCCTCTCTCCATTCCCTAGTTCTTAACTAGCACCGCCGTCTTATCTCCTACCATGCAGTTTTCGACAACCCTCGCCCTTGCTTCCGTTGCACTCTCCGCTGTGCTCGGTGTCACCGCGGCAGAACAGGACGTGAGTCCACGTCGTTCTATCGCGCACCATCGAACTTACCCTGTTGGCTTCTCAGAAACTCAGCACCGAGTGGATCCCCACCGCGACCATCGTCGTGACTAACACCTACACCGCTACGCGCGTCGAGGAGATCCTAACGGATACCCCGCCCTACGCGTGGACGACCACCTTCCCCATCACCTTCACCCAGACGGAGACGGAGACAGAATATATGTCCATCGTGACGTCGGTTCCCGACAAGCGCGCGCACGTTCGCGACTTCCACGCGTAGGTTGAAATGTACGCGTCCCTCTCGCGACTTCGGTGTGTGGTGCGATATCTGGTGCTGACATTTCGTGTGCACGCACAGATGAGCCTGACGCCTACACGGAGATGTGTATTCACTAGCTACTGTTAGATTGAATGTTGTGCATTATATAGTGGCGCCATAATTGAATGGAGAACGAAGGTCCCTTTTTGAAATCAGCGGACATCAAACGTAGGGATCCGCGCTGCGTCGGAGACAGCATTTGTTACGTTACTGCTGAGAATCGAAAACCTAGACAGATCGCCGAAAGCGCTGTTCCAGGAGTCGAGGCTGTCGACCATCTGTCAACTGGGTATCGTAACGCATGACGAACTTGGAGGTCGCGTGAGGCTACCCCGGGCCCGGGCCTGGCCTACCCACTCCCTACTCCGAGGACAGCCAAATGGTATCTTTTAGCCTTCAGAGATATGCTCAGTACGCATACAAACCTAAAGCGATGTAATCTCAAGTTCCACTGGCAGAACTAAGTGAAAAGATGTCGCCGGTCGACTCGGTCTCCTTACGGTACGTGACGGCTCCGATCTCAGAGCCCGAACCCTATCAGCTTGGTGGGCATTATGAACGATGAACGCCTCACCTAGCCAGAGGATCCATATACCATACTTGTCTGATTACAAGAAACAAAAGTACAAGTAAACTTATGCAAAAAAATGACCCATGGTTGCCAGTCCGATCTAAAAAGAGACAGGGGCGGTCGTCAATTGCCGCAGCGATGTCGGGAGTGCGACAGCCAACCCGTAGAAACTTCCGGAGTCAGCGCGGAAATCGTGGTTCGTCTGTAGTGGTGACCGTTGGATTGCGACCATATTGTATCTGTCTTGTGCTCGTATCTATCATATAATTTATTGGTAATCTCGTGGATTTCGCTCTTCACGCCTCATGAGCATGATGTTGTGATCAATGTGGACGTTCTAATTCTCAGGTCATCGCGCCTGTATCTCTGGGACAAACTTTTAACTTCAGATTGATTGTCCATCTCGTCAGATCCTTTCCAGGACATTCATTACGCAGCGACGCACAATTTCTTGCTAGTTTCAACTTTCTGATGGCGTTTCAAGAATCGTCACTGCATTATAGCATTACAATCATTTCGTTCAGTAATTCTTCTGTCATGATCGCCAACAGCCCAACTTTGAACCCGTGTGACCCAGTAAACCCAGACCTAATCAAGCGCGCCGTTCCCGTTACAATAATCCACGTTGCCCTGCCCAGGGTTTCCTGCCCAAGCCGGGAACGGTCGCGGCACCCCGGACGCTCCGAATACCGCGAACGACAGAATAAATATCATCACCTGCGCTCCACCGTCAAGCGCGCCGCCGAGGATGTAGTTGTACTTCTTGAACCAGCCCGGGTGGTACCGTCTGAGCCAGAGCTGGGAGACGATGCCGACGATGATTGAGGATGTGATGGTAGAGTTGACGCCGACCGACATCCAGGCGGAGTACTGGTAGATGATGGGCAGGATGATGCTGTCGGTGCGCACGGGGCCGATGTATGGCCAGCGCTATAGAGTAAAGAGATGGACGTCAGCGTGCAGGCTGGCGAGGACTGGCTGGCTGGGTAGTGACGAACCTTGGCTACGAAATATTGGATGATGGTGGGGACCATCCCGAACACCAGCGCAAGTGGAACCCAGATATACGGACCGTGGGGGCCGTAGAGTTGCTTCGCCAGGGACCAGGTCACAGCGGCGCTGTTCAAGCTTTGAGGATATTGACCACTGAAGAATGTCAAGCTCTGTTAGAACTATCCAAGGCTGGGAAGGAGTCGCATACATACCTCCACACATTCGTACCAGTGGGTGAGAGGAGGATCTCACGCTGCGCATCCACGATGGAGATCATCACAACTAGATCCCTAGTCAACATAGTTCTGAACATCGATAGTCGCTATGAATGCCTCACCATAGTTGACGATTGCACCAAGAATCGTGCCCCATACTTGCGTGAGGAACATAGCACGCGGCGGAATCTTGAGGTATTGGCCCATCTTGAGATCCCCGGCCAAGTTAATGGACGTCGATACAACGTCATGACTCCACATCGAGAACTGCCGCATCGACATGATCTATCAACAACGAGCGAAAGCTGAAAACGAGAGCGACGCACGTAGAGGTTCGCTACGGGCTTTCCGGGGTTGATCGCACCCGCTACCATCTTCATCAGTTGGTTCGTCGCAATACCATTGCCCATCCTGGCGAAAAGCAGCGTCGAGAAAGGGGCAACGAAACCTGTGAGACGTGGTGAGAGGGGCGACAACGAGATGGAATGTAAAATAGAACATACCACCCAAGAGCAGCGCGACGATGTACGACCACCACGGAAGAGTAGTTTGACCCTTGAGAACGACGATCAAACCTGCCAGTGCGAACAATCATGTCAGTCTACACCTCAACCTAGCACCATAAAACCTCCAAGTACCAGCAAGGAAGGAGAGGATCAAAAGGCCTCCATACCAGTACCACGGCACTTCGTCGTAGTTCTTTTGAACGATCTGCATCGCTACCCTCAGCACACTGTTGCCAATGGCGCACTCAGTCCGAGTCAGCTTACCTGCCAGTGCGGGTCCGGCTGCGTCTTCTCCTTCGCCTGCTTGAGCGACTCCCAAACATATGGGCCCCAGAAGAAAATGCAGTGCGCGATCAAGCCTCCAATCTACGAGCGCAGCAGACACGTGTCAGCGTCTTCGGAATCAGAGTGGGTAGGCGCTTCGTATACGCACCGCGAGGTTCGCGGTCAAGTTCGCGTACGCGTTGGAGCCTGCAGGCACATGCGCAGTTAGAGTGAGTGATCGATCTTGTGTACATACGGCAAATGCCGAAGGTTTGAAACATAACGAGGACGCACCGGTGAGCGCAGGGAGCCCGACCTCTTCAAGCGCAGTCTGGTTGAGCGTGAAGGTGGGGCCGAAGACGGCCCTCTGAGGATAAATAGTGCCGTTCTGCGCGAAGAGCGACGTCGAAAGCATTGGGAATGCCTTGGACTAAAAAAGCATGGTCAGCCATTGTGTCGTGGAAAATGAAGGGAAATCGGGAACGCGGAGAGATTACATACATTCCAGGCGTTGGTGTAATAGATGGCCATGATGATGACGTAGCAGAAGACGTAGCCGATCCAGGAGTTGGCTGTAATAATGAGATTAGACGAGTATGATTTCATGTCATACTACAAGACCGACCTTGTTGAATGAGAGGCAAGCTCATGTAGCTGGCACGACAAATGAGTACGAGTGGGTCATACGGAGAGCATGTCACTCACAAAGATCCAATGTACTGCCAGTCAAACGAAAGGCTGAGGAACCCGAGTCCCTCATTACCATCTGAGCCACCGAAGAGATTGGTGATAACGTCTTGTGCGGCACTGGGAACGTGCTGAGTGGAGAGGCAGAAGATGTTGATGCCGTTCAGGAGCGGGAAGATGTACGCCGGGAAAATCTCCCAGACGAACATGCCTGCGAACGCAGACCAGAAGAGCTTGAGACGCTTCGCATTCGCTGAGGAGTTGTAGTGCAGGCCTATGGGGAACATTCAGTCTTCCGGTTACTAGATATTTGGGGTGTACTTACTCTGGAATATCGAGACGGTAGGAAGATTCTGTGGATAAGAAAATAAGCGGAGTCCTTGCAACGAACGGGGGACAGACGACTCACACCCCAATACACCATCTCACTTGGGTACACGCTGAGCGGGCGGAGGATACCAACGAGGCCGTATCTGTCAAACAAACAACTATGTTGAGCTTATTCAGGAACGTATAGATAGTGATTTACAAACCCGAAGCAAGCGGTGGAGAACGTGGCCAGAATCGCAGTCGTAGCTTGGACATTGGTATCGTAGTATAGCTAAAGCACGTCTCAGATGGTTCCTAAGCGCAGAGATGACGAAAAACCACTCACACGTTGAACAGCAAAGTTCTGGACTGCGGTACTACCGCCAGCCGCGGTGGATGCCACAAGCGACGCAATGACGTGCTTCGAACACGATTAGCGCCATTGTCGCACATACGCCAGCGGAAACTCACCTCTTTGATCCGGAAGGGGCCAGGGTTGACGAAGTTCAAAATCGGAGCCAAGCCAGCGAACCGCGTACCCTCGACCCACGACCCCTTGGGGAAGTAGAGTGCCCATCCCTGTCCGACCGTGTAGATCAAGATGAGAAGGAAGACCGTGGAGACCGACACTTGGATCGGCTTGAACAGGTAGATCTGAAACGAACGAGGATGGCGTCAACGACGAGATTCAAGCGAAAGATAGCGCCATCTAAGGCGAAGCTCAGCTCTGGCGGCCGGACACGCACCTGGCAGAGCGCCGCCCCGAGACCAGCGAAGACGGTCCCGATGAAGAGCGAGCGGAACGTAATCGCCGGGTCTCCGTCGTCGCGGGTGTCGATGAGGAAGCGCGAGACGTCGCGCCCGGTCGTGATGACCGGCTCCCCGTTGACGAGAACTACCTTCTCATCGCCGTCGTAGTAATCCTTGCCGCCCTCGACCTTGCTATCGGTATCGATGGACTCCGAGCTGGCTTGCTTTTCGAGCGCAACCTTGACGTCTGCCTTCTCGTCGATGGACTCGGCAGGCGAGCCAGGGCTGTGCCCTACGGCGGGGAGCTCCTCGAGCGGGGCGGTAGAGGGCATGGGGGTGGAGCTGGCGGGGGGCTCAGCGGAGGTCGAGTACCTGGCGGTGTCGGGACGAGGGCACGCGCCATGATAAACTCATGGCATATGTACTCCCTCCGGAGGCCAAGGCAGGCACATCGAGACGCTCTCACGGACGTCCTGATTGTCCATGGATAGCATCCAGCCATATGGCCACAGCATGAGCGGGAGAGAGCACCTGAGGCGACGCAACATCTTATCAGTATTGCGGCAGCACGGAGCATGAGCGGCGAAGAGAGAGAGAGGGAATTACCCACGGACCCTTGAGGAGACCTGCCAGGATAGTGGCGGATGGCGCGAAGCTAGCGAATCTCTATCTCCCCGCATGGCTCGAATCGAAGAGTTCGTCCGAAGATCTAGAATCGCCGGCGGATCTAGATAACAAGTTTGGCCCAACTGCAAAACACTTTACGCTTCCCCAACTGTTACCACGTAGAAGGACTCTCCTCCGCAGTAAGAAGCTGAATACATAGTGTCGCAAACAGCCGCTGTTCGAATGAAGAGTGGATGTCAAGAATGCATAATCTGTTCTGTCCCGTGTTTCCTGCAACACTTCGGTTGTCTGAAGGTTGAGGCGAAGTGTCAGCGCCACACCTTAAGATATGGTCTGGTAGATCGTGCCTAGGCATCTTCACGTGGGATGCACAAGCCACAATCCTGTGGCAGCGTGGGCAGTCGTCAGCTTTACCGCAACTATATGGAGAAATTAGTATATTTACACGGAGAGACGAGCCCACAAGGCGACATCATGGATGTCGTCAAGATACGGCTAGTGTAAATAGAAGCGGAGTCCGAGGCACACATCAACGCTCACACCCATGGGCATTGAGCGTATCGCGTTGAACATAATTGACGACATCGGCGCGATCTGAGAGCGGTGTTGCGGGCTCTTGGCGAATCGACCAGACATCCCTTCCTTGGGTCACGAGCATATCGTAATCTGTATGGGGAAGGGGACGCCCAGAGCTCAGAAGACGTGTGCAACTCGCTGAAGAGACAATCAGTTGGCATCACATACCGTCCGTCAGCGTTCCAAAATATCCCCTCGTACCAGATATCACGGTGCTCACGAGAACGGGTCTTGATAGACGGAGGCACCCAAGCTTCGACGTGCACGTCAGGCCGCGGGGGTCATTGCTTCTGCCCATGCGGAGAACTCGATCGCCGCAGACGGGCCCGGGTACAATCAATTAGACAACGAGTCGTCGAGTTTGCCAAAGCACAGCACAATCGTTGGGAGTTCGTTTACGAATTGTGTGCCAGAGCGGTCACCGGTCACCGGTCACCACGCCCCGCCGTATGTAAAAAGATGCTAGGAGAAGCCATGCAGGATTAGGCGAGGCCGGGATGGAGAGGAAAACCAGCCCAACATGGTCGTTGCCAGTGAACCGAGAGATAAGCAGCACTCGCTAAAGGCGCCCGGTCTCATGGCGGCGGGCGCGTAACACGAGGTGCGTGCCAGTCACGTGTGTAGTGGGGTCGGCCCGGGCTTACCGAGGCTCGGGTGGAGCCGGACGCCGGAGCCTGCCGGAGGGCCTTGAGGATGGTCTCGTACCCATCCTATTCCTCACACGGATGGGTACGAGACCACTTGAGGAGACTCGACGCTCTTCCCCTCGTCGACTAGCACTCGCCGAATATCCCTGAGACGCTTCACCAAAATGTTCTGATGCTCTCGCTCTCCGGATTTGAACCGCAAAGGTCGATTCATACTGGCAATAGAGTTTCGACTCACATGTCGGCGGAACTCGTCCGGTGGTTTGAAGTTGAAACTAGGCCAACCCATGCCTGGAGTACGAAACAGACGGTATTCATGGCGAGCTTCCCGTTGCCCATATTCAGGGTGAGCCTCTTGGTTGTCAGTGTCGGTGATGCGGATATGTCTATTACTACAGCTGATGAGAATATCACTAAAGCTCGGACCGAAACCCTTTCTCAAAAGTAACACAAGGATTGTGCACTGCCATGACCCCGTGCCGAGGCCGAATCCTATCGCCGCGGACTCGTGGTTACGCAATGTCGGATCCGTGAATTTCTCTGTTTCACTATAGCGGAATAACCTCGCCGCGATTCTGGACGACTCGTACTCTCGAGTATGAATACATTGCAGTAACAACGTCTGCTCGTCCCGCAAAACGCATAAAGCCCACGGTCAGACGAGACGGTTAGCCTCCAGGACGCTCAACTTGCTACGCTTCATTTTCTCTTTAATCATGCTCGCTACGACTTTCGCCCTCATTCTTGCTACTACGTCCACATCTCTCGCGTTACCTAACATCCCGCGCCAGAGTAGCTCCGTCTGTGGAGACCCTTCGTCGCCTTTCTTCGGGGATGGAGGACCATTCGAACTCCACGCGTTCAATAAGTCCCTCGGAGTAGCGGATTCCCTCGGCACGCTCCTTGTACTCGCACCGCCAATCAACGATCCCTTTGCGGGAAAGAACAGATCGCTCGCTGTAAGTCTCATTCCGCCGTGTCCACGAGCCTATGAGTAACTAGTATGATGCTGACGGTATCTGCCTCTGCGGCGTGCGCTCTCAGACCATTACAAGCTTCCCTCAAGACGCGTTCAGCACATTTTCCTTACAGGGAGCGAAATTGATTGCGGACGCCAACTCGACCGTGTCCGCAGGCGCCGATAAGCCCGTGAACGGGTCTGTCTTCAACTTCGAAGTTCCGAACGGGGCCCAAACCGGTGCACCGGTGTTCTGTGGCGTAGTAAGTACAGCCACTCCCTCAGAACCGAGCAATTCTGCGAGGGAACGCGCCGATTATGTTGACACTAAGCTCGATCGTCCTCTTACTCCTTAGGTCGGCACCTCTCCCGCGGGTCACGATCCCAAGTATCCTGGGCTTTCTGTCATCACCGAGCTCGTCGACTCCTTTTCTATCTGCCAGCAGCTGTCAGGCGTGAACGGGAGCCAGCCCCTGGATATTGTCGTATGGAGTCCGACGCCCGACAACGGCAATGTCTACGACTTCACTACCTGCTACGACGTCGACATCCAGCTCGTGGACATTACGCAGCAAGACTAAGAGATGGCACAGTCCGCATCCGACCAGGGTAGCTATACCATAGTGAGACATCTACTAGTCTATGTGATTGCGGACTCCTCAGGACAGTGGCAATGATCCTCTGTGACGCTCGACATGTATCACTTTGTGTGTAATGCACGCAAATACAGACGGCAATGCCGTTGCGATCAGGTCGTACTACGAGTCCGAGCTAACGCTCAGCTTATGAAGCGTGGTGTCCCCGCGAGCTTAACGTCATGGGAGAGTCAATACATGAGCCATGCTCTACTGGCCCAAGATTGCCCTCAGACGGGTTCGAACAACGCGGCACACAGAACACGCTTCAAAGTTCAAACGCACCCCACCGGCGCTTCCTTCGACTCAAGAATTGGACTATGCAGGATAGTGTTCCTTTGTGCAGTGGTTATCAGTTCGAATGAACGATTTACTACGTGGAAGTCATAGGTCCCAGTCAAGTAGTTGTCTGAGTAAACCCACTGACAGTTCGCCTCTCGTTCACTGTCGCGCCAAAGAAACAGAAACCCCATGGGGAATAGAATGTCATCGCACCTCATACGGCGCAGAGGATGATCGAGATCGTGTGCGTGTAAGGCTACATCGGCTAATTACACGTGCAAAGACGCAGAGACGTATCGTAAGAGAAAGTGGCAATATACAGTGTCAGCTCGACAGAAAAACAGGGGAAAAAGGGAAAAGGGGGAACGCGCGAGATGCCAGAGACCTCGCAAACTAGGCTAGTCCGTGCAGCAGTGCAGAGCGTCTACTCGTGGTGGTGCGTGACAACAGGAGTGTATGTGCGTGTCCGAAAGTCGAAAGGAAGAAGCGAGACAGGGAGAAACGTAACACTACCCCGTTATATGTCGTCAAAGCGTCCATGTAGAAATCGCCTTCAAGAGCAGTTTCATCGGAGGAAAGGATTGCGCGAGCCCCCAGACCCACCCGTGTGGCTCGGCTGCAGCCAGTACGCCCCGCGCTGCTGCTGCTGCTGCTGATCCTGCCCAACAAGAGCCTGCTGTTGCTGCTGCTGCTGTGAAAGCACCGCAGCGTTATGCCCGAGCGCAGACACAGACCGCGCGTACTCCTGCGCCGGCGTGGGCGGGAGCGGCGGCGGCACAGGGGGCGCGTAGGTAGGCGGGTCGGGCAAGAGCCAGCTGCTGTACGTCGTCGACCCCGAGAACCGCGATGACGGCACGTCCGGGCGCGGGCGTTGCATAGGAGGTGGGGGCGTGGCGGCGGCGGCGAGGAGCGCGTCGCGCACGGGCTGCCTGGGTTCTGGGGCCCGTCGGGGCTGGCCTGTCACTTGCGAGTAGAGCGATTCTTCCGCGAGGCGCGCGTTGACGTGCTTGGCGTTATCGCCGCGCGAGCTGTGCGAGCGGTCGCTGCCCTTGTGCGAGACCCGGTCACCGTCGTACGAGCGGAGCGAAGGGAGCGGGGACGGCGCGCGGCTCGAGCCCGCGCGCGAGTACTCGTACGCGTCCAGGAGGCGGTCGATGTCCCTCTCTTCCGTGAACCGCGTCTTCCTGTCCCTGTCCCTATCCCTATTCTCGAAGTTGCTCGCGAGGTCGCGCTCGAACCGCGCCTCCTCCGCCGCGCGCAACTTGTGCAGCCTAATATCGTCCTCGCCCTCCAGCCTCGGGGCGTTCGGGTTCGCAGGGAGCATCCAGCGCCCCTGGCGCCTGTGCCCAAACAGCTTCTCCCCGAACCGCGCGAGACGGTGCCTCCACGAGCCGGAATGGTCCAGACGCTTGGCGGCAGCGAAGTTGGCGGTGGCGGCCGCGCGGCGCTTGCGCGCGCGCCGGCGCCAGCACATGAGGACGACGACGAAGATGAAGGCGCAGCCGAGCGCCATGAGCAGGATCTGCCACCACTCGAGCGGGCGCCGGACGGTGTTCGTCGTCGTCGTTTGCGGGGAGGTGGGGGTGTCGATGCCGGTGATGGTCGGGAGCGGGGAGCCGGTGGACGAGGCGGGGGGGACGACGACGAGGTCGGAGAGGCAGATGCCGAGCCCGGAGATGACGGAGGTTGAGGCGTTGCAGCTGGCTGCGGTGCAGGATCCGCCTTCGAGGACTTGGCTGGTGCTCGAGCATGCGAGGCAGTTGCCGGGGCCTGCGCCTGAGCAGCTTGAGCAGCTGGAGTCGCAGGACTTGCAAGAGGAGGATGTGGTGTCGAAGAACTCGGACTGGCTGCACGTGGGGAGGCAGCGGCCATTCGTCAGGACCGGGCGGTCCGAAGGGCAACTCGAGCACTGGTTGAACGCGCTGCCGGAGCACGAGGCGCAGTCCGGGTGGCAGGTGACGCACTGGCCGGAAGAGCTGAACGTGTTCGAGGGGCACGACGCGACGCACTTGCCGCCCGACGCGAGCTGGTTGTTCGCGCAGGTCAAGCAGAACGTGGATGATCCGGCGCAGGTACCGCAGGACGAATCGCAAGCTACGCAGAACAAGTCAGCACTTATTGAAGAACAGGACGATTCGTAAAGACGCACCTGAGCAAGTGACGTTGTCCTTGGGATCGAGGAACGTGCCCGTAGGGCAGCTCCCAACACATTTGCCCTGGGAGAGAACGAACCCGGGGATACATCCCGTGCACTGGACCTGGTCAATCGTCGACGCGACGTTGAAGCTGGAGTACTTGCAGCTCGTACACTTCGAAGGGCAAGCTGGTAACTACTGTTAGGAGCGTTCCCCGCGCACGGATACAAAGACTTACTATCGCATTCGTGCTTGTTGTTATCCGCGACGAGTGACGAACCGCTGCACACCCCATTGCCATCCGTGCCCACACACGTGCCGTTGAAGCTGTACTTGCCCGCGCCACAGATGATGCAGTCGTTGGACGTCGAACCAGAACACGTCTGACAGAGGGGCGAGCACGGCTGGCAGGAGGATCCGTCGCTGAAGCTGCCGTCGGGGCAGACAGTGCCGGTACTCGTCGTCGCCTGGGGCGCGATGCACTGCGTGCGATCGTTGGCGTTCTGGGTGAACCCGGACTTGCAGGTGAGGCATTCACCGTTGCCGTCCGCGCACGAAGTGCAACCAAGGCCACAGACTACGGCGCATGTCAGTGCAGGCCTGAGAACACAGTAAAATTCACAGCATACCTTCGCAGTTCCCGTCAGAGTTCAGGAAGAAGCCAGGAGAGCACTTCGCACACGCCGTCCCGTTGTCCGCCGTGGTCCATCCGGTGAGGCACGTGCACTGACCATTGGACCCACAAGCACCGTTTTGGCAGTTGCAAGTCGACGGGAGGTTCTTGATAACCGGTTCGAGACACCTCCCCGTCCCCGTCATGCCATCGTCGCACGATTGGCAATCTGCCGGGCAAGCCTGGCACGTCGGGCCGAAGAAGCCCTTCGAGCAGGTTTCGCAGGAGGTGCCGTTGAAGCCGGCGGGACAGACGCAGGTTCCGGACGCAGAACATACACCGGCACCGGCGCACGGGGGCGAACATGCGGAGGACTGGATGTCGAGGAGCTGAGAGATGGAAGACGCGCCTGAGGGAAGCTGCGACACGTCTGGTACGCTATCCCAGAAGATGACCCGGTCGTTGGACGACCCCGACGAGAGCGCTACCCAGACGTTGGATGAAAGGGCGAGGGAACCGGCGGAGATCTTGGTGCTATTCAGTGGTGTGCTGGGCAGCTGGGTGAACTGTGCTTGGCCGGAATACTTGGACTGGGGGTAGACCGCGATACCGGGCTGAAGGGCGAGATTGAGGGGAAGAGAGGCGTTGGCATCGAATCCGGGGGATGAAGACACAGATGCGCTTGAGGACGTGAGTGTGTCGTGGAGGAGTGCAGGGTCAGAAGATGACGTGTACTGCCCCGGAAGGAGGAGAATGTTGGCTTGAGAGCCAGACGCAGAGAGGGTTGCGCCGACTGTTTCTCGTTGGCATCGAGCATGATTCCGAGGCGTAAGGAGGACTCACTGGTAGTGTTAGTGTACCCCTCGAGGCATTGGCCTGCAACGCAAACTACAGTTGGAGAAGAGGATGCGGCTGCCAACGACCAACATCGTCAGTTCAAACGTAACACAGTCGAAACTTCCGGTGCTCACCAAAGGATGCGCCGAAAAGGAACGAAGTCGTTAAAATGCTCGACAACATGCCGAGTCTCATCGTCGTGGGAGGGAAGGAGGGAGGAGGGAGAGCGAGGAGAAGAGCAAGCGACGCGAGCTGAAAAGCCTGTCGGCTCTTGAGGAGATTGCCATGGGAGCATTGTTGTGTTCTGCATTCGTCGGTAACGGGACGCGGCCTTGTTTATTGTCTGAGCTCTCTAGCCGACTCTCCCGTTCATTGTTCTGGGAATAGCAGTAGGCGCCCGTCTATATCCGGAAGGCACAATAAGGTTGACGCTCGTCGGGGAAACCAAGCACCGACAAACACTTAATGGGCGCTAAATAGTCACAGCAAAATCACGGCTCACGTGGGCGCGTTTTGCCTCGATTAAGAAATAACGCCCTCGACAGGGCCGCTGGACGCGTTCGGAGGTGAGCACGAGAAATCGTGTCAGACGAGACAAGGAGGTATCGAGCAAAAGAAACATAAATGAAGTAGCTACACGCGCCTCGTATAACGGAATGACGTGAGCAGTCCTGGCTAACGAGCTGGGGCATCGCCGTGTCGGAGGCAAAGCTCGGATCCCGGCTCCGAGAATAACCTCCACCATGGCTCGAGATTGGTGTACTTGCAAGCATTAAAAGACCACGGACACCACGCGCCAAACAAAAATATTCGTAGAAGCAGTATATTTATGACACGATGACTCAAACCGCTCTCCATTGCCTTGTACTATTTTTGAACGCTGTTGTTACAGTTTGATCGCAAAACGAGGTCGTCGGGATACGCTACGGTCAAAGCTGATATGAAAGCTAACTCAATCCCAACTAGGGAGGATATTGGTGCACCATCTTGCATGACGCAGACTCGTCCACACCAATTGTGGTCATGTAGCACCAGGTTGTGCGTCTTCCTCGGTAATGACGGAGTGTTACAGATTCAGGACAAGATTAAGAGTATAAAGTATGTCTGTACTTCCCGTCAGTAGTGCATGAAGCTGATCTGCTTAGGGGAGACCAGGAAAATCGAGTCGACATTGTGGTGAGTTGGGAAGAGGGAGTACTAAGCGCCGAACATGAGCTTACGCGTCTGTTGGCCATCTAGAGATGATGCTCCCACGGCTTCAAAAATGATACAACGCGGTATTAGCGGAATTATAAAATGGACATCATCAATCGCGCTCTGACGTCACCTCGTCTTTGTCTCAACTCGTGAGTCTCTGAACGTTTAGAACGCTTTTCATTCCATCCCTTCCAACCGCTAGCATCCCAGGGGAGGCTCAGCCGCGAAATAGGCCTACCAAATCTGCTCCAGAGGGGTTTTTTCGCAGCGAGCACCTGTCATTGAGTCTACCACCGTCGGCGAACACGAGTCCGTAAGTGGATGATTGTCTCAGTCCACCAGGGCGTTGACGATACCACAAGTTTCGTTACATCGGATGCGCAGTCCACTCAGAAAGCGTGTATACTTGAGGTTCAGCTCATACCCCGGGGGCTGTGAGCATCGCACATCTGGTCCCGCAGCTACTAAATCGCCGTTGGCCGCTTGCGCGCAGTACCGTTCCTCTATTATTGGTGTACC
The DNA here is from genome assembly GCA_002150815.3 of Grammothele lineata. Taxonomy (NCBI): domain Eukaryota; kingdom Fungi; phylum Basidiomycota; class Agaricomycetes; order Polyporales; family Polyporaceae; genus Grammothele; species Grammothele lineata. The sequence goes on along the minus strand of NDFF03000317.1, from coordinate 347,066 downwards.
CTCTAGGTCGTCGGGTATTGGAGCTGTATGCTGTTTATTCACCCTACCTTCGCAAAGCTACTGGCAGTCGAAGGGTTAGGTCATCATGCAGCTGCGCACGATTAAAGCCATACTATCATACGCTCCACGCGCAGCGCACCCCGTAGCACAGTATCAGTGCCACCAGTCGCGACTGTCGGCCTTGCAGTACGTCTCTGGTCGCCTATCCGAATACTCATAAGTACGCCATGGGGAGCCCTGTCTCCCTACCTCAAGTACTCGTCTGCTCTCATCCGTGTCATACTACACTCTTATCTCCACTCTTCACCAAGTTCTATCTTTCAACAATCCCCTGTACAACTCAGACATGGCGCGCCTTTCTGTGACGTTCGTCATCGCTGCCTTTGTCCTCGGCCAAGGTAGGTTTTTACATACGACCTTCTGTGTTGGACTCGAATGACGTATCTACCTCTCCGTAGGTTACGCCGCCCCCGTCGACTCATCCTCGGATTTGGCGGCGTCTGCGGCTCCCCCGTCAGTAACGACGGACTCCGCCATCCCCACCATGATCCCTCCCTCCGGCTCCGGGTCGAGCTTCTTCCCGTCTGCGTCGGGCGCACCCTGCCTTTGCGGCCCTCCTGACGTGGGCGGCGCGTCCTTCCTGTCCGGAAGCGCTGCGCCCACCGGCAGCTTCAGCCCCCCGCCCATGAGCTTCAGCGGCGTCGCGCCCTCCGGCTCCTTCGACAGCTCCATGCCGCTACCCTCGGCTTCCGGGGCGATGCCCTGCGTCTGCCCGTCTGGAGATGCTTCTGCCATGCCGTCCCTCTTGCCTTCGGCGAGCGCGTCGGTGTAGAGCGGCCCCGCGCCGTCGTCCCTCCCTACCCTCAACCCTTCACACACATCCCAACCCTCGCGACTCTATGAAATATCACTTCGAACAGACACTTTTCGTGCTTCGGACGTTTCGGACAGTTTCAGCCATAGTCAAACTTGAAATCCTGGAGACACACCGTTCCTTACCACCAGCCTGATGGACTGTTCACGCGTTATACGCTACATTACTTCCCTTCGTTGACCCTTTACAACCCCCTGCATTCGTTATATATTATAAAGATAGTGGTAGGATGAGAAGCTTCCCCTCGTACTGTACAATCCCGTAGATCCGGACTCAGAAGACGCGAAAGGTTATGTATAGAGATGACAAATGTGAACTTACTTCAAGGACAGGCGGCCCCCGTATGTCTTCCGCGCAGCAAGATCCATTTTACCCTTCACCTCCCAGAAAGCCCTCCACCATGTCCGGCCCACGAACTCCGACGTCATCCTCTCCGGCCTCAGCGGTTCTCCAGCGCCAAGCGCCGCCGCAGCGACCGCATCTTCCCTCCCCGCGTTCTCCCACTCGCCAAAGTGCCGACGAAGGAGCACAATCCACCACTTTGCGACGGCAATCGCGCGCTCGACGCCCCCATGCCCCTCCACGCTCTGCACAAGAAACTTCGCAAAGTAATCGACGTCGCGCGCGTTGGGCGGGTGGTCCCGGAAGCCCTCGACCCACGCCTCGACGACGCCCTGTACGTCCGATGCCTCCGTGAAGCAGAGCTTCTCGCTCTTCTGTTTTCCCCGCTGCTTCAGCGTCGGCCGTGGCGCGTAGACTGCCTGGGGGATCGGGGCGCGGTAGACGACGAACCCGGGCGGACGCTTGATTTTGCGCGGCTTGAGCACCTTGCGTGCGCGGAGGTGTAGCGTGACCCCCGGGGCACGACGCGCCGCGAGCTGCTCGCGCTGTATCTCTGGCGGGAGGGCGGCGAATACGGTGGGGTCGAAACCGTACTTCTTGAGCTCGCGGTCGGTGACTCGGATAGAGGACGCGTACACGCGCTTCCCGAAGAGCTTGCTCGACTGAGAGAGTACCGGGCGGCTGCGCGGCGCGAGTTGCCGTGTGATGCGCCTGAAGTTCGTCCTCCTTGCGGAGAAGTTGTACCTCCTGACGGAAGAGGGGCCGGGCTGGGGAGCAGGGGTAGGTTCCTTCGGTGCTGGCCTCGGTACCGGGGCAGGAGTGACGGAACGACGCTTGTACTCCTCTTCCAGCTCTTTCCGGACGTCGTCCGGTAATGCTTCGAAGACAGACATGTCTACTTGAGAGAAGGAAGGGAGGTCAAACTCGACGGCCGGCGGTTTCGGCGGCGGCTCGATAAACTGGATATCATTATCTTGTGAGGGAGGCTGAACAGCGATCCGCGGTTGCTTGCTAGGGCCGGTGGAGGTAGGCTTCCCCGAACCGACACGCTTGAACGGCAGCACCACCTGTCCAAACTTGGTTTCTGGAGCGCTCGAAGCCTTTTCGAGCTTCTGGATCTGGATGGCTACACCACGCAGCTCCTTGGGGTCGAAGTTGAAGCTCTTCAGCAGCCTCCAAGCGTGCTCGCCGATGACTTTCTCGTCGCTGGTGGCTCGGCCTCCAGGAGCGATAAGAGGAGCCTGCTTATTGTACAAATTGCATATGCCGTGACCAAGGAACTAACGACGAGTGCGGCGTGAGCACTACGTTCGGGGACTACAAGTAAAGTGCTTCACCTTCGGGGCCTCAACAGGTGCTTCGGGGTCCCGTACCATCACCTTGAGGGTGAGCGACCTCCCTCGCATGTCGATGCTCTTGAGTCTCCGCGAAACCTCCTCCGCCATCTGATAGATGAAAGCTTCGGCCTGCTCGTTGCTCTCGAAGCGAATACCATACTATGCCATGCCATGATTTCTCAGCAGACGCGACGCACGAACCGAATTACGCACGTTAATATCACAAGAGACCGACTTCCTCGGCTTGTCGCTCTCCAGCTGCCTGTCGTCGATACCCCGTAACGCCTTGTAGAGCGTCTCACCCATGCCTTTTCCAAGCGCCTCGCAGAGCGTTGCCCTGCTCTTCTGCGTCAGCTCACCCAGGTTAGTCGTTCCGAGCTTTTCTTCAGCCTTTTGCCGTGCAGAGTAACCGAAGCCGTGGAGGTTGTCAATGTCGAGCGGCGCAAGGAATTCTGCGACGTCTGCTTGGTGGAGGTGGAAGGAACCGCCTGGCTTCGCCCGGCGTGAGGCGAGGCGGGCGAGCATGATGTTGTTGGCAATGCCTATGCTGACTGAATGCATATAGAATCAGTCAATAAGGCCGTCAACCACAAAACCACCAGCAGACGCACCTTCGCAACTGGTTGCCTTTCGTACTTGAGCTCGGATGGCCTCCGCAAAATCCTTCGCAGGGTCGCTCGGCTCGTTCGCACTGTCCGGGTTCTCTTCTAGCGCGACGCGAATTCGGACAACGCTGCTCGTGACATCGATTAGAGCTTCGTCTACCGAGACTGCTTGAAGGTCATCGGCGTGGGCCATGAGGATGGTGTAAAACTTGAGCGAGAAGTCCTTGTATCTGCCAGACAATAATGAGGCTATGACGAGAAGACGCAGAAGGGCGGGGCTCACTTCTGGAACTCATAGGGAATCGTGATTACACCAGGGCATAGCTTCCTTGCCTGCTGTAAGCTGACGGCACTCGTTAGCGATATTACTGCGGCAGACGAAGACGTAGAACATACCTCATGCCGCCCTTGATACCAAACTTGCGCGCCTCGTAGCTCGCGCTTGCAATCTCGCTCGTACTCGACGCCCCGCCTGTGCTGCCCTGCGAATGACACACCACCACCGGCTTGCCCCGCAGATGCGGGCGTTCAATGAGACCAGCAGAGACGAAGAAGCTGTCAAAGTCGCAATGCATGATGACCCGCTCCTCTTCCACAACCTTCTCCTTTCCTTTCCCCTTTCCCTTGTAAGTCGGCGGTGCGCGCTTGACGAGGCGTGCGCCGCGCATGCTCACGTCGCCTGCCAACTCGCCAACGCCCAGCCCACGTCCGCCAAGGTTCTCTTGCACGATTCGTTCGACGGCTTTCTGGCTTGCGCTCTGGCTCACCCGCTCGCCCTCATCTGCCGCGACAAGGCGCTTCCACGTGTCCGCCGCGGCGCTGTCGCCATTCTCCGCGCGCTCCTGTGCCTCCGCGACAAGATTCTTGAGCTCTGCCTTCCACGTCGAAAGGTGGTGCAAGCGCGAGTTACGGTAGTACCCCTCGATGAAGTCGGGCGCTGCTGATGTATGGGCCGCGCGCCACGCAGGGTCTGCCATCGCACGCTCCGCATTAGGGTTAGAGCGATGCGCCGCGTACCCGGGCACACGCGCTGCCTCCTCGGGCGAGCGAGGGTCCGTCGTGGGCAAGGCCGGGCGAGAAGGTGTCGTTGGAGCCGGTTTCTTCTGGGGGCTCTTGGGAGGCGGGGGCGTTTTGGGACGCGCGATAGGGAGGCGAGAGGGGCCGGCTCGAGGGGGTTGTGCGGAGGGAGGCCCGACTCGAGGGGGTTGCGCGGAGGAAGGCCCGGCTCTCGATGGCTGTGCGGAGGATGGGCCAGCCTGAGAGACGAAAGGTCCCAGGGACTGTTGCGCGACCTTTTTGCCTTGCGTGCTCTCGAGACGTTGGCCGGGGCGAAAGACGAAATTTTGCCACGGAAGAAGGACGCCCGCTTTGATACTTTGCAAGAGCCAGTCTGGTCTGACCACCTTCATGTACTTGAATTCTCGGACCTTGACGGGGGTCAGAGAGCAGGTGAGTATGTGCGTACTGGGAATGTTAACCTATGTCAGTATGTTACGACGCTGACGGTGTAAGAGGCGTACACGAGAGAATTCTTGTCAAGGTAAGCATGAAAAATGCCACCATGCTGGATGATCATCTTGCGCAAGTCCTGCACGGACGGCTCCGTCCAGCCGTTAATCTATCGTAACCATTCGGTCAGCGCCAAGCGTGGCAGTATACCAGTGAAGGTCGCCCACATAAATCTGCAAACCACTGAAAAGTTTGCTCTTCGACGTCGCCCCGCCTCCATCCCCCTCTATCTCGGCGTTCTGAATCTGCAGCTTCGCCCGCTTACGCGCCATGTACTCCCCGAACTCCCCGAACCGCGACGCGCCGTACGTGTGGCTGTCCAGATAAGACTCACCATCCTCGTCGCGGACGTCAGCCACGTTGACGTCCCCGTGGTACTGCGCGCCGTCGTCGAGGCCGCCGCGCCCGAAGTCGTCTTCAGGGGCGTGAGCACGCTTCCGGGAAGGTGCGACGGGAAGAGGCTTGTCATCGCGGGCCTTTGGACGTTGGGCGGGTGGCGGTGGTAGTGGTGGTGCCGAGACGACTTTGGGTGGGGCGTCGTCACCTGGAAGAGGCATCTCGCTGAGTGCTTTGAGAAACTCCGGGTCGTCGTCGAAGTAGTCCGACGACTGCGTGCTGTCCTGAGTTGAAGGGGCCATCTTTGAAACAGAATCAGTGGGGATGGTGGCACATAAGCAAGAAAAGATCGTGAACCTACGTTATTGAACGAATGGAAGGTTCGGTGCCAAGTGAGAGTAAGTAGCGTCTCGAATCGCTTTGGCGCGTCCTCTGGGATTCTAAACGAGTGTCGGTGGGTCTAATCGAGGTTGACGTTTCCTTGCTGAGGCCACCCTTCGACAGTTCAGAAGGATGCACCTGGCAGTCATCCGTCGGCAGATTTGAAGTACCTCTTGTCGGTACCGTGTGCGTATTCTCGGGCGAGAGTTTGGCTGACTGAGCAGCCGGCGTCTAGTAGGAGTTGTCGAAGCCCCTGAACCACCTTGAAGCGGAGACGATAAGAGCTTTCTAGTCACAATTCAAGAGCACATATGTCGCGTTGACCGTCTTCACAGAGAAATCTCAGATGAGCTTGTGTACTTGACTCGCGAACTTGGTTTTCGAGACGACGGTCTGGAGTCAAAACACGGTCTCCTGAAACGGACGCGTTGTTTGGCGAGCGCGTCTTGTACAAACAATGATGTAATCTCTTCGAGCGCTTCTTCCATACGGGCGAGTCTGAGTAGTTACTTCGAAGTTCGAAGTACTGAGTACGCACGCTTCACTAGTACTGATAGTACACGTTTTACAGTAACCACCTGATCACAAAGTCATCCTCAACCTCCACCACCTCACTCCTCCAAAACCGAGAACCTATAACTCGCATGCCAGAAATACGGCCTATCCGGGCCATAAATCTGGTCGACTCCGAACTCGGGGTTGTTGATCGCGTCGAGGAAGCTCTCCTGCTCGAGCACGAGGCAGCTGTGGTTCTCGTACACGGGCGGGTCCGCGGCGGTCGCGTTCCCGCCTTGCGAGGCCTTGCGCGCGATCGGGGCGGAGGCGTTGTAGATCCCGTTGCAGGTGTAGATTTGGAGCGCGGGTTGGTTGGTTAGGACGTCGAGTCTAGGGGGCGCAGGCGCGCGGTGAGTGTGGGTTTACATGAAGGTGAGGGGAAGAAGGAGGGCGTACTTGATGCCGGAGTTGGTGCTCCAGATGGAGAACGCGGGGGTATCGTCCGCGGGCCCGTCGTAAACCCACGCGTTGTCAAACCCAACACACCCTATCAGGAACAGATCCTGTCAGCATCCCCTTTATCAAATTTGTATAGACACGCGCGAGGACGCACCCGTGCCGCAATACTGCGCCTCCGCAGTCGCGTTGATCTGGTCCCCGATGCTCGTCGCGTTGCGGAAGTCGAGCGGGGTGCCCTCCACCTGCGTGAATTTGCCGTTCGGGATGAGGTTCCCGTCCGTGGCGATGATCTTGGACGAGTTGATCGAGACGATGTGCCCGGACAGGTCCTGTGTCTCGTTGTACGCCTCGAGGTTCCAGAACTGGTGCGCGGAGAGCATGATGGGCGTGAGCGCCGTCGCGCTCGCGGAGAGGGACATGTTGAATACGGAGTTGTTGCCCAGGGTGTACGTCACCTATGGCATACAGTCAGCCCACTGCAGCGACACACGGGACAAAGAGCTCACCGTAGTGATGACAGTCCCAGGGAATCCCTCCGTCCCGTTCACGTCCACCAACGCGAAACTGATATGATTCGCGCTATAGTCGACAGTCGTCCAGTTACGCCGGTCGAACCCATCAAACCCGCCATGCAGCGAGTTCGTGCCGTTGTGCTCGTTCTCGGGGACGTGGTACACGTCTCCCGGTCCCTGCGCGTCCTTGGAGATCGGGATGGTGAACGTGCCGTTACGGATGCGGTTCGCGTACCGGCCCACGATGGGCCCGAAGAAGTTGCGCTCTGAGACGTAGAGGCTCTGGATAGTCCGGCAGAACGAGTAAGTTCCGAAGGGGCGGGTACGAAAACGTTAAACAGAGGACAGAGTTATACACACCAGATCATCATATCCGATGAGGATGTCCCGGAAGGAGCCAAACTGTCCGAATCCACAGCAGTGTCAGCCTCGCACAGCCCGCAACTGTCGAAGTGCGCGATTTTCGGACGCACCTTGTCCTTGACCCTGAAGCTCGTCGCGTGCGCGCCGTACGGCATGAACGTCGCGAACGCCGACCCGTCCGGCGCGCTCACGTTGAACTGCTGCAGCGGCTGCACGCGCTCTTCAGTGCGTCACGTCGACATGAGCGTCGGAATCTGAAGCACTCACGTCGATCTCAGTCTGAGCCACGCAAGCACTCGCGAGGAGCGCGACGGCGAGAGTCTTGAGTCCCATGCGAGCCATTCTGATTCCTGGTGACGAGGACGCGACGGCGACAGCACCCCGCCCCGCGCACGCGCCGTCGTGCTTTTATAAGTGCACCCTGAGTCCAAGCGAGAGGGGGCGGGTGCGTCACCGCAGTGGCCCCATGACGCGCGCCCATGCAGGCGGACCGTCGGGGGGCATGTGACCGCGCCGCGTATGTGCGACCATCAGCGTTGCGTAAGTGCGACGCGGTCACAAGGGTGGGGGAGGGGGCGGGGGGATGATGAACGCGTTCTGTGTAGAGGGATGGGCCATCATGGAGCGTGTATACTTGGATGGCATTTGTTGGAGGCATTCAACGCAATAATACATGATCCTGGCAGGGTCGGTTGGGAGCTGGCGGAGGCATAGGTCTCCGAGTGTTGCCTGAGATCACGGTGCAGAACACCTTCGACTTTCAGGCACTAGCGCTCTATTAGTTTCACGCGCTGTCCATAGTCTGAGGCTAACGTTCGTCGATCGGATTCGGACTCCTGCCAACTTGTCTAACATGATCATCTGGAGCTAGAGGCCGAGCGAAGATCGAGTCAGTTACCACAGCATAGAGTAATCACAGTCCTTCATACCTAACAAAATCCTAGTACACGCTCCCCCAATGGATGGGCCTGCACACCTTCGGAATGAAGGGCAACAGAGGGCAACTCGGAAAGGAGCAACTGGCAGCCTCAAGCGCCCAAAGTCACTACAGACGGTTGTTTGGCAACAGCCTCCCGACCAAACAATGACGTAATCTCTTCTCGTACTCAGGCCTCCGCGCCGGAGCCGCGCCGTTGCGGTGCAGGCGGCGCACTGCGATCATGATGCACATCCGAAAGGGCCGGAGGGCGGTGATTCATGCGTGCGCCCACTGGTGAACCGGTCACCCATCCTCCGCCCGCCGTCGCCCGATCACCACCGCCCCGACTCGCCACGCTCGCCGTCGCGCACAGCGAGCGCACAGGACCCACACAAGACCCCGTACCTACCGCGCGCGGAGGTGCCGAACTTGAAGTTGCTTTTGACCTCCCCACCACACACACTCCTGGTCTCCCCGAGTCCCCGTCTGTATCGCTAGCACACGACCACGACCATGCCTGACGGGTACGACTTCCTCTTCAAGCTGCTCCTCATTGGCGACTCCGGTGTCGGCAAGGTGCGTAAAGTCCTTCTGCCCGACATCTTGCCAACGCATCGCTGATGGGTCCGTTCGCCCCGTTCGTTCGCGACCCTCTCGCACGGGCAGTCATGTCTGCTCCTGCGGTTCGCCGAGGACGCGTTCACGGACAGCTACCTGAGCACTATTGGGGTTGACTTCAAGATTAGGACGATTGAGCTTGAGGGGAAGACGGTGAAGCTGCAGATTGTGAGTGTTTGGTTCTGCCCGGCTGTCACTGGCACGGCCGCATCGACACCACCCAATCCCTACATTCCCTTCGTGTCTTTTATCCTACATGCGACGTGTCTGACGTCTGTGCGTTTCGCTTTTGCTTTCAGTGGGACACCGCAGGACAAGAACGCTTCCGCACCATCGCAGCCGCGTACTACCGCGGCGCGCACGGCATCATCATGGTGTATGATGTCACCGACGGAGGTGCGCGTGTGACCCTCCCCGGTTAGCCTCGAACCACCGCTGACTTCTGCGTCCTGACGGCGCGGCAGAGACGTTCTCGAACGTCAAGGGCTGGCTGCAGGAGATTGAGCGGTACGCGTCCGAGGACGTCAAGAAGCTCATCATCGGGAACAAGTCCGACCTCGTCGAGAAGAAGGTCGTCGAGTACTCGATCGCCAAGGTCTGTATATGTCCATGTCTTTCTCGTTTGAACCTCACGCGTGAGTTCGGGTTCTCACTGGGGGTTTGGTCCGTAGGAATTCGCGGATACGTTGTCAATACCGTTCATCGAGACGTCGGCGAAGAACTCGACGAACGTCGAGGAGGCGTTCACTATGATGGCCAAGACTATCAAAGACACGTACGTCACTCGCTCCTCTCCCCCAAGCGATGTGACACTTACCATGATCGTCTCCAGTGTCAACACCAACACAGAAGAGTCATCAAACTCGAAAACGTCATCAATCACCCCCGGGCGTGGCCTCGACCAGGAATCTGAGTCCGGCGGCTGCGCGTGCTGAGTGCCCCTCGCCGGTCGCCGGTCTCTGTGCCCTGCTGTTCTCTCCATCGTGACCATCTGGACTTCATCTTGTCTGCGAGCCAGTATATTTACACACATCTGTTGCTCTTATCCCAGACACCCTTGTATCTCTACCTCGTGATTTGGATACATCACACTATATTATATTCCTTGCTTTCTCACGTAAAGTCCCATAGCCCTAGGAATGACACTCGGAAAGTGAGAGATGTCCAGACTTGCGATCGCATCAGCGCTGGTTCGCGTCGGACGACCGCGTGCAAACTGGGGTTACTCAGCTGAGATGTGGGTCCCAAGTACTTTCACAGCCGCAAGACGTGTCATGGGAATCACCGGACGTTTACACACGTTCGGTGCATGGAATCTGCGTCAGCACATTGGATGGCGCAGTGCGAAGCCTTGTTCCAATGACCCTGACTTTGGAGAGAAGTGGCAGCGGAACCGGAAGGGGAGTACCCTCTGGTGAGTACCTCCCCAGTCTCCCGAGACTCTCGGACCCGCGGCTCTGTAGACTGTAGGTGATCTATAGGCGCTCGTACGCCTCTTCGACTCTCACCTCTGCGTCTGCTGACTCCTATGTATGCGGCTTCGTAATCGCAAGTTAGCATATATGAAGCACATGCACACGCCGTAACAGGGCCAAGGCTGGCCGCAGCTCTAGGCTGTCTACTGTATATAACCCTACACTCACCTGCTCTCCTCAACCCGCAAGTACTCAAGCCCCTCTTCATCGAACATGTCCACCCACTCGCACACCCACACCCACACCCACACCCCCGCCCCCGCGCACCCCGCGCACCACGGGCACAGGCACGACTTCACCGCCGCGAACCGCGCGTACTTCGACGCGAACGCGGACAGGCTCGAGGAGCAGCACCCCGGGTGGCGCGCGATGGCGCAGAAGGAGGTCGCCGCGATGCGCGCGGCGTGGCCCGAACACTTCGATGGCGAGCGGACGGTGGCGATGGATTTTGCTTGTGGGGTTGGTGCGTCTGTGTTTCACTGTCTTTTTATTTTGGTAAATGTGGAGAGAGGCAGGGAGGAATGTGCTGATGCCATGGCTGTGGGTTGGACAGGGCTGATCTCGGAGAACCTGTGGCCCCACGTCAAGAGCATCCTTGGAGTGGACATCAGCCAGAACTCGGTCGACCGCTACAACGCGCTGGCGACGATGCTCGGGTGCGCGCCCGAGGAGATGCACGCGATTTGCAAGGAGCTCAAGGGAGAGCCGGGGGAACTCAACGGGGCCCAGTTCGACCTCATCGTGGTGCGTACATATCCTTCTCTGCTTCCCCCCGCATCCTCGCGATGCCCCACCACCTATCCCTCCCTACGCCCTCGCTCACACTGCACCCCCGCCCCACACAGTGCTGCGCCGCATACCACCATTTTTCATCGATCGAGTCCACCACCTCCCTCCTGTCCTCCCTCCTCCGCCCCGGGGGCGCCCTCATCGTTGCGGACATCAAGGCCGCCGACGACGCGCGCCGGCTCTTCCCCGACACGCACGACGGACTCGTCCCGCACACGCACGGCATCTCCGAGGACCGCCTCCGCGCCGTCTTCGAGGGCGCGGGCCTGGAAAATTTTGAGATGCGCGAGGCGGCGAGGGAGAGGATGGTGCAGTGGGGAGAGGGCGCGGAGGAGGCGACGTGGTTTGTTGCGCGGGGGGTGAAGCCTGTTGAGGCTGGTGCTGTTTGATCGTGAGGATTCTGGGACGTACCTCCGCCGACTCTCCTGTGGCGGCTAGGAAGCTTTACTGTTGGATAATATATCAGGAGCGGGAAGAATGCGCGATGCGATAAATGACGTATTGATCGTCTCGGGACCCCCAGCCCGGGATGCTTAGTTTTCATGGCACAATGCTGCAGGACATACGGTATGTTACGGTCGCTCATGATATCATGCTGTGATAGGGTTGCCCTTGCCCCCGATCTTATCTGTACCAATTATTCCGAATTATTCCTTCTATATCTTTCTCGTAGTGTTGTTGAATTTACATGCGAGCATCGTTGACGTGTTAAATCGCACAGAGCGGGCAATTCAACGCATTGGCGCCGGCGCTTCTACAAGGTAAGGTTTTCTGCCACGTTCTTGTGCCAGCTCTGAGCTGCTTCGTGTGTTGATTCGGCTCTAAAAGTTCGATTCGTACGACCATCGCCTACCCTACGCCGAGACTAACGGTGAGACATCATCGTGAGTCCTCTTTCGCCTGTTCAAGTGTCTCTTCTCATCATCTAAAAAGTCGCCACAAGCCAGGGTAGGATGACTCGCAACTTAAATGACAATGTCGATCCACCGTCGGATGGTCTGCCATTCCCGGAACTCGTTCCCGCCTTGTCCTTTACAGATCGCAAGGCGCTGTATGGGCTGGCTCAATTAGAGTTACGTGCAAAGGCACTCGAAAAGGCCGAGCAACACAGACAATCTATGATCGCGCTCTTCCACGTCTATAATACAGCCGCTCCCATCCATCGACTCCCCACCGAAATGCTCTCCACAATCTTCTCGTACTGCTGGAGTCCCAAGAGAGGAGGCTGGAACGTCACACAAGTCTGCAGTCTGTGGCGCTCAGTGGCGCTCAAAACCCCAGGTCTGTGGGCAGATCTCGTCTCCAAGGAGCAATTCCACCTCGACCCCCTAGAGCTTGACGAGCAGCGAATGGAGAACCGCATCGCCTACGTCGCAAGCGTCCTCGACCGATCTGCACCCAGGTCCATTGATTTCTACTCCATTTGCTTCCCGCCCCACCTCGTTCCCAAGCTTGCGCCCCATGTTTCACGGATTGCTGTTCTCTGTGTCGATCTCTTCCACCTTTCCCAGCTGCGAGCGCTGTTCGGTGCACTCCGGTCAGGTATGCCATCTCTGGCGCACGCAGAGATTTTTCTTGGCGAGGATGACAAAGACCAGCCTCCTACTTCGTGGTATACTCAGAACGACCTGCTCGAAGGCATCGAGCCGCTCGGCTCAGCCTTGCTCCCCAAGCTCCGGTCACTTTGCACGATGGGCTGCATCCTGCCGCTTCTTGCGACCCGGAACCTCGAGCAAATCAACTGCGAGGGCGAACTCTATTTCCAGGGCTCGCACGTTCGCTCTCTCTCGAGCCTGCTTGAGTTGCTGAAGATATGCCAGGCGTTACGGACGCTCAAGTTTCGAGCCGGAGCGTTACCACGTGCTCGGCCCCACGACGTACTAGCCTCACCTAACACTGGTGTCGTTGAGCTCCGGAGCACGCTCGAAAAGCTGTACATTGAGGATTATTCGGGCCCCATCCGGGATCTTCTTACGTTCGTTGACGTGTCCGCAGTGCCCTATGTGCACATTGTGGTTTGCAATAACTCCGATCGAATCCAGAGCTGTTTCCCCCTCGACAACATCGCCCTCCAGCGCACGGCTGGACGCATCGACCACGTTGATATATTCCCCAGCAAGCCCAACGTCTATTTCGTGGTCTGTTTCTCGGGAGGTGCTGAACGGATGTGCATCGAATTTCGCGACTTCATTCCCAACGTCGACGTCTTCGGGCTCATGTTCGAAGGCTATGCATTCGTTACCCGCCTGTCTATCCGGTGGGACTTCCTGCCTCTCCGCATGTCTCAGAACGACCGGCTCCTCCGCGCATTTCCGCACCTCCTCGAGCTCCGGGTCATGAGCCGCGGCTGGAACGGCATCCTCGACGCACTGTGCAACCGCCACGAGCCACCTGGCGGCGACGTGCTCTGCCCCTCCCTCGTGCGGCTTTACGTCGGGCCGATGTCCACGGAGAAGGAACCACTGGCTGTTGCGATGCGTGCCGGCGACCTGCATGCCGCAGAGGTAAGCAAGTGGCTTCGGGCTCGCGCCACGGAGGTTGCGAAGGCTCTCGCGCGGCGCGTTGAACTGGGCGCGCCGCGGTTGAAGGAGTTGGAGCTTTCTGCCTACGAGCATTGGTCCGTTCAACCCCGCTACAAGGTGGAGAAGACGATGAATATGGGGGGTTGCGACATGGAAGCCATCGAACCCGCAATGAAGGCACTACGGGCGTTGGTGGATGGGCCGGTAACGCCCGGGACGTTCACGTATTTTGAGCGGATTACGGAGGAACAGGCCACCCAAGCCAGGGAGGATGGTGGAGACGGGGACGCTAGCGAAGTGGAGGAGGATTGACTCTTGAACTATGTAACGTAGATGAACACTGAACCTGCCGTAATCAGCCCAAGGACGTCGACTCCGAGCGAAGCGTCGGCATTTTTTAATGTAAGTGGGACGTAGCGGTACCATTTTCCCCGTCGGTGGTTGCTACGAGTACATAGCACGTGTGTCCAGTCTTGCGGTATCCTACAGTCTGGGCACGCCATTGATTCTGAAGGGATAAGGTACGTTCGTTATGACTCGAGCATGGTCGAGGGACTGTCATCGCGGATGGGCAATAACTCCGAATAACAGATGAAAGAGCAAAGGAGACCGTCCGCGGAGTAGCGACGTTCACTATTTCCCCAGACGACGCGGGCGTTGCGATCTCCGGACACCCGCCCCCTGATTTCCAGCACCAGCCACGCTCGTCTTAGCAGCGGCGTCCACCTGCTGTCTCGCGCGCGTCCCCGATGGGGGACTATACGCTACTTGCTGCCGCTCACGTTCTATCACCTCATGCGCCTGCGTGCCGCGCAGGGGCACCGCGCTCTCCGACGACGACGATGGCGAGGGCGAGCGGCGGGCCGGAGGGGCTTGAGCTCGGGCCTGGTTCTGCCTGCTACGTGTGTGCCCCGCGATCGGCGTGCGTTCGTCGTTCGGCCGGGCGACGCTCTGACTGCGAGTCCGCGGAGCTGAAGGAAACAAGACGAGGTTCTGTGCGAAGGTCTCGTCGTCGTCATCGTCCTCGATCTTGTCGTCGCTGTCCTCCAGTTCGTCCTCTTGCGCTTCGTCGTGACGCTGTCGCTTGTTTGACTCTCGGTGTTGGGGACTGCCGAGACCAAGGCGCCCGAGTGCCCGTGCGTCGTCGCTGTCCATCTCCTCATCGACCTCCGCGTCGTGTTCCGGATCCGGGGAGACGCCGTCACCAAGCATGTTCTCCACATCATCCACATCGTCCTCTTCTATCGCGGGCTCGAGCTGTGGCGCATGGTCCTGGTCGCCAATATCGAAATTCAGAGCCTCCGAGGTTATAGACTCCAGCTCAAACGCCTCGGCGGGGGCCTTGCCCTTGCCCTTCGCCGCGCGACTGTGAGCCTGTACGCGGGCTGCGCGCTCTACGTCGTCGGGGATCTGATCAATGGGAACGCCTTCAGGCCCGGATGGGTGGTTCACCTTCATGCGCTTCTTCTTGGGCTGGGCCTGTGTCCGCTGCCGCGGTGGTTGCGATGGGACCAATGTAGCCTGCGAGTCCATAGGTGCGCCGCTAGCCGTTGCATCCCTTGCTTGGCGCGCTCCGTCGCGGGCCGTCGTTCTGGGCTTGTTTATTGGCCGTGGCCGTGGCGGCGGCTTCGCCTGCTGAGGGGCAGGTCGTGAGGGAACCTCATGTGAAACGGATGGACTACGTTGGGTCCCAGATGGGCCCGCCTGCTCTGGGCCGGGCGGGGGCTCGAACCTATAGCACGAATCGTCAGCTCACGTCGCGGGAGACATCGCGCGCCACTCACGGATGATGCTCATCGTCGGCTTCAAACTCGAGTGCAGGCCCCTGACGCCGCTCGGTGCGTTGAGACGCGTGACGCCGTTGCGCCCCCGTGCGATCGACAGCCCCTGGTGGGCCGTGGTCGGTGTGCCTTCTGCGCGAAACTTGGGGCCGCCGTGGTGGCGCATCTTCTTCGTCGGAGCCAAGGAGGTCCTTCGACAGCCTGAACTCGCCCTCTGCTTCCTCCTCTCCCGAATCTTGAGCACCCTCTTTCTCAAACGGGACATGCCCGTCTTGCCCCTCTTCGCCACCGTCCTCTTCCTCCTCCTCCTCTTCCATTCGTGCGGCTCCGCGTCGAATGAAAGACCGCGCGTTCATATCCCTACTATGCCTATAGAGTCCCTTGCCGTCCTGAGGAGGCGGGTTCTCCGTAACCATCCTATCGATGTCTTTATCAAGGAATTCTTTCCGCTTCACATATCGGTTGCGCCATGATTGCCACGTGTGACGTAGTGCCCATTTGAACTCGGGAAGCAAAGGCTACGAGTTGAAAGAATCGTGAAGGTCAAGACGGGACACATACCTCACATCACCACAGAATTACAGAAACACGCACGTCATGAGCCGCGTTGACGAGCTGCTTGTACAGGACAACACCATCCCTCCCGCCAGCGTCACGAAACGGTATACTGTCTGCGATGTACCGGCATAGATGTTCGTCGTCCTCCCTGGTGAATTCCGTGCGCGGGTGAGACCTTTAACAACGTCAATCAACCGACTCTCAAGAAGCACGGGGAGCTACTGTGCAAACGTACCCCCCAGAAGGACGCCCACCCATCGGGAGCTGCACGACCTTGTCGTGCGCGTACCTCTTGTTGCGGATACATGCACTGACAAACGAAGGTGGCTCTGCATATCTTTTGCGCGAAATCGCAAACCGCTCCCTGAGAGCATCGAGCCCCCGTTCCGTAACGATGACCGTGTCCGAGTCGTCAACAGATTCTACGACCTCGCCGCCATGTTCCTGCAAGGGTAAGCGGTGTATCCGCCTTCAGCGAACTATCACCTCGCGAAGAGAGAAGTACTGGTTAGACGCACCAGGATCTTCTCTTTCAGCTTGTCGCGCGCACCCTCTGTCAAAGTCCATGGCGATCTGTCCTCCTGGGTACCATACAAGTAGAACTTGACCGGTTCGCCGTTCACGGTGAATATAGCGTTGTTTGGCACTTCATCGTCAGGTTCAGGAGACGACATGACCGTGTGGTAGTCTCCAGTCAAAAAGTAGGCGTTCTGGGTGGCGCTCTACGCGTACACAGAAGAGCAGGTGTAAGGAAGACAGCGGCTGAATGATGGGGAAGAACGAGAAGCGAGCCGCGGTGACCGCGTCCGACCCGCGTCGCGTCGTGCACGCTCGCTCAATAGGCGCCCCAACGGTTGCCCTAACCCTGGACAGGGGTTCCATGTTCAGCCAACCCAAAGCCGACCAGTGCTCTCCTTTCTCTGCTCCTCCACAGTCAAAGTAGCATGTGTGACGTGGTATTATACTTCAGTTCTTTTGCGGTTGGATATCTAGTCGTGCTCGCTCTTTTAGAGCTTGGAGGTTGCTGATATGCACTGATCACAGGCTGCTTATTGAATGTTTCTGACAAGCATTCGTGGTGTAGCGGTAACATTGGGTCTTCCCATGGCCTAGCTCCGGGTTCGACTCCCGGCGGATGCATTTATTGTGAGCATTGTATGATTTTGCTTCAGAGGACCCACTAAGTACTCCAGCTCCAGTCGCACCTTCATTTCTTGTCCACATGTGGGACTAGTTCACTAGTCTTTGTACAAGAACCTCGCTACTTACTCAACCATTAGTACGTTGTCTGATGAACGCGGTATGCGCAGGCGCTTATACAAGCGCCTGTGTTCAAGTATGCATCGTCGGGAAGGGTGGTCAGCCACCCGCACCCTGTTGAGCCGCTCAAAAGCTAATGCTCTGGTGCACTGAACGTCTGAGGTCAGACATCACGAGATCATTCGAAAACAAAGAATCACGAGTGATAAACGGGAAGGAATACTTAGTCAGAAATGAAGTGCACCGTTTCACGCATACCATAGGCGTCCAGAAGAGCGCCCCCCCGGAGGCTCCTCATCACTCTCCTCTCACAATGACTTGGACGTGGTGCTTCGGCCAGATCAATGTTGGGGGAGCTCGCTCGTTCAAACAGATCAGTTCTTCCAACGGTCACTCAACAATCGTATCGAACGCATATATATATTGAGAGCGAGACAAAAGCCCCTGAGCCGCGCAGGAATCGACCCGCGCGGCGCGGTACATATGCAATATGCGAGTTGCGGCGCCCTGGACCCGTGTTAATTTCCCTCCGCGCGACGCGGCCTTCGCGCGCCGTGGACCCCATCGGCCGTGAATCAGTGTAGGGGGAAGGGGGAGGGGAGGGGAGATGGAGAAAGCGATGGGGGGAGCAGGAACGAAAACGGAGGGGGGACGGGCTGCGTCGAGCATGGGCGCGCGAAAGGGAGCTAGCTAGCAGGGGACCGGGGAAAGCAAAAACGGATGAGAGAGGCGATCGAGTCTAGATGAGCAAGGGAGATGCGTGTGTGGAACAGGTAAGGGGGAGAGGGGGGGGGATGCGTGGACCGAGACGTGGTGAGGATAGCAGTGCGATGCGATGTGATGCGACGTGAATGGACGTGCGGGGCAGGACGTGATGAGAGCGTGAGGGAGAGCGCAGAAGTCGCTTAGAACTTCTCGGTGACGGCGAGCGAGAAGTCGGAGAAGTACGCGTTCTGGTTCTGGGGCGACGCCCACGAGGAGTCGGAGCCTGCATCAGAGTGTAATCAGTACGTGCACTAACAGGGACACCGAGACAGGTACGTACCACCAAAGAACGTCTGCATCTGGATGCCGCGGATACGGCCCGCGCTGCTGTCACGGAGGACGAGGCCACTAACGGTGAAGATGCTCTTGCCCTCAACGAAGAGCTCGAGCTCGCCGTTAGACTGGCCGACATCGTTCAGGCGCACGCGCTGGCCGATCGTCGTGCGCGAGCCGGCCTTGAAGTAGAACGAGCCGCGGCCGACGGACGCGCCGTACGTGTCGTTGCAGTCGGACTCGGGCGCGACGTCGCACACGGCCTTGTTCGCAGAGTACGAGGGCGGGAGGTAGGTGTACATCTCGCCCTTGCCGCCGGTGCGGAACATGAAGCGCGCAGAGAAGCAGCCGTTGTCGCGCCGGCCACCGGAGCAGGACACGGCCTCGTCCTCGGAGTCGCCGCCGTCTGAATGAAGGGATGGAGTGTCAGCGATGCTCGGTTCGGCAAACACAGTACGGGTCGCAGGTTGCTTTTCTCCGGTGGCGGACGGCTTTCTCACCGCGCTCTCCACAACCCGTGCCGCGCGCTAATGAAAAGTTACTCACAGATGCCGGGAAGCTTGCCGCCCTTGTTGAAGTCGAAGTCCTCGTCGAAGTAGACGGAGTACGAAAGGGTGGCCTCCTTCGCGTCGTCAAGGCTGAAGTTGTCCGGGCCGAGGGCGTAGAACGAGAAGCCACCGAGAGGCGAGTGGCTAGGGGTGTACGAACCCTTGGGGTAGTTGGCCTTCATGGAGTACACGCCGTCGGGAGCGGAGACGTAGTCGTGCGAAAGGGCCTTGAGCAGCTTGGTGACGGTGAGGGTGCTGTCGGAGAGAGGGAGGGCATCATCGGAAGCGTCGGAGGTGGTCCACGAATCGGAACTGGAGACGGGGAAGAGCTTCTTCAACGCGCTGGTGACGGTGGAAGAGCTCGACGTCTCGGACGCGGCGGCGCTGGTGCTGGTGGAAGAATGGTGGGTGGAGCTGGAGGAGCTCGCAGAGTGGGTGGAAGAAGCCTTCGTGGAGGATGCCTTGGTCGAAGACTCGGTGCTGCTAGCGACGAACGTGCTGGTGCTAGCAACGGCCGTGGACGTCGAGACCGCGGTGCTGGAGGCGACCGAGGAAACCGTGGATGAGGTGGCGGCGAGGACGGCGGAAGAGGTGCGCGCCCTGCAGGTCTTCCTGCGGTGGTGCATGGGGGCAGCAGAGACGGAAACGAGCGAGAAGGCCAGGATGGCAACGAGAGTCTTGAACGCGTACATGATAGTAGTGGCGAGTCCTGTAAAAGAATGAAGGACGGCGGAGAACTACCCAGTCGATAAAGACAGTGGAGAGTAAAGAATGACTGTGCTGAAGTCGCACAAGGGCCTGACGGCGAAGGGATGGAGGAGGGGAGGCGGGGGAAGAGCGAGAAGGCGGGGGGATGAAAAGAGGGCGAACCGCGCGCATCCACCGAATATCTACCATCAGCCGGCCATGCCGATTCGGTGGAGTATCACCCGCCGCGCGCTTTTCTGCCTATTTGGGAAAATCCATCCACCCAGCTGCGCAGGCGCCTGCATTGTTCTTGGCCTGGACCCTGCATTGTTTCAACTCGTCCGTCGTCCGCTCGGAGAGATATAAGCCTCTGCTCTTGTTTGCGCGATGCACAGAGCCAAATTGCCCTCCATGCCTTTCTGCACGGACCGCGCCAAGGCCTTCGCGGCCCTGGCTCACGGCCTCGAGATGCCGCAGGCGAAGGCGCTGTCGCGCAGGATGATGCACACACGGACCCACGCTGACCGCGACATATGCACGGCGCTGACACCAAAAAAGGGAGCGTACCCCGTTTCTCTGCGGTGGCGGCGCATTGAAACCTTTCCCGAGGCCGAACTTGAACACACCGCCGAGGACGTCCCCACGAGCAGGCGCACTTCCACAAATTTGTATGGGAGTTCACGCTTGGCTTGCGGTGAACAGGCACATCTGTGGAGCAAGAAAACGCGTGAGCTTTGCTTCGGACCCTGGCATCTGCCACCGCGAGAGCGACCGGCCACCGACCATCGTCGCGCCGGGCCCGGGAGTGAACACAGTCTCGCGTACTTAGATCGAGCTCGATTGCCGGTTCTGCCCTCGTCCCTCGACATTACGCCTCGATCAGATCTGTGATCCTCGCTCTAAGCAATGATCCGGGCGTCCGCATTTGGCCGACGCATGTACCTTGATTCCATCGACGATGGACTCAAGCTGCCTTCTGCTGTCGACTCTGTCGCAGGAATGCAGAGCCTCGGGAAAGCTTGGCGACAGAGAACTCGAGGCTTCTGTGCTTCGGTCGAGACCGCCAGAAGGAGAGGGAGAAGAATTGACAGGCGCACCTTGTGACCGTTCATCCGTGCTCCTCCACTGGCAGCACTACGCCATGCAGCATGTCAGTCGGATTTCAGTCAAATATCTGCTCACGCTTGACGACACCATCGCAAGAAGACGAGAAGAATGCAAGCGGAGCGTGAAGTATGTCATCTTTGACCAATATGAACGCATATAGCTAGACGACGTGCTGGAAACACGTTGATAATGCAGTGGTGGCTCGAGAAATGGATAGGGTGCTGCGCTTACCGCTCCGATAGTATTCTCCATCCCATCACGTACACTTCGACACATTCTCCCACTTTGTTTCCCTCCGTTTGACTTGACAAAACATTGCCTACGCACGCGGAGACCAAGAGACGGCGCCTGAGGTCCAAGCGGGAGTTTGCATTTCTTCACTGGTGGGAGGGTGAAAAAGCGCCAGTCCACGTCGCGGAGAGGAGAAGTGGGGGAAAGACGATGGTGACGACGCGGTCGAAGGGGGGTTAAAAGGGAAGATTTATGGTGTGGGTAGAAGTACTCCGATGTAGTCGTACAGATGGGCTGGCAACACAGGACTTTGTTGCTAACATTAGATCTGACTGGGCCAGAAAAAGCGCTGACGTCATAAGGTTAACATTCAATGCAGACCAGACGACTAATATAGCACTCTGGCGCCCATCATCTTGCATGGGGCGTATGGTTATGCTGCTAGGTCGCAAGGTGCCGGGAAATTCATCGAAGGGGTAGCGCGAACGCGTATCACCAAAGAGCAAAGCCGGCCTCAAGGGCGATTTGATATCATGAGTGTCATAAACGCTTATCACAGTCTCCACCTAGAGACATCTGCAAGATGCTGAGAGCGATCAAAATGCACATAGCGTTGCTGAACAATGCGATACAACAAGTACGAGCAATAAGTGACGAGTAAGTTACCGATGCACGCACCAGAGGGTGACCTGCTCCTCCTGGGCGCATCTCCCATCCGCATTCGGGGTTATCTCCCGCATAGCTCCATCATCGCAGACGAGAGCTCCGATCCTTCCAGCGTGATTGTGAAGCACTTATGGAAGTAGCGGGCGCACTCTCTATCCGGGGCGCGCCGCGCCTTGCGGGCGGGCGTGATGAGAGGCGTTGATGGAGCTGACGCAGGGGCTCTCCGAGCGGCGCGCCTCACAGCTTCTCAGTGATCGCGACGGTGAAGTCACCGAAGTAGATGTTCTGGTCCTTGGGCGTCGCCCACGAGTCGTCGTTGCCTGCGCGCGCCCCACACCATCAGCACCACCATCAACCCCCACGCGCGAGCGCTAGCAAACACTCACCGCCGAAGAAGGACTGCATCTGGATGCCGCGGATACGGCCCGCATCCTTGTCGCGCAGCTCGAGGCCAGTCACGCTAAACATGCTCTTCCCGTCCACGAACAGCTCGAGCTCGCCGTTCTGCTTCCCCGCGTCGTTCAGGCGCACGCGCTGGCCGATCGTCGTGCGCTTCCCGGGGGTGAACGTGAACGAGCCGCGCCCGACGGACTGCCCGAACACGTCGTTGCACTCGGACTTGGGCGGCACGCTGCACACCTTCTTGTTCGCCTCGATCCCGGGCGGCAGGTACGTGTAGAGCTCGCCTGCGCCCTGGGGGCGCCACATGAACCGCGCGGAGAAGCAGCCTGTGTCGCGCCGCCCGCCTGAGCACCCTACGGCTTCGTCTTGGCTGTCACCGCCGACTGGTGCGCCGGAGGCGAAACAAAAACACAGTCAGCGCCAGGAGACTCGGAGTGATCGGTTGGAATGAAGGACGCACAGAGACCGGGCAGCTTGCCACCCTTGACGAAGTCGAAGCCGTCCTCGAAGAGGACCGAGTACGAGAGCGTCGCCTCCTTAGCGGTCGTGAGGTCGACGCTGTCCGGGCCGGGCGCATAGAAGGAGATACCGCCCCTGGGTGTCGCGGACGGCTTGAAGGAGCCCTTGGGGTAATGCGACTGGATCGACTGCACACCGTCGGGCGCGGTGACGGTATCGTGCGTGAGCTCCTTGATCTCGTCGAACGGCTGGAAGGTCGCGTCGCTCAGAGGGAGCGCGCCAGAGACCGCCTTCGAGACGGACCACGAGGACGAGCCCTGCGCAACAGGGAAGAGCGCGGCGGTGTTCGCCGCGCGCCGCGCGTGCGAGGTGTAGTTGGAGACCGGCAGCGCGGAGGCCGAGGCGAGGCCGAGAGCGAGGATGGAGACGATGGGCGTGAACATGCTGGACGTTATCGATGGTATACGGGACTATTAGTGATTGCTGAAAGAGCGTGAGGACACAGCGCAGCTGTGGGTCGTTGAGAGCGTAGCGAGAGGAGTGGACGAGAGACCGGTGGCGTCGAGCAAGGAGACATGTTTCGCGTGTGCAGCACCTATATACTGGCGGGGGATGAGCTTTGTTGCGCCCGAGGCACAAGAAACGCGTATGGCAAGCTGGAACAACAAGGCCCAAGGGCCACTTGATCCGGGAGCCATGACTGCAAGCGCCGAGTGTCAGAAAGCGCTTGTCTGGAAAACAATAGAGGCGACTTACCAGATGCGCGGCACGAAGCGGCATGTCATTTCGAACGACCAGCTGGGCCCCGTTCATTAGCCGTGATTCATGTATGCACAAGGGGAGGGCTAGTTCGTGCAAACTCTAACTTCCAGCGACGCTACCGGTCTGTCACCCTAAGGTGGATAAAATTGCCCTTGGGAATAGTACGACATCGCGAAGCTTCATATGATACGAACTTGGCCATCGTGTTTGACTATGGGGAAATGATATGGGAAGGATACGATGTAAGGAACTTCGTCGTCGCCATCTCCTACTGGATGAAAACTCGGACGCCAACTAGCCAGAACGCAACCCGACGATGCGAGCATGCGTACGTGGGATTGAAAACGTACACATCGCTTCTTCCGAAGTTCGACCATCTCAAGCAGAACTTGATGCGCTCACCGCGCCCATGAAACGAATCCGGAGGGCCGAGCTCGCGCATGGAATGAAGATGCGCGCCCTCAATCGCCAGTTGTAGGTCATACGGGATCGTCTGGGGGCGCGATGACAGCATCGAAACACACAAGCGGCACAGCAAGGGACTTGCAAGGCTCTCGGCTCTGACTTTGACTGATGCCCGTTTACCCTCAATGCCCTCTAAACCACAGCAACACTTGCCTGCGACCCTGAGAGAAGAGAAAGACGTAGCTCACAGTTCACCGAAGTCACATCCATCCTCACTAAGATCCTGCTACGACTATCCGGACTTTCCAATCGGAACAGCTGGTGTACACCCCTCTAGCGCGACACCGGCTAAGGCACGGGCAGTGTGGTGGATGCCAATGATAACACCGGTAGAGGACCTCGCGTAGGCTTGGCATCCGTTGACGGCGGTGTTGGCTTTAGCAGGATTAACGACCGTAGTGATCCCCAGCAAAAACAGAGGCACGATATTGAGAGTTGGGGAAGGGCTTCATGTGGCGTAGTTTGCACAGATTTTCGGAGTTGGGCATGATGGACGACGATGATGGTAGGGAGAGAGAGGCTGTGAGCGCGCCAGCTCGCTGCGTCGAAAGGTAGCCAGTGACGCCATTGGCGCTAAGATGTTGTATTCGTGGGAATGTTTGCTATATCGAAGGTCAACAACCTTTGATCACTTACACGATGTTGCATGTTGACAGCAGCCCTGAACGGTGCGGCAGCTCGCATATTTGCGTCTACTGATTCCATGCTCATAACCTTCATGTTAGACTGTATTAAAACCTCCTGGCGATCCTTACGACTCCGAGTTCTCACCTTGTCTCATGGGTTGTGCTCTGGCAAGAACTACAGGCAAAAATCCCGCACCTCCACTAGCCCGGTCCATGGATCACAACCACCGTTCCACGTCGAATTCGAGAGCGTGGAACTCGAACACGCGATGGAGAACCACCATCTCGGGTTACAAGGACGTTGGCCATGTCATGATTCCACGCACGTCTGTGGGGAGATGATCTTTGGAGGCCTTCGTTCGCGCTGTGAAGTCTTCCGGGGAACGCTTCAGGAACTGGTCGAGAACGCAGCGCTACAGTATTCTCCTTGGTGGGATGTTCTCAAAGAGTCAAGGTAAGTTGTTCGTCGCTACGACTCACCTACCTTTGTTGAAGGGCGTCATTGATGTTAGCTCCGGGCCCTTTGATTCCGTCGGCTATGCCCGTCCACACAACCTCATACTCGATGGCGCGTTGATCGATGTCTCTCAGCACCAACTGGCTGCGACTCTTCCTTACATTGCGGTCTCCTACACCTGGGATCCTAATCCAAAGTTCGAGCACTGGTGCGGTAGGCATGTTACCCAACAAGCCCTCACTATCGCGGCCGAACTCGGCACCCGCACCAAACTCGCCCTTTGGATCGACGCCATTTGTATAGACCAAGATGATCCCGCGGCCAAAGCCTCTGAGCTCCCCAAGATGGCCGACATATACCGCGGCGCGGCAGCGGTCGTCTGCCTGGTCTCATCTCTCACATCTACAACCTGCACAGTAGTGCGTCTCGGTGCTGCGATGGCCGCCCATCCTGCTAGCCGCGCGCTCGCTAGTGCGGGCGATCGCTATGGACACTTCATGTTCGCCACGCTCGCCGAACACGACTCCCTCACCCAGCTCTTCGCGCATCGCTGGTGGGAGCGTGCATGGACGTTCCAAGAGGCCGCGCTGAACCCGCGAACGTGGCTCGTCGGCGCGCACGGGGACACAATTCCTCTCACTGATGCGCTCGCAATCGCGCGTGCAGTGCGTGACCGGGCGGCGACCGTCGCAGGCGCGAGCGATCTGGAGCGAGTACTCGGTCGCTCGTCGGCGTTCTGGGACTCCGTCGTTGGGGTCGCGGATCCGAAGGCCCGCGCGGGCGAGATGCCTCTCGGTGCAGCCATTGCTTGCGTCTGGCGGCGACAAGCGTCGGTCGAACATGACATGGTCTACGCGCTCGTCGGCGTGTGCGGGCTCGCACAAGCAGTGCTGCCTGCGTACCAAGCACCGTTCGAGATTGTCTTGCAAGAGCTTTGCGATGCCGCCTCAGCCAAGGGTGACTACTCGTGGCTCATGTGGGCTGCACACATCAACCGGGCATCCGGCACGCAGGGTATGGGTTTAGTTCCGACGCCGCCGTTGGTACTCAAAACGGCCTACACAAGCATCACTCCATGGCGCAGCTGTACAGACGTCGTCCCTGGCCCCCAATTGGAAGGCGCCGAGCACGGTGTGCGCATCTCCTTCCGGTCCACCGGTATCATACGCAAACGTAATCCATTCCCTCTCGTTGAGGCGATGAACCAGCTTCGTGCAGAAAGTTTTTCAGACGAAGAGATCTGGGACATGCTATTCGGGTTGATGGCGGACGTTGCAGCGGCAGTAGAGGCAGACTCCGGAATAGGGACCGCGGTACTCAACGCCGCGGTGGGGTTCATCGGGAGAGGAGAGCGCGCTCATTTGAAGGGCTCGTACGCTGACATGACGGGCGAGCGGGCATTCACCAAGGGGATTGGCTCCATGACGTACTCTGCTATGGCTGCGGAATTGTGGTTAAAAGGTCGGCTACAGCACGTTCTTGTCGTCGAATCGCAGGGTGGAACAGCTGTGCTTCGCGTTGATGAGCTAGGACGCTTGGAGGATGGAGAAGCTTTGGGTAGCGCTAGGATCCACATGTTACCCGTGGAATGTGGATCGGGGGTTGGAGACACCAGAAGACCCGTCTTCGTTGCGAGAGACAGTTCGCGATTCTCCGCATGCGCGGTTACGATGATGGTTCGAAAGCCGCATGCCGGAAACGGCAAGTGGCAGTTGAGGAAAATAGGGTAGTAGCTGCTGACGGTTTCGAACTGGCGACATCTTTTTCCGCCCTACTCAACGCCCAGTGGCACCCGGGTGATTCTGTATCTCACACGCTACTACTAGAGCCTGGTCGATCGCAATTATTGCTCCCCCGAATTGTTCAACCGCCTACTGAAACTCCCAACGGAAGCTTTTGTTACCGGCTATTTTGACTTCTGCCGAAGCCCCTGTTTGAAGCGTCTACTTTCGGACGTCGCACTGGGCAGTCCTCCGGCGCCCCTATGTCCCGATTACCTTATCTGCTCGTTAGACAAACGCGCGCGCCGCATCGTTGCTCCACTCGCACACGACGCGGAGTACGCGCGCCCCCGCCGCGGGATTAAGGCCTAGGCTTCATTTGCCAAGACTTCAGGTTATAGCAGTATCACAGACGAGACCGCGTTCGAATGACTTCCACTTCGCGCCCGGGAACGAGCCAAATGATATAGGAACCAGCTTCGCAGCACACGAGCCATGGCTGACTTCGAGGGGGCAGAGATAAGCCCCGTAGTCCGCCGAAAATGGAACTCCGGCGATCATCATATGGTGAGGAAACATACACACATGCCCATCGATCATTCGAATTCGTGAGTTGCGAGAACAACGTACAGCTACGGCCTTCAGGCGTAAAGTCGAACCTATCGAAAGCCCAGACCCGGGGTATAGTACAGCCATAAGTACACGGCCACGGTCGCTAAACCGTGCGCCCGAATAAATAACAAAGAATGAACGAGCGAATAAAAACGAAGGAATAAAAACCATCATGAGAGAACAAACGGAGCGGATGTGTGACCTCCGAGCGCCCCGACACGGAACAGCTATAAGGCCCGGGCTCGGCTCCGCCGCGCAGGTGACCGAGGGAAGGAGCGTCGCCCGGGGGAACCCCATAAAATTTCCCCCTCACCTCCGCCGCGGCGTGCACTCACGCGCGCCGCGCGGCCCTCGGACGACGGAGAGCGAGCGCGCGCACGGCGGGCTCACAGCGTCTCGGTGATCGCGACGGAGAAGTCGGAAAAGTACACGTCTTGGTCTTTGGGCGTTGCCCAGGACGAGTCGGAGCCTGCGGGGCAGAGCGCGAGGTCAGCACATTGTCGCGCGGTCTGAGCACTTGTGGGGCGCGTAGAAAGCAAAAAGGAACCGGGGCCGGGTGCGCGCGCGTTCCCCCTTCGCGAAGACGCTCTCCGCGCGGTGCGACGAGGCCACGCTGCGTGTGTCGCGGCGCAGCTGACTCGCGCGAGCTCCCCGTTGGGGCTACCCGCGGGGGAAGTGGAGGAGTGGATACGAGAACGCCGACGCACCTCCGAAGAACGTCTGGAATTGCATGCCGCGGATGCGTCCCGCGTCCGTATCGCGGAGAATGAGCCCGCCCACGTTGACCACGCTCTTGCCGTTCGCGAAGAGCTCGAGCTCGCCGTTGGCCTGGCCCGCGTCGTTAAGGCGCACGCGCTGGGAAACGTACGTACGCGCACCCGTGGCGAACGTGAAGGAGCCACGCCCGACGGACGCGCCGTAGACGGAGTTGCACGTCGAGAAGGGCGGGATGTCGCACACGGCCTGGTTCTCGTCGTAGTCGGGCGGGAGGTAGGTGTAGAGCTCGCCCGCGCCATCCGTACGCCACATGATACGCGCGGAAAAGCAGCCGTCGTCGCGCCGTCCACCGGAGCACGAAACGGCCTCGTCGTCGCTATCGCCGCCGTCTATGTCGGAGAGGAATATGTGCGCGTCAGAATGATGTCGGTGATTAGGGTTGATCAAAGCCTACTCACAGAGACCGGGGAGTTTACCGCCCTTCACAAAGTCGAAGCCGGAGGGGAAGTAGATGTTGTAGCCGAACGTGGCCTCCTTCGCAGTGGTCAGATCGACACTTGACGGGCCGGGAGCGTAGAATGAGAATCCGCCCTGCGGGCTGTTGTCGAAGTTGTACGAGCCCTTGGGGTAGTGGGCCTGCATGGACAACACGCCGTCGGGTGCATTGACATAGTTGTGAGACAAGGCTGTGATCTCCTTAAACGGCCGGAGCGTTGCATCGCTCAGAGGGCTAGGGCTGGGGAGGTCCGGGTCCGTCGTCCAGTACTTGACCTGGGGAGAGACGGGGAACAGGGACTTGTCGTCGACGCTCGCGCGTGAAGAGAGGTTGAGAGAAGGCGTGACAAGGGCGCATGCGGGGAGGGCGAGGACACCCGCGGAAGCGAGGAGGGCGTAAGCAAAGGCGGAGAACATGACGACGAGGGCGAGGATATAGCGAGGCGGGTCGTCCGAGGGGTGAACTTCCGCTGTCGTACCCTCGCCAAAACATACCAGCTTTTATACACACCCATCTGGAGGCCAAGGTTACTCCGCACGACGAAGAAGCACAGAGGGCGCGCCGCCCACATGCGACCGGGATGTTGGACACAGGCCTAGTGGTACCTCACATGAGTTCTCGACATGCGACGGACCATACGTGGACGGCATGAATAAGGTTTGGGGCGACTTGGACGCATATGGGCTGCGTTGCGCTTGTTGGCGTCCAGTACGGTCGTAGACTTCCTTCGGACATGAGCGCGTGCGATTGGCTCCATGCCTACCGGAAATGTCTGGCCCGTGGTCCCGGTCTAGACATTAAGTTCATTGAACAAAGAAAGTTGTTTTTCGGCGTACCGGCATGCAGCGAAAAATCTTCAGAGGCTCGATAATCGCCTTGAGGCTGGGTAGACGCGGAACTACTTGGTCTAGATTAAAGCCGCGGGGAACATGGGTGGTTGCTATGTGACGGAAACATGGGAGGGAAACATACCTCGGCGGTCCAGCGCAGCAAATGCGCTCTGCGAAAGTCCTTGAGCGGAGATTGCGTATAAACCCCTTCCGCGGTGTAGACGATCTAAAAACAGAATAGAAGCGAAAGGAAAACATACCGTGCAGTAATACTATGTAACCGCAGCGCTGCGGCGTGTGTGATCCACGCGATGTTAGTAGATTGAACGCCGTGGTACGATCGGCAGCCTCCCTCATCCACGAGTTGCCGATGTGGGCGCGACGACAAAACACGCGTTCTCACGAGCGAACGATACCATCCATTGAATCCACAATTTTCAAACTTCAAAATCAATCAGTTGAGCAGACGAATTCGACAACCAAGATCTCTGTCGTGAAGAGAAGGACTTAGGAGACCCGGCATCCCGCCGTCGTGGTTCTTTTGTTGGTCTCCGATGTTGAGCAGGATCTCTTTCAACTCACGAAAACACACATCAGAGACGACATCCAACGTGGATTTGGTTCGTGGGAGGCTTTCCACCTATATTCATTGAGAGCCGTCGATGAACATGTGCACATAAGAATGGAATCTGTTGAACAACGGGTAGTCCCGATGGAGATTAGTTGACCGTGTGCAACGTGGCGTAGAGACACACCAATCATTCTATACCAGCCATTTGCAGCGTTGATAAAGATTTCAGGTGGATGTATTACGGCGGTTGGTAGCGGCGGTGGCGAGGGACAACGTCGACGCGGGCGCAAGGCGCAGAACAAACCAGCCGATGTGCGATGATCGATCATGATCGTGTCGGCGTCGGCGTCGGAGATAAGACGGGACGGGCGACAAAATGCATCCGCCGGGAGTCGAACCCGGAGCTAGGCCATGGGAAGACCCAATGTTACCGCTACACCACGAATGCTTACTTGGGATCTTCTGTCAGCCACTATGGCAGTCTCAAGGTACGTCTCTATGCCAGCCAGACTCGGCTACCTCCAATGCTGACGCTTGCTCTGAACCACTACGTCCCGCGGCACTACGTTTTAGCAACCAGGTGCCAACACGCCATGAAGAGGAAATCGGTGTTACTGGGTAAACAGAGCCCCTTTCATGCGAATGTCACGCTCTACGAACCCTCGCCCGAGGACGCGCCGCGCCGCTCAAAGAGGATAAAAACATCCGACGCGGTGTCACCAGCGACATCGTCATCTCTGGCGAAGTCGCCCCAGTCTGGAGATGAAGATGGCGCTGCAGATGCTCCAGCAACTCCCTATCAAGCACGCAAGAAGAAAGCCGTGAAGGTCGAGACAGTGAAAGTTGAAGATGAAGAACTCGTCGCGACCGCGTCTAAGCCGAAACGGAACGTGTCTCCTCGCAAACCCAAGCCGGTCCCTACGGCCCTCGAGACGCCTCACCCGGCCCCGCCGCGATGGAAAGAAGCGTACGACACGATCAAGCGTATGCGCGCCCGCATCGTCGCGCCGGTCGATACCATGGGATGCGACCAGGCCCAGTTCAAAGAGACGGACCCGAAGGTACGGTTCTCAACCAACGTCGCTCCGACAGCGCACTCGGGTCAAGTCTGATGCAGCGCTCTCCTTACAGAATCAGCGTTTCTCGACGCTCGTCTCGCTCATGCTGTCCTCGCAGACGAAAGACGAGGTCACGGACGCCGCCGTGGCAAAGCTGCGCGAGGCCGTGGGCGGAACGCTCTCCATAGACGCGATCCGGCATGCGGACGACGCGACCGTCTCGGACGCCATCTGCAAGGTCGGCTTCTGGAGGCGCAAAACTCAGTCAGTCTCTGTCTTCTTGTCTCCTCGGGGCACCCGACGCGCTCCGGTGCCTGGATGGTCACTAACGAGCAGCCCAGGTACATCAAGCAGGCGGCTCAGAAGCTGCACGACGAGTTCGACGACGACGTGCCCAAGACTGCGGATGAGCTCTGCTCGCTTCCAGGGGTGGGCCCGAAAATGGCTTTCCTTGCCCTTCAGGTCGCATGGAAGCTGTACGTAACGTACCTTCCCCCTTCCGCGCTACGCGTTCGGTCCCACTCTGTCGCCCAAGCTTACTCGCGGCGCCCCCTATTTTCACAGGAACGCCGGGATAGGCGTCGACGTACATGTACACAGGATCACGAATAGGCTCGGGTGGCACAAGCCCCCTACCAAGACGCCCGAGGAAACGCGGTTAGTCTTCTGCTCTCTCGATGCGGCCCCCTGATCGCGCTCGCGAAGCTCACGACTGATCGTCTGCTCCCCTAGGCTGAACCTCCAGTCGTGGCTCCCGCACGAACTTCACCCCGAGATCAACCATCTGCTCGTCGGGTTCGGACAGGTGCGTTCTCCCTCCCTCACGCATGACCCCTTTTCCGGCTCGGCTCTCCTGCGGCGTCGTGGCGCCGCTTCTCTGCCCGTACTTTAGCCTTGACGTGCTCACTGCTCACGGGACCGCCTCGTCTCCTCCATAGACCATCTGCGCCCCGGTCGGCCCGAAGTGCGACCAGTGCGAGCTGGCGCTGAGCGACGGGCTCTGCCCGAGCGCGCGCAAGGTCGTGAAAACTTCGAAGACCAAGAGCACGCGGGGCATGACTCTCCTCGTCGCCCCCGACGCAGACGCGGATGCAAACGCGGGCGGTCCGAAAGTCGAGATCAAGCTCGAGGCAGAGGTCACGGTGGAAGAGCGGACGACTGAGACTCTTGGCGCGTCTGCCCTCCGAGCGCCCACGCCGCCTAAAGAGGACGGCGCGTCCGAGGCTGGTGATGCGAACGTGAACGTGAAGATGGAAGAAGAAGCCTCGTAAACACCCCCATGTGGGGCCGCGCTTCTGGCCCGCTGCTGCCGATGTGCTGTCGCTCTTGCTCTGCTCTGTTGCTTCGCTTCTCCGCTTCCTTCGTACCTATCTACGCCGCTCTCGTCCCTTCTAACTACTGAGCACCAACTACCCTACTAGTCTAATCGCGCCCCTGGCAGCGCGCGCAGCATGTATCATACACATACACCCTCGCCAGCACTTCGCGTTAGTACACACATACTCGTATGTCCGCTCCGTTCCGTTTAGAGCAGGTGCAGAGAAGCGTCCCAAAAGCCCTTCTCCAGCGCCGTGCACTTGTCCCACACCGCGCACCACTCCCGGAAGCGCAGCGCGTTCGGCGGGTCCTCCACCGCGAGCGTCTCGATCGTCTCTGGCCATATGCATCTTGTCAATATCCCCTACCCACTTGCCCGCGCATCTAATAGTAAGAGAAACGGATCTACACGCACCGAGCCCGAGCTTGACAGCACCTTGGTACACCTCCCCGGAGTAGTCCTCGATCCACTTGAGGTACGGGTTCCCGGCGAGGCGGACCCAGCTCCCGGGCCGTGCCGCCTCCCGCTTGAGCCAGAGCCCGACTTCTCCGTACCCGAGGAGGCACGCGGCGAGCGCCATGATCAGCTTCGCGCTGTCACCTAGTACCGTCCCCGTTCAATCTCAGCCCTAAGTCAAAGTGAAGAAGAAGGGGGAAAGGAAGTGAGGGAAGGATTAGGGAAGGGTACCTTGCAGCCCAACGTCAATGAGGTACGCCCCGTACGCCGTAGTGGACGGCGCCTCGGGCGTCGCGGCGAGGTCGACCTCGCTGATGCCCCACTGCGCGCAGAACGCCTTGTGCGTCGCGACTTCGGTGATGATGTTCACGATCGTCTGCGTCGCGGACTGGATGGAGCTGTACGTGGCGGATTTGGCTACGAGGAGCCTGCGGAGGGGAGGAAAGGGGGTTAGATTTTGCGGTCGTGAGAGGGAGGTGACGTCATTGCTCGTACCCGTATGCTCTTGCGTAGTACTTGAGGTAGAGGTAGTCCTGCCTGGTTTGGTGGTCAGCGACCGTT
The DNA here is from genome assembly GCA_002150815.3 of Grammothele lineata. Taxonomy (NCBI): domain Eukaryota; kingdom Fungi; phylum Basidiomycota; class Agaricomycetes; order Polyporales; family Polyporaceae; genus Grammothele; species Grammothele lineata. The sequence goes on along the minus strand of NDFF03000317.1, from coordinate 314,143 downwards.
AATGGAAGACGTGATGAGGGACATACTTGATGAAGTGCAAGAAGCACTCTCGAGGGAGCGTTCCCTGGGCCAGCTGCTTCACAAAGTCGTGCTCAACGTATGCCTTCCATGTCTGCCTCGATGATTGGATCAGAATACGAGTAAACGGGTGCGGGTTACTCGGCGTCGGTCTGCCGATCGAATCAGCAGAGAGGGGGGTCATCGTTGAAGTATAGCGTACTCACGGCGGAACCAGCCTGAAGGCCAGGTTGTTCAAGTGGTTGAGCGGTCCGTGTCCCCGGCCGATCGGGGACGCGGTCTCGATCCCCAAATGGGTATATTTTGTCGCCAACCTAGTAGCTTCCAAGACTGAAAGACTGTCAGCACGAGTCAAAATATAAGGCACATTCGACGCACCTGACTCTCCCTTACCCAACAAGGCCGCAATCGCAGCCGAGAGCGTGCACCCCGTCCCGTGCGTGCTCGTCGACTCAACCCTCGGGCTCACAAAAAGCGTGACCGCGTTCTGCTCCCACAGGACGTCCACAACCACCGGACGCGCCGCGAGGTCCGGCTCGTTCACCTGCAGTATCTCCATATTCTCGCCCAATAGGCCCTCCTGCACGAGCGTCACCTCCGGCCGCGCCTCCGTGAACCGGCGCACGTCGTCATACTGCAGCTGTACGTGCCCGCCTTTGACGAGCGCCGCGCGGGGGCCGAGCTTGCAAAGGCGCGCGCCCGCCTCGACCATGTCTTCGACGCTCTGAATCGTGAGGCTCTGCCCTCGGTGCGAGAGGAGTAGCTCTGCTTCGGGTTTGTTGGGCGTCACGAGAGCGGCGAGTGGGAGGAGCTCTGAGATCATGACTTCTACGGCGTCTGGGTGGAGGAGGGTATGCCCGGAGGTCGATACAGAGACAGGGTCGACCACGAGCGGGGGTAGGGGTTTTTCTGGCGCAGCGTAGTGCGTGCGGAGGGTATTTGCCACTGCACGCGTGTTGGAGGCGTCGAAGAGCATGCCGGTTTTGATCGCGCGAATCTCGATGTCGTCGAGCACCGAGCGAAGCTAAGGGGAGGGCTGTCAGAAGGGAACCAATACACCACACAGGTCATTAGCCCACCTGCTGCTCGACAAACTCCGGAGGTGTCGGGTGCACGCCCTGCACACCCGTGGTGTTTTGCGCCGTGAGCGCCGTGATAACAGACGTTCCATAGCATCCAAAAGACGTGAACGCCTTCAGGTCCGCCTACGCGAGGGCAGTATGCGCAATGATCAACGACGAGCGGAAGTTCCGATCGATTACAGAGACCCCCACCTGAATGCCAGCTCCTCCGCTCGAATCGGAGCCCGCGATCGTCAGGACTGCTGGGGGAGGACTGCTGTCCATGGCGAATGGACGGGAAGTGAGTCGACCGATGACGTCGTACAGGAAGAAGAGCGAGTTCGCTTCTGGCGCATCGGGCAAGCGAGGAAGCATCGCGGGCCGGTTATCGGGCCGATCCACAGCTGGCCGGCGCCACTAGCAGCTTCGGGCGTCGATTGTACTCTGAAGAAAGAAGGCTTTATATTGCCAAGAATACAGCAATCCTATATCTAATCTTCTAATAACCCCCCGGCTTGTGCGAAAGACGCCGCTGAACAGGGATCCGTCAAGACGGCTAGAGTTCTGGCCCAGGCCACTACTGCATCTGTGTGAGCACGCAAAATGATGTCACATCCACGGCAAGATCAGGTCGTCCGTAGGACACTCCAGACTCCCACGACGGACCCCTTGCTCTTATAAGATATTCCCTTCATCTCACGTGCTCACACAAAACTTGAACGCAGTATCGGCCGCGGACAGAAATTTCGCCCTAGCTAGACTCTCCCTGGATAGTGGGGAACCACGGATGTACCCCGGGGTCCCATCTGAGCCTCTTCCAGTCAAAGTTGGGGAGCTCCAGCATGCTCGCTGGCGCGTGTTGTCGGAGGCGCTCGCAGGTGTCGACCAGGTTACGCAGGTACTATGGGATCAACGTCAGGCTATCGGACAAATAAATAAGGTGGATAGAGGATGGTACTTGCCTGACGCCGATCACTCTCCCAGCTCCCTAGCCAATACTGGGGCTGCTCGCTCAGCCTCGACAAGATATCTCGCGCAAGCTGAAGCGTCCCCTCCGGCGAGTAGAGATTGTCAGGCTAGGAGGTTTGGTTTGTGTCAGAGCGGCGAAACTTGATATCCATATCCTCGCTCGCACGATAGAACGCACCTGAACAAATTCCTCCAACAACCCCCGGAAGGGCTCCGGGTCAGGGTCGGGTTCGAACGATACGAGCTTGTTGAACTCTTCGCTGGCGAGCCACTTATATCGCCGCCAGTACTGCACGGTGGTCGTGTGCCAGGATGATTGCCACGTGTCCATGGCGACGCCTGCTGTCATCTACGAGAACCGCTACCGAGTTAGGAGGAGAGATTGCCACCATCCAAGAGAGCGACTGACTGCTACGAGTGTAGTAGAGATCATCTGTAGCGCAGTTAAATGCTCCGCCTGGAAAGACAGCTCGCGATGAGCGGCTGTGTCTGTCACCCCAGTAAGCACAATGTTCGACGCAAAACACAATAAAACGGACAAACCTAGCGGAACGATCGGCAACAGCTCCTCTATGCAGCCCAAGTGCACGTCGAGGACGCACGACAGCCGCCAATACGCAATCGGCCTCTCCATCGGAGCGTACAGCTCTTGATGGAAGCCCGACAGGATGACCTCCCTACACGCCGTCAGCCGCCACAACTTCGCGGCGAGCGGGACCGCTTTGAGCACAGACGCGGTCGCTGCGTCCTAGGTGCCAATAGTGACAGGAAATGGATTTTCAGGTGGCGTCAGGAAGGTGTAAAAAGACTCACTGGGGGGTCGTGCAGCTCGACGTCCTTGAGCATGAGGTCGTACAACGTGTGCCATTGTAGGACCTCCTTCATCAGGTGTCGTCGTCGCCGTGGAGGGTTGAACCAACTCGAGCGGATGTGAGGGATCGCGAGCTGCACAAAGGGAAGGCGGTCTCGGTTAAGTGCCCCTTCGCTCAATTGACAACGTACGAGCATAATGACTGACCTTGTGTATTCGTCGCTCGACGACGTCCCGCATTGTCACTTTTTGTAGGGGAGGGGCGCTGCGCTCAAAGGCGGACAGAATGGCGGAGTAGCGCAGCCCGATCGTTTCGTAGTAGAACTGGTCGACGAGCCACGTACTGCGATATGTACACAAGAACATCCCCGAGTCATAGAACAACGACTACAGAAATAGTTAGCGAATTTGAGAACCAAACCCTCACAAAGAGCCTTACCTGTACCAGAGACCGGTGAAACGCAGCCGGCGTGTCCTTGTTAAGCGCAATCCTGGCGGTGCCTGCAGCCTGTAAGAGGTGACATCGTATGCTCAAGCTCCGAGCGTGGTACACGTACCTGCCACTGCAATACCGACGGAGAGCGCATCAACGTGCCCACTTCTCCCCAGTAGGAGACGTAGGCCTCCAGTAAATCCCATGTCTGATTTTGTGGCGGAAGCTCTGATACGCGCATGGGCATGTAGTTGGGTAATCGGCGGGCGATGTGAGGGTCTATGGCGAGGTGAACCAGGGAATCAGCGGGGATGGTTCCGGCCTGCGTTGAGCGTATGCGGTGGATGCATTGCTCGGCGTGCATAAGGAGGGGCTGCAGTTCGCCGACACCCTTGCTCCAATCCATGGTGTAAATCCGCAGGAGAGCCTGTGATAAGCAAAATGTGAGAACGGAAATACGGATGACAAGGAGGGTGAGGTTACCTGCCGTAGGCTCAGCCTGTCGCACAACGCAGATACGTGCATATCCGACAGGTGACATCGTTTCACCCAGTTAAGGGCGGCGTCCAACATTTGCATGATAATCTGCGGGCTTATGCCTTCCAGCATAGACACATCGCACTTCTCGCCCTGCCAGTCTTCCACCTGCACAACAGGCGGTAAGTCGCGGTCACACGAGTCCTTTCCGGAGGGCGAGACTGACGTCGTGCACTCTATTCTTAGACAGCTCCCTCCACGCCAAGTCGCAGCACTTTAGCATGCCTAGCATTCCGGCGCGGAGGACGACCGTGACGAGCCACAGCGGCCGCTCCGGGTCCTCGTCGTCCAGCGGCGGGAGGTACTCAGGGTTGATGTCGGGCAGGTGGTGCACGAAGAGGACGGTGAAGACGCTCTGCGAGAGCGTCTTCCCGGAATGCCATTCCATCTGTACCGACGCAAAAAAACGAAGACGACATGAATTGCTGGCAAGGGGCGCGACATGGGACACGAGTCCGGGGGACATTCACCTCGCTCGCAAAGCTCCGGTCCAGGATCCAGCAGATCTCCTCCGGTAGCAGTGGTGTGAGCGGGTCGAAGGGCGGGCGGCGCTGGGCGTCGAGGATCATGCCGCTGTCTAGACGGGGCTCGCCGATCTGTTTGCGAATAAACGCGAGGACGTGAGCGTTTGGACGAATGCGAGGTGGTGGCGTGCCGCACCTCGAAGACACTCATAGCGTCCGCCAGCCCAAAGTTGTCCATGAGGATGACCTCCTCGGGCTCCATATCTATGCGAACAATGAGCTCGTCTCGTGGCGCGTGCGCGTATGACTCGACAAACGTACCTCGACTCGCTGCCGCGAGTATCTCCGTCACATCGTCAAAGTCGTCCCCGCCTAGTGCCTCGAGAATACCGTCAAACTCGCCGGGGTAGGCCATGTCGGCGAGGACACCAGGAAGACGAGACTAGCGAGCGAGGAGGCCGAGGCGGGGCACGAGCGGCGAGGGACGGTGGCGGCAACGATGGCAGTTTTGGCGAAGACGCGATGGCCGCGGGCGTCGGATGTCCCCTCGCGCTCGCCACCCGCAGTGGCTCGGAGCGCCGTCTCATGTCTCTCCTCCGCCAGCACGTCCGTCGTGCTCCTCATCTCCGCCTCTCGCCATGCGCACCCCGACACAAGCTTAAGGTCACGCTACGCGAGCTGTCCACTAGTCAAGTCGCTCATGACGCGTCGAGTGAGCCCCGCGCGCGTCCGCGCGTGGTGTTCTCCGGCATTCAGCCCACAGGCATACCGCATGTACGCATCCTCATAGATACCGTTAAGCCGCGTACTGAGTGCTCGCACAGCTAGGAAACATGCTCGGCGCGCTCCTCAACTGGGTGAAGCTCCAGCGCGACGCGGCACCCAGCGACCAGCTCATATACTCCATCGTCGGATGGCACGCGCTCACCCTCCCTCAAAACCCCAAAGCCCTCAGTGCGTCAAGGAGGGACATGCTCGCAGTGCTTCTTGCCGTCGGTCTCGATCCGAAGCGCTCTGTCATCTTCCACCAGGACGAGGTACGTAGCGTAATTTGGGAGCTATATTACCCCGTCGAACCTCGCATCCAGAACCCCCATCATGCCGAACTCGCGTGGATTCTTAACTGTATCACCCCCATGGGGAAGCTTCGGAGGATGACAACCTGGAAGGTGCGCTCGTTTGCTCTCACATTTGCTCTTCTACCTACACTCCGGGAAGTCCAGACTCGCCGCATCGCGGAACGCGCGGGATGACTCGGAGGTCGACGAGTCGCTGCTCAACGCAGGGCTCTTCACGTACCCGGTTTTGCAAGCCGCGGACATTTTAGCATACCGGTGCGATAAACGTGCTACACGTCAGGGCGCATATACTGAGCCTTCTGCAGCGCGACCCACGTCCCGGTAGGTGAAGACCAGCAGCAGCACATCGAGCTATGTCGAGATCTCGCTGAAGGCTTCAACCGCACCTTCAAGGGCAAGCGGCCCTTGTTTCCTCTCCCCGAGCACGTCATAAGTAAGTTACTCTCATCCCTCAGAAGGACGCGACGCTAACGCATCCCCAGCCTCATCATGTCGCGTCCTGTCCCTCAAGGACCCGTCCTCCAAAATGTCAAAATCATCCCCCGACCTCAACTCCCGCATCCTCCTAACCGACGGCCCCGCACAGGTACGCAACAAGATTAAGGGCGCGGTCACCGACTCGACGCTCGGCATCACCTACGATCCCGCAACGCGTCCTGGTGCTGCGAACCTCCTCTCTATCTTCGCGTCGTGCACGGGCGAGACCCCGGAGGTGGTTGCTGCTCGTTACACGGACAAGGGCCATGGTCAGCTCAAGGCGGACGTTGCGGAGGCGGTCGAAGAGCTGATCAAGGGGCCGCGTGCGGAGTTTGAGAGGCTGCGCGGGGAGACGGCGTATCTCGAGAGCGTCGCTCGAGAGGGAGCTGCGAAGGCGAGGGAGCTGACCGAGAGTACTATGAAGGAGGTGAGGGCACGTATAGGTCTCGTATAATATCTTTCATATGTTAGTCGTCGTAAAATCATGGCAACCACTTGCTCTCCTGTTCCGCCAGCTCTTGTGGTAGCGACAGTGCTCGAGAGCCAGCGCTTGAGATGCCTGTGTGCCCGGCGATGACGTCAGCGTCAGCCACCGCCTTATAACTTGTTCACGACTTTCATCTTCAGGTGAGTTACTAACTCTAGACGAATCTCAAACACAGCCTGACGTTCAGTATAGGTATATGGACATCGACTCGGCTATTGACATCCCGGAGCTTCCCGTGGATACAGAGGACGTCGAGGTCGAACAAGATGTCTCTCCGCCTCCGCCTAAACTTGTGCGCCCCCTAAGTTCGGCACAGGAACGCAAGTTGGTTGATTACTTAGAAGACAAGTTTCTCGATATTACTCGAAATCACAAGAAGCGGTGAGCGCCCTGACTATACCTAACACTCAATACTCATCCTCTCACAGGTCAGACCCATCCTCCACACTAACAACGCTCGCCGCCTACCTCGAAGCCACGCACCACCTCCTCTCCCTCATCCTCCAAATCCCCCCCGTCGACCCTTCCACCACCCTCCGCACGTCCCTCCTCCTCCGCCTCACAGCAGAAGTCCTCCAGTCCATCCCGGGCTACACCCCCGACATGGACACCCTCCCGCTCCTCCTCGCCTGGCTCCAGGACCTCGACCAAGGCTGGCTCGCAGCGCTCCGCTCTGCCACTTGGGACCCCTCGACGTCCTCTGCGGTCCCCGCGCTGCTCCCCCCGGGCGGGCGGGCGGCGCCTGTTAGTCAGACGGAGCGCACGCGCTTGAGGAGCGCGCTCCTTGCGGGGGCGGACGCGCTGGAGGGGTGGTTGGAGAGGTTGGATACGCGCGGGGAGGGGTTTGAGGTTGTTCTGGAGCGTGTGGGGCTCGAGCAGGCGTTCAATGAGCTGTTTGCGGGGACGTTGGCGGAGATGGGGTCGCTGGGGGGTACGATGAGCGATCCGGCGGGGATGGAGGGGACGTGTTGAGTGTTGGCGCACTTGAATTCTCGGGGTTGTGCAGCCTTCATGGTTGGAGCGTCGGCATCATTCAAACATGTTGGACGGGTTGATAACGTGCAGTGCACTTCTTGGACTGAGAGGACGTGAAGCATTAAAGATCGCTGCCATTCGCAGCAATATACATATACTCCTGTATAACCACCAAGCCGCGCGGTTACTGTGTTATGTGCTTTTTAACCAGCATGCAGGTCAGAAGAAGGTACACATCTGGGTGAGCCTGAGGCCTTAAACTTAGGGATTCACTTGAATGAGCTTGAGCTTCTAGAGCATCTGAGTGCTGAGCGTCTATGTTGCTTCGGGACTCGTACTTCTACCACCATCACTATGACATGACATCCTCTTGCTTCGACGCGTTCATCTCCCATGACATCTTCTGCTCAGATTACAGAGCGCACTCGACCAGATGGCGAGGATCTAGAACATAACTTCGCAGTAGCGAACCGGACGCACTTCGACGAACGCGCACACGGTATCGAAGACTCGCACCCCGAGGCACCAGAACTCGCGCGCCGGGAGGTCCGCGCGATGCGTAAGGCGTGGCCAGATCTATTTGACGAGGACAGTACGGCGGCCATGGACTACGCGTGCGGCACTGGTACGTGTTACGGTGGACTGTTCACGCACGAGATGTCGCTAATTGGGGCTGTAGGGATGGTCTCACAGCAGCTCTGCCAGTACGTGAAGAGCGTCGTCGGTGTGGACATTAGCCCGGTGTCAGTGGAACGGCTCAACGCTCGTGCTTCTGAACAGGGGCTCGAGCCTGAGGAGATGCATGCGGTATGCGCGGAACTTAAAGGCGAGCCAGACGAACTGGGTGGGGCGCGTTTTGACATCGTTGTCGTGAGTGTACTCCTACCCCGCAAACTACTGTCTCCATCTCAACCACGTTCTCCCAACTCCAAATCACATTTCGCGTTTCCTTCACTGTCTCGATGCTTAGTGCTGCGCGTCCTACCACCACTTCCCCTCGATCTCAGACACGACGCGCATCCTCGCGTCCTTCCTCAAACCTGGCGGCTCTCTCCTTGTCGCAGACATCCGCGCCGCGGCGGACGGGCACGAGATCTTCCCCGCGCGCCACCACCACATCGTCCCGCACAAGCACGGGTTCACGCAAGACGACATACGCGCCGCGTTTGAAGGCGCAGGACTTGTGGCTTTCGAGATGCGTGACGCGTTTCGGGCGAAGATGCGTGCGACTGGGGAAGAGACGCAGTGGTTTATTGCTCGAGGCATGAAGCCTTCTTGAACTAGAACGTAAAGGGGGATCTGCCACTCCTGCTCATATAACTCGGAATTGACAAGCCACTGTTGAAGAACTACCTCTCGTCTAGTTCGTCAATTTCGATGATATGATACTTCCTCGCCACTGACGATGCTGAAGGGCCATCGCAAATCTTCATGAGGCGCAAGTAAGGATGATGGAGCAGATTCCCCTCTTTCACATCGCGTGTAACACCGCATGAGTATGGCTTCCCGTGTGCCTGTTCTGTAGAGTGTTCTTGACTAGGTCCCCCTAACGGAGAGAACAGCTTCCGACATGACTCGATTATTGGGGTGAGTCCCGGGGAAGTAGAGATGGATATTGGTTTTCTCTGGTGACGCGCGCACGCGCTGCCTCTATGTACGTCTCAATCGCTCTGTCCTGTTTGGAAGATATGTCTGTACTAACACGTTTTCCTACCCCGTACAGATACATGGCATGGTACAAATCGTGCGCGTTGCACCGTTATCCCGATAATATTCTTCTAGGTCGTCTTCCCAGGTTTCGCCACCAACCATTCGAATGTTGCAGACTCATCCACGCATTCGCGGATTTCAGTCAACGACTGCTCGATACTATCTATGCACGTTTGCATCCTTTCACTTCGGCTCTCCTCACAGGGTGGCCACTCTCGGAGTATACTACCTTCCGACCATATGAACTTGATGAGGCGTGAGCCACGCTTAGCACGTTCCCTCAAGGTTTTTGCGATTAAATGGCCTTTCACCCACAGTTGCGAGAGCTCGTCGTCGGCTGTCTTCCCCGTCTCCAGACAGAAGGATATTTGTAGCGTCTTGAGGGAGGGGCAGAGAGGCGGAGGAGATTCGTGGTCGCTTAAGGGTTTTAGGGCTTCAAGGAACTCGCGCGCAAAGCGATGGACTACGCTCAGCGATACAATGGAAGGCAACGTGCGTAGGAGTCGATCGGCAGCTCGAGGCCTGAAGATGCTGCCGACTGTCATGTGGATGGAGAGACGGGTGATAGATGGGCATTGTTCGAATCCAAACAGGTCATCGTAGTCATCGGCTTGAAGTCCCCAACTGAAGTATACACGAAGACTTTCCATCTGGGATGAGAACGCTCTCAACGTGTAGGAGCAAGGGTGTGGATGCAGACTTTTTTCCTCGCAGCGGCGTTCAAACAGAAGGTGATCAACGTTTCGAAGGAGCCTCGTGCGTTTGCAAAAAGCCACCACTGGCGCAACCTCCGTACATGTCTCCAACACAGCTTTAGGGTCTTGAACGATGATGCGTAAGGCTTCCAGTTCAGATGCTGAAACCATGGAGAGAAACGTGGATACGGCCTCTGGTTCACAGTCCTGAAACACGAGCAACTTGAGGGTGGCGGGCAAGTCCCGTGGTGCGTTTTTGATGAGACCAGGTGGAAGCCAGCTGCTTCTGGCAAGGCACAAAGTCCGTATGTTCACGCAGCGATTCAGTGTATCGAAGAAATCAAAACTGGGAAAGAGTGTGCCATGCGTTGCCCCGGCGTTTCCTTGGCTTGATTGCCGCAACGTAACGTCCTCCAGTGAGTCATTTAGGAGGAAAGGGAATGTAAACGCGGGAATGGCAATCGCAGCCAGATATTGAAGGCGGTTTGTAGAGAATTGGATACGCCCTAGAACCAAGTTTTTGTACCATGGGAGTATGTTCTTTGCAGTAGGGTCTTCCTCTAGGGATATATTCAGCTTCCTCAGACAAGGGAGACTAAAATGCTTCAGTAAAGACTCTAGAAGGTCTTTGAGCTCGTCTGCGCTGAATATTCGTACGGATAACGAAGTAATCCGTAGTGTGTAGCCCTTCGACTCATCTACCAGGCTGCTGCAGAAGGGATTTCGAGTCGGAATCTGGGGCGACGGAAAGTGGGAAGCGTGAAGTTCCAAACAGTGCCGGCCTGACAAGTCCAGCATGTAAAACATGACCTTCATTTTCGAGTCCGGGTTCTTCAAGTTGATGCGTTCTCCTATAGCGTCCGCCCAGAGCTCGCGAGTAGTCAATGCTACCTGACGCCATCGACGGCAGACGTGAGATACTTGAAGGCTCTTGAGGCCCTGACCACAATGCGCCATAATCATGGATAGCATCTCAACGGGGAGTACGTTGATAGATGGAGCGTAAGAGTCGTTATATAACTGGGATGCGGACACGAGTCGTCTGTGGGTGATGCTGAGAGACTTCTTTCTCCGTTTCGAGGGCATACGGTAAGCCTGCATTGATTCGTGGTGTATCCTTTTAGACGGTAGATGGAGCGACCTCGCGAGACGGGGAACCACCATCGTAGGCGGGGAAGCAGAGAAGACGAAAGGATCATCCACGGCACTAATGTCATGCGACAGCGTCATGAGCCGTAGTACGCCTGCGTAATGTGGGAAGTGAACGTGAAGTTGGGCAACCAGCGAACGGTGTAGTACACTCACTATCAAGCTTGGTCCGTAATATGCGGGAGTAAGAATGCTCTTGCCAGTGGAAATGCGCGCTCTGGTTGGAGAAGAGAAGCGCGAGAGAGTGTTGTGCGAAAACCTGAGGATGGTGTCGAAACTGCTCTTTAAATATGCAGTCGTGCATGCCTGGGGCTCAGTTGAGTCAACTTGCGCGTTCCTGATCCTTCCATGTTACGTTAAGCGTTCGAGCAATACTCGTCGTCGACAACGCCTCGCAGATGCATACGTGTAAAACCGTCCGTTGGCTCCTCTATCACCCCATTGCTAGAGCGCCGAAAAAAGCCCGTGACGCCACAGTGACAACTTTGAACACCCTAGGGACCCGGGCCACGGATTCAAAACGTTCAAATATGAGCGTTCATGGGCCGTTCTCCCATAGAGATGCACTGGCATGCGTCTCACTCGTCTGTCTGTCCCGGGCGCAGCGTTGAGCGTTGTGGCAAGCACTCGGTGTTGTGACTGTTGTCCGCCTCGCTACCTGTGTCGATGCGGATGATCGCCACACGAACCATCCATACTATTAGAAGGGCCACTGTGCCAGAGCATGTCGCCTCCATAAACGCCACAGAATGTGTGAGAAGAGGGGACCGGGTCAGCTCGTCTCCGAGGCATGGGTGCAATGTGCTTCTCTCGAAACGCATCACCCATCTACCCGAAGGTCGATGAAGTAAGTAGCTGGAGGCAAATCAAACTATTAACGCCACGGTACAAATTGAAGGAGTCTAGATTCTCACTACGCCCTCTTCTACGCTCGTGCTGTGCCACGTTACGCAGATTTCCTTTCACCGAAGCCCTTCTCGGTGTCGCCAGTGCCGTGAGCCGCAATTAGATGCTAATACTGCTCAACAGGCGTAGTTGGCGCCAATTGCCTCGGGGACGTCTTCCCGATTCGCGCCTCCTTCCTTGAAGCTACATACATCGGCGTCCCTCGGACATCTTGTAATTTGTCACTGCACTCAGCTGCATATCTTCGGTGATGTCGTCACGCCACTCGGTGTTGCCTCCAGGGGCTTTGTGTATCTGGTTGCACGGTTTCGTTCAAGTGTCATCATATGAGGGAGCAAGGGAAGGAGGAAAGCAATGACAGCGGGGCGCAAGGACTCGGTGCCACGACAAGAGTCGCACGGTAGACGCTCGTTCAAATGCATGGGAACTCCGACGAAGCGCCTCCAAGTTGCCTCCGCTTACCTCTGGATCGGGATCCCCACTTCGAATGAGTACGAAGTTGGTACTGATCGTGAAAGAAGTCATAACAACATTATATGTTTACTACTAACAGAGGATAAGTAAAGATTTGTGGACCGAGCAACAGAGATGAATGATATAAAGTCGAAGGCCGGTGGCACTTCTAGCAGGCCATTCGATTTTCTTCGCTTGATACTGGGGGCCTTCTTGTGACTCCTACTACGCAGGTCGCTGGGGAACAAACGAAATGGTTTCAGGCACTACCAGTGCACCCACTGACGCCGCAAGATCACGCAGCCCAGCCGCCTCGAGATCGCAGTCAGTGAGGTTAAGCCGCTTCAACGGCCGCGACTTGTTCGCAATCACCTCCGCCGCGGGCCGCTTCTGAACGTACTCGTGCTCTGACCAGTGCACAGTCTGCAGGCTGGGCCGGCCCCGTAGGCAACGCTCCATGAACGCGCATCTGTCGCGGAGGAAGGCGGTGACCAGCGGGGCACGGATGCCTTCGGTCCTCAACGCGTCGGCGACGTTGCGCTGCTCTATGCTGAAATTCACTACGAGCCAAAATAGTCCGGGGCACACGGGTGAGACCTGTGATTGAGGCGTGCCCGCCGGAGGTTGAGGAGGTGCGTCTGCCTTCAAAGCATCGAGGACGACAGTGGCAACGCGCCCTTCTGCCTTTAGACCGACCAGAAGTGGGAACTTGCGTAGAAGTCGTCGCGCCCACTCTGTGGTGATTGGATGGCCGAACAGATCGTCTATTTCCAAGGAAAGAAAAACAATCCGTGCACCGGTGTTGTGGAGGAGGAGGTTGTAGAGCCGCTCAGGCTGATCCGGTGGAAGCGTAGATGGATAGAACACTACGGCGAGATGCCCTCGGTTTTGACCTCTCAGATGGAGTTCTGTTCCTTCGATATATATCGATTCAAAGTCGCCCCGGGTACAACGTATTAGGTATCCTATTCTCACAGCGCGGATTTTTGACACGGCGGAAGCGAAGTGCGCAGACTGAGTAAACACGGAGGATTCCCAGTCGTATTGCGTCGAGGACTCGGTCCGGTCGAGCGCAACGCTCACCCGGGCGGGCGTGGCAGTCGGACTAGGCTTGAAGCAGGCCAGCGCGGACCGAGCAATGTCGGGATAATCCTTGATTACGATGACTTTAAGCGTTCTAGGAAGGTTGACAACGCGGCCGCTCGAGAATGGCTGGATCCAAGGTACCGAGTGAACAAACACCATCGACTCTATAAGTGTGTTGTGACTGCGGCTTAGCCCTTCAATGGCGTTGAGGAACTCTTCGCGTGAACGGAATCGCGGGCCGAAGTTACAATGGAAGCACCTCAATGAGCCCGGCGCAAAGAGTGGGGTGAGACGTCCTGGTGCGACAAGGATCGCGAGACGCGGCACCGCCTTGGTGGTCAGAGGTTCCATAGTGCCCAGCAGGCCCTCACGGTCCCACCAATAAGGCGGGCCATTCTGGTTTGCCATGACTCGAATGTTGAGTGTCTCCAGAGAAGCAGAACCTGCAGATAATACGGTGTGTGTGGTGCGAAGGTCCGAAACGTCCTGAAGGAAGACCGCGAACGTAACGATCCGATCCAAGTGCGGCGACAAGAGGGGAGCCAGCGTTGTCGGGAACGCTACGACGAAAAGGCGGCTGATCTTCCTAGCTCCCGATCGCGGTAGGGCAAACCCGAGGTACTCGAGGCAACGTTTGCGGGATAGGTGGTTTCGCGGATCCTCTCGAAAGTCGAACTCGCTGGTCGAAAGAGCCCTTTCCCAGAGCTCCGGAGTTTGCAGCGCGACAGCCCGCCAGTGACGACAGACGGCTGTGACAATGGAAGTTTTAAGATGCTCTCCACAGAGCGTCCAGACGAAGATCATGGATAGAATTTCTGGCGGTAGTCGATGAATGGGCGCGGCGATATTGTGGAAGAAGGGAAAGTCCACGGAGCCATCGACGTCGGTGATTGTGTCACTCTCTTGGGAAGTCATGTGCAGGTGATAGGACGTTCACGAGGAAAACAAGTGGCGCCGCCGCTATAAAGGCATATTGGAAGTCAGCATCAGACAGTTCGTATCGTGAACGAGCAGACGAACCTACGTGGAGGGGTCGTGGTTGTGAGGGATGAGAGGGATTTTCCAGATTTATATAGGAGAGCCAGCCCCAATAATCTGTTTTGACCTATGTGCTTGCGTCGAGTCTGCGGTAAACATGTCAGCGAGTTGGTTTTCCAAAGGGAAATGAATGAAGTCCAATGGCGAACAAAGGTACTACACGCTAGTGGAAAGGTCGTCAAACGACGAATAATTGCCAACGCACGACAACAGATCAAAATCCAAAGAGTATTGCGTCTATTACTACAACACCGGTGATGTAGAGTGGGGTGTGAGGCGCACGTCACACAGCACGCCTCCGTCGTCGACAAGACATTACTAGAATACTTTCTCGTCCCCGTCTAAGCCTTTCTCGTCTAAGCCTTTCCCGCCACCCTCCCGCCTTTGAGCGCGTGTGACGTCGCCTTGACCTTCACCATCTTCGTCGCCTGCGCCGCGCCCGCTGTCGAGGCCGGGACGGCAGCAGCGGAGGGCACGACGGCGCCAGGCTCGATCGGGGCAGCGGGGACGGCGTTGTCCGTGAAGGGCCCGACGTGCGAGACGTAGTTCGGCTCCGCCTCCGTGCTCGGCGGGAAGCCGGCCGCGCCCACGGCCCCCGTCGGCTCAGCCGCGTCCCCCTTTGGCGAGTCCAGCTCCGGGTACGAGTCCGCGTCCGAAGTGGAGGCGGAAGAGGAGCCGAGGCCGAGGAGCGAAGCGAGGCCGCCGTCGTCCCGGCGGGCGTAGGCGTGCGTCCAGACGTCGTCGGAACGGTCGGCGACGTACTTCGGGAAGAGGGCTGCGCGCGGGGCGAGGGAGGGTGTGGTCGAGGACGAGTCGGCAGCAGGGAGGTCTTTGGCGTACAGGTCGTGCGAGACCACGGGGGCGGGGCCTAGCGCGCGGTGGCCGAGGAGGGTGTAGCGACGTCCGAGGAGCATGCCCGGTTCGGTGGACGTCATGGAGCGGGACAGGTCTTCAGCGGTGACGGGGTGGGTCGCAGGGCGCGCAAGGGAGACGGCCGGGGAGAGGGAGAGGGAGAAGGCGAGGATTAGGCGGAAGAAGATCATTATGGCGGCGATAGAGGTAGTGGTAGTAGGAGTAGTGGTGTATAAAGTCTTCGAGACGAGGCGCAGTGCGTAGTGGTCCAGCCGAGCCTAAAGGAGCGTGCGCAAAGAACGGGATGAAGGCGGTGTCGGGGAGAGATGGGCGAGCTTCGTGTTGGTTGAGGAAGAGGACGCGTCGCTCCTCCCGCGGGCTCTTGAACCTCGCCCGACAGCACGCCAAAGCGGCGCAAACACCTGTCGCACGTGACGTTCCCTCCGTGAAGGAGTGAGCTCCGTCACCGAACGATGTTGAGCACTCGATCGTCTGTCGTCACAGCAAACATTAGCACTGGGGAAAGACAGAAGCCAAAAACTGAGAAGACGCACTGTCCGGACTCTGCAGCACCATGTTGAGGTCGGGGAACCGCAACAACGACGAGCTCTTCGCCTCATCATCCACGCCCGGCGCCGGCGGCCTCCGCTGCACGACCGCCCTGTGCGCAATCGCCGCCGGGTCGTCCGCCATGACGCGCATCTGGTGCAGCACCTCCAAGCACCAGTCCATCGCGAGCTCCGTCGCGTGCCGGAGCTGGTAGCACTTCGCCATGTCCGGGAACGCGACCGCGTACCGGTGGCTGAACCACAGGTAGAGCACGATCACCTTGTGCACCGTCTCGAGGTCCGAGAGCAGGTTTACGACCTCCTTCGCGACCGGCGCCTTCTTGCCCGCGCCCTCCATGAGCGCGAGCGCCTTGTTGAGCTTCGGGAGCAGGCCCGCGCGGTGCAGCATCGTCTCGACGGGGACGAGGTAGTCGTCGCGGTAGATTTCGATCATGACCCGCGCCGCGTTCGCAGCGTTCGCGTCTCGCCACGGGCACGGCGAGTTCTGCAGCGTGAGTCGGTCTGAAATCGGCAGGCAGTCGATGAACGCGTCGATGAACTGCATGCTCTGCCGCAGGTCGTCCACCGAGAGGAACTCGTTCAGCGGCGAAAGCTTCGACACGTAGACGTACACGTCCGCGACCGTCGAGTTGGTCGCACCCAGAGGGAGCACGTTCAGGATCCTGGAGAACGACTCGTTGCTTGCAGAGAGCCGTGCGTGAGGCAGAGGTTCGAAACGCGCTGCCAGGGCTTTGCGGACGATTGCGAGATCCTTCTCGTGCAGGGTCGTGACTACGCCGACCCCATCGTCTTCGTGCAGGCCGAACCGGCCGGCGCGTCCCGCGATCTGCTTGATTTGGGATGTCGAGAGCGTGCGCAGCTGCTTGCCGTCGAACTTGGCGACCTGCTCGAAGATGATCCGCTTGATCTTCCTGGAAACACAGCATGTTAGTACGAACAATTCTTGTGATCTGCGAAAGGGACATACAGGTTGAGGCCTAGTCCTATTGCATCGCTGCCGACGAGGACGTTGTACCCAGACTTGGCATCATTGAAAAGCGAAGCCTGCTCAACACGGATTTCCGGCGGGAGCCGTCCGTACGCGAGTGCACAGCGCAGCTTCGTCTTCGCCTCGATGGCAGTCTTGAGCCCAAAGATACCACTCCTCGAGAACGCCACCGCACAATCGCCCTTCTTGACCTTGCCCAAATCGCCCTGCAAGCTCTGGTCAGCGACGACGAGCGGCGTCAGACGCTCATAGCGCTGGACCTCCAGCTCGTCCCCGAGCTCGCGCACGAGCGCCCCGATAAGCGGCACCGCCGACTCCTCCCCGCACAGGTGGATCTCGCTCGCGTGCAGCCCGAGCACCGCGGCCGTCCACGCGCCCCCGCGCTGCCGGTCCGCGATCAGCTGGATCTCGTCGATGACCGCGACGTCCCAGAACGTCGACAGCGGCGTCATCTCCACCGTGCAGCTCAACAGCGACGCCGCCGGGTCGACGACCTTGTGCTCTTCGCCCGTGATCATGTTGCATGCGCGCGCGAAGCGCGGGTCGCCCTTGCGCGTCACGACTGGTCCCTTCGCGCCCTCCCCCTTCCCCTTGCCTTGCGCGGCGACGGCGGCCTCCGCTACGAAGTCCGCGTTGCTCTGCGAGTCCGGCTCCGCGTCGGGCGCAGGGTCCACCCCGGCGGGGACGATCTGCCCGTTATTCAGCCTGTCATAGATCTCGTACGCGAGCAGCCGGAGCGGGCCCGCGTACACGCCGCGGCGCGCGGCGGCGAGCGCCCGGAGCGCGTTGTGCGTCTTGCCGCTGTTGGTGGGCCCGACGTGCATGATGAACTTGCGCGGGCGCGTGCAACGCGCGACGGGGTACTCCCAGGCGACGTTCGAGAGGTCGGCGGCGCGGAAGAGGGACTGCATCTGCTCGAGGGCTTCGGTGGACACTTGGCGTTCGAGCGCGGCGGAGCCCTCTGGGCGGCTAGCCCATTCGAAGAGGATGCGCGTGAACCATCGGTCGATAGCCTCGGCGGAGTCGGCGGACAGGTCCAGAGAGATCCGGGCGAGCTCGTCTTCGCTATAGTTGATAGCGTCGAAAACGTTCCCGTTCGCGACTTCTGCGACGTAGGTCTTGAGCAGCGGGCGCAACGTCTTGGGAGGAATGCCGAATCGTCGTAACCGGTCTGAGAGCCGGCTGTTGGCCTGCGACAGCCAAGCATGGACGTTGAGCGCGAAATACTCTGGTATGTCTTGCGCAGCTACGCGGATACGACTCTCAGACTTCCGGTCGTCCCGGCGATGCCATGGTTTCCGCTCAGATTGTGGTGAGGTGGCTGATCGACCTTGGGCTTTAAAGGCCTTGGTTTTGCTCGAGAGAAGCCGCACATGGCAAGTGCTGGAGAGAGGTCTGAGGAGTGGTGGCCGACATTGTACGCGCAGGATGTGGGCAATGCGTTGCATAGGCGCAGGAAAGGTATGAATCCCTATAGCAAGCTCGATGTCAATGTTATGATCGCATACACCCAATCCATACAATTGCTTCCGCGTATTGGCCGGACAAGACACCAGACATTGGGATACCTGCTCTATCCCTCCGACTCTATGGTGCGAGTCTTGCCTTGCCAGGAGCAAGAAACTGTGTTGCGGACCCTCACCTTTCTACTCGTAGACCTACAACGCTTCCTCCTAAGAGCTCCTATTGTGGCTGCTGAAGGGGGGTGTCGCGCACAAGTTGAAGGGTGTCGTGAGTGACGCGGACTAGAAGTGCAAGCTTCGTAGAAGAAAACGACGCAGAGCTACTGGAGAGACCCGCCAGAAATGAGCCCGTGGCGGCTTCGAGCGCGTCGCGTCCGGCGCCACGGCGCGACGCGTCGAATTTTATTTGTCCATGTTGCGTCCCCTTCCCCATCGGGACGCACGCTTTGCCACCTCCGCAACGAATCCACCACCACCTTCGCCTCCGTCTACTCAGCCTTCGGGTCCATCCTCACCGACGCGCAATGTCAGCCGTCGCACCCGCCCGCCTCGCCGCCCTCAACCGCCTGCGGTGCGAAATCTTCCAGACGTCGTACAATCCCACCTCCGTCCGCACAGGCGCGAAGTACCTTCGCGCTCGCCTCCGCGGGCCGTCCATGGTCCGCTACTACCCCGACGAGCTCACTGTGCGCAAGTTCAACCACATGCCCGGGGGCTTCAAGATCCAGGACTGGGACGAGAACCAGCGTCTCTGGGACGTGGAGGACAAGAAGCGGAGGGGGAAGGGCGCGCCCAAGAAGGCGAAGTCGGCAGGTGCGTGTTCGTTTGCTTTTTGACGCCTCACACGTCTGACGATGCACTCATTCTTAGCGGAGTCGCGCCGTATGTCGAGGAAGCGGTAGCCCGGCCTGCGTTCTTCCCGCTTTGTTTCGGCTATGTGTATCGTCATTTAATTCCACTGCCTCTCTCGCTCCTCGCAATGCTTCACGAGCACGACTTTCAAACCACTATAGTCCCGTTGCAACGTTTCACAATTCGTTCTATGTATGACGAGTTTCTCAAATGGCGGCCTCCCCGATACAGCTTCCCCGAGTAGCGCACGCTGGTTCTTGCAGTCGGCCGAGACATTCCATGCGTGGCAAGTACGTTGGGCTTCATCTGCGCCCGACAAGCAGACAAGCATCCGATGAGCAATCAGTGCGTACTCGCCCAGACACGACGTGCAACAGCTCCATTGCTCGGCACTGGATCCGTTAGCCATCACTTCCCATTCGTAGACACCGGCGCGAGAGCACACATACCCTACCTGGCCTGGCGAGCATGGATACAAGTCCGTCCGCCAAAGCACTGCACAGACGCTGCGATACTACCCAGCCTGACATTTACGTCAACTCGCGTTCCTCCTCATAGATTATATGTGTTCTTCAACCGGGGATTCATTTCTACTGGAAAAGGACGGGAGGAACAAAGAATGCGCACCAGCGATAAGACTGCCTTTGAGGTCGACATGTCGGCGGAGCGGTCGGATGATTACGGTTATACATACGCTCTCGCAGAGCTCTTCATGGCAGTGTAAGGCCTTAGTGTATCTATCCAATACTACGTGCTAACGGGAAAAGATGCAAAGGTGAAATCGCCTGAACAGATTCCGCGAAACTCGGACTTGCGAAATTCAATCGCCGCTCGCGGGTAACCAATAATGCACGTGATTCCATCCTAACCTGGACGTGTCCACGTGGCTTTCGAGTTCAGTACAAATTTCGGCCGCGTCTGAGACGAAGCTGCATCTTGCGCTTGTCTTCCCGTCTCCCTTCTCTTCGCCGCCTCCTTCTATTCTGCACGTCTGGTGTTATGTGTAAGGTGGGCATCTCTTTCAGTCTTTATAGTGATGAATTAGCTGTCGCCCCAGTCGTAGCTCGAGGCTAAGACGAGAAGACAGAGCATTTAGCCAAACAATATTGCACCACTGAATCCATTTCTTCTTGCGACCTTTATGTCTTTGACGTGTTGCTGATCGCACTCTTACTCGCAGTGATTCCCTTTCACAATCCAACTTCAAGAGCGTCGCGCAAGCGCAGGAGATAGGGAGGATCTCGTTGGCATTGTGTGAGTGTGATGCTTCCTCGTCTCCCGTGCAGCCACGACCTGCCGCTTCGGATGATCCCCAAACCGAATGCAATTAGGAAGTGCCGTCTGAGAGCCTGTCCCTTCGGGGTCGGCAACTGTCGAGACGCGGTTCTCTGATCTTTTGCGGTCGTTCTATAATGTTGAGTCTTTGCTAACTGACGATTTTTTGCTCTCTAGGCCGTCTCGTCTATGTTTTTCTACGTCGTCGGCGCACGCGTGGTTGAGAATTGTTTGTATATTACACTAGTGTAGGAGACATGGATCGCGAATACATACACATCTCGTCCCCTTCCTATCCAAGCTGCGGAGACTATAAAGCTTCATACCGTACTCAATAATTACTCCCTCGTCGCTCTTCTAAGAGTCGCCACGCCACGACAACGGCATCCTAAACGCTATAATACTGCGTCTAGACCCGGTTTCAACCGCGAGACTTCCTCATTGCACGCCGCTGTGCGTCTCGACACCGTTTGCTGGCGCTGTGGATGGCCTGCATCCACGCTTGGGCATCGCGCACGGAGGTGGCGCGCAATGCGACGGCGTCGCCACCACGAGGGTATGCCGTTGCCAGTTGGAAGGATGGGTCTTCTGTTGCGTCGGCAACATCGTGAGTACACCGTTGAAGAGCGTGACTGTTGTCGTCTTACCTTTCGAACCCGAAGGCTCGCGCACCTCTACCTCCGCGAGCGAGATAGGCTATTACGACAGCCTCAGTCTTACGCCATTTGGAGCCACAAAGAGCGAGGAACACGCACCATGCGGTAGAGCGACTTGGTCGTGGCCTCAGTGAGAACGAGAATGTCGTTGCAGAGGAAGGCGCGCAGCTTGCGCCCGCTCTTCGCCTTCAGCAAGATGCCCTCCTTGAGCAGCTTCCGAGAGCCCATGTATCGGGTTGGCGCGGTCAGGTCGAGACGTCTGGGCACCGTCATTAGTTGGTATTGACGTGCGCGAACAGCGATGGTAGCCGTCGTGAAGGAGGCACACACCCTTGTCCGACCCAGAGGTCCTTCGAGATTTCCTTGAGACGCTCCTTGCCTTCGTGCTCGCGAATGGTCTCGTTGATATGTTCCAGCACGCGCTCGGCCATCTTCTGGGCTTGCTCGATCTGGGTCCTATCTTCACCGGGCTCGGTGTAATGGATGATCTACGAGAACAACATTAGCCGATTTTGCATGGACCCGATGTGTCAACTATTTACCTGCTTGTATAGAAGAGGATACCGTGTAATCCGTTGCACTAAGAGGCAATGTCAGATTTTGTCATACATAAGGCGAGGAGCAGCGTACTAGGAACGAGAAGGTAGCTTGACAGATCGAGATTTCTCGCTGTAGCGTCGTCCCGTAGGCGCTACGGAGCAGTCAAGACCTGCGAGATTCCAGAGGTGAAGTAGGCAACCAACCTGCAGCGTGGCAGACAGCTCCGCGTTCGAATGCCGTAGGGACTGGAGTACCTTGATCGCGTTGGCTTGGTTCACACAGTATTCCTACGTGGCGGGTAGAGTTAAGAATTGTGAAAGCATCCTGTGTTAGTCGTCGTCACTCACCATGTATACACCCAAGTTCGCCATGTTCTCCAATACGATGTCTCCTATCCTGTCGATGTATAAGCGACAGTCCTTTTGACGCTCCTCCAGGGAGCTCAGGAATGTCTGATGTGATGTATCAGTAGAGGGCACGTAAGGCGGAGATAAAGGGACGTGCCGTGTTCATAAGTAGGATATCTTCTACGTTGGCGAACACCACCGTACGCGCTTTCTCGTCTAGTATAGACAACACATTGGCGTAGAAGTGCTGATGAGGTAGTTAGTAGCTGGCAGTGAATGCATGGAAACGATTTGCTGCCCTCACCTCGACGATGAGCTGTAAGTCCCGGACGTATGCGGCTTCGGTCACGATCAGCTCAAATATAGCCTGCGGGAGAGGACAGATAAGAAGAGGTGAGCACGCGAGATATTTGAACCCAAACGAATTCCAACCGCACCTCCTGCCTTCGACGTTCTCCGGACGGAATGCCCTCGAGCGCGGATTTGTCCACCAAGCTCGCCCAAGACTGTCATCACGAGCGAAGAGAGAGTGAGTACCGCCCACAACCGCCTCACATTCAACGCGTAGGCTACTTACTGAACCAAACGCCGAGTCCGCCTCCGGCCCAGGGGACGACTCCCTATGCTGCAAGATCGGCGCCGAGATAATGGGTCGAGTGGGGGTCGCGTCCCCGTCGTTCCCAGGCGTCTTAGACCGTCCAAAAAAGTGCAAGAAGCCAGACCCGCCCGATGCAGATGCCGATATAGCTTGTGCCGGCCGCTCATCCACCGTCGGCGTCGACACCGACGCTGACGACGCCGACAGCGCAAATGACGACGCAGTCGGGCTTGCAGACGTCGTGCCACTCTCGACAGACGCAATCGAGAGCCGGTTGCCCGCCGCTGCCGCCGCGAGATGGCTCTGCCGGAAGGCCTCGTACCGCTCGTACGCGTCGTCGAGCCGGAAGGATTGGTTCCCAGCGTCCACATCCCCATCCAGCTCGGGCAGCGGCGGCAGGTCCTTGTGTGGCACCCGAGGCGACCGTTCCGGCACCGCGGGGGCGGGTTTCCTGCGCTGACTCGCACGGCGCGCGGGGCGTGGGGGCGGCTGAGCCTCTTTCTTGACGATGAGCCCGGCAGCCTCGAGCACACGCTGTCGCTCGGCTTCGCGGGCTTCCCGCTCCTGCTGGCGGGCCGTCTCGTCCTGCTCCTCGTCTTCGGAGTCGGAGTCCGACTCGGACTCGCTCGCGGTGGCGAAGGAGTCGTCGGAGTCGTCGGAGTCTTCAGACTCCGTTTCGGGCTCAGGGATCTCTATATGTAGCTCTGGTTCACGGTCGTTCGCACGCGGTGCCACACCGGGACCGGTCGCGTCCACGGACGTGGGCGTGGCAATCTCGGCAGTCTGCGTGACGGGCACGGACATCAGTGCTATCGGCGGGACGTCGTGTAGTTTGTAATTGTCCGAGATTCAGTCGAGAGATACATGTAAAGAAAAAAAATGAGACTCTTCAGCCTGCCGGCGACGTAAACAACCAGGACCGGAGGAAGTAGAAGATCTGACTAACCATCTGCGAGCGCGAGGTACGCGGCGGGCACGATGAACACCATTCCATCCCTTTCAGCCTTCCACCAATCTGCATCCGTCCTATCAACAATCGACAACTGCTCGCCTTCCGAGAACGGCAGCTCGTCCGCGTTGCTTCCATTATAATCGTAGAGAGCGTGGGCCATTACTGAAGGTCATCATTAGGATGAAATGTACGCCTTGATACATCGAAGCACTTACCCGCGGCGATTTGCTCAACATATGTTTTGGGGAAGAAACCACTCTTTCCACCTTGCACTATGGTACCATACCACCAATCACTACCCGTTTTCGAAGGGTGGGCAGTGAGAACGAGATTCTCTCCGAACGCTAGAAGGTCAGTCAGCATCGACAGTCCCATGGATTCAAAACCACACTACACTCACAAACTTCCTCTGGACGTTGGGCCTCATACGCATACAGCGAACGAACGCGGTACTCTGCAGAAGCATTCCCTAAGTCAACTATCCTCGACGAACATCGCAAGACCACTCACCAATGCCCATATCCACATCCGCCATCGCACCATCGTCCTGTCCCCCAACTTGTATCTGCGGCACCGACGCGGGCGCGGGCGCGGGCTCCTCCTCCTCAGCGACTGTCGGTTCCATGGGGAGGCGTTGCACCGCCGAGCCCTCAGCAGCGAGCCCGGCATACCAGTCAACGGACTCACGGTTGCTGTTCCGCTGCTGCGTCGGCGGCAGCTCCATCTCCATCTCCGGCGCGGGCGCGGGGGGCTCCTCGTAGACGACCGGGGCAACGGGAGCGACAGGCGCGAAGGGGGCGACCGGGGCGGCGGGCGCGGGAGGAGACGGCGCGCGCGGGGGGGCGGCGTTGATGTGCTCGGGCGGCGCAGAGTCGCCGAGGACCTTGCCCGAGAGCGCGGCGGCGCTCCGGTCGTTCGTCTTCGCTTTCCTGAGGGTGCGGCCGGCCTGGATCGCGCTGAGGAGCGCACCGCGGTCTCCGCTTGGTGCCGGCGCGGAGGCAGCTGGGGGTGCAGGCGCAGAAGGGGCGGGAGGCGCACCCGGGGGCGGCGGGGGTGGGGGAGGGGGCGCACCACCGTCGGCAGGGGGCGCGGCCATGGTCATGGGTGGCGCAGACGGCGGCGGGGGCGGGGGCGGGGGAGCAGCGGGGCTCATCGGCTCCACAGAAGCGCCGGCGGGAGCCGCGGACTGGGGCCGCGAGGGCGGGATGATGCTGCCGAAGAGCTGCTGCGCGAGCTTGTTGCGCGTGTCGCGGGACGAGTCGAGCTCGTCGTCGCTGCTGTCGTCGTCGTCCTTCTCCTTGATGTCGTCCCAACCGTCCTCGTCGTCGTCCGCGGGCGCGGTGTGGTACGACTGCTTGACCGCGGGCGGAGCGGGGCTCTTCGACGGAGGCGGTACGGAGGGCGGGGTCGGTGCGGGCGGGGCAGCGGGCGGGGCGGCCGCTTGGCTCTTGAAGAAGGGGTTTGTGCTTCCGGCGGGCGCGGCAGGAGGCGAAGGAGTAGCAACCGGGCCTTGGTTCATCATCCGACTGAAAGGATTGTGCGAGGACGCAGCCGGGGCTGGCGGGCTGGCCACAGGAGGAGCGGGCGGGGCTGGCGGCGGCGGAGGCGGCGGAGCAGCAGCCACTGGTGCAGGCTCGGGCGCTGGGGGAGCAGGCGGGGGCGCAGGCGCAGCAGGCGTCGGCGCGGCGGGGGCCGTCGGCTGAGCCTGCGCACGCCGACGAGCCTGGTACTCTTCCTCAGCGCGCCGTGCTTCCTCTTCCTCCTGCTCGAGCTGCCTGAGGCGGGCAATACGCTCACGCTGTTTCTTGACCGCCTCTTCGCGGGCACGGAGTGCCTCCTCCTCTGGGTCCACTTCTGGCACAGCCGGAGCAGGAGGCGCGGCGGGGGCAACCGGGGGAGAAGGAGCAGCGGGTGTCGCGACAGGCGCACGGGGAGCAGGCGCACGCGGGGGCGCGCGAGGCTTCGGCGGCGGGGGCGCAGGAGGCTTCGCTTTAGCCGCAGGCGGAGGAGGGGTCGGCTTGGGGGTCGGTACCTGGGGCGTAGCGGCTGCAGGTACGGGCGGGGCGGACGTGCCCGTCGGGGACACGGGGGACTTGCCCTCCTTCAGCGCCTTCTCGCCCTCGAGCCGCTCTCTGCGGATGCGTTCTCGGTTCTCGGCCTCGAGTTCTGCGGCCTTGGCCTTTTCCTCAGCTTCCTTTTTCTCCTTTGCGAGACGGTCCTCCACGGACGTGTCGATCGTGGGCGAGGGTGACGGTGCAATAACCCCGAGGGCAGCCATACGCTCACGGATCTTCTGCTGAGCAGCGGCAGCACGCTCCTCGGCGGTGAGCGGCTTCTTCGGAGCAGAGGGTGCAGGAGGAGGCGCGCGGGCGGTGGTTGCGGCCGCAGGGGGAGGTGGAGGCGGCGGTGCAGGCTCTCGAGCGGCCGGGCTACGAGGACGGTCGTAGTCACGGTCGCGATTGCGAGAGTAGGGCCTGTCCCGGTCAAAGTCGCGATCACGGTCCCGGTAGCTGTCGCGCTCACGACTGCGATCCCTATCGCGCTCGCGGTCGTCACGGTCATACGCGCTGCGCGGCCTGTCGTAGTCCCGGTCTCGGTCATACCGGTAGGAGGAGCCATACCGGTCGTCGCGGTCGTCGAAGCGGCCAAAGCGGTCGTTTCGCCGGTCGCGCTCGCGTGCCCATTCCCTCTTCTCCCGCTCCTTGCGCTCTTCGCGGTCTTTGATCCTGCGCTCGAGGTCTGGGAGCTTCTCATGCATGAGCTCCAACAACTCGCGCTCCAACTTACGGCGCTCCTCGTCCCTAGTGACGGACCGCGGGCCGCGGGAGAGGTACTCGAGGTCGTCCTGCACCCTCTTCACGCGGTAGCGCAGGTCGGACATCTCCCGCTCGAGCGCGTCGTCCTCAGCGGTCCGGGACGCGTTCTCCTCGGCCACACGGTCCAGCATCTTCGCGGTGTTCTCCAGCTGGCGCTTCATGTCGTCGAGGTCCGCAGCCGGGCTGGCAGACTCGCTGGTGGTGCGGATCGCAGCGCGGTCGACATGCCTGGAGCGGGGCTGGTAGAAGCCACCGGCCGGGGTCTCGTCTTTGAATTTGTAGACGGTCGCGTCTTGACGGCCGCCTGCACCTTCTGCGTTGTTGTAGAATGACCGTTCTCTCATCCGGGAGGCTGGGCCGGCATCAGGACCGGCAGGCGAGCGGGCGCGAGTGTCATGCTTCAGAATGTCCTTCAACACGTCAACCGAGTTTTCCAGGTCACGATGTGACGGTGGAACAAGCTCTTGGGGGAGAACGTCGGGGATCTCGTTTCCATTAAGTTCTGTAACGGGCGTCAGACGAAGCTGTGATCACCCCGCTGTGGATCGTACTCACTCCTGTAAATAAGGCCCATCGCCACATGGAACTCCGCCAGATTAAGCTTGCCCCGATTATCGACATCCGCGAGAGCCCTGACTCGAGATGAATGCCGGATTCGAAAGTAGAGAGGCAAAGTGGCACACGTACCAGATCTTAGCCAGATCGTTCCTATCCAACCCACTCTGCCCAAACACCTCCAAGGCCGTCTGCCCGTTGATGAAGCCCGTACCCTGCAAGTCCCACGCGCGGAAGATCTGGTCGTAATTCTTCTTCTCCGCCTTAGACAACGCCCAGGGCACCCGCGGCGCCGCGTTCCCGCGCTGCGCCTGGTTGTGCTGCTGGAAAGACTGCTGGAGGCTGAAGCCGCTCTGCTGCTGCTGGAACTGCGGCAGCCCCGCGGCGTTGTACGGCGCGGCGGTGTTCGCGGGCAGGAACGTGTTCGTCATCATTGCCAACCGCGGGTCCACGAAGCCCGTTACCTGGGGCACGAGCGGGCGCAGGCCCCCACCTCCACCGCCTCCTACCCCAGGGAACCCGGTCGGCTGCGCGGCGAGGGGCTGCAGCCCGGGCGAGCTGCTTATGAGCCGGTTGGGCTGCTGTGCGCTGAGGAACGAGCCTTGCTGGTTCTGCTGCTGGAACTGCGTCGGGAGCGGGGGCACGGGCGGGACAGGCGGCGGGGGCGCGCGCTGCTGGAAGCCTCCCCCAGGGAAGCCAGTCTGCTGGGGCTGCAACTGGCCGGGAAAGCCGGTTTGCTGGGGCTGAAGCTGGCCGGGGAAGCCTGTCGGCTGGGCCTGCAGCTGCTGGAAGCCCTGCTGGCCGGGGAAACCTGTCTGCTGGGGCTGCTGGAAGCCCGGACGCTGCTGGCCAGGGAAGCCGGTCTGCTGAGGCTGCATCTGCTGGGGCTGCATCTGCTGGAACTGCTGGGGGTTATACCCCGTCTGCATCGGGTACTGGTACCCCTGCCCCCACTGCGCCATCGTCGAGTGTCGTTGTCTGGATCGAGGTCGTCGGGATCGAGGGCGGACGGGTCGTCGAGTCGGAGGTCGTCGGAGTCGTCGACGACGTCGGGAAGAGAGGTGCGCTAGACGCCCGGAACGCGCGTCATATAATTCCCGCAGTCAATCACCAAGCGCTATTAATCCGTGCCTGAAGCCTTTCAATCTCGGGCTTAACACGTTCTTATGCTACATTAATTAATGCCCATTGCAACGAGACTACACTGGTGTTTAGACGTCGAAGACCACGGATGACGACAGGTGATACTACTCATACAGGCCCTTATTACTTCATAATTTCGAGCTACACAACGTCTCCCGGAGAGTAGGCAAAGAGAACAAAGATGAGAGACGAGCCCAGTCAACGCAGAGAAAGCCCCAAGCCCAAGTCAAGCCTTGCCAGCGAGCCTGCCGCCAGAAGTCGTCGGAGAGTTTTGCGTCGCGTCCAGCCGGATCCTAAGGTTGGGAGTCTGCGGCGGCTGCAGGGGACTTGCTCCCACAACACGGCCGCTCCCGATCACCCCACCACCCCCAAGCGCGACGGGGCTGCCGGGCCCAGCGGACGAGATCGGGGTCCCGAGCGTAGGGCTGTTCCACACGACGGTGCCCCCCGGTGCGAGGCCGAGTCCCGGGCCTGTTGGGAATCCGCCCGCCGGGGCGCGCCATTTGCCGGTTTGGGTGCAGAGGGCGGCGTGCTCGAGGAGGCTGCGGTAGAGCGTGGTGTTGAAGCCGATGCATTGGAGCCCGATGCAGGCGACGCGGAGGGCGCCGACGGAGTAGAGTTGACCGGCTTCGTAGACGTTTTGTGGGGAGGTGTTCTTGCGGCCAGAGAGCGTCTCCTTAATCAGTGCCTGAGATGTCTATAGGTGGGGAACGGGAGTGAGTGTAACAGCGAGAAAGGGCGCCACGCTTACCTCAGTGGAGAGGCTAGCCCATTCCTGAGGACAGAGGTCCTCGAGGCGGAAAGACTTGTAGATCCCAGCGTAGTACCACTTGCCGTCCTTGTTGTAGAAACATTCTGGCAGCAAATACGTCACGGGGATGGCC
Organism: Grammothele lineata; assembly: GCA_002150815.3. Classification (NCBI taxonomy): domain Eukaryota; kingdom Fungi; phylum Basidiomycota; class Agaricomycetes; order Polyporales; family Polyporaceae; genus Grammothele; species Grammothele lineata. The sequence goes on along the minus strand of NDFF03000317.1, from coordinate 285,305 downwards.
CCTCCGCACCGGAGCATACATACCAGTGAGTTTGTCCAACTTGGGAGCAAAGTCGATTACAGTCCATCTGTGTGCAGTGTTGACCCTGGGATTCGTGCTACACTTGAAAACCGGCGTTAGGTAATATCCATGTTCTTCGCGGTCGGGGCACCAAGTGGTAGTCGATTGCTGGAACACTTGGTAGTTCCCCAACCTGGATATATGCGCATCAAATGACGGGTTAGCAGCATGAGGTTACATACTGAGTGCGCAAAAGCTGCCGAAAGCGTTGAGTAAGACAAACACGCCGGATTATATGCATACATACCCCTGAAGTAGTCCCAATAAAATCATGCAAGGTATGGGGAGCGGGTACGAGGATAGGCGTTAGAGAATCCTCTGGGATGCCGGACGGGAGCGGTAGCGAGGCCAGGATGGCGTATCTCGCGTCGATCTTCTCTGCCGTGTTGACAGTAGGTAAGACGGGCTACGAGACGGGACGTCAGGAAGAAGATTGAAAGCACTGTAAACGGACAAACTAGGCGTTCGCCATCGAGGGGCGTCCACGGGGACTCTGGGAGGTCCAACATAGGCGTAATGGATGCAGCAAAAGGACTGGAAAGAGTGGCATGAGGAGCTACGTTCGATAGGTCTCTAAGCGCAGGGCTAGAGGCGTTCTCGTTGAATAGTTTGACGATCCTTCCCACAGCCAGCTCGACCTTGCCATCGATAGCCTTCACGCAACGTCAGTATTGTAAACCAGCGGGCAGACGGAACAACGCACCTTGACTCCTGCGGAGACACCATGCCCATCCACCATCCTCAACGCCGCGAGGCGATCCTCCACGTCCTTCACCGCCGCTGCTAGACTATCCGTCGGATTTTCGCTGTGGGCATTCTCCTTGTCGGCGCGAGTGTCCCTCAAACACGCGTCCAACTGCCGCTGAAGCTCGTCCTTCTCCTCTTGCAACACGCTGAGCGCGTCGGCCTTCTCTCTAACCGATGTGCAGGCGTCCGCGAGGCGACCGATGGCGACGTCCCGCGCGCTGAGAGCCTCCTGAACCCTCATCCTTTCGAGGCGCAGAGCCGCATCCATCTCTCCTGGTGCCTGCACATATACAGACGGGTTAGTGCCAGCTCCTCCACGCGGAAATAAGATACATACATCGCCGTTCATGGTGCCTCTATGCATGTCTGAGAATTGGAGCGGGTGCAACACCCTATAATGAAATTCAGAAGCGTGCGTGTGGGCAGGAGGTCGCAGTCGGTGTCGAAGGACGGCGCGCGCTCCGATGTTCCGGCGCCGACTGACGAGGCCGCTCGGCTCGCGTCGGCCGTCCCCGCGCGACCGCGCCGCTTGTCCGCAACGTTCTCCGAGCCCTGCACGCTGCCGCACACGACCGTGACGTACACCCACGTCCCCGCTCCCTCCTCTGCGTTCAAGTAGACATCCTAGAAGCCTCCTGTGCACTCGTTCCTCTCCGTCTACTATATTCAAGCCGCTAGTCCCACCGTCACCGCCATGGCCACCGCAAAGATCGCGTCCCTGCTCATCCGAGTGAGTCCAGACGTCCGCGCGAGGTACCCTTCTCTCAACGATGCAAGACGCTAGCGAAACCCATCAGCAACCAGATCAAGACCCAGGTGAAGCAGTGAGTAGCAAACCCACGCTTTTCTCTCTCGTTGCGAGTCCGACGGACCACGGTCGCTGAAAGATGAACGCGTCGCAGGCATCAGCGGTTCCGCTCGTTCTGTATAGGTCTCGCGCAGAGGATGCACCAGACCGAGATCACGATGCGCACCAACCTCCTCGGCGAGCCTGCGAAACATGCCCGTCCCCTGTCCGAAACGAGGTGCGTTCTTATGCCTTGAGTATCTGTGGTAGGAGGCACCAGCTAAAGCGTCCACGTAGGGCCATCGAGAACGGCGCGAACGCGCTTGCAGAGGGGTTTCTCTTCACGGTAGCGGCTGGACTAATAGTGGGAGAATCATGGCGTTCCTCGCGAAATTCAGCCAAACGGAGAGACGACGTGGATGACCGGTTAGACGAGCTCAAGGAAAGCGTTGAGGGCTTAAACAAGCGCGTAGACACGCTCGCTCGAATACAGGAAGAACGGATGGCGGAGGAGTCTTCGAGGTACGCGTCTTCGTATGACTGGCGCATACTCGCCGTGTTGACGCGTTTGTGCAGGCATGATGAGCTGGCCAGGGTGCTGAACCGTGTGGTGGAGATCGGTTTGAGAGGGGGCTGGGCAGAGTTCGAGGGTACGCCGCTCCCGATCCCGCGCATCGACCTCAGGAAGGCCGTTAAGTCCCCGCCGTCCTATATCTCAGGCTCAGGCTCGAACAGTCCACAAGACCCACCCTCGGACTCCTCGTCTTCTCAGTCGCCCTCAACCTCGGCGTAGTAGTGGATACCCCTTCCTTGTATATTGCTCTTTCTTGCTTAATCCGAGGTACGGTAGACGTCCTCACTTAATCAGATCATACTCTCCTGTCTAGATCGCGTTTCCCGGTCCGCGAATATCGTCACGATACCCGCTCCGACTCGGAGATTCGGTACAGTACACATCCGCGGCCATTAGCCCGGCCTGATCACCCTCCCCGAATTTTTTAAATAACTTACTACTTAGAGTCCACTTTCTACCGCGTTGAAATGACACCGAAGGCGTCTATATATGCGATCAAAATCTACTCACCCACATTGCACCCACACCAACTCCGAGCCGCCGTCGCTGTGCAGTCAGCCCACAGCTATAAGGAGGCTTATGTCATTGATACATATGCACCCATCCCCGGTGCACCCGGGGTCGGACACGCCCCCGCAGCGACGTTCTCCCAACGCCCCCGTAAGTGCGTTCCCCCTCTCGTGCGGCAAGAGCTCACTATGCGGGTATGATCTACTCCAGATACTTCAAAACCAGGTTCCACTTTAGCATCAGTCGGATCTCTTAGGCTTGAGCTAGTCCGACATGGCTTTCCTAGAAGATCACACCACCCTGGATGACTCGGCACTTCCCTTACAGACGCTCGGCGAAATAAACGAGCGTCGTGCTTTCGCAACTCCCACGCTCCCCAATCCCACTCAATTTGCCCCCATCCACCGACTTCCTGTCGAACTGTTGACAGCCGTTTTCGAATGGTCGTGGCAGTATGCGGAGACGAGAAGACCTCTCACGGCGATCTGCCGCCACTGGCGCTATATAATACTCCACATACCGCAGCTATGGGTGACAGCACTCGCTGACGAAGAATTCGACTTCTACGAGACATTAACGGAGAAGGGATGGCGTCGTCGTGCCGAACATCTAACCACCATGCTCACACGAACCCGGCCTCTGAGGACGGTCCGGCTTCAGATCAATCAGTTCCCCTCCGCTCTCATGCCGCTCCTTCTCCCACATGTCGCTCGAATCGTATCCCTTCACGTCAACCTATACCACTTCTCCGATCTCGTCGCCTTGAATTCTCTGCTGAAGGCGGGCATGCCGTACCTGGAGAACCTCTCATTATCGGCTACGTCATCCGACTCCCCGGAAGAGTTCAACGAACCGAATATCGCCACCCTTAGTCTGTTATCTCAGGACGCTCTACCCCGTCTTACGAGGGTTACGGGTCCACGAAAATGCCTTATTGGAATGTTGGCTTCTGGAGAAACCCTTCGACACCTCTTCATACACTCCCCGTACGACCCCCGTGAATTGCGGCAGCCGCTGGAAGCATTCACCCAGTTCATCAACTCGTGTCGGAACCTCCGAACGCTCGCCTTCAGAGGGACCTACCCAACATTCGCACGCGATCTATCACGATGGGCAACCGCCGACCTCATCACGCTCCCCGACACCCTCGAATCCCTCACCGTCGAAGGCTGGCCCGTCGCCATCTCCACCATGCTCCCGCACTACCGCATCCCCACCTCCACCTTCGTCCACCTCATCTCCCGCGGCCTCCCCGGCCGCTCCCCAAGCTGTCTCCCCCAATCGCCCGAACACGTCCGGCGCATCGTCGCGGACATCGACGCCGTCGAGGTCCGCGCGACGTCCTGGCCCGCCCCGACCCCGGGCTCGGGCGTGTTCGTGCAGTGCTTCGCGCGCGGGGCGGAGCGCCTCCGTATGGACTACACGCCCCCGTGCGACCCGGCGGTCTTCCCGCAGACTTTCCGCGGGCACGCGGCGGTGACGAGCTTGATGTTTCGGCATGACCACCCGTTGAGGCCCGAGAGGTTTTCGCTGGCGGGGCCGGTGTTGAGTGCGTTTCCGGACTTGGAAGCGCTGCATGTCGTTGGGGAGGCGGTCGCTCCTGCGATACGCTTCCTCGACCCGAGCGCGAGCGGGGGTGTGCTGACGCTCCCTACGCTGAAGGACCTTGTCGTCGACTTCCATTTTCACCCTGGGACTGCCGACGACACGAAGGCGTCAGCGATGGACGGAGGACTGCCAAGAGCTGCGGTACTCGCAACGCATCTCGGCGAGTCCTGCGCAACGCTTTCGGGGCCTTTGACCAGACGCGCAGATCTGGGGTCTCGTTTGGGGAGCCTGACATTGTCACTACACGACCCGCGCTTGACGGATGCACCGGGCAAGGTAGAGGAGCGGAAGTCGGTGTGGGAGTTGGATAGTTGTAATATGGAGGCATTGGGACTTGACCTACGCGTACTTCGTGACCTGGTGGACGGGGAGGTGAAGCTTGGACAGATCGCTCTGTATGATTGAGATCGTCCTAGCGTATTTGTTCTTCAGCGTCGCCGGTGGTACCGTGACGGTAGTACTCACTTGTCGGATTTGATATTGGAGGGGATGTGGGATGAGCGCGCTCAGTAGCTGCATATCGACAAAGATACGTGAGAGACTCTTGGTGCGAGCATACTCCATGGCTGGCAGTACATCGTTGTACTGGGTCGCCACCCATAATCACCGTGTAATAATAGCCGCCGTGAGCCCGCGGGGCCGGCCTTTGCTGGCGGTGCTTGTTTCTCCCTGCTCGTGAGATCGTTGTTTGTAGAGGTCGCACGAGTCAAGTTAAAGGTACGCCGAAACGATATCAGACTGGACTTGAGATGATTACACGTGTTCGCAAGGCTGGCGGGGCTGCCGGCGCGCTGCCAGAGCTGTGCCAAGTGCGCCAGCTGCGAAGCGCTAGACGCTGTACCTGTGTGTCCGACTCAGCTTCGGAACTGAACGGGTCCCTTGACGTTTTGGTTTCCTCCCACCATATTCAGTGACACCCTCCTCCGGTAGGCAACTGCCAGTTAATCTAACTCCTCGTCTCGATCCTGCGCCCTTCTCAATCTCATTGTTTGCCTTCCTCGCCTTCTGTTGAACGCCCAGGTTTCCCAACATATGATCGAACTGAATCCACCCCAAATGCCTCAATTGAAGCAGATCTCCGCGGGTCTCGGGATGTTGCCGCTTAGCAAGGGTTTTCGATAGGTAGTGGTAAGTTATGCCTCCATATTGGTTACCCTCTGTATAGTTTTCATCTGTTAATTTCTGACGCGGTTCTGAAACACTCCTTTCATACATCACCTTTCACTTGTGACGATTGACTTTCTCCCACTGCATGATATCCGTGTGCATCGCCGTAGAGAGCCTACGACTTTCGCTTCTCTCTCCAAGCTACGGTGTACTCAGCATGCATGTTTGCAATACGTGTCAAATTCGGAGCCCAACGTATAACTGCATTGTGACGGCTGAGTCTCAGAGACGGTAGAATCAAAATTTCTGTCAGCGCCGCTCAGTGACTCTGCCGCTTTCGCGTAACTATGACTCTTTGCGCAGTGTGTTTCGTTCACAGCCTAACCACATAATCGTGTTCCGAGTCTCCCCTCGTATATATGCAATTGCGTGACCACATCATGCTGAAGACTCCGGTATATGTTTGCATGCCGTGCCGCACTGGAACTCCGATACCTACGGTAGTATTTGCTGCTCTTATAAGGAGCCATCCCTGTACTTGGGCCCCAGAGTTCTTTCTCTCCGACCCTCTCATACAAGTCGTATGTCTTCCTTGGGCCTCGGCTCACCACCCCAAGTTATTGCGACGTATTCTTCTCTGTGAGCTGATTGGCTTCTAATAAATGTGCTTGGACTTACCGCTGTTATCAGTTTCACGGCGAACTCCACCATATGTGCAGGAATCAGTGAGTGCCACAGCCCGTCTCGTTGACGCCGAGACTGCTTTGCACCACCTGTAGACTTATGCGGCGTATTGAACAGCGCTGTTAATATATGACTTCCTTATTACCTTCCCTCGCGAGGCTCAATACTTCTGGAAGAGGAGGTGGTCTACCATGTTCTTTCTATTCTTCTTCAACAGATACCTTGGGTTGTTGCATCCGATCGTCAACCTGTATCAACTGTTCACTGTAGATAATAATCAGGTACGCGTCACCGCATCACGAGGACTAGATTACTTTACTACCGTGGTACTGATTTGGGATTGTTATATAGAGGTACATTCTTCGTGACATCTACCATTCACACGCCCGAGTTATGTATTCAGCTTATACTCCCGCAGCTGCGGTAACCTGGTCAAAACTGACTTGATAGTCACGAGTATGCAGTACGGGCTATGGGCGTGTCAGTGTCTCATCCGGTTTGTCTTAGACAAAGAAGTCTGACAGAGTTTTTCATTTCTCTATCTTTAGCATTCTCAGCCCTGCGTGGCTTTGCGTTGACTGGAAAGAATTGGCCGTTTGCTGTTTGTGTTTTCGTGCTTGGCCTCGTCCCAGCTGGTACGGAACTTGTAAGCTCTCTTTATCGCCGTCGCAAGCTGTGCTCATGAGAATAGTAGAGTCAATTTGGCTTCAACGTCAGTGGACTCGTCTGGCCTCCAGGGTCCTTCGGAGGTTGCGGTGAAATAGGTAATTTTACCCCTGTGTTACTGAAATGGTCAGAGCAATTCTCTTTCATCAGAATTTAACCCGCTCACTTTTTCTGCAGCTGTACGTTGCTTGATGCATCTTGTCCGAGAAATCGACAACTGAGGGTTTATTGACAGGGACGTTACTAGGCCGCTCTTGCACGGTAGCATCGGACTTTCTTCTCGCCGCGGCTACATGGTATTTTATGCGGAAGCAAATAAAGAGTCCAGCTCTACTTGTGAAAAGAGCCGTCTCGCTCTCCGACGTATTGTTCCGCGAAGGTGTGTTTCCCTGGTCGATTGTGTGCCGTAATTGACTGATATATCTTCCATGCCAAGGGAATATTTATTTTGTGTAAGCAATACAATCCTATCAGTGTGACTGCGCTCACCTTCGATATAGGACGCTGACAGCCTTGAATTTCTTGCCGATTATTGCCATAATTGCACCTGCCAGTGTAAGTACGGATGTCATATACCTCGCTCCAGTACATTACTACTGACGGGTCGACGCTGACATCATGTATCAGGTTCTAAACATCGTTCCCGACCCCTTTAGCTTCGCGCCGCAACTCACAGAACCGTAAGTATTGCTCTTTCTGGCGACGATGCTTGCCAGCTTGGAGCATGCGCCTTCTACTCGTATATTTGATCTGATTTGGGAGGACATCTCGTGTCCCGCACAGGATAACGACCATACTAATGACGCGTTTTCTTCTCGAGCTACAAGCCGCGAATTCGCACGACTTTAATCTCAACCGAGACGATTGGATTTTCTCGTCCCGACAGGTCGACGACGACATTAGCCCCGAGTCGAGTGGCGGGGGGCTGATTTTTGCGATGTTCGGCAATTCAGCAACGGACAGCGTCTTTGGAGCATCTATCGGCCATGCATTGGACTCAACGGCCCATCATGCGAACGAGGAGAGATATGAAGAGCAACCCGTGGAGGAGGAAAGAGGCCTAAGAACTCCCAGTTCGCATCCGACAGACGCAGCATGATGCATATGCACTCGCCGTCTTTGAAGCTAGTCATGATGTTCGACTTGGAACGTGTTTAGTAGATGTCCTAGTGCAGAATAAGTAGGTTCCAAGAAACTATGTTACAATACAGTAGTAGCCTATTCAATCCAAAGTTCCAAACCGTAGGTACGAGTCCACCCACTGGCATGCATGAACAATCGGACGGCCACGTCTACATGACGATGCAGCACTCGTAGAAGGACCACCCAGACCACGAGGCACCCGTGTCCCGCCTTGCGGCCCTTGCCACCTCCATCTGAGCTTTAATCGCGTCGCCTCCGCGCCGAATCATTATCGTGTAGTACTTGTGCGCGGGTCCGCTCGCGGGCACGGGGTACCACAATTTGAGCGTCCACCGAACACCGACGGACACGCGTCCTCCGTGCGCACGCGTACGGTGAGCTTCAGCTCCGCCTTTGCGATGTCGATTTCGATGTCGGTGGGGACGCCGACGACTGCTGTGGGGAAGGAGAGGACGCACGCCTTGGGCGCGCGGCGCGCGCTGAGCGCTGAGCGCACGTGCCACTGAATATTACCACGAAGCGCTGGGCGCCGTACCGGTGTCGGGCCACTGTAGACGCCATAAAACCAGTCCCTCGGCGTTCAAGTTTTCGTTTCCTCTCACCATATACACACACCTCCGACAAATGACTGCTCAACAATCTAACACCTTGCCGCAGTTCTGTGCACTTCGCAATCTTAAACCTTGTCCCGGTCGCCTTCCGTTGCAAGGCCATCTCCCCTGACAATTCAATTAAATCCACTTGGAATGCCTCAATTGAAGCAGATTTACGCGGGCCTTAGGATGCCGCTACCAGGGATAGGGCGGTAGATTCTGGGAAGCGTAACGGTGAGCTGTACTACTATATCTATTCTCATACACATAGCTTCGCACGCTTTCCTCTGTTGATTCCTGAGGCGGTTCTGGCACACGCCTCGTATGTATACATTACCGTTCACCTCACAATTGGATCCTTTTCCCTACTTAATATCCGTTTCCGCTGCCGTGAAGAGTCGAGGACTCGCGTCTCTCGCTTTTCTTTCAGACGCGACGTACTCGATATCTGGTGTATGCTCTTCATATATACGTGTCAAATCCAGAGGATCACGAATGTAGGATCGACGTTCACGATCTGCCTCGCTGCGCGACTTGTCCTCTCTCACGTAACCATGACTTCAAGTCTGCGCAGTGCGTTTTGTTCACAGCCTAACCACACGAACATGCTCCCCCCATCAATATTTGCAATTGCGTGAGCACAACATGCTAGGGAGGCCGCATATGTGAATATGTCGTACCACACGGAACCTGTGATACTTACGGCGTTTTAGCGGCTCTTATGAGGTGAAATACATACGTGTACTCTCATGGTTTCCCCCCAACTGCCCCGTACAACTTGCGTCTACATCTGACAGCATGTCTTCGTCCTTCGAGGGCATTGTAACGTATTCTGCTTTGTAAGTTGAAGTGAGTCTCGATCGATGTGCTTAAACTTACCGTTGTTATCAGCTTCGCGCCAAACACCATCATATGTGCAGGGGTCAGTGAGTGCCACGAATTTCAAAGGTTCGCTTTGCGTGGACTCACGTGGCATATTGGACAGCGCTATTGATATACGACTTCCTTGTGACTTTCTCTCGCGAGGCTCAGTACTTTTGGACGACGAGGTGGTCCTCCATACTCTTTTTGTTCTTCTTCAATAGATATTTGGGATTATTACGCCCCATCGTCAACCTGTGTCAATTGTTCGCTGATAATGACAAGGTATGCATCACGGTATTACGGGCCTTCGAGCATTTCTGTCCCGTAGTATTGATACAGAACTGTTATGTAGAGGTGAATCCTTCACGTCTCGAGTTATGTACTCAACTCAATTTGCTACAGCTGCGGCGATCTGGTCAAAACTGACTTGATAGTGGCGATCATGCAGTACGGACTATGGGCGTGTGGGTTCTTCATCTTATTTATTTCGTATCGAACGATTGTAACGAACCTCATCTCAGCGTCTTCAGCTTTACGTGGTTTTGCGCTAACAGGAAAGAACTGGCCATTCGCTCTTTGCGTATTTGTACTTGGCCTTGTCCCCGCTGGTACGCAACTTGTATGTATCTCATCTCCCCCTCGCAAGCTTGCTTCCTGAGAGGGGCTGTAGAGCCAATTTGGCTTCAACGTCAATGGTATCGCTTGGATGCCGGGGTCCTTTGGCGGCTGCGGAGAAGTTGGCGATTTTACTCCTGCATTGCTGAAAATGTAAGAGCGATTCCTGTTTCTCCTACAGGATCTCGCTTGACGATTGCTCTCCCAGCTGTAGGTTGTGTGACGTATTCCTCTTGACAGACAGACGGACAAAGATTTACTATTGACAGGGACATTTCTGGCTCGTTCATGCACGGTAGCGTCAGACTTCCTGCTCATCGTGGCTACGTGGTATTTTCTGCGGAAGCAGATCAAAAGCCCAGCCATGCTGGTGGAAAGAACCGTATCGCTTTCTGATGTCCTGTTTCGTGAAGGTGTGTGTTTTCCCGCCCAACCATAGATCACATTGACTGATCCTTCTCCCGAGCCAAGGGAACATCTACTTCGTGTAAGCCAGACGGTCTCCCAAGTTTCACGGAGGCGTTTGACGACAGCGTTCAAACCTGATGTCTAGCACTTTGACGATCTTGAATCTCTTTCCCATTGTCGTCATAATTGTACCCGCCAGCGTAAGTACAGACATCGTACTCACATCAATATCCTACCACCACTTAACGCTAATCACGGGGAACTCAGGCTCTAGCCAAGGTCTTCCCCAATCCATTCAGCTTCGCGCCACAACTCACAGAACCGTACGTGCTGATTTTTCATTGCTTGACGGGGCGCCCTCCCTTGTCTTGGCATTCATCTGATTCCTGGGAGGACGTCCCATACCCCGCACAGGATCACGACTGTCCTCATGACGCGTTTCCTCCTCGAGCTGCAAGCCGCGAACGCGCGCTCCGCCTTCAATCTCAACCAGGATGACTGGATTTTCTCGTCTCGACAGATCGACGACTACATTGTTTCCGAGTCGAATAGCGGGGGACTGAACTTTGCGATGGTGGGCACTTCGGGGACGGACAGCGCCTTTGGAGCGTCCATCGGTCATGCATTGGACTCTACGGCCCACCATGCGAACGAGGAGGGTCACGAAGAGCCCCTCGTCGAGGAGGAAGGAGATCCCAGAACTCCGAGTTCGCATCCGACAGATGCAGCATGATACACACGCACTCGTGTTCGAAGCTAGCGAAGACAATGGACTTGCACCGTGTTCACGTAGATGTCCTATAGTGCAGGATAAGCAGGTTCCAAGAAACTATGTTACAATACAATAGCAGCCTATCCAACCTAGAATCCAAACCGTACGTACACAAGTCCACCTATGAACGAACCAACGGCCACGGCTACATGACAACGCAGCACTCGCCCAAGCACCAGCCCAGCCACGACGCCCCCGCGCCCTGCCTCGCCATCTCTGCCTGCGTCTTGATCGCCCCGCCCTCGCGCCGGATCACTATCGTGTACTCGCGCGCGGGTCCGCTTTCAGGCACGGGGTACCACCACTTGAGCGTCTGGCCCTCTACCACCCACCGCCCGACAGAGACGTCCACGTTGAGCGCGAGGAGCGAGCTCCCTGACGCGAGCGCCGCCAGTGGATCCTTCGACACCCCGGTGTTGGAGGTGGGAGACGGGGGCGTGCTCTCCCGTCCAGGCAGCTCGCCCACAAGTACGCGATCGCTCGCGAAGTGCACGAGGGGCACGAAGATCTCCGTCGGAAGCTCCGCCTCGTCCGTCCCCGCCGCCGACGGGGGGACCCCCAGGCGCTCGGCTAACGGTGCGTCCTCGGGGCGGACGCGTACGGTGAGCTTGAACTCGGCCTTGGAAATGTCGAACTGGATATCGGTGGGGACGCCGACGACTGCGGTAGGGAAGGGACGGACGAACGCCTTGGGCGCGCGCGCGCCGTCGGTGAGGAAGTCGTACACGTTGTCCCACTCCGCGAGCGAGCGCTGGCTCGAGGCGAGCGTCGACCCGTCCGAAGGGGTGTCGCCCCCGTTGCCACCACCGAGGGTGGAGAGGGAGACGCTGGACGCAGCGGCGGACGTGCTCACGCTGACCTTGTCCTTCTTGTTCTTGAAGAGCGACACAGAAGACGTCCCGGTGGAACCCATCCGGAAACGCGCTGCGGGGGCGAGGTCGTCGGTACTCCAGAGACTGAGGTCCTCCATGTTCCAGCCGTCGCCCCACTCGTGCGAGTTATCCGGGCAGTAAGTCCACACGGTGTAATTGAGCGCATTCGGGCCGTCCGCGGCGTTCAAGCTCGCGTCCAAAGCCTTCTGCTGGTTCGAGTAGTCGCCCTTGTGCTTCCCGCCGTCCGTCCAGCCGTACGCGGCCTTGCCGTCCATGTCGTACGGAATGCCGATCTCGCCGATGATCGTCGGGTACGCCCCGAGGATCTTCGCGTCGTCCTTGAGGTATCCCAGCTGCTCCTGGATGGACTTGCGGATCGCCTTCTCGCCGATCCGGACCGCGGGGAGGGTCGAGGAGTATTTGCCCCTGATTAGGCCGAGCGCGTCGGCGTTGAACCAGTTCCAATGGCGGGTGACGAGCGTGAGGCCGTCATAGTAGTGCGTGGACAAACAGGCCCGGCCCTTGAGATACCGCTCGTCGAGCTGCGGCGGTGGGGAGAAAACAGGTGGGGCGACAAAGAGGATGGCCTCGGGGTGGGACTCGCGCATGCGCGTCGCGAACGCCTGCCAATGCGGCCGCCAGAACTCCTCGATGAACTCGTACTCCTGCCCATTCCGCAGCCGGCGGAAGTAGTCGGGCACGAGGACGTTCCTGCTTCCGGTGTCCCACACGCCGTGCTGGGCCCATATGCACGTGCCGAGCTTCCACCCAGGGTCGCGGCGCCAGCCCCATTTGGGGTGCACGCCGTCGGGCTCGGATTGGGGGTCCGCCCACATCTTCAGCCCGCGCGGGTCGATGGTGACGGTCCCGTCGTGCTTGGGCCCGGTGGACGTGAACTTCCAGCTGTCGACGACCTGAGCGGTGCCCATGCCGAGCCGTAATGACTGGGCGGGGGTAGGAAAGGGACCCTTCTTGAGCGTGGAGCCCTGCTTCGTCGGCACCTTGTTGAGGTCCTCATAGGTACAAAACCCTTCGAATGGCTCATTCATGCTGTCCCACCCGATGACACACTCGTCCAAGAGGTCACCAGCGTCGCGTATGCGGTCAGCCAGCTGACCTAGCGCAGCGATGTAGTGTGACTGGAGGTAGTCTTGGATGTTCTGGCCGTCGATGACACATTTAGGCGCGTATTCGCGCCCGGCAAAGAACAGCGTGAACAGCGTCTGCGAGGCCAGACGTCCGTAGTTTGTACTCCAGATCATGGCAGGAAGGTTCGCAGGGTCTGAATCCGCTGCAGTTGGCCACTCTGAATGCAAGATAGCTCCTTTTGTTGCGGTGAAGTGACGGGGGTTGATACCGCAAGCTGGGATGGTCCAGTAGGGAGCGCCAGAGCCACCAGAGAAGCGTGACCACTGTATATGAAAGGATGGTTGGTGTGTGCAGCGTTATAGGCATAGGTGAAGTAGCGTATGACGAGTACTTACAATATCCTGGTGTGGGTCCATGTACACAAGGAAGCCGAACTCCTTGCACTTCCGCAGCACGCGAACGGTGTAGTCCATGAACTCGTAGTCGTATTTGCCGCTATTCCATCATGAGGGACGCAGAGACATGTGTTAGAAGAAGTACTCACGGGCCTGCGTGCTCTAGTGACTCCCACGTAATAACATAGCGCAACGTATTGAAACCCCACCCCTTGAGGCGTGCAAGGTGCACGTCGGCAGACCCATCCTCAAGGTTGAGGGGACGTCCGACAAAGCTCATCTCCCCGCTCTCGCCCGACTCCCAGAAACCGTCCAGACATTGAGATTGAGCACCAATGGGAGCCTTGTCCGACCCAGAGAGATTGACACCGCGAAGGAGGACTGTACGACCAGCGTTGTCGACGAACTGCGCGTCTGCAGTGTGAATGTAGTGTGAGGGCACTGGCTTGCCCGTAGCAGGTGAGAACGTCGTTACTCGGGGCATAGTGTCAAGAGGTCGTAAGTGTTGTCGTGGTCGTGAAATAAGCGTGAGGTCGCCACCGTCGTCAGCGTCGAGAACGAGGGTAGGCTCGGGAACTGGGCCGGCGTAGGCTTTAGAGTGAGCTCATGTCCAATTCCTTAGTATGGACTACTAATCCGTAAAGGGAACCGTGCTTATGTCCGTTAGTCTACTTAATAATGTATATTAATGCGGGGCTAGTCCGATTTCTAACGACTATTAACATATTTATCCGATGTTTTGCCGGAAGCCGGCTTGAGACGACCGCAAGCGCATCACTCCTTGTTCCCGACTGCCATGTTCTCTTCCTCCGCTTCGAACTGCAATGATGCTGCCTTCTTCCCTCAGCTTCTTTGAGTGCCTCAATCTTCAGTTTGTCATCGCTATGCGGTTTGAACTTCCATGGGACTCGGAGCTCTCACAGTCTTCGGAGTCGCTCTCTGGCTGCATTCCTGTCGTGTCCAAGGCTTTATGCTCCTAGCAAGCAACCTGTATCGATCTGACCTCGTCTCTTGTACTGGCTATTCTGCCTTCCAGCTGATAGTCGTACGATGACCTCACTGGCACAGGGCGGTACAGGCCCCTCTAATTAATGCGCCCACAAATGCCGACGCCTTGCGTTTTCAACGAGCCTCTTTATTCAGCTTCTAGACCGACGGACCATTAACCAAACAGCCGGGCGTGCCTGTTCGCACTTGGGCTCGGCTAGATGTCAACATCCTGTCCATTGCACTCGGCCGAGAGTCCAGCGCTCGCCCGGTGCGCAAGGTACGGCGCGCACTGCCTCGGAGCGAGCAAGGCGCTGCATGCGAAAGCCTGCTCTGATGTCAGCACGGACTCCGTCGGACACGAGGCGCCAGCGGCCTTCTTGGTTCGCCCACGGTATAACTTTGCTCTATCGCCGAATTTACATCGGAAGATACGGCACGTCGCGCTCACGCCCCCACACTGCCCCCCTCCATGTACGGGGTCGTCCACACAGCCCGCTCACTCATTTCTGGGCCAGTCTCTCGTAAGTCCTCCGTTCCTACCTCGTTCACGCCTCTCTGTGCACTAACCGCCCAATCCTGTGTCGTTCTGGAAATCTACGCCCCATCAAACGCGTCAGTCCTCCCTCCCTGCTCACGGCTGCATCATACTCACCCTTCCACCAGAATTCTACGGTCACCTGCCGCTGCTATCGTACGCCGTTGCGCTCTTCGTCCAACTCCAATGCGACAGAAGCTGTGGACGCACTTGATACCTCCTTCATCGCCTTGGATCGCGTTCGTACACGTTTCCTCGTAGCTGGCGAAGCCATATAAGCACCCACCCGCATCGCTATTCCCTCCCGCCACTCGGTCACACTACCATATATGCACCAAGCCCACGTCTTCCTTCCTTCCAATGCCGGTCCCCAGCCCCCAGACGTACTCCCCTGGCAGTGGGTTGACTCTCCGATTGACACGGTCCGTCCATCGCCTATCTGCTACCAATGACGTAATGCACCGATATACTAATATTTTCCGCCGACTCTCTAGCAGACCCAGCAGTGGCACCAGCAGCAACAGATGCAACATTACGCGCCGCGACACCAAGACTCTCAGTCTAGCATTTCTTCATTTCATGAAGAGCTGCACACACCTTCCGACACATACTCGTCCGAGATCCAGCATCCGCGCCACATTCAGCGCCCGTCGCACCCGCCTCTCCCGGAAACACCTGTCGTCCGGCAAGATAGCGACCCAGTATGTTCTCGCTCACAACTAACTGCTACTTGGTACTCATACCACTTGCAGCGAGCGTTGTCACCATTACCGAGTCTCGAGGATGTCCAGCTGCTCGATAGAGTTAACCCGCATGACTTGCCGCTCCCTGACGTCGCACTATCTGCGTCCTCCACGCCATTCCACACGCCTTTTGACATTATCCCGAGCCTCCACGGACTCTCCCCCGTCGATACGCGCCCCTCCCCAGCCGGCTCTTTCCTCTCCATGCGATCTGGTGTCGGCAGCCCCTACACCCAGGTGACCTCCCCCCTCGGCCCTTCCCCAAGCTTCAGCCAACACATGCTCTCGCCTACCTCCAACTACTTCCACCAGAGCCAGCTCAACTCGCCCATGATCGCCTCCCCCTCCAGCTACCACACCGCCTTCAGCCAGATGAGCTCCCCGACGCGCCGCTCGACCGCGAGCTCCAGCTACCCGAGCATGAGCCAGCACGGCTCCCCCATCGCCCCCCTCCATCCCTACATCGAGTCACCCGCGAGCCAACCCCTCGTTTTCGTCGAGTCACCAAAACGCATGGTCCCCCTCCCCGCCCTCCCCGCCGACCCCGAACCGACACGCGTCCTCCTCCCGCAGGACGTCCGCTTCTGCCGCCGGCGCCGGGCGTGGGCCGTCGCGTTCAGCCAGAACCAAGTCCCCGGCGTCTCAATCGGGGGCATCCTCGACGGCAGCGTCGTGCCCGACCGGCCAGGCGAGCGCGTGCTCGAGCGGACAGGCGTGCGCCAGATCCGTCTCGTCATCAACGTAAGTCGCAGTCTGCAGCCCCGCCTAACCCCGCTTTCGCGCTCGCGCTGACTGGTGGCGCGTCCGTAGTGGCCGGGGTACTCCCAGATTAGTAACGGGAAGTATGTACCCGTACAGGACAAGGGCGTGTTCGTTACGCGGGGCGAGTTCGCGGTGCGCGTCTGTAACGCGATTGCGGCTTCAATGAAGCAGATGACAGTATGTAGTTCTGTTCTGGGCATTTGCCTTCCCGTAACATGAAGCTGACGCGCCTTGGTGTTCCTAGCGACAACAGAAAAAGATCGAGCCAAAGCACGCCACGTGGGCGATCGCGAAGAAGGAAGGGGGGCCCGGCATCAGTGTCGCTCGCCTCTTCCTACTTCAGGTCGCCCCTGCGAGAGAGAACGGCAGCTGGGTGGCCGAGCTCGAAGTGCAGAAGTAAATCTTGCATTTCGCTCGACTCCGCTCGCCCGTGCTTTTGTGCTCCAACCATGAAAATCCCCTCCGTTCCTCGCACTATGCCTCTCTTTACTGAATTTATGTATACCCTGCTCTAGTATCATACCCCATCCCATAATCTGGACTGTCCCCCTTTGTGCTTCTTGTGGCGCTCTCGCTATTAGATTCCGAAGCGCTCACTGCCGGGGCTTTCTGGACTAGAACTGCGTCTCTTTCTGCAGCTAGCTGGGGCCCTGGTAGGCCTTGTTTTCCCCCCTAATACTCAGTGCCCAACTCTCGCCACCGCTGCTTGTTTTCGTGACATCCCCATCCCTATCTTGCGCTATGACACCCCAACTGTATCACGATACAAGCTCTAGCATCATAAAGACGCACCTTGTACGCTATAACTGTCGAGCTGTCTCGAATTAACACCGCCTCTTCTACTGGTCGCATTTTTAGCCCGACGCGCCGACTCTCATTGTGGCGACCGCGACGAAAAAAGATGAGATGAATACAGAACGCGAACCACATGATATCAGCTGCAGCCGCACCACCCACACGACGACACGACGCGGTGCAACAAACCTACTACACCATGGCGCCTTGATACCCAGGTACCCATCCGCCCGCCACGCGACCCTGCACTCCGACGATCCCGCATCTCCCTCGCTTTCGTCTACAAGCTTCCCAGTTCGACGGTTACCCCTATCCGTGTCCACATACACACGTCCCGGAAGCCTGGTACTCCGGACTAGAAGCCGCCCCCCGGACCTTGGCTGGAGAACTTGATGGGCTGCAGCCCGCCAACGTGTCCCCCTGTCTCCCAGCGCAGATCGCGCCGCCTCGACTCCGCCACGTTGCGCGTATGTATTGTATGTAGTCCACAGTTTCGGGGTACGTGTATACACACTGCGCGCACAGCTCACCGGGCTTTGCGAAGGGAATTGACGAGGTGGGCAACGGTACGCCGTTCGAAGATGACGCTGGAGACGAGGAGGACGGATCAGTGCTGAGGCCACAACGCGGGGAAGCAGACGCGGAAGCGGACACGGAAGCAAGAAGCGGACCGCGCAGACGCCCCCCGAAGCCCGAGCGCGTCTCCCCAAACCATAGACAACACACCCGGCCCCCGACCTCCCGGAGTTACGAGCTAGCTTACTCGCTCGCTCGATCGTTCGCACACGGCGAACCCACGGACGAACCTAGAAGAGAGATCCGGAGGAGACACTCACCAAGTCGCCAAACATCCAAACACACACACCGCCCCGACCGCGACGTGGCCCCTCTGCGCCCACAAATCCACCGGGGCCCCAGCGTACGCGCGCGCGCTCGCGCGCACCGCCACGCCCGCCCCCGCGAACGCCGCGAGGACGGCCTTGGGCGGGACAGCGTCGCGCCAGCGCATCCCGGAGCCCCTGGTGCGGAAGTACCGGCGCGCGAATGTGCCGGCGTAGGAGGCGCGCAGGGCGAGGTTCGCGACGTTGGCCCAGACGAGGCCCGGGTCGCCGAGTTGGAGGACGCGCGCGAGGGTGGCGGCGAGGAGGACGAAGGCGCAGGAGAAGAAGAGGAGCCAGCGGGCTTGGGCGCGGAGGTCGGAGGGGGAGGCGGCGGAGGCGAGGAAGGCCTCGAGGACGCCGTTGAAGGCCATTGCGGGGATGTAGTAGATGTAGACGGAGAGGATGGCGGGGGCGGAGGTGGAGAGGTAGCGCCGGGGAAGGACGAGTGCGGTCGCGAGTGGGAGGTAGGGAGGGGCGAAGGTGATGAGGAGTAGGAGGAGATGGGTGAAGGCAAGCAAGAGGGTGAGGAGGACGGTAGACGCGGTTTGGAGGGATTCCTTGGTTTGAGCGGAGGGCTTGAATTGCGAACTGTCTGACTCTGTGGACGGGGGCAATATTTTGGAGAAGAAAACACGAGCAGTCTCTTCGATCGGCTGGAAAACGATGCGTGCGACGAGCGACCCGTAGTTCGCCGCCACGGCGTAACCTCCTTGGTCGGCGAGCGGGCTCAGGCGTGAAACCAAGAACTTGTCGCCTTCGGTGAGGAAGTGTTTCACGAGCGACTGCCCCGTCATGGCCACGGAGAGGTTGAGCAATAACGAATCAAAGTAAAGCGTTCTCTCCCTGCTGAAAATTGAGCAATCATTGATGAATGCATACAACGGATATACTCACTTTCCATCTACTGTCGTTGTGACTTGCTTCGGCAAGAAGTTAAGGTCGTCGCGACAGGCGACAGCGAACGATATAAGCATCGCGAGCCCGTACGCGGTCTGCCCGAGAGCGAACGCCACGAGGGCCCATTCCTCCGAAGTCCCGACCAGCATGAGAAAAGTGACGATTGTCTTCAACATGACCGCAGTGCCCTCCGCCCGTACACGAACGTGGAACCGGAGCTCGTTCTGCGTGCGAATGTACATCGGCTCGGAAAGGAGCTCGAAGAACGCGGCGAGGACATACAGCACCACGCTCGTGCGGAAGTGCGGCTGAGAGGAGGCGTCGAGGGAGCTCGTGGTGAGGTAGATCAGTGCCGACCCGAGCGCTGTAGGTATACCCAGAAGGATTGGGAGGAGAGAGATGTTAGTGATGAGCGGGTTGGTGGTGCTACGGTCTAGTCCCTTGTCCTGTGAGGTTGAAGCTCTGAGCAGGGCATTCCGCACGCCCTCGCGGGATAGGAACAGGATTGTTGACAGGAGTAGTTCGAACTGAATGGATGTTGTCCCGAATATCTGAGGCGAGACCAGTCGCACGAGCGCTTGATTGAGAACAAAAGTGATAACCCGAGAAAATAGCTGCAAGAGAACCAAATTTGATCCCGAAGCCAGCGTAGCCGAGAGCAATGAGGGACCTTTCTCGGACGCCATTTCTATATTGAAGGATTCAGTACGCCCTCTAAGAAGTCTAGCGGTCAAATACACTCACCGACAAAAGCTCAAAGAGCACGAAGCTTCGACCTTCAAGAGTATAGAAGTGCTCTCTCTTTTCAATGAAATGACACTGTTGAAGAATTGCGTCAGAATTGGTGAGGCATTAGACATTGCGAGTCCATCTTAATTTCTCCGAAGCCAGGTTTGGAACAGAGCCAATGACTACATAACACGTCCTACGGAAATCAGGCACATCTCTCGTTACGTTGACTCACATTTAGATCCCAGCATTGGTGGGCGAAGCTTCAAGAGCTTCATGG
This sequence comes from Grammothele lineata, assembly GCA_002150815.3. Lineage (NCBI taxonomy): Eukaryota > Fungi > Basidiomycota > Agaricomycetes > Polyporales > Polyporaceae > Grammothele > Grammothele lineata. The sequence continues at coordinate 265,199 of NDFF03000317.1, read as the reverse complement.
GTCGGCACTAAGAGTTGCTCAGAGAGACGCCCGAGTCGTGGCGGCCTCGCTGGAGCATCTTGGAGCATCCACGTGGCTCACCGCCTGCGGTCATAAACACGTGCTTGTGACGTACACGCACATAAACGGCGGTCCGCGGGAGAGTGACGGCGCCGTGGAAACCGCGTGGCTCGTTCCGGGCGGACAACGGCTTGGTCCTCTGCTTCCACCTCATTCGAGTATCCTTGGATTCTGCTAGAGTCTCCGCTGTGGTCTACGTCTACTTATCACCTCCGCCCATGCTATACAATCTTCTACCGAACTCTCTACAAGTCTTGCTCGTATCTCTGCTGTGGTCCTCATCTCAGGCACCCCCGGCATCTAATACGAAGCTCCAATTCGAGCTGCGCCACCAGCATGCCCTATCCCACTCCTCCCGCGTCGTCTTCTCCGACATTAAGCCCGCAGACGCGCACGCGCTGACCTCCTCTTCCGCCTACGCAATCTCCACGCGGCGCACGACCGTCCACAAGCCCGCCCCCGGAGCATTCTCCGGGTCGGGATTCCGCGGGAGCAGCAGCAGCGTTTCGTGGGACAGTGCAGAGGTGTACGGTCCGGACGTGCAGGACAGGGAGGCGTTGCTGCTGCTCGCGAAGATGGCGAACGATGCGTACACGGAGCCGGACAAGTCGGACTGGTACGCGCTTGGCCCGGAGTGGAACGTCGTGCGTGCTCTGCACCTCTCCCTAGGCTTTAACGTTCCTAAACTGATTTGGACTTCCGGGTACAGACGTATCCGTTCGGATGGGAGCCAGACGCCGACGGCTTCCGCGGGCACGTCTTCGCGACCCCAGATAACTCGACCGTCGTCATCGCCATCAAGGGCACCTCCATCATGTGGCCCATCGGCGGCGGGGGCCCGACGCAGCGCAAGGACAAGCTGAACGACAACCTGCTCTTCTCGTGCTGCTGCGCACATGTGAACAGCCGGTGGAGCACGGTGTGTGACTGCTTCGAGGGCGAGCGGAAGTGCGACCAGGGGTGTCTGGAGCGGAGTTTGGTGGAGGAGAGTTTGTTTTATAATGTTGGGATTGTGAGTGTGAGTTTCGTTTGTGCGTTGGGGTAGGCTTACGTGCGTTTTCAGAATTTGTATAATAACGTTACTTATATGTACCCGGATGCTACCATCTGGTTCGTCGGTGAGTGCTCTCGAATAATTCTTCGTGGGCATCGTTCTTAGCCCTTGTCAGGCCACTCCCTTGGGGGTGCACTGGCCTCGCTCGTCGGTGTCACCTTTGGGGTCCCGGTGGTGGCCTTTGAAGCACCCGCCGAGAGGCTCGCCGCCTCTCGTCTGCATCTCCCATCCCCTGTAAGTATGCTCCGACTCTGTCCGCCCCACAGGCTCCGCTTACTGCGCACCCCACAGCCCTCGACGCAGCACGTCACACACGTCTACAACACCGGCGACCCTATCCCAATGGGGACATGCACCGGCTCCGCGTCCTCCTGCGCCGCGATGGGCGTCGCACTCGAGACGCGCTGCCACCTCGGCCAGACGGTCCTCTACGACACCGTCACGAAGCTCGGCTGGAGCGCGAATATCATCCACCACGGCATCGCGGCACTCATCGATGGCGTTCTTGCTAAGGAGGATCTGGATTGGGGCGAGGAGGGCGCGCCGAGGAGCGTGCCGCCGTTGACGACGGAGGATGATTGCGTGGTGAGTATAGTATGTGTTGTTCGGGGCGATGGGGAGGCTGACGCGGTTTTTCGTAGGATTGCTTCGAGTGGGAGTTCGGCAACTACCGCAATGTTTCTCTCGCTGGTGCTGGTTGTGGCCGGAGCCTCTTCTAACACACTTACGACCTTTCATGACGTTTATGCTCCCCGGATTTTGCTTCCAACGATGTATCGATATTTCGGAGTTTCTACATGCTCGATAGACGGAAGGACAGTGTACAGTGATAATATATACAGCTTACTGGTTCTGTGAAGGCGATCATTCTATATTGGCACGATAGACAACCATGGGAAGAAATACGAAGACGTACCGACGTTCTTAAACAGCTCTCCGCTTCCCAGCCTCTACCTCACAGCTCGTCCCCTCCCCTCTTCGACCTCAACTTCGGTGGTCCCTGCACGTCTACCTTCAGAACCCCTGGCAGCCCGTTTAGTGCAGTCAGAACATCGTCCTGCACGTTCGGCCACTCGTTGCGGGGGATCCCGAGGAGCTGGACACCTTGCAACTCGCCGACGCGTCCAAGGCGGGTGATCTGAGGGTGCACGGCGAGCGCGTTGGGATCGTGGTAGATGCCAGAGGTGGGCGAAAGAGTAACAGTGAGGTAGATATTCTCGTCGTGCTGAAGGACGTGCTGGGAGGCCATGATGATGGTAAACGGGAGAAGCGAAGACAACCGAAATGGATAGTATATGTGACGCCGTCTATCTTCGTCCTTCGACTACTACCACCGGCGGCGTCTGCCAGGTTAGTACTCGTCCTTACTCGCCGTGCACGGCAACGTCTATATCCACGCCATCGGACCGCGTTACACCCCAGGCCAGCCTGGACAATGGAAGCTAGCGGTAATCCGAGTACAACCGTGCACAGCGTTCAGAGCTAGCTCAGCCCCGCCTTGCCCTGATACCATCACCACTAGCCTCTCCTCCCTCGGCACCCTCTCAGTGCCTCCTTTCCCCCCTCATTCCCCCGCACTCGACTTCGCAGATGGAAGAAAGCGAGCCAAGCCACCTCCACGTGCACCCGCTCGACTCGCAAGTCGGCGGGCACCCAGGTGTGCTCGCGAGCGAAGACGGCTCGCTGCTCATCAAGCCCGCGCTCCCCGCCGAGGTCGCGTTCTACCAGTCCGCAGCGGCAGACCCGGGCTTCGCCCCGCTCCGGCCGTACCTACCCAAGTTCTACGGCACGCTGAGGCTCGAGGGGCGCGTGGACGAGAGCGCGCCCGCCGCGGCGGGTGAGGGCGGGAGCGCGCCCATTGCGGTCGTGCCGCAGAGTGCGCCGGAGGCGGAGAAAGATGAGTGCTCTTTGTGCTCTTTGGGGATGTAGGAAGGGAAGAAAGGAGGAAGAAGCTGATGGAGGGGCGCGAATTGCACAGTCCCTCGTGCTCGAGAACCTCTCGCACGCGTTCGCGAAGCCGAACATCCTCGACGTCAAGCTCGGCACCGTGCTCTACGACGACGGCGCGTCGCCCGAGAAGCGCGCGCGCATGGAGAAGACCGCGAGGGAGACGACGTCGCTCGAGACCGGGATCCGTCTCACTGGGTTCCAGGTGCGCTCGTTGCTGCTTGAGTCTGGCTGAGTCTGACGCGGCGCTCGCGGGCGCGGGCGCGGGAAGGTGTACGACCTGACGACGGACAAGCCCATCAACACCCCCAAGTCGTACGGCAAGTCCATCAAGCCCTCCGACCTTCCAGACGGCGTCGCCCGCTTCTTCCCCCTCGCCCCCGGCTCTACCCCGCCCACCCCCGCACCTGCCGACGCCGACCCCAGCGCTGAGCCCCCAACGACCGGCACCGGGCTGCCCGCTGACATCCTCCTGCCCATACTCGAGAGCCTCCGGGAAGACGTCGCGGAGATCCGCGAGGCGCTCGCGAGCGTGCACATGCGCATGGTCGGGGGGAGCCTGCTCGTCATCTACGAGGCGGACTGGGCGCGCGCGCGCCAGGGGCTCGAGTGGATGGAGGCGTTTAGTGGGGAGGAGGACGACGATGAGGATATGGAAGAGGACGAAGGTGAAGAAAGCAAAGACGAGCAGGAAGGAGAGGGGAAGAAGCAGAAGGGCCCGCCGTACCTCGTCAAGCTGATCGACTTTGCGCACACGAAGATCGTGCCGGGTATGGGCCCGGACGAGGGCGTGCTCAAGGGCGTAAACACGGTCTTGAGCCTGCTCGATGGGCGTATCGAGCAGGTCAAGGCGGCAGCGGCGGCGGCTACCAGTGCGTGAACGTCCGAGTCGTACTGTACGAGTTGCCAAGAAGTTAAATGGAGCTGTATTGTGAGCGACGCATACTCTTGGCGCCCTTTGCTGAGCTCCGTCTGTACGAAGGCTGTGGCACTCCAGACTCGATTAAACATCTGCCAGATCCTCCAGCGTCGCTCTCCCTCCGTGCGTGGGCAGCTTCTGCTTTTGGAAGGGACGTACGTGTTGTGTGAAGACCTACACAATATGCTTATGACAACGCTAGCTGTTTGTCTCTGTGCTCGCCGCCATTGGTGCAAGACTTCGTCAATGCCGTCTTACGTGATCACCGTGGAGGTATAACATACGAATTTCGAACTACTACGACGGGACGGATGCCGAGCGCGTGAACCAGCCATCCTTGTATTTAGGTACGAACGTGAACCCATCAAAGCTCGCCTCGCCGTCCACGAAGGCCTTAAGCGCGTCCAAGCCAAACTCCAGCGGACCCTCACCATGCTCCTCCAGCTCCTTCAACGTTACCGTCACCGCTTCTTTCCGGTATCTTGCGTTCATAGGGCCGCCTTGGTACTCGGACCACCGTACTATCTTCAGACGCGACCCTAGCTCTGCGCGGTGCTCCAAAGTTTGCACGAGGGCAGCGGTGCGGGCGCGAAGATGGCGAGCCAGGAAATCCAGGTCGGGCTTTCCGCCCTTCTGCAGTGGGTCGAGCGCGTTTGCGAGTTCTTCGCCTCCAGATTCGGGAGTGTATGGGGATATAGAGGCGATAGAGAGTACGAGTGTTTGTAACGACGGCGAAATCGTCTGTCTGAGGCCTTGTGAGGTGTGATTTAACGTACAGAGTGCGGAGAGGAGGTCTGCGGGATCGTCCGTGTACTTGTTATACGGCCCTACCAGCACCACATCTAGGGAAACAAGGTACGGGAAGGCTGGGAGAACTAGGTACTGCGGGCCGGCCACTTCTAAATGCAAGTGATTGATCGTTGTGAGGTTGCAGAACGCGTCGATGAAACCGGATAGCCCTATGAATGCAGAGCTCTTGATTCTGTACAGCAATCGCTCAGTGTTATTTGAAAAGGCTCGCAACGCGGTAATGAAGTTTTCTTCCTCGCGGAGATTTACACTGGTAATAGCACGGAATGTTGCGTGATTGGCGTTATCCTCCCTGATATTCTCTATGACGTTCGCGAGAGAACCGAACTCCATGCTTTTTACCTGGACATGCAGGAGCACGGGGAGGTTGAATGAGTCCAACAGACGACGAAGGACGCTTGGGGAATATTCAGAATCTACGGCCAGTGTTTCCAACAGAGGAAGGAGGGTGGGACGTTGTGTCGGAGGGCGATGATTGAGAGGGAGTTCCCTCAGAGGTATGTTTGTCATTGAGAAGGATCTCATTTGTACACACCGACTTAGTGTGGCGAATAACTCCTCTTCACGATCTGTCTGGTTATTAGGCCAGAGCCCGAGGTCCATCCCATCGCTCCAGGCCCACTTGCGTAGCTCGACTCTTTGAAGAGAAGGCTGGGCAAGCGGCATGAAGAGGATACCCGGACAAGAGAGAACCCGGAGATTGGGGGATGTTCCAAGCGTCTTGAGGGTGGCCAGATATTCAGACAGAGTGCGCTCCTTAACAACGCTCGGGTTGCTCTGATCACGCGGGACTCTTGTCCCGTGTTCGTCCTCATTGAGGAAGGCGACTCCAAGTTCTTGCAGGGACTTCATCTCGCATAGGAGTTTGCACATGCAACGAATTTCCTCCGGGAGGAACAGGCTAACATGGAGAGAGACGATGCGGCGGATGTCTGGTAACAGGAAGTCCGTAAGGCGATCGGGGATGTGAGAGATACGGAGGCCGAGAGGTCGGGGAGCCGATAGTTGGAGGACCACCCCGAAATACTCCCAGAGGAGCCTTTGTTTTCTCTCCGGGAGGTGAGCGCCGAACTCTACCTCCTCCCCTGCGATGGCGCCTGCCCAGAGCTCCGGCGTCCGAAGCGCGATTGCCCGCCATTGTCTGCAGACATGGACCAGTCCGAGAGCCGAGCGCAGATCATCGCAGCAGAAAGAGAAGATCTTGGTGAGCATCTCGACGGGGAGCACGTGGATTGGTGCAAACGTGTTGTGGATGGAGAGCATGGCGGCTACGAACGTGCGGTACTCTTTCGCCCTTGCCCTGGTGCGCGAGCGGATCTCGCTATGAGAGAGCCCACGGAGACTGTCAAGATCACTGGCAGGGAGTGAATCGACAAGATCGGGGAAAGGAAGCATCTTGATGACAACCCAAGACGTCGCGGGATGAGTTGGTTGCAAAGGGATGCCTTGAACGATACTTGATACAAACTAGATAGGGGAACGGCTGATCAAGTCAATACGTGACTGCACAAGGGCACAACCAGGCTCAGTACAGCACATGAGACGTGACCAAAGCAAAAAATTGTGCTGAGGGAGCTCACCTTGGCGTATTTCGCCGCACAGAAGATACGAGTCTGTCGTAGTTGAGGGGCAACTTGCTGAGCGAGGGTGCTCGGAACGCCGAGAAAGGGTGCGGTAGAGATACGTAAGCTATTTTGGCGCCGAACTATAGAGCCCGCCAAGTTCTCAACCATTACAACGGAACGTGGATCGATTGCCCCAAGATTATTCTAACATATAAACTCTCCCGGATACTCAAGCCGACGGGTACGTCCTTATTTCTACCGGATAAAGGCGAAAGTACCAAAGCTCGCCGATCCATTCACCAGACCCCGAAGCGCGTCCAATCCAAATTCCTCCACACCACCACCATACTCTTCCAGGGACACGCGGACAGCCTGTTTCCAGTTGGGCGAGTCGTACTGAAACTCGGACCACTGCAACGTCTCCAGCCGGGACCCCCGCGCCGCGCGATACTCCAACACTTGAACAAGGCAGGCGACGCGGGCGCGCAGGTGGGTGGCGAGTGCTTCGGGCCCGGGTCCACCTTCGGTGCGTCGGAGCGCTTTTGCTACGTCTCCAGTGCAAGAAAACGGAAATGAGAGGGTCAGAGTCCGCAATCGGCGGCAAACGAGCGACATGGTGCCCGCGTAGGGTTCGTCGGGAGTGCGAAGTCCGGCAAGGAAGGATGTGATGTGGGCGACGAGCTCCTCCTCCGTCGGATCCTCCAGCCGTCTTGCATGAAGCAGTACGGCCTCAAGAGACTCCAGCAGGGGAAATGCGCGCAGTAACGTTCCGTCCATGCGGTTGAATTGCGTGGCTGAGAGAGAGAGGGAGGTGATAGCCGACGCGTAACCGCGGAACACATCGATGAAGGTGTCGGACGTCGGTCGTGCGTACTGCCGGTCGTACTCGTACAGGAGCCGTTCTGTGTTGTTTGAAAGGGCCCGCAAGACGACTTGGCCCTTCTCCTCGTGGATGTGGACGCCGGTGAGTGAACCGAGAAGTGCGTAATAAGCGGCGCGTGTGGCGTTGTCCGGTATGGTAAATGGGAGACGGAAGTTGCCCATCTTTTTGGCTTGAACACGGGAGAGGGAGGGAAGGGTGAATAGGTCGAGTAATGAACTAAAGGAATGAGAACTGAGGTAGCTTCTGACTATGAATGTATGCAAGATGGGCAGATGAACACGAGCTGGAAGATAGGCCCGGAGGGCCCGGGCTGGGTCCGCGAGAGACTCCACATTCGACAGTGTGAGGGATTCGATGTTGGCGCACCTGCCCAACGCAGCCAAAAGCTCCTCATTTCGATCGACAGGGTTATCCATGGGCCATCGTAGAACGGAGGGGTTTGACTTCCAGGCCCACAAACGTATGGTCACCTTCTTGAGCGAAGGTCGAGCGAAGTGTATGAAGACAATGCCGGGAGAGGATAGGATCTGAAGACGTGGAAGTGATAGAGGCGGAGAGGAGGATATACGTTGCGACATAGCAAGCTCCGCTTGATGCGTCGAAACGTGCAAATCTTGACCCAAGACATTCGCACTGGTAAATTCGTTTTCGCGGAAAGCAACGCTCAATTCTACCAGCACCTGCATGTCGGACAGAGCCGAGTAGAAGTGGGTCCATTCTTCCGGGATGAACAAGACCACGTGAAGCGACACAATGCGCAGGGAGTAGTTGTGCAAGGAATGAGTGTTTCTGTGTGGGAAGTGGGAAAGGTGGAGGTGGAGGTCGCGTGGCGCAGACCAACCGAGGAGGGCATGCATGTATTCCAGATTCAACCGCAGGGATCGTGACGAGGGTTCTCCAAATGGGTCGTTGGAGCTGAAACTGAAGGATTCCACGGCGACGGCGGCTGCCCACAAGTCCGGCGTCTTGAGCGCGATAGCACGCCAAAGCCGACATACGTGCGCAAGCCCGAGTGTGTAGCGGCGATTGCTCCAGCAGTAGGAAAAGATCTTCGAGAGCACCTCGTTGGGGAGTACGTGAATTGGTGCGAGGGTATTGTGAAGAGCGGACAGGGCTAAGGAGAAAGAACGGTACTCTTCGGCTCGTTCGACGACGCGGGTGCGGATATCTGCATTGGACAACCCGCGGAGACTGACGAGGTCGGTGACGGGGAGCGCGTCGGCAAAGTTGGGGAAGGGGAGTGGGTTTGCATTCATGGTCACTATACAGATATAAGACATACAAGGGGAGATTCGTCAGCTCATACTCTGAGGGCGGAATGGGGACAGGGACTCAACAGGTGTCGTTGCCAGTGGTGGTTGAGAGGAAGACTGGTTCGGTTTACGAGGCGCTCGTGTCCGTCTCTTGGGGCCACAGTGCAACCATGCCGCACATGTCGCACGTTGGAGGGAAGCGTGAGGTTCTACAACTTGTTCAGAAAGTCGAGATCCATTTACATCTGCGATGCGGACGCAGCCGCCGTATAAGCGGATTGAGGTTCCGCGAAAAGTCGCGCCAAACGCCCAGCGGTGCGACAGACAGGAAATTCAGTCGCGCCTTGCAAAGTTCGTGCCACGGCGCCCAAGCACTGCTCCACACGTTTTGAGAGCGACGCCGGCTACTCCACACCATCGCGTGCATTTGCCGCGTATACCAACATCCTGTCCTAATCGAACTTCAACTGTGCACGGTGAACGTGAACGTGGACCAAGGAGAAACTCGCCTTTTCCGTTCTATTGGATGAGAAAAATTGATATACTGGCCTTGGTACTGTGGCAAGTAGGTTTCGCTCAAGTAATCTCGGAAGTTTCCTAGACGAGTGTATGGAGGACTTCAATTGGACGATGGACAAGATTAAGCCTGGAAGTCATCGAACAGGCTTGGAAGGCCACCGGCGTCTACCCGTACCGCCACGTGGACAAAACAGCAACGATGGGCGTCAAAGGTCTCGTACGCCGCGACACAGCTTGCCAGCAGGATTCGCCGCAACTCCTCCCCGGAAACGTCCTCGGTGATCTGAAAATTTATGCTGCCTGTGAGGTAAGGTTCGCGTGTCCTTCTAAATACTGAGCAGTGACGTTCCTCTTGCAATGAATGCTAATTTCAGGCTGCTAGCAGGCATTTTTGCCACAGCCTGAATTATGCAGCTTGCTCTCAACTAGACGCATGATTCTACACAGTCGACAGCTTTCTCTATGATACTCCTACGTTAGACTTGGGAGATTTCAAACTTCTATTATTTTCAGCAGCGCAACAGTAAAAAGAGCTGGGCGCAAGAAGAACGCGACTATCACGTACACTCAATGCGACTACTAGATTGAGGTTCGGGACCCGCACGTTCAGCGATCTGTCGCCGAGGCTTCTGCTGACTCACTCCCTATGCTCTTGACCCTCAATGAATTGTCTAAGGGCGTCTAATGATCTATCACGAGTGTTCCCATGCACACGTCTTTAGGACGACCGCCGACTTCCAGGAATCCCGACTCTAACATCGACTTTGCTGAGTCATTTTGTCGTAACCATCCTAGAATCCAGTGAGAGGTCATGTCGCCGGCTCACGCTGCCTTTGCTGAGTCAATCCGTTCGGCCTTCCAAGTTGCGTAGATAAATACCCCCGGACAGCGCTCGAAACGACCATAGTTCCCTCTCCCGGCCCCGAAAACGTCACACCTAGTATGCCCTCCCAGCATCATTTTACTCTCTTCACAGGCAACGGCGGTGCGTCGAACGGCTGGTGAGCGAAATTATCCATATATAAGGGCATATTGTCACGGTCTGACTTGACTGGGATGCAGGAAAGTCGCCATGATTCTCGAGGAGCTCGAACTCGGCTACAAACCCATTTACATCGACGTCGCAACTGGAGACCAGAAGAAGGAACCTCATGTCAAGCACAACCCGAACGGACGCATTCCGACACTCATAGATCACCAGAACGGTGACTTCGCAGTCTGGTGCGTCTCAGCCTCTCCCGCTCATCTGCCTCTCCTCACACGCAGAGTGCTTCGTTGTTGACTGAATCTCAGGGAATCGGGTGCGATCATTAACTACCTAGTGGATAAATATGACACGGAGAGGAAGATTTCTTTCGACATGTTCGACGATCGGGTTCAGCTCCTCCAATGGCTTTTCTTCCAGGCTTCCGGGCAAGGGTGTGTCTATCATCTTACACCTCTTTCGTACAGGCAGTCACAGTGCTGAATCTCGTTGCACAGCCCATACTTCGGTCAGGCGGGATGGTTTACCTACTTTCATCCTGAGAAGGTTCCGAGCGCACTTGACCGGTATCGCAAGGAGATTCTACGCGTTACAGGCGTACTCGACAGCGTCCTCGAAAGGCGCCAGTGGCTTGTTGGCGACAAGCTGAGCGCTGCGGACCTCTCGTTCATTGTGTGCGTATAGTCACCATCGCGGCCTTCTTCCTAAAACACCGCATGACGGCGAAGCGAGCTGACCCCATCGACACATGCTCAATGCGCATTGAATGTGCAGGTGGAATCATACGGCCTTTGTCTACATTCTTGCAGGATGGGATGACTTCAACCTGGACAACTTCCCGAATGTGAAGCGGTATGTGTTGCGTCCTTCCGTTGCGAGAGTGCGGAGAGCCCTCGGGTAACAAATGGGTCTCCCCGGACAGGTGGCACGATGAGATGCTCGCGCGCCCTGCCGTAGCGAAGGTGATCGCAGAGTGGGACGAGAGTCGCAGGAACTACAGCAAGCCGGCTTCGACAAAGGCTACCTGATGCAGCTGGCATCGTGACTGGCGGCGTTGATTTTTGTTACGAGTATCTATCGTTACTCGTGGAGTGGCCCGTGGCAGGTACTGTGGCGCACAATACCAGAGTGTTGATCTCGAATTTAGGCTATCATTGTCCCGTGTACGAGACATGCGGAGGAGAGAAAAGGCTGGCCAGTGGCCGGCGTCTTCGGAAGAGGTGTTCGCCGCCGCCCCGCACGAGTGCAGGGTTTCCTGCGTCCGAGAGCTTCGCTCCGCGTCACAATGCCACGACCCAGCTCATGCACACACCTTTGAGACCAATAGATTCTCCACACGATTATCGGACACTGCGAGGGTTCCCCGAAGCCCTGGAACCCGGCTGGTAGAAGATTACTAACACACATCCGCCTTCGCTGAGTAAGTCTCCAATTTTCTTGCCGACGTGCATAGCTTGCCGAGTCGTACATCACATAAAAGAGCATCAAGGAAGCTATAGAACTTAAGACCACAACCTCCTGCGAGCCTCTTTCTTCCTGCGATTCAGTTTTCAGAATGACCTCCCCCCATCACTTCACCATGTACACCGCGATCGGTCCCGCCCCAAATGGTTGGTACGTGCCGAATCCCGCTCTATCATTGACCATGCCGGTTGTATCGCTTCATACATTCACATTCCAGGAAAGTGGCCATGGTTATGGAAGAGCTCGGACTCGACTACGAGTCCGTGTACATCGACGTCGCCACTGGGGACCAGAAGAAAGAGCCGAACATCAACTACAACCCGAACGGCCGTCTCCCGACACTCGTCGACCACCAGAACGGGGACTTTGCCATCTGGTATATCTATTTATCTCATCTCTCGCTTGTTCTGCTCAGAACGTTGAGTCGTTGACTGGGACCTACAGGGAATCATGCGCGATCATCCAGTATCTCATCAAGAAGTATGACACGCATCGCAAGCTCTCCTTGGACAAGTTCGAAGAGAAAACCCAGCTTCTCCAGTGGCTGTTCTTCCAAGCTTCAGGTCAAGGGTGCGCGTTGATTGAGTTCTGGTGTTTAATTTCGACGGCTGATGTGACATACCATGGTCCATTGAACAGCCCGTACTTCGGCCAGGCAGGCTGGTTCACGTACTACCACCCCGAGAAGATCCCGAGCGCGCTCGAGCGGTACCGCAAGGAGATCGTGCGCGTGACGGGGGTGCTCGAGAGCGTGCTCGCTAAGCAGAAGTGGCTTGTCGGCGAGAAGATGAGTGCGGCTGATATTGCTTTCATCCCGTGCGTGTTCAGAACATCTTTACTCCCTTCACTTCCGTCTTGAACGTGGCTGACGGACTGATGGACGCAGGTGGAACCACCGGGCGTTCTTCTACACCCTCGCGGGCTGGGAAGGTTTCAACCTAGATGACTTCCCGAACGTCAAGCGGTTCGTCTTCCATTCTCCATCGCTCACCCCAAGAGGGGGTCTAGCTGAATGCTGATGCGTGCTTTCTTCTCGCCGACAGCTGGCACAACGAGATGATTGCACGGCCCGCTGTGGCTAAGGTCATGGTGGAATGGGAGGAGAGCGTCAGGAAATACGAGTCGGCGGCTGCGAGTAGCACGGCTTGACGCGGTTCCGAGATCCGCGCGCCAATCCCTCGGCCGTACGCGCATCGCGAAATGAAGAGAACCCTAAAGAAACATAGCATTATAACATTAGGTCTAGCACCCCTCACCGACGGCCGTCTATATGAAGGCACATATTTTGACGTCGTTCCCGTGTGTCATAATCATAAGTCCACCCGATATCCCTTAGTTATCACGGACGGTCGAAAACCCAACGTCCACCCATGCGCGCATGCGGTCTCCGTAACGGATTACCATCAGCACCGACCTAGAGGTGAGACAACCTATAGGTGAGCAGGGTTCACGTTGTTCGGAGAGGAGGATGTATACGTACACAAACCCGACCCAAGCAACGGCAGCGAAGAGCCCGTCTGTCCATGCGACGCCGATGGACTCGATGAGCGGGAGCGTCGTCGTCGTCGTGAACGCGATGATGAGCGCGCGGAATGACCTAGGTGGTTGGCAGCGGGTCAGAGCAATGAGCGCGTAACATGAAAGGGAGGAGGGGAAAAGAGAGTACGCACGCGCTCGCAGCGAGCGTCTCAGCGCTGCGCGAATGCAGGATATCGACGTAGTACGACGACATCGGCGTCAGCACGATGTCCACCTGCACCGTTCCCCCTCGTCAGCCTTCCCTTGTACAAAGTCAAAGACTGCTCGAGACGCACCCCGATGCCATTCATGAACAACCAAATCAGATTCAACACGATCCCCGGGGTGCCCGGCACGAACGCGGTCGTCAGGCCCGCCAGGAGCACCGACATGGGCACGAACACGCCCGCGCCCCAGAGCGTCGCGCGGAGGCGATCCTCTGGTACCCATACGCCCCCGCGCCGTTTGCGCCAGGAGATGACGGCTTGGTCGGCCATGCGGCCTGCGAGGGGGGCGCCGACTGGAAGGGGCGGGGTGAGAGGTGAGTATAGGGGGGATAATGGGAGGGGGATGGCGTACTGAAATTACCGAGGCCGGCGGGCATGAAGAAGGCGCCGATGAGGGCTTCGTTGGTGATGCCGTATTGCCTTCCCTACAACGGGTTGTGTGAACTGAGGAACGAAGTAGGGACGCAAGTGGTGTTACGTACGATGGTGTAAGACAGCGGGACCATAAGTACTATATACCGGTCAGAATACGACGTGTAAATGTTATTCGAAAGGGACGCACCAAAGTCTGTCACGAGCACCGCGGTTCCTGCGAGTGTCTAGCGACCTATCAGTTCCTCTTTCCTCAAGAATTACATGAGAGGACGAGACATTTGGTGGCACGTACCAAGATGAGAATATTAGGCGACCTCAACAGCTCAAGGCTCCGGAACGGGTTGAGCGAGAATACGCTTATCCGCTCCTCCTTGACACGCCTCAGCTTCTCGGGGTCGAGCGTTTCCGGGAGCCACAGCGCGACCGGGACGAGCGCGAAGAGGCCCATCACGAACAGCGCGAGCTGCGCGTACCTCCACGACGCGTAGTGCGTCGCGAGCCCGCCCATCAGTGGGGCGATGGCGGGGCCGAAGAGCGATGCCTGTCGTGCGCGAACCAACGAGTCAGCGGTCAGCGAGTAATAGGCATGCAGAAGCCTGGGAAAGGAGGAGAAGACGTACCCCGAAGAAGATGCCCATGGCGAACCCGCGCTCCTCGAGCTTGTAGATGTCGCCGATGACCCCGGCCCCGACCGACATGCCGCTCGATGCCCCCAGGGCCTGGACGACGCGCCAGAACATAAGCGTTGGGACCTCGTGCGACATCGCAACGCCCACAGAGCCGATGCAGAGGCATGGTAGGGACCGGAGGTAGACGGCGCGCCGGCCGACTGCACGTGAGGCGGATTCAGTCAGTACGTACGAAATAAGCTCAGGGCAAAGAAGCTGGGAGGGCAGTGTACGCACATGTACCCGAGTAGGTCGCCCACACGAGGCTCCCAACGGATGCTGTCGCGAGCGACAAGCTCACGGCCAAACTAGAGAGCGTGGGTCGTCAGTAGTGTGGATCTGTATGCCGAGGCACCGAGCGGAGGACGTACCTGATGACCGCCCCGGTAGAACCAAGTTCCCGCGCGATCTCAGGAATCGAAGGGATGAAGGAGCCCGAGGCAAGGACTGCGCGCACGTAAACCACGTTCAGAGGTCTCTCCCGGGCCCGCAGGCTGGGCAAGAAGCTCCGGGAGACTCACAGGGGATGAGGCCCGCCCACGAGATAAGGGCGATGATGACACGTTTTTGCGCGGGCTTGAACCGCTGGTAGAAGAGCTCGTGCTTCAAGATCTCGGGATCGGTGGGCTGCAGCGCGGCCTCGGCGGGGCCGTCGAGGAGCGGGCTTGCCTCTGTCGGCTGCATGGCTTTTTCGTGTCGCTCTCTACGGGCGAACGGCGGGCTACGTGACGTTGAGGACGCGTGCGACGCCGTGCGTGGTGGTGGTCGCGAGCAGGGACGGCGGGGACGGTCGGCTGGGGAATAAATACGGCCTCGTGCGGAGTCATGATTAGGCGTTCAAGGTCAGGAAAGTCGGCATCTTATCGCGACGGTGCGTTGGTTTGATAGGATTTACCATTCTCGGCGCCCGGTTATCCAACGGCTGCTTCGGCCCGGGTATCACAGCCAATCGTAGACGCGCGTCTCTCACCGGCGGCTACTGTGAGCGCGTACTGGGGCGTTCGGTGCCGTCGACGCTTGGGCCTCGACTCGCTCTTGGCAGTGGCTATTATCGCCTCCTAAACACCTCCACAGGCGCTGGCTCAAGCAGGTATCTACACTGTAACACCTCAAGATGCAGATGCTCCAACAACCCCGGGACGGAGCGGCGCTCACTCGCAAGACGATGACTCGAACATCGACTGAGAGACCGAGTCGGGAACAAGGGGCAAGGAATCCGGTCTTCCAACAAACACATTAGTGAATGAAGCGAGTCAGAGCCACCATTCGAGTTGTCCGTTCGACTCCCCTCATTGGCGGAGATTAATGTTGTGCTCATACTCACGTCAGATCCCAGGTATATATTCCGAACCATAGCAATATTTCGGTCGAAGCACATTGGCGCCAGCGTATCGTTTCCATCGGTGACGTCGTTCACATCTCCCATGGTTCCGTTAATCAATCCAACTACTATAACGTAACCAAATCATGAGAATGCCGTACGTGCCCTTATAGGTGAGCGCCGATAACTCACGCCGTCCCCAAATGACCCATGCGCAGGACAAGGCTGTGAGGCTTCTGTTCAGGTCCCGAACTCAATTCATGGCCAGGACGACATCCGCGGCTTTCCACGATATACCTTCAGGCGAGGGCTCTGGTTCACCGAGGATGACCCTCAATACTTCTATCGGGACGTTCATCTATGAAGCTGGATCGCTCGAGAGGACGGGTTGGGCCGATTCGATGAACCGGCTCGTACCTATTACGGTGGCGGCCGGCGGCGAGCCTCATGCTGGTGCAACCCCTTCTCTCCGCCGGTATGACAGATCCCCCGCGTGCTCCCCAGTCATGCACGTCCTGCAGGAAAGCTAAACTTATCTAGGTTTTTTGCACCAGGGGCGTTCTTGGGCTACGGGCTCTATTGAATCCGGCAGGGAGCCGGGACGTGTCACGGATGTGGTTCTCGTGCACCACGCTTGCCGTGAGGAGATACCTTGTGTTTTCACGTCAGATGACCTGTATGCCATAGAATGGTTGGGTCTGCCCAGACGCGCGCGGGGAACGTGGGACAGGCGGGTGACATGCCCTGCCGTCAAAGGTTAACCCCACCGACGGATATGGGCCTCATGTACACCGGCAGCTTGCATATCAAGACCATCGCAGCCGCTAATTCCCCCATCGGGCAGCAAGAGGCCGCAACTGGGCCGCTCGTGGGGTGGTCCCACGGGCGTTGCGGCGATTGCCGGCGGATCTGGGCACACAAACAAGCGAGGACGATAAAGGCGAGCGTTGTGTTCGCCGCTCCGAGCGTGGTTGGCGGCGCGGGCGATGGCGAACGGGCACTGTCGAGTGCAGCGGCGGGCGCGGTCTAGGCGGCGGATGACCGCGCGACGGATCCAAGCGGAAGGCAGGGCTCCACTCGGATTCCCACATGGCCCCAGGGCGGCGGCTGCACGCTCGGGCGACGGACGTCATTGGTCTCGGCACGGCGGACAGGCTGCACCCGCAAACGCAAAGCACCTCCTCCGTAGCGGCCTCGCGTGCGTCATATCCCGCCGCCGGCCGTGGGACGCCTCCCTCTTCCTACTGGCCAAACCCCGAGCGGCTGATAGTCCAGATAAACCCGCCCAGGCCCCCGCCATGTCACCCAGCGCACGCCCGCTGCCACCCGCGCACGCCCGCATCGCCCTCCAACGCCGTCCGCACCGCGCAAGAGCAAGAGCAAGAAATGCACCGTCTCCCGTACGATCTCCAGCTCGCCGTCCTCAGGATCCTCGCTGTCCGCGACATCGTCCGGCTCTGCGCGGTGAGCGTCTCCCCGCCCTGACCCGTCTCCCAGGCCCACGATCCGACCGCGCCCCGCGCCCGCTCGCTCCCCGCCGTTTTCTTCCCCCCGCAGACGTGCAAGGCCTTTCAGCAGCTCATGGCAGACCGCTCCGTCTGGCACGCCGTCCTCGCCCGCGCACTCCTGCGCTTCCCCCAGCCCCAGCTCGCCCGCCGCATGCCCACACTCTCCGCCGAGGCCCTACGCGCGGAGGCCCTTCACGCTGCGCGGCTCGACCGCCTCTGGCATCGTGTCGACTTCCGCCCACGACGCGTGACTGACTTTCGGTGCAGTGGCACGGTCGAGCACGTTAGCCTCGTCGCTGGGGGAGCGTGGCTCGTGCTGGTGCTCTACGATGGCACGCTCCAGCTGCACGAGCTTGGCGCACCAGATGGCCACCCGGCCGCGACGCTCACCCCGGCGCTGACCGAGGACGAGTCCGTCTTCTACCTGAGCTCCCGTCTGTCGCTGACTGACGAGCACGAGGACCTGGTCATCTTGCAGATGGGCGTGCGGTACAAGTGGGTACCTGTTTTTTCTGTCTCGTATTTTACGGAGCGCAGGAGCTGATAGCAGGAACTGCGGCCCACGCACTAACACCCTATACGACCTACCCCTGCCACACGCAGCCAGTGTAACATCTACGTTTACCACGTCACCGTCGAGGATCCAGCTCCCGCGTTTGTGCTCGTCGGAAAGGTGTCCGTGACCGGCTCCGTCTGGTGCTGCGCCTCCGGCGGGCGGATCCTCGTCTACGGGCTCGAGAGCGGCAGCGGCGACATGGTCCTCCACGTCTGCCGCATCGGCCCTACCGCCGCCGCCTTCTCACCTGGCCCCCAGCCGGAGGTCTCGCTCAACATTGGCCCGTGGTCGGTGAGTCTTTGCCCCCGAGCCTGGACACCTGAGACTAGCAAAAGAGGACTCACGAATGTCAACCCGACTCGGTGCCACGTCCTCCTCGCATGTACGCAGGCCGACGAAGACTTTACGATCTCCGTCCTAGACGAGCGGCTCCTCCTGCTCGCGCACCACGGCGGACTCTCCCTCTATGCCATCCCCCCGCTCTCCTCCCCTTCTCCCTCCCCTTCTCCCTCCCTTTCTCCTTCCCCTTCCCCTTCCCATTCTCCTCCATCTTCCCGGGCGGCAGACTCCCCAGCAGAACGAGCCGTCCGCCCGCTCTGGAGCAGGCGGTGCGACGTCGGCGCGGGCATCTACCGCATCTCGCCCGTCGCGTGGGGCGCTGGGGGGACGAGGCTCCCGCTTGTGGTTGCGGGGACGAGGGAGTTGCATGTCGTCAGGCTCTTGCCTTCCTCTTCGGCTTCCTCGGTCTCAGGGCGGGCAGTCGGAGCACTGGAGAGGGAGCCTGAACACGATCGCGCCAGCACAGCAGGCTCACCCCCACGCGTCCTATACCGCGCCATCCCGTACCCATTCGCACTCAGCGCCGAGCTCGACCCTGCCACCCTCCCGCTCTCCGCCGCCGCCTCTGTCTCCACCACCGCCTCCATCTCCAGTCGCGACACCGTCCCCGCCCCCGGTGGTAGCCCCGACACACACGGACGGGCACAGCACACAATCCACATGGGCCTCGGGGCAGTCGGCCTCCGACGGGCGATCTGGGACTGCACCGAGGCGCGCAACGGGTCCGCACACGTCCGGTTCAGGACGTATTCCCTCCCGAGGGGGGTCGTGCGTGGGGCGATGTCTGTGGTTGTCGGGACGGGTTCGGGTTTGGGCGAGGGGGAGGGGGAGGGGGCAGGCTCGAGTGGACACTGGGTCCCAGTAGGGGTCGAAGAGCAGGGGAACCCGCCGGCTGAACCTGAGCCTGAGGAGGAGGACCAATCTGACGACGAAGAGGGCCTCGGCCCGCGCGGGCGGCTGGGGTCCTTCAGCGTCGCGCTCGACCCGGCGGAGCACCTCGTGAGCCTCTGTCTCGAGGAGAGCTCGGGGAGGGTGTGTCTCCTACTTAATAACGTCTCGACGGGCGCGCGGCGGATTTCGATCATCGATACTGTTTAGACGCCCCTTAAGTACTACTTCCATAGTAGTATGTACTTGGTACAAACTTGGTACTTGGCACTTAGAGGAGGGCACAGCCACAGGAGGGGCGCTACGGGGGCGCGAGAGGGCGGATTTAGTCTAGTCCGATGTACCTCATTTGCATGGCAGGGAGAGAGATGCGATTCCTCGGGTAACTACTAATGAAACAATACAATCAGCAAAGCAAGTTAACACACACACGCGAACACAGCCGCTCGAGCGAGGGGGCTGCTACAAGCGCTCTAAACAAAGCTTGAGCGCTGAGCGTCAACCGTGCACGAGCGAGGGCTTGTTCGCGCTCGTCCACTGGTCGAGTATCCTCCAGAAGTGCGCGACGACGGACTTGTCGACGTGTCGGCGGTGCGGGTCGATCTGCGCGTGTGGGCGTGGGTGTCAGCGACTTCGCTATGTCATATGCCAACAGGGCAGGGAGGAAAGGATGGGGGGAGAGGGGCGTACCTTGAGCTCGGTGACGTTCCAATCCTTAATCTTCGTGTTGGGGGGGTCGTTCGTCCACGTGAAGTAGATGCCCTTCACTATTTTGGGAAGCCGCGCAGGGCGTTAGTGTCTAGCCTCTGCGCGGGAGCACGAAGGAACGGGGGAACGGGGAAGGGGTGATAGACGCACCGTGATGGAAGAGGGTCTTGGGCTCGGACCACTTGTACGGCCTGAACTGCCACGCCTGGCCCGTGGTCATCACGCACACGACGCGGTCCCACGCGTCCGTGCCGAACTTGGCGAGCGCCTCTGTGCTGTCGACGACGAAGTACCTACGCGTTCGCGCTAAGCCTCTAGTACGTCACCGAAAGAGGGAGAGGGGAGAGCGCACCTCGTCTGCACCTCGCTCTCGCGCCCCGCCGAGTCGATCGTCGTCCGTTTGCGATAGATGGGGATCATATCTTCCGGGCGGGCGTTGCCCTCGGCCGCGGCACGTGCGCGCGCGTCCTGCGAGGGCTCGAAGACGGCGTCTTGCAGGAACCGCCGGACGTTGTGCATCGTGATGAGGGACGTGGGCGAGGACGAGATCATGATGATCGGGTATTGGTTCCCTAGGAATTGGGAATGCGTCAGCGTCAACGTCGACGTCAATGAGAGAAGAGGATGAGCAGGCGGAGGTGGGGAGGGGAAGACGTACGGGCTTTCCGGGGCTGCATTTTGGGATCTGCGGGAAGGCCGGGTTAGGACACTGAATGGCGGGCGCTTGTATGCGAGAGGACTGACCGGGAACGGCGGTCAGGGAGTTCGTCGAGGCGCCGCTTCGTCCGCCTTCCTTGAGTTTCTTGAGGCGCTCGGCGAACGAGTCTTTGAGCGAGTTGAAGTTCTGTACGGGTGTAGGTCAATTGGAGACGTAACGCAGACACTAGGCACGCACGTTCGGCTTGATACCCCGTAGCACGGTATTCCTGTCGCGAAGCTCGATCTCGTTTTGCTTAATCTTCTTGACGACGTCCATGTCTGCCGTGTCGGCGACATATCTGCGCTTGAGAGGACTCGATGTGGACTCTGACAGTTTAGACAAGGATGCGGTGGAGGGGAGGGATGATGAACCACGGAGCTGTGGGGGTGTGCCGGGTGGTGTTGTTGACACGTCTGTAAGGGGAGTTGTGAGCACGATTTGACCTGGTGAATTATATTGCTACGCAAGACATGCGAGTCTGTGGGAGGGGAAGCAATAGTGGACGGAGCAAACACTCCACCAGCATACGTCCGCACGAAAGTCTGCGGTGTCGGTTATTGAATATAACGAGGTAAAACATCCTCTCCGCACTTAGCAGCCGCAGGTGGATGGTGCTAGCATCCGACCAAGACCGCTCTAACAGAGGACGAATGCCGCGACTCGCATCCTCAGGAATGAGTACTCACGTTGCACCGAAATGAGACCCGTCAATGATTGTGTCTTATCCTCCAACCAGTCCACCACCGCTTTCCTCTCCGTCACACTAACAAATCCCGTTGTGAGACCATTCTCCCGAACCTGCTTCATGTACTCCGCTCCGGACGCATCCCGGAGGAGCCATGCAAGATAGACTGCGCCGAGAGACACAAAGTCATGAGGGTCTGCTTGAGGATCCTTTGAGGTTGCGCCCGGTTTGCGTAGTCGTGTTGGTGTTGTTTTGGGGAGCGAGACAGAGGACGAGAGAACGAGATGAGTAGCGTCGGAAATGGAGGATGTCGTTGCAGACCCCTTCTTGTATGTGATATTCTTCCTCGCCTTTATCGCTTTCCTCAGTTGAGAAATGGCATCAGAGGCAGCGCTCATGACTGCAGGCGTAAATGGCGAGGAACGAGTCAAGTAGAGAGAGAGGTGAGGTCGAGGTCGAGGTCCCAGAACGCGTGCCACCGTTAGCGCGACGCGTGACCGGCCTGTGACGTACGTTACACGGTGTGACCGAGAGCACCGGACGCGCAGTTACGTAAGCGTTCAGCCACCATTTTTCGGCGATGCTGGCTGATCTGGGCCAGTCGCTCTTGCTCCCGACCACGCCGTTCCCCGCCGCCTGAGGCATTAACTTGCTTCTCTTCCTCTCTTCTGCCTCCTCTTGCCCTCAAAATGGCCTCACAACCGTCCCAGCAGTACGCTTGTCAGTCTACGCCGCGCAATGTCGCCCAAATCGCTGACTGAATCCGCCGACAGACCGCGCACAGAAGGCCTTTGGTCTCGTCGGTGGAACGCCCTCGTACGCCCCCATCGATAGCCTCCAAGCACCCGAAGTACCCGCGCGCACGTTCCAGTACTCCGCAGACGGCCGCCTGTTCGCCTACGCGATCCCCACCGGCGTCCGCGTCTTCCAGGCCGAGAATGCCCAGCTCGTCCAGGAGCTCGCCCTACCCAACGTCGTGGAGATCAGTTTCTCCCCCCGCGGAACGTACCTCTCCATCTGGGAGAGGCCCCAAAAGCTCGAGGATGGCGCTCAGCACAAGAACCTCCGCGTCTTCTCCGTCTCTACCGGCGAGGAGCTCGTTTCCTTCACCCAGAAGTCCCTCGACGGATGGGAGCTCCAATACACCATCTCCGAGTCTCACGCGATTCGCCTAGTCAACCAGGAGATTCAAGTCTTCCGCCCGGCGGAGTGGTCGAAGGGAGTGGTAGACAAGCTGAAGGTCGACGGTGCGACGTCCATCACGCTCAGCCCCGGTCTTAACCCCTCCGTGGCCGTGTTTGTCGCTGAGAGGAAGGTATGTTCATCGCGATTATTTTTACGGCGTCCGAAACTGGACATGGCGCGTTTCATGTGAGGGGGGGCGGCATTCAGCTCTGGCACGCGACCTTGTAACGCGCAGCGGGGCCAGTTGGGTTGTCTATCAAGAGCTCTTCGTGACTGCAGAATTTTCATCGACAAGGTCACCGGTGCCGAAAATACACTCGGCTGACTCTATTTCTGGTGTGTAGGGACAGCCAGCAAGCGTCAAGATTTACAGCCTCATGGCACTTTCCGCTCCACCCACGTGCCAGAAGACATTCTTCAAGGCACAACGGTCGCAGATCAAGTGGAACACGATCGGCACCCAGGTCCTCGTTCTCACCCAGACGGACGTGGACCAAGCGAACAAGAGCTACTACGGCGAGACGGGCGGTCTATACCTGCTTAGCGCCGCCGGCAACTTTGACTGCCGTGTAACCTTGGACAAGGAAGGTCCCGTCCACGATTTCACGTGGAGTCCCAACTCGAAAGAGTTCGGCGTCATCTACGGCTGTAAGTTGCGATTTTCTGCGCCACACACGCTCATACTGATCGACACTGCAGTTATGCCTGCGAAGTCGATGTTGTTCGACCAGCGTGCGCGCACCCTGCATGACTTCGGGACCGCATTCTGCAACTTCATCGCCTTCAACCCACAAGGCCGGCTTATGCTTATCGCCGGGTTCGGCAACCTTGCGGGCAAGGTCGACATCTACGACCGCCGCACGTTAACCAAGCTCACCACAGTAGACGCATCCAACACGTCCCACTGCGAGTGGTCACCCGACGGCCGCTTCCTGCTCACCGCGACGCTCTCCCCGCGGTTGCGCGTCGATAATGGGATCAAGATATGGCACTGCACCGGCCCGCTTGTGCACATCCAACATACTGAGGAGCTATACCAGGCATCGTGGCGGCCAATTCCCGTCGACGCGCTGCCCCCATTCCCAGCGAACATTCCCCCCGCACCGGCCCCCGCCGCGAGCGTGCTCGAGCACGTCGCCGTCGCGAAGCCTACGCCCACAAAGCCCGCGGGCGCGTACCGCCCCCCAGGGGCGCGCGGGCTCGAGGCGTCCGCGGCGTACAAGCGCGACGACGACTCCCCCAGCGGGCAGTCGACGCCCAACGGGCGGTTCAGCCGGAGCCCGGCCCCAGGGCGGTTCCAGAACGGGAGGCGGCACGTGCCTGGGGCGCCCACGTCGCCGTCGCCTGTGCGGCAGGGCGGGGCGGACCAGGAGAAGCGCGGGAGGAAGAGGAAGGGTGGGAAGGAGAAGGAGAAGGAGGGCGGGAAGAAGGAGGGGAAGGAGGGTGCTGAGGGTGCTGGGAGGCCGTCGGTGGACATTGCGGCTGCGGCGACGACGAATGGGAATGGTAGTGCGGACGCTGCGGCGGTCAATGGGGCGGGCAGTGTGCCGCCGACTCCTGGAGCGGATGGTGGGCTGGACCCGATCGCGAAGAAGGTCCGGAACTTGAACAAGAAGGTGCGTTCTACGTAGTTCTGGAGGAGCGCAGCGGATATTCACGTTGTTCCGTCTGTAGCTCAAGGCGATCGAGGAGCTGAAGGAGAAGCAGAAGAAGGGCGAGCGGCTCGAGGCGACGCAGCTGAAGAAGATCGACACCGAGGCGGAGATCCGGAAGGAGCTCGGCGCGATGGGTATCTCGTCATAGCGTCCCCCTTCGCTCCTCTTCTCTGCTCTGCCTCGTTCTCACATGTCGCTCCGCCTTGTGACTGTCATTTCTTGCATTCACGACTGCACCGCACACGCCTGCCTCCACACCGTCCGCCTCCACTCCCCGCCCGGTCTGCGGCCGCGCAAGCATAGAGCGTCTTTCGCCGCTCCTCTCCATCCCCATATCCGTCTCTTGCTTTTCCTGCCGCATCATGGACATCGTCATCCTATCCTGTCATCGCCTTCCTGGGAATCGCGCATGCTGTGTGTTTGAGTAGTATAATGTTATTGGAAGACCGACGACGGCGATTGTAACTGTGTCTGCGTGAAGCTGGATTGTTTCTTGCGGCTGAACGTGATGTGCCCTGCCGCGGGCCCCGTAAGTAGTAGTGCAGCGAAAGACGGGATAAAATGCATTGAGTGATTCAAAAAAAGAACGCGATGTGCCCGTGCCATGTGGCTTTCGCTGGTTCATCAAAACAAGCATAAACAGAGTTGTCAGTGTCTTGCAAACGCGCGCGTCTGAGTCGAGGCTTCACCGATTCATCGATCGTCCTCAGCCTAGTAGACGTCTCGGACTTGTTAACTGTCCATGGTTCGTCAACAGTTACTTACTCCACCGATGGACTTACTAACCTGCGTTCGCTTGTCAGTAACGCAGATGGAGGAGAAATCGAACCAGCGAGCTCTGAGGAATTCATCCCAGCCCATCGCGCGGCTGCCGCCCGAGATCCTCTTGCAGATTTTCTGTCTCGTGCCGTGGCGGAGATCCTTCATGCATAGTCGACGTAGTGGGTTCAATCTCTTCCACGTATGTCAGCGATGGCGTAAGATCCTTCTCGGCGCCACAGAATACTGGCAGCTAGCGATAGAGTCGGAGCCCATATTGGAGTCCACGGAGTACAACGCTGAGCTACTATCCTGGATCCTGAACCACTCAGAGCCGAGACCAATTCGTCCTCAAACGATAGCGCCTCACAATCATCCTAAGTCATCCAGAGTATGGCGCGTCATCACTCCTCATCTCCATCGAATCACATGCCTAGACATAGTTCTTCCGTCGTGGGTCTCAGGAGCTCCAACCGCTGTGTACCTCAACAACATCATTGCGGCCGGTGATATGCCAATCCTTGAAGAGCTCTCGGTTAAATTTTGTGCATTGGTGTCGCCTGATCTAGAGCTCAGACTCCAATCCTCCCCAATCCCTAGCAGCGCCCTAACGTGTCTTCATCACCTCAAGATAGATCTCGCCTACCTTCCCTCTTTCACGACGATTCCATCCCTTCGCACTCTGCAGGTACGGCAACAGGAACCTTCTGATAACTATTCCATTCTCCTTCGGCCCCTCAAAATGCTACTCAGTGTCGTCCGCGACTCCTGTCAGTTGGAATCCCTCATGATCCATCTTATTCCGTGGCTATCTTTGGAGACCCCTTCCGTCCTAGATTCAGTGGAGTGTATTCCCGGTGGCCCGATACATCTCCCCGCTCTGAAGGACATCTTCGTCGACTGTTGTGAAGCTGAAATAGCCGAGTTTGTCTACAGTAATATCCGATTTCCAGTCGCCACCCACATCCAAATCGCTTGCGAACATCTCCTACACGACGTTGTTCCATCAAAAACCGTGGATACTATCGACACTGCGCGATTCCAGAATTCCCGTCTCGTATGCTCGACCAACAAGGCCGATCGCGTCACCATCCTTCCTTGGCGCAATTATCCGCTCGCTGAAAGTTTCGACAGCTTCGCGATGGTTCTGTCTAATGCACCGCTGCTCAAGCACCTCATCATCGACTTATCTTCCATTTCCAACACCGATTGTCCTTCATATCCCTCTCGCACTTGGCGCGAGATTCTTCAGGCATTTCCCCACATCACGCAGCTCACCATGCATGGAGCCCAGGTCCGCGAACTTCTCCGCGCTCTCGAGCACCACAATTTCAGCGTGGCGGGTACCCTACCGTGTCCCAAACTCAAACACCTGCGCCTCGCCTGTTTGGTCAAGGACAAGCAAACCCTCCTACCGGCGGGCCTCACGCTAGAAGCGTACCGCTCTCTTCCTGCCGCAGATCGCGCACGCTACTATGTGGCTTTAGCGACGCGAGTGCTGGAATCGCGCGCCGAGCTTGCGGATCGCCTTGAAAGTTTCGAGCTGTGCGAATACGAGGATAGCGCCGCCTTGCGAAGGGTTAAGCAGTCGCCTCGAATGCTCTCCCTCTGCGGGCGGGGAGTTGAAGAAGCACTGGCGCCTCTTCGAAGCATGGTGGACGGGCCGGTAGTGTTGCACGAACATATATCCGGGATGCAAATGGACGTTTAATACAGCGAGTCGACTGCCGTGTATATAGTAAGTTCGTGCACTCCTGTCAGTGGTCCGAATCAGATTGTTTCTCTACGATGCCGTGTGGAACATGGGCCATCGGTACGCGGGCCAAGTTCGGTGCAGGTACATCAATGGTGGTTATGGAGGTTGGCTTTCCAAAGGTAGTCATCGTTCGGGAGCGTCCTCCGAACACTCGTGACGTGCACGCGCGGGAATGTTACTGCGCCCCATGGTTCGCGCGCTCGCCGTCGAAACTCAACCTAGTTTGCCTCCCGACCGTCACCAACGACGATGCACGCTGAGTACGTCGTGTCCTCATTTTTGTTTCCCCATCATTCAGTGTCTGAGATGGATTTGCCTACATAGGCTCCCTACCAGCCCTTCGACGTCCCCGGGCCGCGGATCCGCCGCCACTATTGCCGACGCCCACCCATTTCCCGACGTCGTCCATACACTTCCCGCCTCCGACCTCGCCGTTCTCTGCGGCCCGCTCTCCCACACCACCGTTCGTGCGCAGACGGTAGCGCGTGCGGAAGAGCACCGCTCGTACGCGCTTTCCCTACTCGCTATTCACAATACCCTCGCACCAATTCATGTCCTCCCCGTCGAGATACTGTCTAAGGTGTTCTCCTATTGTTGGAACGAACGGCGTTGTACACTCGGACTGGGGCACGTCTGCCGACACTGGCGTGCAGTCGTGCAGAAGACCCCCGACCTTTGGGCGGATGCGATCGCTGGAGAGATCTTCAATTTGGACGAGTCCCTTCCGAAGAGGACACGGGCCTTGGAGGCGGAGTATATTGATGCCGTTCTCGCGTTGTCAGCGCCGCGGGATCTCGATCTCTACTTCCGCCACTTCCAATACTACCTCGTCCAACCTCTACACAAGCACACTGGACGCATTGTGTCCTTGCACGTCGACCTCTTTCGGGATCAAGAAATTGGATGGTTATATTCGTTCTTGCCAACTATGGCCGCCTTGGAAACACTGGAACTCACGTTTTACGAAATGGCGGCTCAGAATCCTGTGGAAAGCGCGCAGAAATGGTTTGAGGCGCAGTCCGGCGCGTCCCAACTTTTCTACACCATGCCAGCTCCCTGGCCTCCACGCCTCACATATCTCTGCGCCCCAGCAGTCGTCTTCATCGCTCTCTCCGGGGCGTCCCTTGAGGAGGTTGAGTTATGCTCTGTAGTCAAGCAAGACGAGCCGGCCATTGTGGAATGGTTTCCGCCTCACCTCGACATTGTCAACTTCGGCCAGCAGCTTTATACGGCCCTGAGCAAATGCACGGCTATTACCTCCCTCACATGCTTTGGGATACCGTTTATGGAGCTTGGATTCAGAGACGCCTTTCGTCTCGTTATGCCCAAACTCGACACAATCATTGTCGACGCCTGCCCTTCACCGTGGCAACTAGCCTGCATCCTTCGCCCACTCGTTCTCCCTTCACTTACCTACGTCCAGGCAATAGGCGTCAAAGCCCTTGCCATCCCGCACACTCTCATTTCGATGAATCCCTCCTACCATCAATTCTTTGCTTCACTCACCAGCGCATACCTCCATGAAAACGACTATTGCATCACAGTGCGCGCCTCTGCTGGTCCTACCGAACGGTTTTTGTTCCAGTCTGACCAGGTCAATGATGGTCAAAATCTGGCTGCAGCCTTCAGAGCGCCTCAAGGGGTCAGAGCTTACATCGACGCCTTCCGCGATCGTGCAGCAATCACCTCGAAACAGGCCGCTTAACTTCTATCGACGAGACACTCTTCAAAGCCTTTTCGCACCTCACCCATCTGAAAGTTACGTTGGTGTGCGACGTGGCCACGTCAGATGCATGGACAGACAACCAACTCTCCGCACATAGCGCGTCCGTTCTTGCTGCGCTCCGTACAGAAGATACTTCTTCATCAGGCGCCACACACGTCGTCTTGCCGCTCTTGGAAATGCTCATCCTTGAACTCCCGTTCGCAGATCGAGCTGGGACCGGGCATGTCACAGCGGCACTCAGCCGTGCGGCTGATGGAAGGCTGCCTGATGTCGATGCGCTCGCTGCTCACCTGCGTGGGCGTGCCGCCGTCATTGCGGAGACTTTGTGATTCCGCGCGTCGCACGGCGGATCGCATCTCGACAAGCTCAGGTGGTCCGAGCACCAGTCCGGCTCCTTGAGCGCGGATCGCGAAGGGAAGGTGGTGATGATCTCGCTGAAGGAGTTGGAGGAGTATGGGGCGGGTTCGCTGGATTTCGGACTGGACAGGATACGTCACTTAGTAACGAAAGGATCGGTCGACTTCAAAGGTATCGGCTACGTACCGGTGGAGAGTTCGGCTCACTGATCGGCTTGTTGCCTTGTCGACTCATCTATCGTTCCTTGATTTATGACTGCGTTACTGTAGTATGTCGGAGTATGAGTGTTTGGGTACGTAACTTGGACGGCGTCTCAGTTCTCCGGGGATTGGTATGTACTAGTGATTGCTGAGGGTTTTGAGTTAGCACTTCGAAGTTAGTAATAGTACGGAAGATACGCAACATTTGGTTTGTGAATGATGTAAATTTCCAGTGGCCCTGGATCGGGTCCTGCAGACTGACACAGTCAACGGAGCGGGTCGATGCGATAGACTTCATCCTCCTCGACGAAACAGGATGAGAAGTTCAGAACGACAAGTACCGTCGGCGGCGATTGAGCCCACGATGGGAGTACTACATCAGTCGCGCGTCGATCCAATCAACAACGATCACGTGCACACCTCGCGAACGGTGACTCGGGGCCGGCGACCGTGCCGCGACTTGTACACTAGCCATCGTCAGCACGAATAGCTCGCTTCGCAGTCCGAGTACGTGACGGCGTGCACACTTCTGTGGGCAGTACTAGAAGAGAACTTCGTACCTGCTTTCAGTGAGCTAGTAAGCCGCAGGCTGCCACAGTGCCACTTCGCTGTTCAGAAACGTTGACCACTCAACACTCAGGCTCTTCCATAGAGACCCTACTCAAAGATGAGGTAAGACTTCTTGGTATGCGCCTCTAACTGGAATTGGTCATACCGTTCCTCTAAAGTTGTTGTTGCGGACCTGCGGTACTTTACAACTGGGATTATGCTCCCCGTCTTGACCACCGTGAGGATAGGCGCCTAATGCAATGTTGCCCTCCAGTACGAAGGAGGGCACCTAGCCTCTTCAAACTTTCCATGCGTACTGAAACAGCATTAGATAGCATGCATATGCGTTTTCGTGGTGTTTCGTGCGTATGGAGAGCACTTGGTGCCTTCACTCGGTCCTCGGCGCCAAATGCCCAGTTGTAGCGCATGTTTGGTTGTGTTTGTCCGGGGGAAGTGCTCCGCGTTCGCCCCCTAGGCACTGAAAATGCTCGCTTCGCTCGCAATAAACCCTTCGCTGATCCACCATGTACTGCCTTCCAGCTGTCCTGCAGACTCCTTCTGCGCTCTACCAAACCACCTGTGGTGGGTGAAGCAAGCGTCAGGCGATGGAGCCATCGGAAGACAGCCCTCTTCTCTCCGGCTCCGGGCCTGCCACTGCGTCTGGCGACCTGCCAGGCCGGTCTGCTGATTCCGAGACCTTGAAGCACGACCTCCTCTATCAGCGGTTCAGCCCCGCGCAGAAGCGGGTTATTGTCGCACTCATTTCTTGTGCTGCTTTTATACCTTGTGAGTATCTGACTACTAAGCGTTTTGTCAGAGGAGGTCATTCAATGCTGAGGAACGTCAGTTCTTGCCGCTGGATGCTTCATTCCGTCTATCCCACAGATCGCGCAAGAGATGGGAACAACAGGCGCCGTCATCAGGTGAGACACATAGCTTAATATCACGGCTCGTCATAGCCATTCCACTGATGCTACCTCAACCCAGCTTAGCTGTAAGCCTCTCGCTCGCGACGACTGCCATTGCAAGCTTGGTATGGGCAAGCTATTCTGGCACTTGTGAGTCCTCTCATATGCTGCTTGTGCCACGCTCGAGTCACTTACAAAACGTATAGTTGGGCGTAGAGGCGTCTTTCTGAGGTCACTCCCCTGTCTCTGTGTAGGATCTGTCGGCGTCGCGCTGTCACACACGGTCCCCACTCTGATGTTTTTCCGCGTTCTGCAAGCCGTCGGCGCATCCAGCGGCATGTCAGTAGGAGCTGGCGTAATCGGCGACATCTACAGACTTGAGGAGCGCGGCGCCGCGATGGGTATATTCTACGGCGTAAGTATCATGATCCGGTTGTGTCTGCTCGTCCGCATAACTTGCATAATTTTCGTGCTCACTATCGACTGCATTGACGTTTTAGGCATCTTTCTTTGGACCCGCCTTTGCGCCCCTCATGGGTGGTGTTGCCGCGCACTACGCCTCGTGGCGCGATGCGCAATGGCTTCTGGCAGCCATGGGCTTCTTCGCCGTCGTCCCCATCGCGCTCTGGCTCCCTGAGACACTTGACCCGGAGAAGCTACAACGCGTGAAGGACGAGGGCAAGCGTTTTACGTCACTCAACCCCTTTCGGAGCCTCGCCGTTCTGCGCAGTCCGATTGTCATGATGATGGTACGTCTCTTCGGCTCATAAAATCGGGAGAACGGCTGCTGAGGCTTCGACACAGGCGATTTCCCAAATGACGACGCTCGTGACTGATTACGGTGTGTATTCATGTGGTAATCGGATCGCGAGTAACATCGATTCACGGCGAACATGGAATAGTTCTCATGGTTCCGTTGGCCTACACTATTGTACGTGTACAGACACGCTTCCTCCATCCCAACTTACACATCTACAGGGGAAGCAATACGGTATGACGAATGAGGCGGTCATCGGAGCGTTTTTCCTTCCCGCGGGGCTCGGGAACTTCAGTCAGTCCTTCCTACCTGCCCTAGATTAGTTCCTGACTCAAAGCTTCCCTCGCTCCTCCCCTACAGTCGGAGCGCCGCTTGCCGGGCATCTGGCAGACCGTGTGGTGATTGAATGGAAACAGCGGCGCGGTGGCGTCTGGGTCCCTGAAGACCGCTTACGTGCATCGCTATGGGGCGCGGGCGCGTTCGTGCCTCTGTCCGTGCTCCTCGCTGGGCTCACGACGCACTTCGTTCCGGGGGTTCCCGGGATGGTGTTGAATCTGATGTGGCTATTCATGAATGGTATCGGAGTGCGTTTGTCACTACCATTGGCACGCGGAGGCATCAGGCTGACTATGAAGATGCAGGTCGATCTTGCGCTCACGCCGGTCGCGTCGTATTATGTCGACGTGCTGCATGAAAAGAGCGCCGAGACTATTGCAGCTAGCTCGTACGTACCAATTCTTACGCTGTTCCATTCCATATTGGACTGATGCTCTGCAAACGTTCACGAACAGGTCCTTCCGCGCAATGGTCATCGCGTTCACAACTGCCTGGACAATCCCGCTTATAGAATCCATTGGGGTCCTCTGGACGGACATAATATTTGCTTTGCTCGCATGGTTCGGCTTCGCGTATGTGCCCTTTGATCTCACCGCTAGCTTTGAAGCGTAGCCGCTGACCTCGTCGATAGTCTGGTCCTGCTGACGATCCGCTTCGGCGATCGGCTGCGTGCGATGGTAGACGTTGGATATGCTACTGCACGCACCAACTGAGGTATGCGAAGATCTTTCCGGCAGAGGTTTCTTCGTGACTTCGCAACGCTATGTGAGACGAGAGGAAGGGGGAGCCGTTTATAGACGTCGCCGGGAAGCGAGACGCGGAAGGACGCGGTGTTGCGCGTGCTTATCAGGCGCTGTTGTTGATGACTTAGGACTCCTTGAATGAACTAATCAAACCAAACTCCGCGGTGCTTCCTTCTGAGAAATCCGGGGATACATGCTGACTTCTATCAGGCACGGCCTGGAGTTGGAGCTGAAGTGATTGTAGTTCGTAGCACGTGGCCACCGGTCGTGGAAAACGAGCCTCGAATTGTGCGTTCCGTTCCTGAAGCGCAGCAGTTTGAGCTGAATCCCGCCAGTCTCCCTTAGTGCGCATTATCCTAGCTGTCCTCGTCATTCACAATGCACACGACGTCAGGAGAGCGAGTTTCGAGGAATATCAGCGATATGCGCTAGACTCTCTTGGCCCTGGGACCTGGGATTATCCAGCTTTGAGTAAGTTTGAGTGGCGTATCCGCCTTCGTGACGGGAGCATTTACTAGTCGAAAAGGGCACACAGCGTCATGTCGGGTGCGAAGTGCGTGCTCAAGAGATGTTCCTGGATGCCGGGCGTCAGTCTCAGGACGAAAGTACTTCCTTCTCTCTCATTTCATGCGACCGCTCACGATACCGCCTCGCATGGATAGCGCGGAGCGTGTCTAGGCCACAGATGGCTGGCCACAAAAACATGTTCGTGGAGGCGGCGGAATATCACGTGACCGCTGTCGCCATTCCGCGCGTTGATGCGCCATCTAGTGACCTTCGCTCACCATGGCTCATATACTTGGACCATGGCGCCAGCTGAGCTCATTCAGTTTGCTTCTTGCTCCCTGGACTTGGCTTCGTCACGGAGCACCGGTATAAGAACGCGCAGCCGGTGCGCGACGATGTTCACCGCGCGCACTCCCACCACGTTCTCGCCCCGCCCACGCCCGCGATGTCGACCGTGCTCACGAAGACCACCTTCGGCAAGGCGCTCACAGACGACTCCGACTCCGTTACAAGCAAGCTCGGCTCGCCGGAGGATGAGATCCCACCCCTAGGTGCGCCGATCGAAGCTGAGGGGAGGCGCTTCTTCTTCCTCGGACGCAAGAAGCACGACCCGGACGCGATCGCCACTCAACGCTCCGTCTTCGACGATCCTGTTACGCGCGAGATATACCGCCCGCCTGCGGTATGGGAGAACGCGCACCGCTTCGACCCGTTCGCGCGTTGGACATGGCGCGAGGAGGACGTGAGTACCTGCAGAAAGACCTCGTCGCAGAGGGAAATTGACATCATGTTTCGTGACAGCGGGTCGTACGGAAGGTTGACTGGTTGATCATGGTGTGGGCGTGCGTCATGTTCTTCAGCCTCGATCTAGATAGGTCCAATATTTCGCAAGCGAACACGGACAACTTCCTCCAAGATCTTCACTTGAACACCAACGACTTCAATCTCGGCAACACGCTGTTCAGGGTGAGTGTTATGTTGGCTGCTCTGCATGTCAGTCATATCCTAATCTGTGTTCGTCTTCATAGTTGTGCTTCCTGCTCGCCGAGCTTCCCTCGCAGCTCATCTCGAAGCGCCTCGGTCCGGACGTGTGGATTCCTAGCCAGGTACGCGTTTGTATCTATTGCTTCGGTCTCATTCTCACACGTATTTGCAGATGGTTCTATGGAGCTTCGTCTCCCTCGCTCAGTTCTGGCTCAAAGGTCGCGCGAGCTTCCTTGCCACGCGGTCCGTCTCGTTATCATTCGCGTTTCCCGTCTCCAATCTTACCCTACACGAACAGCTGCCTACTCGGCTTCATGCAAGGCGGGTTCATTCCCGACGTCATCCTCTACTTGTCATACTTCTACACCAAGCGCGAGAGTGCGTCTCGCGTTCGCCGCTACTAGCGAGTCGTACTAAGTCCACTATCTACAGTGCCGCTCAGGCTCGCCTGGTTCTGGGTGTCCAACTATCTGGCCGAGATTGCCGGAGCGTTCATCGCGACCGGAATCCTCCGCTTGCGAGGCGTCGGCGGGCACGCGGGATGGCGATACCTCTTCCTTATCGAGGGTGTGCTCACGCTCGCCGTCGGCATCGCGTCCTTCTTCATGATGCCTCCCGGGCCGACGCAAACGAAGGCATGGTTCCGTCCCAAGGGCTGGTTCACCGAGCGGTGAGCATTCTGGTGTCTGTTCTACTATGCGCCAACTCAGTCACGTGTGCGTTACAGGGAGGAAGTCATCATGGTAAATCGAGTACTTCGCGACGATCCATCCAAGTCAGATATGCATAATCGCGAGGGTCTGTCGCCGAAGAAGCTGTGGACTGTCATCAAAGACTGGCATATCTGGCCTATCTACATCTTAGGTTTCACTCACCTGAGTGCGTGGTACCACTTTGCTTTTCGTCACCACCCGCTAATCCCGATTCGCAGTCCCCGTTAATCCGCCGCAGACGTATCTTACCCTCTCTCTCCGCAACCTCGGCTACAACACCACACAAGCTAACCTGCTCAGCGTCCCGTCCAAAGTGCTCGGCATGATCCTGCTTGTCATCTTCAGCGATCTCAGCGAGGTCATCAACAGCCGCACCATCACGGCCGTCCTCCTCCAGTTCTGGGCCCTTCCCCTACTCGTCGCACTCTATACGTTCAACGCGCAGACTTCGCAGTGGGTCTACTTCGCCGTCGTCTCGCTCGTCGCGGGATACCCGTACGTGCATCCGCTCCAGGTAGCATGGGCGTCGACCAACTCGTACGGCGTGGGCACGCGCACGGTTTCCGCCTCGTTGTACAACATGTTCGTTCAGGCGGATGGGATCATAGCGTCCAACATCTACCGGGACGACGATAAGGTTCGTGTCGTGTCTGACTTGTCGTATTATGCGACTCATTCTGATGGAAAAACTCTCCAGCCGCTCTGTGAGTACCCCGTGAACCCCGATCCGTAGCTTGATATCACGTCGACGCTGGCTATTTGTCCATTCCCTTCGCTACGGTCATGCAGAGTTATACTGACCCATCCCTCGTAGACAAACGCGGAAACCGCATCTTGATTGGCATTACCGTGGCTAACATCTTCCTGTACTTGTTCACGTATCTTTTCTACAAGACGATCAATGCGCGTCGAGACAGGATATGGAACTCTTGGTCAGCGAAGGTCAGTCAGCGCCGGTTTTGGATACCACGATTCGGAAGGCTGATATCTTTCAATGATTGTCCAGGAGCAGCAGGAGTACCTGGACACGACCAAGGATAAGGTGAGTGGTCTGACTCGAGCTACGTTTCGAGCTCGCAGCGTTAACCCACTGTCCCTCAGGGTAACGCGAAGATGAATTTCCGTTTTGTGTATTGACGATCGTTGGGAAGGTTTTACTATGGAAATAGCTGTACTTCTACAGGGAAGCGTTACATGACCGCAATAATTTCGGTGTACTACGAGGTCCGGCGTACCTAGAAAGCCTCTGGTTACTTAATCTTAGATCCTCATTCGACGTTGAAGAGGCAGCTCTCGCAGTTAACTGGAACTCTCAACTTGAAGCATGCTTGCTTTAGCCGGCGTAATGTGGCTGCTCCTATGCTCCCGCCAGCTGCTTAGGTTGTTCTCGAAGGTATCGCTTGGAGCTTGAGCGGTAACCTGCGCCTTGTGTGAATCGCTCCCATCCATGTCACCTATCGATGCAGTTATCAGTCGCGCGGGCCTTCTTGTTTGCGGACGCCTGGCAGTGCGTTTTTAGCTCACTGATTAAACGGTATACAACCACGTGTTACCCAGTTGGACATATCCGATATGGTGTAGTGGCTAACATTATCGCCTCTCACGCGATAGCCCGGGGTTCGATTCCCCGTGTCGGAATAATATGCAATGTCAGAGTCTTTTTTCCCCTTTTTTCTGAGCCTACCTGGTGGTTCATGGTAACAGTCTCTTTCCAACGCGATAATCAGCTTCAAGCTCTTCATCTCGTGCAGATCTTGGAAAGGAAGCTTGCACGTCGCGCAGACATAGCCATTTATGCAATCTGTCGTTAACGGTGGCAGCTTTACCGTTAGTTCGTGATGCGTATTCAATCCGCTGACTTTGAGGCTCTTTAGGTCCTAGTCGATTTGCTTGAAAACGTTACAACGTAAGACAGAAATGTATAGTCCGCGACTCTCCGCGTCTCTTTCCGTCCCTATGAAATCCAATTCTACATCATTCTGTATCCTCCGGTCTACGTCCATCGTGAGCGCAATTCTGAGCTTTTGCATCAACTGCACCGCGCACATCAGACCTCCAACGTAGAATCCTGACCACACTTGTACAGCGAGACCTTCATGGGCATTGACGGCTTCGGGTCTCCACCTACAGTAGGGAAGCGAACGTTGGCCAAGTTCCACGAAATCTCCTTCCCCGACGGCGCAAAGGTGAATTTAGCAAGCAGTAAGGATAGAACGGCCTCTGGAAAGGAGCGAGTTTAACACCCGCAAACACATCCGTCTTGCAGAAACACTCACTCATCTCGAGCTGCGAGAATTTGAAGCCGCTGAAAGTGGGCCGCCCATACGTGTCAATTGGCAAATATATCCAACATTTACAAGCACTCACATGCATGCGCGACCTCCGCCCAGGAACGTCATCCTAAAGAAGAGTAAACGTCACATTTGTGGTATGGCATGTGGACGTAAGTCAAACGAGGACTTACGAGTTGGAATACACGCCGGGCATCTTCGCACCCGTGACGCTTTCCGGCAGGGGCGCGAGCCACCTCTCAGGTTTCCACTGGAGCGCGTCCTCGCCCCATATCTCCTTGCTCCGGTTTGCGGAGAGGACTCCAATGCCGATGACGGAATCCTTCGGGACGACGATCGAATTGAGCATCTTCCCGTCCTTCCCGCGGATCGGGGCAGAGAGCGGGAGGACGGTGTCTTTACGCGTCCTGGCAGGATATTACACATGGAATCAGCATGGCGTGTCATGGCATGTCGGTAAATACCGGGGTATAACTTACTCGCGAAATAGATGCGTCACTGGGGCGTACAGCCTAAGTGACTCGCGGCAGACGGCGTCAAGGTACGGCAACGCGTTCAGGTCATCGTAATCGAGGGCATCGCGGCCGTCAAGAGCGTTGAGTATCTCGACGCGCAGCTTCTGTTGCACGTCGGCATGTTCGCTGAGCCGCTGCAAGGTCACTCCAAGTGCATTTGAGGTCGTGTCCATCCCCGCGAAGATGAACGTTCTGGAAATGCATGTTGAAGCAGAGGAATAATCAGAGTGATTGCGCAGAGGCACGTACGACACTTGGGCAATGATCTCTTCCTCGGGGAGTTTGTCTTCCTCTGCCGTATCCATGTTGGCTCTTACTGCATGAATGACCGATTAGACTCTCGCTGTTTCGTACGCGGAGGAATGACAACGCTTACTGAGAATGCTCATGATATCCTTTCCCTCTCCCACCTGTTTCGCCACTGCCTCATCACCGCGCGCAAGAGCCTCCAACTTCGCCTTGTATATCTTCACGCTTTCCCGGTGCATCCCGTCGACGAACTTCTTCATGAGGCGAACTCCTTTGTGAGGGATGAGGTCGACGAGTTTGCGCTGCAGCGCCGGAGGCCCAATGTTCGGGATGTATGGTAGCAGGCCGCGGAGGTGATGCAGTGTCACCAGCGCGGGGCTAGCAGGACGAACCAGTAAGTCGCGTCAGTGTGCATCATCAAACATGCATGAAAGGAATCCCGTGAGACGTACCCGACGGACTTCACGAGCCGTGCGAACTCATCTGGGGAGTCATCGGTGAGAGGGTCGAACGAGTGCCCGAGGCCAGCCAGGCCGATGAGCTCGAGGGCAGTGCGACCCATCCAGGCGATCATGTCGAGCTCTACAGGCTCGTCTCCAACGCGCTGGCTGATGGCCGTCTGCAGTCGGAGGCAGACGCTGTTGAAGAGCGGGACCATGCGCCGCATATGGGCGGTCGAGAAGACAGGATTGAGCATCTTGCGTTGCCGGCGATGGGTTTCCCCTAGGTGCGTCGAAAGGGCAAGCGAGCGGGACCAGATCCGACGGAGGGAAGGCTAAGCGCACTGCCCGAGAGCGATGAGGAGACTAAGTAAAGGCTCACCGAGTGAAGAGAGGAGGCCGGGGCCGAAACGAAGGAAGTTGAACCTATCACCGGATGTTTGAGTCCACAACTGAGACTGAATCAAGAGGGCGAGAGACGCACTTGATGAACCATTCAGCCTCCTCGTATATATCTTGCTCTGTGAGCACGATGTTGCGCAGGGCTACCGGGTCCCAGACGTAGAGAATCCTGTGCTGTGTACGACCAAACGGCCTATCAATCCGATCCCAGCCCATTCGAGGAAATAACTGTAAACATACACCAAACGGTCCATAGAGCTTGGCGACACCTGGATACGTGTCCGTCAGGTGTTGAATCAAGTCCCAGCCCGTCCGGTTGCCCAGGAGTCGTTTGAGGCTCCCTATCGAGCAAGCCAGTGAGCTCTAATTATGAGAGTGATGTACATGGCAGAATCACCGTAAACGAAAGAGTCTGCTGGAGGACCTGGCACGTTGTCGAAGGGTGAGCGGAGGACCAGCTGCTTGAAGAACTTCCATATGACGGCGAGGACGACGAAGGCAACGAAGCAGCTTTGCAACAGAATTGGAGAAGGCATTGTACGTGCGCGAGAGAGGGAAATCGTACGTGGCGGGTAGAACACGGAAATTCACATTCCACACGTTACTGAAGGGAGTTTATGTCGTGAAGCAAGTGCTGGCGTGTGCAGTGGCTAGAAGAACCTCGACGGCGTCTTGCACTGAGCAAAATGACTCGACTCAAGAACCGTCTCACCTGACGGGAGTTCGCGAAGGTGTTCTCGGATTTATTTGGTTGCAGGCTGTGTGAATTCAATTGGTATCTCCAACGATGAGAACGTGCGAGGACGTAGATTTTCCTTCTTCGTCGTCAAGGGTCCATCAATAAGCATCTTCGCCGCGAAAAGGAATGATGTTCACGTACGGCGATCGATTCCTTCGGCAACTGTGGGGCATAGGCTCTATGCATTCTAGACACACGCTAAATTCGCTCTACGCGGCACGCCGCCCCGCAGGTCAACAAACGCTGCCTGAGACTGGAATGTGAATATCGGTGCCCCCTACTAACATGTTAGGAGATCGCTTCCACGTGTTACAACGTCTATCATACCTATGAACTTGCGAACTCGGGATGCCTCCGTTGAAAAGCCACTCAGACGCACCGCATCGAGTCATATCCGCCATCAGCCCCATAAATTCGGACTCGGGTAACAAAGTCTAGAGGAAGCCAGGCATATCGGCCGAAGGTCAGCCGACACGCTCGCTATGAAAACGGATGTACATAGACACCTGCGTTCTAGGCGGAAACAATTTAAAACACTCAACTCCATACGGGCCGGCTGCGATATGTAAAAGCTATGGGCGCATACAAGAGCTCGACATGGCACTGGCTTCCTTTGACTGGTGACGATTTTGAGCTGTTGAGAACCTTCGGGCTGGAGACTCTTGAGTGGATAATCTTCGCGGCGGCTCTGCATTACTATCTCGGCAGACGCGTCAATCCTGCTCGCACTTTGATAGGTGTCCTACGCTTGCGGTACAGAGAATGGGAAGTAATAAGCCGTGTACGTCGGAACATCAATAAAACAGCGACAGCATCAAGAAGAATCGCACATACGTAGAGAAGAAGACACAATCGGAACTGAGCCAGCAGAGTCCGCTGTATGCCCGTTACTGTCAAACGTCAAATGCCTGAGGCAAGGTACTGTCGCGATCAGACCATAGCGGCGCGTCACGCGTCACAGAGCCCGCCGCCGCGCCGCTATCCGCCTTTTGTCACCGGTCACAAGGGGCCCCCGCCGGATGTGACCGGCAGCCGTAGGCTCATTTTGGGCGCTCCTAGTACCCAAAATGGAAAATTTCTGCCGCCTACGGCGGCGGCGTCACACCTCTGGGGCCTCCCCGCCGCCCCGCCGGTTCGACGGGGACGTGTCACACCCTCGCCCCCCCGCCGCTATGGTCTGATCGCGACAGTACATTGAAGACAACACTCACGCTCAGTACATGCTGACTTCTTCCCTGAGTCCGACCGGGATCTCCAGGGGTTTTGCGTAAGCTGTACTCTGGTCACGCCTTGACCGTTACGTTGAGTTGGCCTCGTCGTGCCGGATGACGTTCTATTCCATTTGACCGAGCAACCCTGAGGTTCTTAGACAGAGCTCCTCTAAGCATGGCGGTGGGCGGCGGACCGGGAAGCGAGAACTGAATGCTCGGAGCTTGAGAAGGCGTCGAAGAAAGTGTTACCTGAACGAAAATCCAAGCGGTGAATCTCCAGACGGCGGGCATAATCACCAATATACGTGGCTCGTGCGATCGATACAGTGCGGATCTAGGCATGGCCCGGCCTGGAGGAGAACTTGAAAGAAGAGGCGACTCCCTCGGGCTCCCTTTCCCCCGCTCCCGGGCTGCCCTAGACTGTTCATCACTTTCCGAGCGATGTTTCGAACTACCGCGTCTCTACATTATTTAAGTACGTACTACTAGCGTACGGGCCTAGCGCCCCGCCCGCCCTTGGCCTCGCCGC
Organism: Grammothele lineata; assembly: GCA_002150815.3. Classification (NCBI taxonomy): domain Eukaryota; kingdom Fungi; phylum Basidiomycota; class Agaricomycetes; order Polyporales; family Polyporaceae; genus Grammothele; species Grammothele lineata. Next base: position 224,736 of record NDFF03000317.1, on the reverse strand, counting down.
GGGTCCCTGTATACGGAAGACGGGATAAAATACACCTATTCGATGGAAAAAAAAAAAAGACTCCCTCGGGCGCTTGAGTTGGGAACGCCGGGTCGGAATCACGCGTTGGCGACACGTGGCGAGAGACGCCTAAGGTTTAAGAAACACGCCCTCAGATCTCAGAGTCACGGCCCGGGCGGAGGCTGGCGGAGGTCGCGCTGCCCCTAGCTCGCTGTACTTCTCCTTGACAGGCCTAAGCTCAAGCTCAAGCGGTTCGAGTTCGAACGTGGAGGTAGTGGTGTTTTTTCTGGCGGACGCTGTTAGTCCGCCGTACTTATAACTTGAGTGATTGATGCAAGTACGCGCAAGGGCAACGCGAGGGACATCACGACGTCATCGCAATCCCACCTCCACATCCATCTGGCAGTGCCCCATCGGCCATCGGCATCAATACTGTACTGTGCCTAAGTACTACTTACGTTCCCATGGATCCCAAATGACATCGGCGATCCCTCCCGTCTCCGGACTCCAAACTCCAGAGACACTGCAGATCAGTGATGCGCCCCCCAATGCAGTCCGCCACTGGGTGCGGGGATGTGTATACTTATGTCGGATTGGCGACCCGGAGCGATCCATTTGGCCCGGGCTGGCACGATCCGTCCAAGGGTGACCGACACCCGACATCCCACACTCGAGCTCAAACTCGAGGGTGACGGGTGTGCGGGTGCGAAGGGACGTTGAGGCGTCGAGGTCGTGTGCCAGGATACCTTTTCGAAGCGGCAGGACTCAGTAGTCTTAGATGTGCGATAAATCCGCACCGATACCATGGCGAACACTGGTCCGATGCCGGCGGCCTTCTCGGTCCCTGGTCGGTACATACATCAGTAGCTTGAAGGCGCATACGCCCAGCTCGGGCTCTCTACAGCGGCGCGCTCGCGTTCATCCTTCATTCGACCTCGAACTCCGAGCACCTCACGGTCACCCTAAGCCTCCCAGGACCTCGCCACAGTACTCCGCACCATGCATGCACTCTGAGTCTCCGGGCTCCCCGGACCATCCTCAACGCACGAAGAGCGGCCCGGAACTCGAACTCGAAGCTTGAAGGTCCGAGCGGCTCGGAGTCGGAGTACGGGACCGGGGCGCCCTCCGCGCCGCTGTCCTTCAACGTTCAGCTTAGGATAGGTAGTGCACGAGGGCACGAGGCTCGCGCGGAGGTCTCGGGGACCCGAGTCCGAGTCCGGTCTACCTCCGCACTGTGCAGCGCGCAAGGGCACGACAATAACATGTGCAGTTATTCACATAACGTTCCCGGCCGTCGTAGCGCGCTCACGTTCTCCGACTCGAGCGTCGCGCTCAGACGCCCCTAAGACGAGCGAGAGTGAATCAGAGACCAAGGAAGAGTGCATTACAGCCGGAGCCGGAGCAAGAACCTAGTGGAGACAACCGAGAATCGAGAACCGATAACTGAAGGACGGGCAGATGAGTACGGGCGGGATGGAGATGGAGATATGGATGGTACAAGTGGACCGACGGCGGCGTTTTGTGAGTCCGAGAGTCGATGGGGGCAGTCGATGTGTGTGGGTAAGTAGGTGGTGATTAGGCTAGTTCGGGTCACGAGAGAGATAGAGAGAGAAATGGGAAAGCGAGAGTGAGAGTGAGAGAGAGTAAGAGAGTAGGAGAGAGGAAAAGAATAAAGAATAAGAGATAGAGAGCGTGCGGAGATAATGAGATGCGATGGTGGTGTTTCTACAAATGCGGGGGGCGTGGGTGGTATTCGTGACGTGCGGGCGTACATCGGGAACGAGAGAGGGTAAGTGCGGGTGAGCGAGAGGAAGGGGAGAGGAGAGGGGAACGGGAGGTGGTGGTGATGCGATTAGTTCGAGTAGAGGGTCTCGGTAAGTGCAGGATGCAAGATGCAGGTGAGCGATGGCGGCGAGCGAGGGGGGAAGGGTGCGTGCGGAGGGAGACGTGAGGGGTCGTGCGGGACCAAGATACGGAAAACCATTAACACAGAAGCGGAACCCAAGGAAGTAAAAAGAGAAGAAAGCAAGACAGCAGCAGCGCCTGGCGAGTGGACTGACCGGGACGCCTGCATCTTTCTTCCTCCCTCAGAATCCACACTTCCCCCACGCCCCTCGCATCCGTCGTTGGGCGACCCAAAGCTCACGCAGCGGCCGCGACGAGCTGCGACAAACCGCTCTTGACATACACGTGCGCCTCACCCGAGAGCCTGCGGCGCAAATACGTCCCCATCGGCCTCCCGCTCCCCCGATTAAGCAGCGCGTTCGCGACGACCCGCCCCCTCGTGTCCTTCGTCGCGAACCGGTGTCCCAGACCCGGGGGCGCCGGGATCGACCCCGAGGAGGGCGAGGCGTGCGATATAGAGGACGGGGTGATGCGGGAAGAACGGGGGACGGGCGGGAAGGGCGTGAGGGGCGTGACGACGGGGCTAGGGTCCGGGTCCGCGAAGGGGTCTTCGAGCGTAGGGAGCGCGACGGAGGGCGTGGACGCCGCGAGCGCGGGCGCCGTGCGTTCCACGGGCGGGGGCGGGGCGCGCCGGGAGGCGGAGGGCACGGGGAGGGGGCTTGGGGAGCCCGCGGACATGGTCGTGCGCCGGGGGCGGGTGCCGCTCGAGGAGGGCCCGGCGACGCTCACTCGCGCCCCGAGGCCCGTAGAGCGGGCGGGACTCGGGTCGATGGTGAGGGTGAGGGAGGGGGCGCGCTCGTAGGTGCGGCGGGGGGCGCAGACGTTGACGTTGGGGATGCGGTTCCAGGAAGCTTGGGCGGCGCGGTCGAGAGATACACTCGAGGCAGGACCGAAGAGGGAGGTGGGGGCACCGAATGCGCCGTGGATGGAGTGGATGCGGTGGGAGGAGACGGCGGCCATGGCGTACTTGGGTCGTCGGGGGTCGGGGCGGCGTGTGCGGTGCTTGCGTGGACAGTACGGGGTAGGGTTGCGGGTTAAGCGTACGGGTGCAAGGATGGGGGTGGCGTATGAAGAGGCGTTAAGAAGAGATGCACCTGTGTTGGACGGGTATGCTGAGCGGGGACGAGGAGAGGACGCAAGAGCGCAGAGGCGAGCGACGAGAAGGACGTGGGGCAGGGCCGGCGGGACCTCGCCCCAGCCGTTTTATCTCGCCCGATCCGGTCAGGGCGCCAGCGGCACGCATCGGCCCCGGAACCCAAAGCCGAACAGGCGATGCTCCGAGCCCCCGGCCGTCCGCCGGCTTCCCCCGCCGTCCTTGGGCGCCTCCCGCCACGGGTCGCGCACGACAACGGCCGCGTCGGTCGCCGGCCTCGTGTTCCCTCCCGCAACAACGACCACGCTCGCGAGGTGGGCGAACAACAACAACGCCAGCCGCCGCCCGTGCAGAGGACAACGGCACATCCTCCCACCACCTCGCTCTCCTCGTTTGTTCCTCTTCTTCTTCGCTCAATGTCACTCTGCCTCTGGGCCCTCGCGTGAGAGCCTCGTCCTGTGCGAACGCGCCTTGCCTTGTCTGTCCGTGCGCGGATCGAGATCCGCTGACGCCCCGCACGTACCCCGGCGGTCCTCAGGTTCCACGGCCCAAGCAAGGCTCCGCCCCCGCAGCGAGCCGCCACCTCGCTCCCTCCGTCTCCATCAACATATCCCCGACTCTCACCAGACTTCCAGAGGCTGGACACCCTGCGACCAGTGAACCAGGATCTCTGCCCGAGGACACATCTATACAGTCGCAAGTGCACGTACGTACGTACGGATAGCCCCCGCCGTCCGCGCACGCCATCGAGAACCCAGGACGTACCGCACCGTCCTATGCAAAAATTTCTCCAATTCACCGACGAACCCAGAAGGAGAAAGAAGCAAGAAGGAAGCTCTCCTCCGCCCTGGCCATGGCCATTGTGCACCGGACAGCCACAAGAGGCTACATACAGCATCCTGCCCCGCCGCGCCCGATGCGGGTCCCTGCGCCGCTCTGGCTCCCTTCCTGGCTCGAGCGTACACGTACACGTACAGCGCGTAAGTAAGTACCGACTTAACCTTCTCCCCTCTCCCCCGCCCGCGCCGCTAGCCTCTTCCCGTTCGCCCGCGTGCGCGGCCCGGGGCGAGCGAGAAAGCTCGAGAGGCAGCTGGACAGTTCTGGTCGACCGTCAACCGTCAACCTCACGCCACCTGCAGCACTAGGTACTGCTCCGGCGTTTACCCCAGACGTACCCCAGATCCTCGAGAAACGGAACGTACGTTTCTGCTGCAGCCGGCGTCGGCGTCTCCGTCTCGTGGTCTAGCAGGGGCCCAGGGGCTAGGGCCGTGCTGCACGACCTTCTCCGTCCGTCACCGGTCATCTGTGCTGTGCGGCGTGCGCAAAGAAGGGGCACAGAAGAGCAGAAGAAGGGGAGAAGGGGGACCTAATACGTGCGCGCCTCCGACCACTCACGCGCACGACCAGGGACAGCTCCCAGGCCGTCCCCACAACTCTGCTGGACACGGACGCGGACGCGGACGCTGATCACTGTTCTCCACCTTGCGCCGCCCCGGGTCCCGCGCCGCCGCCGCCGTCAAAGTATACCGCTCCGGCAGCGATCAGCTTTCCCTTTGCTTCGTTTTGACTTTTCGATGCGGGAGCGTGGCAGCACATTATACAGGCGGTCTGCTAAGTACTTCCAGCAGTACGTATGTCACCGTATGTGGATCATCACCTGCCGACAGGCGGATACGTATGAGTACAAGATTGTGCAAGGGGAACAATGCTCATCGGTTCGAACGCATATCAGTATGCACTAGTACTAGGCTCGCGACTGTTCGCCGCATCCGTTTGAGTTGCGCCGACACTTATGTCAGTAGTAATAGACTGCCTTCTTCCCTAGCCCTCATCATGTAGTATCCTAGCATCCGCCGCGATCTCCGCCGCGCGCCGCGGTGCCGCCCCGCTCAATCGAACTCTGTACTCAGGGTTAACGTTCGTTTGGCACGTTCAGGAATCGGCGCTCAGCGCTGGACTCTTTGGGTCCGTCCGCGTGGTCCTAGCTACAGGGTCCTACTATAGGATCGATGCTAGCACCGACAATGAGTACGTTCGCCGCGAGAATGACAGCTATCGCCGCGGGCTGTCCCGACTCCGCCCCGCGCGCCGCCCGCGAGTGGCGAGCGGCGAAGAAGCGCGAGCTGAGCCTTAATGGAGTGAGGGTGAGGCTTCGGAAGTAATAGGAATCGACTTCTTTGACGCTTCTATCCTCCATGGTGCCAGTGGGCTATGTGGTGACGCTATGGCAGCGCCGTCCACTTGTTCACGTTGTTTCTCGTTCTTCGCGGCTGCCAGGGACAATAGGCATTTGTCCGAGTCGCTGCCTCCGAAAATGGCGTGGACGTGAACTAGCGTCTCTCCGAGTCGCCCTCCCCACGTAAGTACAAGAATCCATCGGACATTTGAGGCGCCAGGCGGATATATGCGCCCCAGGTGGACAATGAGGCCTCCGTCTCTACGCTGTCTCTACGGTACCTACCTGGCAGCTTGGAAGCTGTATATTTGCAAGTATCCTAATCCGTCCAGAATAGACTCGAGCGCGAGCGCGAACCGACGCGTTGAATCCACGAGGCGTGGTCGCTACGCCACGCCCCGCGCGCGTGCGTTTATACGTACGTTATTCCGTTTTCGGGGGCGATGCCTAAGCCACGTGTGTTACTAGGTGCTGTATTAGGGCCCTACGTGCACCTTCCCCTCTTGAGCGCGGAAGCTGTTAAATAGTACCTGCACCGCCCCGGACGTGCCTCAGGCTGGGAGTACTTGCTGTGGAGAGTCCCCTATCGCGAATCGCAATCTTGAACACAGAATGCCCATTGCTAACTTTCAGAGTTCGCGGCTGCATTTGCTCGTTCATTGTGTGGTTGCTGCAGTGCAGCGGATGCGGACGCACCGTAACTCCAAGGGGCCAGCCTGATTGTATACGCAGATTTCCACCCCGGCCGCCTGCGCTGGGCCATCCTCCGCCGCCCGTCCACCTTCCGTGGTTAACCATCAGCGGGGAGTACACAGATCGCGACGCCTCGAAGGTGGCTATCACATTCACTATGCTTGCATCCGCGCGGTATCGAACGAGTGGCATGGATGCTTCCGCCGTCTGTATCCGGATATTGACGGCCGTTTGATGTCTACCGGTAGCATTTTGAGTATGGTGTTTGCAAGTCCCTGGGTGTGGTGTGGTAGTACTTGTAAATATAGCGGGAAGAGGAACAGCATGACCAGCGATATGTTACGCCTACTATTGAGTTGAACTGGGACTCGTTGCATTTGGAAAAAAATCAGGAATATTCCGGATCTTGGTTTCCGACACGGGGAATCGAACCCCGGGCTATCGCGTGAGAGGCGATAATGTTAGCCACTACTCCATATCGGATTATGTTGACGTAACATGTTGATTGACCAAGACTAGAGTCCTTGCCGATACTTACTGCGAGTCTCGTTGCCAACAAGCTCTCGCACATCGAGGTAAGCACCCACTTGACCGTCATTACAGGCCTTGTACCACTAACAAGATAGAGAGTTCCCCGTTCCAACTCAGCAACCAACTCTACCATCAGATAATGTCCTGCAGATCACAGGTCCTTCGACAAGCTCGCGCAGCGGCCGATCGCATCAAGTTCCTCCTTGGGGCCGTTCTCTGTCTTCCACTTATACTCGTCTCAACCTAAGGGGAGTTTCATATCACTGCGGTAGAGCTGCAGTTCCAATCGCTTCAACCGCGAGGCTCTGGGAAAGATGGCGGCGGGGCGAGCCAGGAACGGTGCAAGCATCGTTGCGCGGTTCCGAGTGACCTCCTCGGGTGGCGATTCATAGGCAAATGCGTCGAACTCGGCCCATCACCCCAAAACGAGCTCGTCGATGTCTCGCCAGAGGGGCGCAACAAGGCTGCCCTGCGGCGCGATGTTCGATGGCGTACCTCTGCCGTGACCCCCCCCCTGCTCTTCACGCGTCCGTCCGGTGTGGTCCGTGGATGGTCCGGGGGGTTCGGAAGCTTGAGAGCGCTCTGCGGGGCGAGCAGACGAAATGGAAGTGGAGCTGTAACCTGCGCCTGAGCTTTAACCCGAATCTTCTGAACGAACAGAACTGTACGCATGCTCATCGGGCCGAGCATGAGGACGAGCCAGAGGCCGCCGTAGCAGGCGGTTTGAGTTGGCCCGCTATACGTGAAGGTCGAACCGTCGCGGAGGAGCAGATGGTGATGTGCGACGAGGTGAGTGCCAGCTGAGGAGCGTTCAGCGAGCATCGGGGCTCGGGATCGGGAGATGCGGACGGTGAGTCGTCGGTCATTGCGCAGGTCAGGAGCGAACCGCGAAGAAAACATTGTTCGGTACAGCTAATCAAGACTATGCGTAGAGACTGGTACATCTACGTTCGAGTGCATTTAAGTCTTCTATCGTACGATTTGAACTTTGAACACGACGGGACCCTCCACAAGCCTGCGTAGCGGCGCGAGATCTTCCTCCACCTCGGCATCATTCTCCGTCTTCATCTCGCGCTCTTCCCAGCATACATCTTTGCCCCAAGAGTGTCGCAGCTCCAGCCGCTTCAGCCGTGTGCCGTGAAGGAGCGCAACACGGCGAGCCAGAAACGGCGCGAGCTCTGCTGTGCGGTCCTGAGCAAGCTGCCATGACGGGGTGCCTATGTCGAAGATCATCCACCCCATCACGAGCTCCTCAAGGTTGGGCCAGAGGGGCGCGCGCAAGCCGTCCTCGGGGGTGGCATTCAACGGTGCACCCACGGAGAGCGCCTCCATGAAAACGTCGGTGTCGAAGTTGCACACCGAGAGGTGCGTGATGTGCGGAAAGCCGTGCGCCAGAACCGGCCAGTTGAAAAACCCCGGGTTCATGTCTATCCCCCAGAACTCCGAGTGGACACCGGTGCACACGAGGCGTGTTGGCACATTGGGCGGTGCGGAAAACACGGCGGCCAGTTCCGTACTGAGAAAGCGGCGGGAGAGACGGCCTTCGAGCCGGCATGTCCCCCGATCGTAGCACCATATGTTAACAGTGCCTTCCAGGTTATCGTGTATGCGCGAGAGCTTGACCGTGTCTATGGGCGGCATGCGCGGGAGCATCTCGTGCAGTCCGCCAGTGCTATCCCATCTCATTCCGTCGAACAGAATGTATGTAGTTGGGGGGAACGCGAGCGTCGTCATGAGGCACGAGGAGCGGGGAAGGGAGGAGTCAAAGAGGAGGATGTGTCGGAGACGGGGGAGGTGGATCGTCCGCGGTGGTAATTTAGGCTCTCGCTTGTGGGACGATAGGGACTTAATGTACAAAAGTTCAAGATCGGGGCATCTTTCAAGCGCATCGAACACGATAGAAAGCGCAGGTATGTTGTCATGGTGTGGATCCCGATATTCGCTTGAGTCGGAAATTATGAGGCACAAGAGTGATGGAAGAGCAGCGGGCGAGAGGAAGAAAAGGGGGACGTCGACACGCTGCAATAAAGGAATGGCCTCGGTTGGGATAGGATCAAGAAGGAGTTGTTTCACGTTATTATCCGTGTCAGACGCGAGGGGATGGAAGGAGAGGGCCAAATCACGAAGGATTGGCATGGCGGACTGACGGAGAAGTTGGTATAGACATTACCGAACCTTTTCCATGCAATTCCACACGAATCCCATATAAGCGACTCCAATGGGGCGAGAGAACAGTGGTGAAGGGTGGAATAAACCGGACTCGGCGTAGTTTCACTTCTCGGGGAGACGACTGCTCGAGCAGGAAGGAGAGGAGAGCGAGGTACTTGCCGTCTGGTTGGCAAATTCCAGAAGCAGCGCCGAGAGCGTCTTTCCAGTACTCCGAGGTCTGCAAGAGGACTTGACGCCATTGGCGGCATACATGAGCCAGTCGAAAACGGGTCTTCTTCACAGTCGCTTGCCCTGTCGCGCAGAGGATTGCGGAGAGGATTTCGGGAGGGAGAGACAATGCGGGAGGCACACAATCCTCCATGTGATATCTTCGACGAGCTATCCGCATAATGGCGTCAGCGCCGCATCGCCCTTGGAAAAGTAAGAAGATTACTGACAATGGTGGAGGTCAAACTTTCATCTATGTGTACCACGGTCAACGGTTGGCCGAAACGGCCGGACAAGCTTGGGTTCAACGTTGCGCAGACAGAGGAGAGAAGTTATGAGATCAGCTCTTAGAGACGTCGGTATACGATTGTAATGAGTAGCAGGCAGTGTGTTTGGAACAACGAGGGTCGGAGGAAAAACCACTCTGGAGGTTGAACGTTGAAACGTGAACGCTGCACGTCGAATGCTGAATACTTACGGAATACGAAAAGTTGAAGCGCCGCCACAACTTATGTAAAGCGCCACCACGAGTCAGTGATGATGGGCGCTTCCGAGGACATGATTGTGCTCGAGGATCGAGCTCGCTAGTAGCCAGCAGCGAAACTCTCCCTGCTAGAGGACTAGACAAGTCCATACTGCGTAAGAAATGAAAACTTCGACAAAAGATACCCGAGTCAGGAGATGCTCCGCATAAAGTTCAAAGGCTCGAAACTTGTTCTCGTGCACAGAGCGCGGAAGAGCGTCGAGTACCGTCACGTATTCAAGTTCGAGACTGCACCAATGCACCATCACAGGACCTGTATTACCACTAGCGAAAGTTAGAGATCCTCAGCGTCCAACTCTGCCATCGTACGTCATGAACATGACGGGTCCGAGAGGTTCTACAAACCTGCGCAGCGGCGCGATGGCGTCTTCTACTTCAGGACCGTCCTCCAGCTTCAACTCCTGCTCTTCCAAGTCCGAGTGAAAGCTACTACCCTGGTAGACCCGCAGCTCCAATCGCTTCAAAAGTGCACCAGGAAGGATGACAGCGCGGCGCGCTAAGAATGGAGTGATCTCCGCTGCGTGCTCCCGAGCGAGCTCGTCAGGGGACAGGTCCGGGCGCGCTTGCCAGTGGTCGGCATCGATCTCCCACCCTATGGTGAGCTCCTGGAGGTGTGGCCAGAGAGGAACACCAACGCCACCCTGCGGAAAGGCGTCCGCGGTCCCAGCAAGCGCATCCATAAGGGGCTGCGCGTCGAACCTGCTCACGGAGAGATGGGTAAGATTCGGAAAGCCATGCGCAAAGACCGGCCAGTCGAAGAACGACGCGTTGATGAACTCTCTGGCCCACACTGGCTGAACTCCACTGCATACGAGGTGCGTCACACCGGGCGACGTGTGGAATGTGGCCGCGAGGTCCGTGTTGCGAAAGAAATAGGAGAGACGACCGGTCAGTATCCGGAGCGCGCTGCGGTTGTGGCACGATATGTGAACTCGTCCACGGTATCCGAGCACCAGCTTGACAGTGTCTACGAGCGATATGTGAGGGAGCATCTCGCGCAGACCACCAGCGCTCCTCCAGCGCGCTCCATCAAACATAATCTCCGCGGTGGGGGGGACCACAAGCGTTGACATAATATGCGAGGCGCGAGAAAGTGAGTCACGGATGGCGACTCGCTGGAGACAAGGGAGGTGGACTTGACGTGAAGGCGAGGAAGGCTCGAGTTTGTGGTATGAGATACGCGTGATTTCCAACCTTTCGAGATGTGAACATCTCTCAAGCGCGCTAAACAGAATTGGAAGGGTCGGTACGCTGATGCGGTCAGCGTCCTAATATCCTCCTGACTGGTGAACAAATAGATCTCGAAGCGATGGAACAGCAAGAGATGGAAGGAGGAAAAGGGGGACTTCGATGCGCCGTAGAAGAGGAACAGCCTCGTTAGTGATAGGATCGAGAGGGAGTTGATTCAAATCATGTTCATATTCATTGTTAGCGTCGAGTGCTTCGAAGGAGAGGCTAAAATCGGCAAGAACTGGCATGGCGGACTGGCGGAGAAGCTGGTGCAGGTACATCATCGACTCTTTGCCGCGCACATTTACGTGGAAGAGGACTATGCGATGCCAATGGGGTGAGAGAAGAGCTCTGAGGGGTAGCGTAAGCTGGATGAAGCGTATTTCAACTCCTCTCGGGGACGACTGTTGAAGCAGAAAGGAGAGTAGGGCAAGGTCCCGCTCGGCCTGAGGATCGTCGCCGATTTGACTCGGGAACTCAGTGGCTGCACCGACGGCGTCTTTCCAGTATTCGGAGGTTTGAAGGAGGACCTCACGCCATTGGTGGCATACGTGGGCCGGTCGGAAGCGTAGGTTCTTCACGATCGCCTGCCCTGTTGAGCAGAGGATTGCAGACAAGACTTCAGGGGGAAGAGACAGAGCCGGAGGTACACGCTCATCCATGTGGTACTCCTCTTGAGCTGTCGCTCGATTCTACGGGGGTACAATTGGGATGTCAAGATCGAATTATCCCCCGAAAGTAGGAAGCTGGCTTACGATAGAAACAAATTCTCTCAGCTACCGGCGGCCCGAATGGCCCTCAATTGTTGAATCACTTGAGGTCAACTCGGACCCTGTCGACGAATAGGGGAGTGGTGTGGTGTACTAAAATTGTTGCGCGGTCGTAACGAGTAGTAGGCGGTGTATGGTTGAATGAGGACCCGGGGAGAGCCTGAATATGATGAAGCCTTGCAGGTGCAACGCCGCACGACTTTGAGCGTGGCCGCCACGTGGCGATGCTGGGCGTTTCCGAACCCCGAATCCACTACGCCCACTAAAACGTATCGTAGTACTTAGCACTTAGCACATTATCGATTTTGGCCGTCGTGGTCCACAGCCGTCACGAGAAACCTTCAAAGAGAAAATAGGCCAATCAAACACGAGTTGTGGGCTGGTATCTAAGTGGAACATGCATATGCTAATCGATGCGACATCATCATATCGAATCGAACAGGAAGAGAGCGACGGTAGCAGTGGCTAAGGAGGTACAGTAGTAGTAGTACAGTCCGCTGTGTGGACAAGCTAGTAGAATAGCAATCGTCAAAGGTGATGGCAAGCAGGAAATCAAGTTCAGGATACAAATGAACGTGGCGGGCAGATGTTATAATCCCTGTCCGCTCATGCGGGGTCGTGCGCATTCGGGCATGTTGGATACCCTCATGGAAGTCGAAAATCGTCAGATGTTATGTGAATCAGGGAGACCGTGGCGACGACTCCTACGACGCAGCCAGTACAGACGTATTCACCCTGGATCATGGAGATTTCTCGGACATTGAGGCCCCGACGTGTACGCGCCCGTTCTGAGCGGCCTCAATTGGCGTGTCGATCGCGCTTCGGTCGTCCGTGGGTCCCGAGCCGTGCGAATTGCCTCCGCGCTCAAGGTCGGTCGATATCTGTACATGAAATGGGAAACGCGTTTGAGAACGACACGAGAGCAAGGCGACGTAGAGGACCGCTCTGGGACTCACGTCAACTCTAATCGGCGATGTCCACGCGATATTCGATATGCGATTCGTCGAGACGCCGTTCACAGGTGCGCTTTGGAGGTCCTGGCGGCCGTTCCTGGGAGTGCTGTGAATCAGCACGAGGTCGCCCAATCGAGTGGTGCGGATTGGAGGAGGGACGAACAATGTAACAAACAGCGAGATGACATAGAGCTTGCCCAGAACGCCTTGGAACGTGAGATCCCAATAATTTTCGTTCACCTGAGAAAGTGTACACGGTCATTGAGTTACGGCCTGCGGAAGAACTTGGGGTATAACATACCAGAGTTAAATATGTCACGACAGTCATGATCGCGCATATACAAGGCGGTAGGGCTGCCTCCCAGATCATGAGGGTCAATCGCCTAATGACCTACCAATCACAGTGAGGGCGGGACAACGTGACTTTGAAGTGAACATACTCGGCGAAATCTCGACGAATGTACATTCTGCTTTGACCGAGCGAGAAACGTGAGCACTTGGATCGGGGCAACAGGCATCAGGGATCTAGCTGTGGCGGAGAATGGCTATACACTTACGGATCCCAGTGACCAAAACGTCCAAAACTGGTGCAATCACTGTTAGCACTCAAGCACGGGTGCTACACAGAATAAACTCATACCTGCTGATGCCGTTAGGCACGCGATGACTAGGAACACGGAACTTCAGTGGCTGCTCCGAGCATATTTAATAGTGCAGCATACAGCCAGCATTGATCTAGAAAGAGAAGTCAACCAAACTTAGGATCATGTCGGAGCGCGATGAGCAGTCGGACGTACCGGAACTTTCGGCAATGGTCCTGCTTCAACCACAGATTCGGGTACAAGCCCGAAGTGGAAGGCAAACGTCGATTGCGTCACAAAGACAGTTGCAACGATGGTTGTAAGCCATAAAGCCGACAACGTCACCTACTTTCGCTCAGACCTGACTATACGTTGAACCGAAAGGGCGTGCAAACTCACTAGAAGGACCCTGTTGCGGTTGAAGAGCTGCATCCCACAGACGGAGTTCAGAGCCATCACACGTTGGGAATAGACATTTAACACATACAGTCCAACACCTCCAGATCAGAAAAGCTTGAACGGGCGCGGCCATGACCACTGTCTGAGCTCACCAATGAGCCAAGAAGACGTCAAGGGGGATGAGGTATGTACCAAAAGCGATTGCAGCTTGTCCACCCAGAAGAATCCAACACTAACGCCCTTCACGTATTCGTCTGTCAGAGTTCGGGTACGCCAAAGCGTTCAGGCAAGTAGAGAACGCACCCAGTCCCCGAAGTGAAGCACAAACATCCTCCACGCCGCGAAGAAAGTGAGGGCCGTCTGCGTGCTGCAAGAAGTAATTACCATGAACACTGGTGACATAAAATGCAGACATCACTTACAACGCGACGATCGTGACGAATGACACCAACGCGAGGACGACCTTGAGCTCGCCCTCTGCGCGCATCCAAAACGTAAAGCTCTGGTTGATGAGTACACCCGTTTCCAGCATCTGGAGGGCGATCGTCACGAGTGGCGGCCCGATGTACCTCCCCGGGTGTGCCTCAAGAGTCTGGAGGGAGAGCGGCATGACGGCGTGTCTAGCGAGCCTCGCCGATGCACCGCGAAAGACGTCAGAGAGACAGCAGCGGCGCGCGGGGCGAGTGATAACTGCTCGAGGGGAGGCCCAAGCGGCGGTGCGGAAGAGGGCACGACTGATGACGATGCGGGGAAGGGCGAGCACGAGGCGGCATGGGGGTATAAGGGCGGCGAGTGTTAAATTGTGGTGGCAGCGCGGGAGCGACGCAGCTAAATATGCGACTGCCCACCGCGGGCATGGCGCCGTCCGAGAAGGGGCAACGGGGCATCTGGTCGTTCGGCATCTGGCCGCACAAGCTAGCAGGGCGCCGATTTCCGGCTTGTTCCATTAACCTTCGCGTGGGTGCGCGCGCTGCGCGTCTGTCCTATGCACCCACGGTCGGCCCGCAAGGCGCGCCCGTGCCTTCGCGTCCCGTCTGCGCCCGTCCAACGGGCTCCTTCTGCCTGATTGGCTTTCGTTAAGCTCAGCTTCACAGGGCCATATGTTTATAAACCTAACGGATCCACTGAGGATATTTTCAACATTCGTCGTATCGAGGACACCCCAAAGGAATATAGGAGGAGTGTTCATAAACTCACAGGGCTTCGAGAGCGCAGAGATCCCTGGCGCTTCGACCACGGCTCTTCCCGCGAGCATTCATTTATCTGGATATGGCCTGCACCAAGGCGACGGAGAATAGCAAGTATCGGCACGCCCCGCCCTATTGCCACCGAGAGGAGATTGATGGACTGCTTGCACGTAGAACACCCTGGCTGACGGCGTATACTGTGGTCCTGCATGTACACGTTAGGTCCGGATTCTATTCTCATCCACCTCCCCTTGCTAGCCACATTGTCCAGAAATATAGTGAAAGCACCCACCATACTACCGGCTAAAACCTCCGCGCGCAGCCACCCTCCTTCCATGCGTTGCACAAACAGGACCTTTGAACTTTGGAAGGGCGTCTGGCAAGAGCCAAGCTTATGTAGCCTCGGTGATACACTTCGGGGGAGATGACGCATCCTCTGGCGCAGCACTCAGGTCTCGGCCCTGGAGCCCACCGCTACCGACTGAGTGCGCAAGAAGATCCGGTCGCGCCCCGGCTTGGTGGGATCTGAGTCTACTCGTTGGTCTCTCTCTCCCTTTCTCGCTCGGCGTGTGCCTCGTGAGCCTCGAAGTAGCAGCGGCCGTGGCAGACTCAGGGCAGGTCTTCCATGTCAGTGGTATCCATGTTTCCGACGGGCGAAGCGCTCCTTGCCGCTCGGAAGGCCCAGAGATGGTTCAAACCTAGTTCAGTTGTTAGTCTCCTGGATGAAACATTGTGAGTACAGGCTGAGATGAAAACCTACGTTGGTCATTTATCTCCCGAATTCTTCCCGGTCAGCCTGGTGAATTTATACGTGTTTCGTTCATAAGGCTTGACATCTTCATGAAAATAGAACTTATGTGTGATATCTTGTCCGCAGACGTACCTGTGTTGACGAGTACAAATCGTGTCAGGCACCGCGCGGTCGAAGGAATATAAGAGGGAGGCGTTGACATAAATGCGTTGCTTCGGTACCGCCTGGTCGGGGATAACAGCCTATGAGAGCCGCTCTTGGAGATAAGAAGTAGCGCACTCTAGCCCACACGCTACTAAGAACGAAGAGGCCGAGCTTCCGGTAAGAAGCATCTAACACGCCACTATGCCATAATGATTAACACCGTGTCTGTCAACAATAGCGGGCATAATTGGTACTAACCAGCTGCGCACAGTTGGCCCGAGTGAACAAGCGTGACGCTACAAAACACTCCGAGTGAGCTATATGGCAGCGGACGAAGTTAAATCACAGAAGGCTAGGCAGACGTCTAGGCCGAGACTCACGTATCGTTCACGTACACCCTTCCCCATCTCCAAGCACCCTGTTGGAAGCAGCGATCCATAAGTACAAATTGCCCTTGCAGCACATGGATCCCGCCCTTACCGCTTCAAGGCGCGAGCACGCTTCGCGAACCACTCCAGGCCAGTCGGCCCAATCGGTGGTGACCGCGCCTGGGGGGGCATCATTTCCCGGTGGGAACGCGGCACCGAAGGGCTTCTTGCGCGCGGGACGCGCCGTCCCGTGACGCGCGACCGTGGCATTCGAAACTCGGGCAGCATCAGGTCGGAGCGCGATACGCGATGCTGTCAACGAACAGCACCATCGCGCACGTCCCCTCTGTACCACGAACGCCGGCGAACGGGCTTCGGAGGGCCACTGCACGCCTGCGACGACCCAGACGGTGAGAAAGACAGTCCGCAAGTTGCGAAGACGCGAAGACGCGCGCTCACCTGACCTCCCACACGCGCAGCGGTTCCCCTTACCTTCGTCTCCGCACGCCGCCCCGAACCGTTCCCAGAAGCCGCGCCGCGAGCCCTCCAGCCCCTGCCGCCGGTATCTCGTCCGCCCTCGCTCTCACTCCACACCCACGGGACCGGGACGCGCCGCACGAACGGCGCGGATGCCGAACGTGTGCGCGACCCTTCCACCTTTCCACCCTCTGCCAGCTGCGCGAACCCGCGCGCGGAACTAGGAGCGCGCGACGCTGCGATGGACGTTGTAATAATAGCGAGTACGCAGGCGCGGACGCGAATAACCTCCCCTCTTGAGACATTCATTTTCTCCGCTTGCCGCGTCGATCGCGCGCATGCCGCGCAGACAGACATGGGCATGCAGACAAGCCGCAACACCCTGCGCCAAAACGCCCCCAACGGGCCCGCGACGCCCGCATCGCCTCCGCGCGCGGAGGGACGGTCGCCCGCGGGGCGCGGGGTCGTGGAAGGGAATGGGAGAGGCGTGCCACGCCGAACGTGCCGGCGGCCGTTGGGCAATCTGCTCCCCGTCCGCGCCCCGACGTGGAGGAACCGGGGGTGTTGAGTCTTCGCGCGTGTGGGGTGTAGCTATAGGGTGCGGGATGTAGGGCGCGGGGATAGGCGTGCATCGCCGCGCGCGATAGCTATGGACGGCGGAGAGGAAGCGCGTGGGGCGCCATTGCGAGCAGCGACAGCGCCTGTCCTCTCTTGGGGCGGGGAGTGACGCGCGAGGTACTGCTCGCGTGCGCGCGCGAGGCAAGAGACGAAGGGAGTAAGCTGCGACGCGCGTCATGAAGAAGGCACACGCTCACCTGCTCCGCCGCGCGTTCCTGCCCAGCCTGGACGATCGCACCCACCCACTCACCCCCAAGCCTACTCCGCCGTCAGGAGCGCGGACCCGACGGCTCGCACTTGACATCTTTACCACAACTTGCCCAACCTACCCGACTCGCAAAACCCAACAACCCACCCCCGCTCGCGCACCTGACCCCCCACCCCGCACAGAAGCACCCTCCACTAAAACCCCCGCGCGTGCGCTCCCACGTGCGTGTCCTTCCCGCCTGCGAAGGGTGCCGCGCGCATCGCTTTTACGGGCGTGAGCTGACAGTGGTGAGCTTCGACCACCGAAATTTGCATACGCGGGCTACTGGGGTGTCGGCGCGCCAGGTCGGAGGCCGTCTGGGGTTCGGAGGGGTCCCACTGCTACAGGGTCAGAGAGGGGGAGAACGGGAGCTGAGGGAATGAGTTAGTCGATTAGCGATGCGATAGGGTGCAGTTTACAGTGTACACAGGGTTGTTCGGGTGCTGCGCAAGGGAAACAGAGCCCTGGAGGAAACGCTGGAGATCTGACAGAGCGCGCGCGCCAAGTCAGACAGTCAGCCTCTCAGGTCGGCGGACGATCGGGGGAGGGAGTGGACGTACGAACAAATATAGCAGGCAAAGTACCGCGGGGAGTGGTGTGGAGTGTGAACGGCTCGATCGAGGTTGCTCGCGCAAGTAGCGAGCTCGTGGTCGACGCACGTCGAAGGGGTTCGACGTATTCCAGCTACTGTACCACTTCGAAAAGGCTTGCGCTTCAACCATATTTGTCGCCCTAACATGATCGACGTTTCATCCGCCTCTGCGTCGCGTCGCGTGTTTGTAAGCTTGCAAAATCGCACGACACGCGCGTCCAATGGTGTGTGAGAGAAGAACGGTAGAAGCGGAGAAACCCAAGGGAAGAGGACAAGTTAGTCAGTCGATTAGCTTAGTGCTACAATAGGGTATACAGCCCAGGCCCAGCACCCAGCACTGTCTCAAGAAACACCGAAGATCTGCCCCAAGAGCGCGCACAGTTAGTCAGCCTCGATCTCCCTCAGACTTTCAGTGAGGGGCGCGCGGGGGACGGGTGAGGAGGGGTGAGGAGGGGGGAGAGGAGAAGGGAAGGGAAGGACGTACGAACAATTATAGCAGAAGAAAGACGGCGGTAAGTGGAGTGTGGAGTGTGGGTCGTCCGAGCAAGTTTGTGCTCATGGTTGAGGCAATGTCTACGAGGTTAGACTCATTCCAACTACCTCGCCTCATTGTAAAGTCTTGCGCTTCGGCTAGGCTTGTCATCCTGACGTGCTTGGCGTTTCGAGCGCGCCCGCGTCGCGTTGTTCGTAAACTTGTGAGATCGCACGGCACGCTCGTCCGGCGAGTGTGAGAGGAACGATAGAAGCGGAGAAACCCAAGAGGATAAGTTAGTCGGTCGATTAGCTTAGCGCTACAATAGGGTAGGGTATACAGCCCAGCACTGCGATCTCAAGAAACGCCGAAGATCTGCCCCAGAACGCGCGAGCGCAAAGTTAGTCAGTCTTGTTCTCACTGTGTGGGGGACGCGGGAGGGAAGGGGGGAAGGGGGAAAAGGGAAGGGGACGTACGGATAATTATAGCAAAAGTGTAGCGGGAAGTGGTAGGGTGGATGTGGAGGGCTCATCATCGCGCGTCGCCCTCGTCGTCCTTGTCGTCGTCGAAGAAAATGACCAGCACCGTCATGTCGTCCCTACCACATCCTCATCAGCTCTTCCAACCCCCACAACAGCACCAACAACCCCCGCTCAAGCCCACGCACCTATACGCCCTCGTCCGCGGGCTCTTAATACTCAACAGCGCCGCCGTCAAGTCCCGATCCGCGCCCCCCAGCGCGTTCCGCAGCACGACCGTCGCCGCGTTGCCCTCCTCCGCGCACGCGAACCGCTTCTCCGCGTTCCACTGCTTGTACCGCAACGTCTCGTCTGGGCCCGAGCCCGCCCAGACGGGGAGAGCGTGCGGGTGGTACCCCCCCACGGGGTCGTGGAGCTTTGGTTTGGGTTTGGGTTTGGGTTTGGTGAGGTCTTTGCTTCCCCCTCCCTCCTTGCGCGCCCGCTCCCGCTGCAAATCCCTCCACATCCCGACCATCCCCACCGCCTCCTCGCTCGTCAGGCACTCCCAGATCCCGTCCGTCGCGAGCACCAGAAAGTCGCCCCTCCGCACGGGCACGCTCACCACCTCCGGCTCCGCGCGTATGTAGGGCGGCGTCTTGATCTCCGCGCCTAGCAGCGCTCTCCCTGGCTCCTTCCCGCTTTCCCTCTCCCTCCCACTTTCCCTCTCACGCCCAGACTCACGCTCAGACTCAGACTCACCCCCCGCGGCGACGGCGGCGGCGGCGAAAAGGCGCTTCCGGAGCGCGACCTGCGTCACCCGCGGCCACTTGAGGCGCGCGTCCCCGAACGCGCGGGACACGCCCATACCCAGCACGCGCCCCGCGTGGAGGAGAGCCGGCTCGTTTGGGTGCAGGGCGGTGAGCGAGGCGGCTTCGGAGGGGTTGGAGCCGGTCTGTTCGAGCGTGATGGCGTGGGCGGCGTACATGTGGTTGGTGGGGCAGGAGGGGTGTAGGGGAGAAGAAGGAGGAGGAAAAGGAGAAGGAGGGGAAGGAGGAGAAGGAGGGGAGGGAGGGGAAGGGGAAGGGGAAGAAGCGGGGGCGGAAGACGAGAGGGAGGGCGAGGGGTCGGCGCGCCGCCCGAGGACGGCGCGGGAGTCGCCGGTGAGGGCGACGTGCAGGAGGCGGTTGGGGGCGTCGTAGAAGGCGAGGAGGGCGCAGGAGCCGGCGAAGGCGGGCGCGAGGAGGCGCGAGGCGGAGGCGGGGGAGGTGGTGGGGGCGAGGGCGAGGGCGAGCGGGGCTTGGACGATGTCGTCGTCGAGTTGGATGAAGGTGTCTTTGAGGACGCGCTCGATGTCTGCGGGCTTGGGGTCCGGAGGGGAAACGGAAGAGGAGAAAGAGGAGGAGGAGGCGAGGCGGGAGTAGAGGTCGCCTAGCGCGCCTGCGACGGCGGGGATGAGGTTGGAGGCGAGCCATTTGCTGGTATCACCACCGTTGTGTCCGTCGTAGATACCAAAGAAGTGCCAGTATCCAGAGGGGACTTCGAGAACCGCCTCGTTGTGTTCATCTTCTGCGGGCTGGTTGCTAACAGAGATGTGCCACAATAGCAGTTGGGGGACCATCAACGTTTTGCACGCCGAGTCAGAGGCGACGCGACGAACCTGGCTATATGCGCAAAGTCATAGCGCGGCACTCCCGAGCCTTTTGGAGGGATAGTCGTCTTCTCGTGCCGGCGGATCTCCCTGTCGATGTCCACCCGGCCTGAACACAAAAGGAATGACATCAATTCATCAGGGCGACATGATGAGACGCACGAAAAACGCACGGCCGATTTCTCCCTCCAGAGACATAGCGGCGTTTGCGAGGCAGGAAAGCATCGATGCCCAGAGACCGGCCAATGTTACGAAGATGGAACAACGTACGGTCGAGCTTGAAGACCCAGATTCTCCGCCATTCTCTCCCTCCTCAGGTGCTGGACGTGCCTTGCTTGGGGGCGCCGCGGGGATGGACTTGCGCAGCGGCGGACCTAGCGGGGCTTGCGGGCGTGGAGGCACCGTAGTGTATGGGCGCAGTGAGGGTTGTGAGTTTACTTGAAGTGTCATTGCAGCTCGAGGGATTTGAAGAAAGTGGCGAAGAGCCTGGCGCATCACGCGGCGGGTGCGCGGAAGGCCTTTCTTTATGTGCTGGGGGCACGAGAAAAGGTTTGGTCGATGGGTCAAGAGAAGATGACGGAGGGTGGAATACAAGGAGGGGCCACCGCTGCCGGCACCGCCGCAGGGATGGGGTCGGGGCGGAGGAGAGGAGACGCACTGGGACCGAGAGGGCGTCGCACCGGGCGTCAGATGGCCCGTTGCACGTGTGCGGGAGATCAGTTCGCAGGATGGACAGCCTCGCGCGAACGCATCTTGGTAACAGCTCCTCCATGCGACGCACTCGCTCGTCGAGCATCGCCGGTGGGTGGAGGAGCGCAACGTCGATTGGCTCGGGGCGGGAGAGGGCCACAACCGAGCGCGGACGTCGAGGCTCATCGTGGCGGTCGCTGCAGTTGAGCCTATGACGCAACGCGTCGCGCTCCATCACATGATCGCCAGTCGCATTCAGCC
Source organism: Grammothele lineata (assembly GCA_002150815.3). Classification (NCBI taxonomy): domain Eukaryota; kingdom Fungi; phylum Basidiomycota; class Agaricomycetes; order Polyporales; family Polyporaceae; genus Grammothele; species Grammothele lineata. Next base: position 203,572 of record NDFF03000317.1, on the reverse strand, counting down.
TCGGCCCTCAAGCCTACCGCGGCTTGACGCGCTCGGGCTTCAAGAAACTGCTCTACCAACAGATCCTGTAAGGCCAAGCTGTGATCACGAATTCACGACCTACTTCGGATACAACATCCATGGTCCTCCGGCAGGGTAAGCCGTCTTAGAGCTCTTCAAAGCGCTTGCTAAACTCCCCAGACACAACCGGAACGAGTACGAGATATACCCCGTATTTCCGAACATTAGGCTATGAAGACTCTGAGTAGACAGCTCCTGCAACAGTGCTCCTTTGCCACATGGCCGTCGACTCAAGAAAGACCACAGCGTAAATGAATTAGTGGCATATCCATGACGCCATGTGCTGCCAAGTCGAGGACCTCGATACACCGACGTCAAGTTAACCGTACGTTCGAGGGTCTGACATGCAGCTGCGTTATTGCTCCGAGCAACCGGCGGCGGCTCTCAATGACGCCGTGAGTGACGATGAGATCCATGGTTCTATGCTGAGGTCGACTAGCGTTTTGGGGCTGTCTTTACGAAGTCGATGCTAGGCTTCGTCTCTCCCAGATCGTTATTCCAAAACAGAGATATTGTGGGTTATCCTTCAGACCTTGTCTCCTCCTTCTAATCCTCTTCAAAAAGTTTCTCTAGTATCTAAACTACAGGAGGAAGAAGCACAGAAAAACAAGCCTCCTGAACATCAGCACTGTGTTGTAACTCGTCGTTTGAGATCCGAGCCGGACATCGTCATTATGACATGTGCTCTGAAAATGCAGACAATGACGCAAGGGCACCTCTGTCTCTCGAGCCTGGAAGATGCCAGGGAGATGTCAACAAGAGTCAGAAGGAGCGGTTGTGGGGTGAGTGGTTTCGCGCGTTCCTTGAAAGCTTAATTGAGTTCTATAGGTCCGGGCTTCGACGGCCTCGGGTTAATCATTTCTTTGCACCCCTAATCACGAGGAAGCTGACTAGGCCTCAGTTTCCGACTTATGCGTATGTCAAGATAGGCGCAAAGACGGACCTCCTCGGGCTCAAGATGTTCTGGTACTCGACACGATGACGCATGAACTGCCATGGACGCGTAGTGAGCAGGTGGTCGCCCGCACCTGACGTCGTCGGACCTCCAGAGCTATCCCTCAACTCAGAAAACATCGGAAGACAAGTCGAGCTGGAGCGCCGGCCCACAACGCTATAAAAGAGGGCTCGAAGAGCAGGAGAGGACAGCAGCAGCAGCAGTCGAACGCACTCCTCGCCTCTCGCTCTTCGCTCTTCGCACTCAGCTCTCCTGCGCCTTCAGCTTTTCGCTCAACCGCCACCCACATATCAGTTACAATGGTCATGTTCACCCGTCTCGCCGCCGTTTCCGCCCTCGTCCTGGCCGCGGTCGCCGCTCCCCACGACGGAGGCTCGGGCAGTGGAGTCGGCACCTGCGCCTCCAGCACTTCTGCCGCGTGCTGCCAGACCCTCATCGAAGTGAGCCGCTCCACCGCCCATATAAACTCACAAGCGTCACACTGGTTACTCATTCTTCGACTTTGCAGGGCGGTACTGCTAAGGCTGCCGCACTCCTCGAGTCCCTCGGAGAGTCTAGCCTCGCTGGGGTCGTCGCCGCTGCCGGAGGACTCCTCGGGCTGGCGTGCGACGTGATTGACTCGGATGCCCCCATTGTCGGCGACATCTGCGACAACAGCAACGCAGTGTGCTGTGAGGAGATTAACGTGGTAAGTATCTGGTATAACAGAATCTAACCTACACCAGGCTGACGAACCTCGATCGATGACAGGGCAACTTCCTCTCCATCGGCTGTACTGAGCTCGCGATCTGAGTAACCAAGCTGAAATATTGAATAATATGTAGTCCTCGCAGTCGATGTAGAGCAGAGAGAGATATCTTGGAAATCGAAGACGATGTTCGCGCGTTTGTAGCTCTATCCGAAGGAACATCTTGTGGCAGATCCAGCGATAGCCTATGACGTCACGCGTCAAATATGATCACCTGACCGTGTTACCGTGCAATGTCCGCTATTTTCGAGTTTCAACGCGTCTCACTGTTCACGGACGCAGCTCTGCTTCACCACGGCTTCTTAAAGTGAAATGTCTTCGGAAGAAAGCGGTTCGCATGCACTGTGGGCGAGGCGCATTACGGAGTCCCTTCCCGCCAACCGAGACCGCCCAAGCCCTCCCCAAATCCCGTAGCCGACGGGCGCCCCGCTCCGAAACGTCGCCTCCGGACTCTCTTCATCGGATGCGGAAGGCAGAAGGCAAACGCCCGTTTTGCCTGTTTTGCCTTCACATCCTGCTAGCACAAACATGGTCAACGCGAACGGACCTCTTCGAAGACATAAAAACCCCCATCCTGGCGACGAGGATTCCTCAGCACCCCAGCAGCCTCTCGCAGCCTCACTCGCAGCCTCAGCCACTACAGTCGCTCTACCTCTCCATCTCTTACGTCTCTGCAACCATGTTCGCTCGTCTTGCCGTCGTCTCCACCCTCGCTTTCGCCGCCACTGCGGCTGCCCAGGGCGGGAACTGCAACACGGGCCCGGTCCAGTGCTGCAACAGCATGGAGAAGGTCCGTCCCCCCCTTCCTTCTCATTCCTCATCCCCTTTCCGAACGTCCACGCTGATGAGTGACTGCCAAACAGTCTGACTCCGCTTCGGGCGCTGCGATCCTCTCCGCCCTCGGGCTCAACCTCCAGAACACGGCGGCTCAGATCGGCCTGGAGTGCTCGCCGCTGTCGGTCGTGGGCGCGGGCGCGGGCGACGCGTGCAAGTCTCAGCCTGTGTGCTGCGAGAACAACAACGTCGTAAGTTCTCCTTCACGCGCTCATGGTAACCGGTGAAGCTAGGAGGGCGGGCGCTGACGATATGCGAAATGTTTTGCAGGGCGGCGCGGTGTCGGTTGGGTGCTTGCCCGTCTCGCTTTGAGTGGCGCCTCGCGTCCGGTTACGTTCACGTATTACAGATGAATCTCCGATAACCCATAGCTCCTATAGCCCATAATCTCCCATAACCCATAGGATTTGGGACTTCCCGATTTGCAAAATTGGGCGTAAAGCCGCTCCCATATCCCATAATTCCCATATCCCATACTTTTGAGCCATTCCCGAAGGGTATGGGTTATCGGAGATTCATCTGTAGACGAGTTATGTTACGCTCTGAGTAATGCATGATTTGCGGCTTCTTTCATTTCGCTTGGGTGTGCGCCATCGTTTGTCAACCTGTGCTTCGGCGAAGTTATCAATGTGCTCTAGCACGCCAAATCGCCACGACGTAACGTTAGGATAGTGAAGCCTTCTGTGCGAGTGCGCGGTTGAAAACGTCATGATACCCGAATAAATAACTTCACAGCGGGAGACTCGAGCTGGTTGCAACTCGTTGACACAATCCGACCATTGTAGATCTGTCTTAAATCACGCGTAGCTGGGTCTAGCAACACCAATCACGTCTAAGTCGAGCAGAGATACAGATACAGCGTAGGTGTACAACGGGAGGTCCACGATAGTCCGATACAAGAAGACAAGTCCATCGCCGCCCCAGGAGGGCGGCTCTCCATATCCTTCTGGATCTCTTGGAGGTGTGGTGGGGCAATGCCAACTCGCGATGCGCGAGGTTTACGGCGGCGCGACATGACGTCAAGCGTTGCAGCAGTGCGCGAGTGGTCGGTGCGTCCGCGGAGCGCACGAGATGCGTCAGGAGGGATGATGGGACGAGGTCAACCATCAAAGCCCTGCCGAGAGCGTGGTAGCGGTAATGGGAGCGGGAGGGGCCGGAAGGCTCGCATCCCAGCTCTGCTGATGCTTTCAAAGCCCGAGGTACTTCTTCAGCCCGCCCTTCGCGTTCTTCCGCTGCGCTGTCCGTCCGTTCGACGGACCAAACACTTGGCGTGCATCATCGTACAGGTGGTAGGTCTCCCGTGGCGACTGTGATGCTCCAAAGAGCGAGAAAGCGTTGGGGGATGCGGGGCTAGTCGCAAAGAGGGCGTAGGAGGGGGAAGCCGTGGAGTAAGACATCGCGAATGTGATGTGATGGGTAGTGCGAGTGCTGATAGTAGTGCTGGATGTGAATCCGAGTGCAGGATAATGTGAAGGCGGAGATAGCACTGGACGACTTGGCTGCTGATGGACATCGAGGCCACAGCAGCCTTGCTTTAAGTACATGCCCAATCTTCTTCGATTGCTCCTCGTTGACAACCGACAGCAATCCTCGTATCCCTTGACGCCCTGTCGGCCGTTCTACACGACGTCCGCCCACTGACACTTGCCATTCCGAGCAATTGTGGGTGTTCCACCAAACATACGAACAAGCTGTCGCCCACAGTAGACGTTGTCGCTAGGTTACGGGCATGCCATGCGATCGCTGGAAGAGCAGAGAGCCAATCGAAGAGGCGGACGACATCCACAATGAAAGGACGAGGAGAGCGTGGAGGAAGCGCCCGAAGGCGCGTTGTTTGCGTTGCGTGAAGGGCAAACACAAGCACGTGATCATGACGTAGAAGCGCGCGATGCCGAAGGCGCGCCGGCAGTGGTGCCGTGCCAAAGATAGAAGGCGGGCGGGACGACGGCGCGTGCCAGACGTCGCAGCTCTTCCTTGGACCACCACCTCGCTCTCGAGCCCGACGGACGACAGTCGCTTTACGAAGTTCTGAACCGCACGTAGTGTGCGAAGGCACTTAGAACTGTAAGCAAATGCTCACGCGTCTTGCTATTGATCCAACTGCTCACGGTGATCACGACATTTTACTTCCACCGTCGTCATGGGCGTCTGCTTTACACGTTCTGCACGTTCTGTGCGCTGGACTCCACATTTGCACATTTGTGAATTTGGACTGTGTAGTTGCATAAGCTGCTAGACCGGCTACTTCCGTGTTTGTAGCATTGTGTGCGAACATGGCGGCGATAGTGCCATCTGAACGGGACCCTCTCCTCGCCCCGAGGGACCCGGCCGGTTCGGCCAATCCCAAAAGGGCATCGAGAGTCGGTCCAATGGAAATTTCGAGGTCTACCCGCTACGGCATTCTTGCTGGCATCTGGGCTGCTACCTTCCTATCAGTGTGTAGACTCCTTCATAACGATGCCATTCATTTTGCTGAAAATGTATTTGTACCCTTCGTCAGTCACTGAATAGTGCGATCCTACCGTCATCTGTTACTCCTACCCTAGCTGACATCCATGGCGTAGCGACATTGGTCGCTACGCGTGAGTTTACGAACTCTAAAACCTTACATTTCTATCTTGACATGCTCGCCCAAAGTCCTTCCGTCCATATCTTCTGATTTCAATAAGGCCCACCAAGCTAGCTGGTTAGGGACTTCGTACGTATTCTCATCCTGCATTGTCCTTTTTCTACGTTGCTTACTTGTGATTCAATCCAAGGTACCTGCTCGCGACGTCCACCTTCACCCCGCTTTATGGAAGGTTGTCGAACGTACTGGGTAGGCGCGGCGCAAACCAAGCTGCGGTATTTTTCGCTGCTCTGGGGACTGTCGCATGCGGCTTCTCACAAAACATGGAAACACTCATCGCAGCGAGATTTGTGCGTGCATACGCGTGCCATTTAGCTTCTCCCCGCTCATTATCATGCTAGCTTGCGGGATTGGGTGGAGGAGGAATCTTCACGACTGCCACGTATGAACCTCGATGTATTTACTCTACCCCGCCTTCGTGCTGACTATTTATCCAGGATCATCACGAGCGATATGTATACCCTGCGGGTATGTCGCATTGATTATCAATGACATGCTTATGTGACCGCTGACGCATTCGTCCAGAACCGAGGATTGACGCAGGGCGTTGCGGCTGTGTTCAGCAGTGTAAGCCGTGCATTGTACGTGGCTGCTGTCCCTTCTCAAAAGAGTTTGTAGCTTGGTATGGGCCTGGGTGGGCCTCTTGGAGGTTTCATAGCAGACCGGTGTGTAGAATCTTCACGGATGATGCGTTTGTGGCGCTGAACAGAACGGTAGCATGGGCTGGCGCTGGGCATTCCTGCTCCAGCTGCCCCTCTTCTTCGTCTCATTCTCGCTCACCTCCGTCTACCTTCGTTATGCCACCCCAGTAAGCTCTGCTCTCTCACTTTGAGAGTCAATACCTGTGTACTAACAGCTTACAGGGAGGCAGTAAGAGCACGAAACAGGTACTCAAGCGGATCGACTATGGTGGAAGCTTGACGATGCTCGGCATGGTGTGCCTTGGATGGCTTCCAGCTGCTGATCATCTCTGACTTCAACTCTTCCAGGTTCTCACCTTCCTCGTTTTCCTTAGCATGCGATTCAGCGAAGAGCACCCCGTTTGTTCTCCTTCATCAATCCCCTAGATGCTTCTCCTAACACTATTATGTAGTGGAGCTCGCCGACAGTCTACGTCCCACTCACGCTCAGCGTCGTGTTTGCGCTCCTCTTCGTCGTCGTCGAGCTTAAGGTCGCTCCTGAGCCGATGCTCGCGCCTTTCCTCCTGAAGCAGAAGATCCCGGTCCTAGTCGGGATCAGCAACTTCCTCGTCGCGACATGTAACTTCACCGTCATGTACAACTTCCCGACCTGGTTCCAGACCGTGCTCCTCACGAGTGCGAGTGAAGCCGGTAAGTCATCCTACGCCTACTCTTACTTGGTAGGGAACATTGAGCTCACGGTGTAGTACACAGGCGCGCATCTCATCCCCAACGGAGTGTCCATCTCGTGCGGGTCGCTGTTCGCGGGGTACGCCTCCTCCCTAGTGTTCCCCTCGGTCCAGCTGGTTGACTGACGGGTACCTCGCTCAGCTGGATCATGCACCGCACGGGCAAGTACCGCCAGCTGAACCTCATCTTCGGCATCTTCCCCTTCATCTCCGCCGTCCTCATGTCGCTCATGCGCGAAGACTCGCTCCAGGTCCAGCTGTGGCTGAGCATCGTACGTCGCCTGCTCATGATTGTGTGCTGTCGCATGGTGAGGGACAGGCGCTGATGACGTCATCGATGCAGCTCCCGCTGGGTTTTGGGAATGCGGTCGTGCTGCAGACTATGTTGAGTGAGTGGATGCGCTGTCAGCCTGCGTAACTGTTGCTGATATGTTCGCTGTGCAGTTGCGCTGCTTGCGCACCTTCCTCGTACGTAAACATGTATTTGGCGATTTTCGCACTGTCGCTCATCGAGGGATCAGAGGACGCGATGGCCGTTGGCACCGGATTCGGACAGCTTTTCCGTGGGATTGGTGCGCTCGTCTCCGTTACGTCAGTGACATACCAGACCGTTTACGACGCAATACACAGGACAAGTGGGCGGCGTCGCCGTCTCAGCCGCGCTCTTCCAAACGATCCTTACGAACGAGCTCCACAAACGCGTCCACGTCGACGATGCCGAGGAGGTAAGCTTCACCTTGCTCTCACATTTTCCCTCCTGGATGCTCAGTTGATCCTCCTCTCGCGCGTTCCAGTGGATCAGCAAGATCCGGCACAGCTCCACGCTCGTCGCGCAGCTCCCTCCCGAATTGCAGCGCGCGGCGCGCGACTCGTACGCCGTCGCGCTCCGCTGGGTGTTCATCTTCGCCGCCGCCGCGACGCTCCTTGCGTACCTCGTCCGTCTCCCGGTACGTTCCCCCATTTGACATCTACATCTCCCTGTCCCCGGATCTGACGTACTCACGCGCCACGTAGATCCCGGACCAACCCCTCGACCAACCGCGCCCACGCGCCCGCTCGGTCGGGGAGCTCCCAAACCCACACCCCACTCCCGCAGAACTCGTCGAGGAGATCGCGGACGAACCTATGGCCGGCAGCAGCGGGGACACCACTCCCGCGCAGGACAGCGCGCTCGCGTCGGAGAACGAGGACGAGGACACGGACGCGCGCGAGGAGAGGGAGGAGGGGCGGCACAGGGTGTCGCCGATCGCGACTCCGAGGAGGCCGAGGAGGCGGTTGTCGACGTATGAGAGCTCGGATGGGGGGATGGATTTGGAGGATGACGTTATTGGGGGGTCGGCGAGGCGGTAGTGGGAGGATATGGGGTCGGAGCAAACGTTTCGGGGTGGACGTGATGAGGATTGACGGGGTGAGCGTTGAAGATACGGTGAGCATATTTGCGATTCAACGGAGCCGAGCGTTTGGTCTGACGTTCGTTGCTCTAGCAATAGCTGTTCGCAGGTTCGAACTCTTTGAAAGGACACCTTGGCAAGTTCCATAGCACAATGCATGATACTCTCGAGCAAGCCAATCTGATCTCCACGCTGTGTCCCGCGAGCGCATGCATGTGTTGATACCATTTCCATCTTGGTCAATCCAGAGACGGTACTAATACACGAACCATTCCGACATTTCATTTATGGATACCCAGCCTCGCGAATTATCATACTTTCTTGGCCCTCAGAAGTACGCCTAGCAGCATCGATGAGCACACTCGATCGTCAAACCTGTCATCACGAACTACTTACCGCAGCGTTCGGCGGGCTGGCTACACCTCCAAGCCTATATCGTCACAGTCAGCCTCGTTTATCTAAGCCCGTTCGGCAGGATGGCACGACGTACACGTTGAGTGGCCAAGACGAGAAGAAGAACGTGTACCGGCCTGTCTCGGCGCACTGCTTCGAGAGCGCCTCGAGGTCAAAGAACTCGCCGATGGGCATGCCCCAGAGTCTACAACACGCGAGTGCCATACGTCAAATTTCAAGGTGGTAAACGGCAGGAGGCGGAACGCGCACCCAAGAAGAGTCTGGTGAAGATGCGGGACACCTTCGACCGGGGGCCAGCGCTCGAGCGAGGGCATGTCGGATGCGACGGCGGCGAAGTGCGTGTCCCAGAGGAAGCGCTTCATCTCCTCGGTCTGGTCGATACCCGCGCTGTTCGAATCCACCCACGCAGAACCGGGCCCAGTTAGTAATGTGATGCACGTTCAAGACGCCAGGACCACGTACAAGGCCTCAGGCTTCCCCTGCAAGCTGTCGCGCTCCTCGGCCGTCGCTCCATTGTAGCGAAGCATGAAGCCCGCGCGGATGAGGAGGACGTCGGCATGCTTGAACTCGACGCCCTGCGCCTTGGCGCAGGCGAGGAGGTCCGACAGCGGGATCGGGTGAGTGGTCCACGGGTCGTATGGCAGCTTGCCCTGCGTCTCGGTGTAGAACTTGACCATGTCGAGCAGCACGCCGCGCCCGCAGATGCCGTGCTGCGCCCAATCTATCCCAAGCGGGTGGGAGGGGTGACGTCAGTGAGGGTCTTAGATAGCGATGAGACAGACGAGCGCAACGCACTGTGGATGCCGAGCTTGATCAGCTCCGGGTCGACGTCGGTCGGGCTTGTGATGCCGAGGTCGCCATGCTTGAACTCAGAAGCGTTCATACCCTGGTAGAACGTCTGGTGCTCGAGGATGCCGAAGTGCTTCATGCCGTCCCATTGCGTCCCCGACTGGGTGTTCTGTCGAAGCGGGTTCGCTGGTGAATCGACCGCGCACAGACAACCGGACCGGGAACAGCTTACGATGTGCAGGAAGTCGTCGTGCACGCCGCCTTCGTAGGTGCAGACGACCGTGTGCTCCGGAGCCTTCCGTCCAAACACGGGCTATGTACGAAGAGTCTCAGATCTGAATCTCGTTTAATTTCGTTGAGGTTCGGGACGAACCTTCGAAGGGAAATTAATGGGCCTGAATGGGCGTCAAGGAATAAACAGCTGCTTCTTGACCGAGATCATATTATCGGATCGCTTACCAGTTAAGGCAGATGGCCTTGCCCGTCCTTCATTCGTGACGACAGATTCTGTCAGCCACAGCCCGGTTGATGGGGTAAGAGATGTACTCACTTTATCTCCTCCGCGGCCTCCTTGACGACTTCAGGCGTGAGTAGGTTGACCGTCCCAAGCTGGTCTCCTTTACCCCACACTTCCCATGCGCATCCGTTGAAGTTCTTGAAAGCTGGAAGCTCATCAAAGGTCGGAAGCTTGCGCGTAGTCGACATCGCTGTGTCTGTTGCTAGAGAGTGCTGTTCAGGAGAGTATGAGAAGTGAGAGAGCACGCCGTGGAGGCGCACAGTACTGGGGCGGTTATAAGCCAGAGCGCGAGGTGACGATGCTGAGGTACGCGCGCGTGGAACGTGGAATGACGGGTCCCGCCCCCTTCACTACGCGTGAACTTATACCCGCCCCCAGCAGGATCACGCCGAGGACCAACGCCGAGGACCAACGCTTCCCGCCTCCCCCGCAGCGTGGCCGCATGACACCTGCCCGCCCTTTCGGGTCATAGGGGTGGCGTAAGAAAACGGACTTGTCGGCTCACATGACCGTTTGAGGCTCTCTGCTTGCCTTGGTTGGGTCTGGCCAAAATGGTCAGTTCTCGTGATTGCAACTCGATCCTAAGCAAGGGTGCGGTACTAGCTACTAGACCCGCTTAGGTCGTCCCGATGCCTCGCTGATCTGAGACAAGAACGATCGGGCTAATATAGACTCTATGCGACTCGGCAGTCTACAGCTGGAAGTAAGCCCTCCGAGAACTACAGCATCTGAACAAGTCATCAAGGGGCCTTTTGAGGAGTCAAGAAACGTGTACATGGTAGTACTTTTAGCATGCTAGCACCCTCGTTTTTTGACGTTCATCCAAACGTGCTTTCGTTAGAAATAGGCCTGTATCGGTCGTTAGAGTTAGTGAACTATACTCGCGGAGGAAGGCATAGAAGTAGCTCACGGCGGCATTCGGAGGGCTTGCGACACCTCCAAGACTGCGTAGTGTCGCTATCAGTAGACACGGACGGGCAACGGACGGAAGAGTAGAGATAGCGGGAAGTGAGACGACAAGCGAGCTTACACGTTTAGAGGCCAGGAGGAGAAAAAGAACGCGTAACGTCCGGTCTCCGCGCAGTGGTCTGAGAGCGCTTCGAGGTCGAAGAACTCGCCCATGGGCATGCCCCATAAACTGATGCCAGCCTCAGTCCAGCAAGTGATGGAAAAACAGGGCGACGCACGGTATCAGCGTGACATGAAGCAAAGGAATATCAGGCTCTGGCGGTGGCCATCGTTCGACGGAGGGCATGTCGGACGCTATGGCGGCGAAATGCGTGTCCCATAGAAAGCGCTTCATGTCTTCGCCCTGTTCTATGCCGGCGCTGGTGGAGCCATTACCAGAACATTTCCAAGTCAGCATGCTCGCGGGTGCGGAAACGGGAGATACGCACAACGTCTCCGGCTTGCTTGCTAGTTCCGTGCGCTCTTCCTCAGTCGCGCCGTAGTAACGCACCATGAAGCCTCCGCGGATAAGCAAAATGTCACCTAGGCGGAACGTAACGCCCTCCGCGTCTGCGCACGCCAGCAAGTCAGTAAGCGGGATTCCGTGCGCAGTCCACGGATCGTAGGGAAGTTTGCCGAGCGTGTCGGTATAGAACTTGACCATGTCGAGCAGTACGCCTCGCCCGCAAATGCCATGTTGTGCCCAATCTGTGGAAGTGATCATGACAAAATGTATGTGACACGGAATCGTGGAGGCTTACTGTGGATACCCAGCTTGATGAGGTCAGGGTTGGCATCGGCCGCCGGACCCGCGATGTTGGTGGGACCGGACTGGATGCTCGACAAGGGCACGCCTTGGTAGAAGGTTTGGTGTTCTATCGAGGGGCAGTGTTTCAACCCATCCCACTGCGAACCGGACTGTGTGTTCTGCAGTAGCATCTATCAGCACAACTGCCATCTGAGGCGGCCGCGGAGGCCTGCAGGCAGCCCACTCACAATATGGAGTATGTCGTCGTGCTTTCCAGGCATCTTGGAGATGATGGTATGCTCGGCAATCTTGCGTCCAAAGACGGGCTAGATAATGTCCGTGCCATCAATGAGGTCTAGAGCCACGACACGATGTTGGCCGTGCAAATTCCGACCTTGGGAGGGAAGTTGATCGGCCTAATGGCAGCGAACAAGTGAGTATTAGTAGACCAATCAGCGGCTCTCGGCTTCACCAGTTCAGCGAAATGCTCTTGCCCGTTCTGTTGAATAAGCGAGCACTGTGAGGGTATGCAACGTGAGTTAGTCGGCGAGAACGCACTTGATCTCCTTGGCTGCTTCCTTGACGACCTCAGGAGTAAGGAGGTTTACCGTACCGAGCTGATCGTCCTTCCCCCACACCTCCCAAGCGCATCCTTTGTAGTTCTTGAACGGCGGAAGTTCATCGTAGGTGGGCAGTTTACGCGACGTCGTGGACATGGTTGTGGCTACAAGGAAGAGGGAACGGTCGATTCCAGCGGGATTCGCGAGAACGAGTTATAGGCTTGGTTCGATGGGAAAACGGGTGCCCTTCTCCCGCGACCAACAGCATTTGAACAATGGCCTCTGGGAACAGAATTTCTGTGGCGGCCCCAAGACTTTCCCTCTGACCCACTCCGGGCCGCACGGACTCCCACACGAGACGCTTAAGTGACGCAATCCGGACATTCTCTGCAAGTTCATCTGACACTACTTTATAGCCCATGTCGCTACCTTCGTTTACAGTGCAACACCGGAAATCTGTGCTGAAAAGCTAGGTTGACGAGTCAACATGCACTCAGAAGTATGCCTGTGTACAAGGATCAGCACGATATCTAGGCCTACGCGAGTTTGCAGCTCACCGCAGCATTCGGTGGGCTCGCGACGCCACCCAGGCTGCATAACAGGAGTGGTGCATTTTGTCAGCTTCAACTACGAATAGCAAGAATCAGGAACGCGTACACATTCAACGGCCACGAAGAGAAGAAAAACGAATAGCGGCCCGTCTCGGCACACTGCTTCGAGAGCGCCTCGAGGTCGAAGAACTCGCCAATGGGCATCCCCCAGAGTCTACGCGACATATCTGTCAGTCGATGGCCGGCTGCAATGGGAACGGGAGTGGATCGGCCGTAGTCACGTACCCGAGAAGCGTCTGGTGCATATGGGGGGTGCCCTCAGGCGTCGGCCAGCGCTCGAGAGCAGGCATGTCGGATGCTATGGCGGCGAAATGCGTGTCCCACAAGAAACGCTTCATGTCTTCGCTCTGTTCAATCCCAGCGCTACATTGCGTCGCGCATGGCCGTGTCAGACGGGACGTCCAATACATCGCAAAGGGGGACCACGCACAAAGTTTCCGGCTTCCCCTGCAGTCCATCGCGCTCCTCCTGCGCTGCGCCGTTGTAGCGGAGCATGAAGCCCGCACGGATAAGGAGGATATCTCCAGTACGGAATTCAAGGCCTTCCGCATCTGCACACGCGCGGAGGTCCGAGTACGGGATTGGGTGCGTCGTGAACGGGTCATACGGGAGCCGACCCAAGGTGTCGGTGTAGAACTTGACCATGTCTAACAGGATGCCGCGCCCGCAAATGCCGTGCTGGGCCCAATCTGCGAGTAGTTCGAAAGTTTTAACACGTGGGCTTAGGCAGTTATGGAGAGACTCACTATGGATTCCGAACTTGACCAGCTCAGGATCGACGTCGGTCGGGTTCGTGATACCTAGGTTGCCATGCTTGAACTCGGTCGCAGGCGTGCCTTGGTAGAACACCTTGTGTTCCAGGATCCCGAAGTGCTTCAGCCCGTCCCACTGTGTTCCCGATTGTGTATTCTGGGGAACGTGGACTCAGCATTGACCTGCTGACAACGCCAAACGACACTCACGATGTGCAGGACGTCATCGAAATTGCCGGACGGCTTACGAATGGTGGCGTGTTCTGGGTTCTTCCGCCCAAACATGGGCTGCGCAATGGATCCAATAGAACATACATCGGTGCGCGAGCCGCTTGTTCAAGAACATGACGTACCTTCGAAGGAAAATTCACGGGCCTGTGGATGCGTTATCAGCGATCCGCCATGTGCGCAGCGATATGACAGTAAGAGATTTCGCACCAATTCAAGCAGATGGCCTTGCCCGTCCTGCCGAGACCATCGTCATTTCAGTCAGCGTCCTTCGTTCTGCAAACCCCTCTTACGCACTTGATCTCCTCCGCCGCCTCCTTGACAACTTCCGGTGTGAGCAAGTTCACCGTACCCAGCTGGTCTCCCTCGCCCCACACTTCCCAAGCGCACCCTTTGAAGTTCTTGTACGCCGGGAGCTCATCGAACGTCGGGAGCTTGCGCGTCGTCGACATGCTGTGAGAGAGACGAGAGGGTGGGCAGTCCGCGTGCGCTAGCCCGCCAGTCTGGCGGAGCTGGGAACGCGACCCGCCGCCTGCGCCTGCGCAGTAAATACGGCCAGGCGAACGCGCGCGGCCTCCCGCCACGCTCCGTCGAACTCTGAAGAAGTACTCGGGCCTTCCCACTCGAAACTGACGCAGACGCCGGGGGGCCAGGTGACCCGCTGAAGATACTGGACTGCGCGCGCGAGGCATTGAATGAAAGAGAATGCGTGATGAGATTCGTCGTCCATTATTAGCTAGAGGAGACACTACCCGCGCCCGAGACATATCCGCCTTCTACTCTGGGCCCTCCGCTCTCCCACAAAGCACCACCAGGCCGCTCAACCGCGAATGAAGGGATGCAATAACGCGTCCTTCGGGATAATCCGTTTCGCCGGATCCAAGGCGAGACACTTGTCGAGCAGGTCGATGAACGAGGTGAGAAGCTTGTTTTCCTCGTCCTTCAGCTTCACGGAGCTCGGCGGGAGCAGACGTTGCCTCAGGTCCCGCGACGGCTTCGTTATGTGAACCTTCTTGACGACGTCCTGTGGGAGAACGCGCACCGTGAGCTGGAGCATCTTACGGCAGACATATATGGGATAGATACGCACCGACCCCGTGATGCGGTCCTGCTCGACGCTGAGGAACGCACCGAGCTCGTCGAAGTACATGTCTCCGAACTTGGCGCGCTTAACCATCTTCGTATTGAAGCGACCTTTGAGCTCCATCATGAGGAGTAGCATCTGGTTGTTGCTCCGACCAGGGAAGAGGATCTTCCCTGTATAAAGCTCATATAGTGTGCACCCGATCGACCAGATGTCGATGGCTGGATCATATGGATGTCCCATGACTAGCGTAACACGTATAAGCCGCGGGAATCCAACTAGTGAGGGCAAGAGACTTACTGATTTCAGGGGCACGGTAGAACCGGGACACGAGATACGGCGTGATATCGTTCTCAGAAGCATCGGAGGCTGAGCCGAGATCGCAAAGCTTCAGTAATGTCTTCTGCTCGTTCACCTACAACATCGAACCGTCTCAGTAATCCAGTCTGCGTTCTATATGCAGGGGACTCACGAGAATGTTGTCCGGCTTGATATCGGCGTGCATGATATTGCATTTGCGCAACAAGCTCATGGAGAGGAAGAGTTGATGGGCATACGCACGCACGGCGCGGATATTGATACCAACATCCTTGCCGAATCGCTTCACAACGTCACGAAGGTTCATGCTGGTTTACAACAGTGAGACTGTGGGATGGAGCAAATCAAGGTATGACATACCTTAGCGACTCGAAGACAAGACACAGGTGTCCACGATGTTCAAAGGTACGTTCTAGCCGTACGACGTGCTTCCTGTCTTCGGGATCTGCCTGCTTGAGCTTGTGCAATATCTGTGCCTCCTTCTGCCCTGCCTTGTACCTGTCGAGCGAACACATCCACGTCAACCGCAGATCGTGAACGAGCAGGAACTGAGTACGCACATCGACTCCTGACAGCGCACAATCTTGATCGCGCCCTCCCTGCCGATCTCGGTGGCGTCGCCCTGGAGGACACGCGCTCTGACGACGTTCGCGAACATGCCTTTGCCAAGTGATGAGAAGACCTGATAATGACCGCCATCGAGCTGCTCCCCCAGGATCACCTGGTAGTACCCTTCCAGGTCGGCAGCGGTGTCGAGCGTCGCGTTGATAACTGCAGGCATTGCGGGTTTCTGGAACGTAACAGACATGAGTACTCATGAAGACGCATATATGGACACAAACGAGACTTACAGTGACACGCTTCACCTTCTTCACCTTCTTCTTCTCAGCGGTAGCGACCGCGAACATATCGTCGACATCGTCCTCCTCTACCTCTTCTACCTCCTCTTCTTCGATCATTTCGATGTCGGTAGGCTCGGGTTTGCCGTTGGGGCCCCATACGCGCTTATGCTCGTCCTCGCGACGATCGAGGCTAGGATCGTAGTCCGCGGCAGATACCTGCTCACCTGCCCCTCCTTGTACTTGTGTGTCTGTCTGTGCGCGCTCTTCCTCGTCGCCCTTGGCGAGAGAGAACGCGCCGCCGGGTGTTGGAGAAGCCGAAGCGGAGTCGTGACTGGGCGCAGCTGCCAAATACCCCGTCAACTCTATCTCAACACACATCCGATTACAACAATGCACGACTCACTCGTTTCTTCCTTGCGCAGCGCCTCGACGGGTCCTGGGGTGCCAACGGTACTCTGAGCCTGAGACGGGAAATTAGACACATCAGGCGTCTCTGGAGGCGGCTCGACCGCACTACTAGGTCCCGGGCTTGGAGTCGCCGTCTGCGCCGTGCTGGCGATCCCGGCGTACTTGGCCATGATTGCTTGGCGTTTCGCGCGTCGTGCTGCGAGTGTATCGGCGACAGGCGGCGAAGAGGGAAGGTCGAGCTCCATCTCGAGTTCGAGTTCTGGTTGTGGTTTCTGGGCAGATTCTGAGGATCGGGGTTGTTGAGGGCGATCTGAGCGAGGGGGCGGGGATGGCGCCCGGATGGGTCTAGGGGATATCCTGGGGAAGCGCATATAGCCAGCCATTAGACACCACACTGAAGGAGGACGGGACATGGAAACGACACTCACTCGCCTTCTTCCTTCTCGTCGTCGATGCTTGGAGCTGTGCGGGATGAGGACGCTCCATTCACGGCTTTGTTTCGGGGAGGGGAAGAACGCCTATTGCGGTCGTCGTCCCGTCGACGGTCACTGCCGCGACTGTGGTCTCGTCTTCGCCCTTCGTCCCTCCGCGAGCCGCGTTCCCTGTCTCTGTCGCGATCTCCATCCCTGCCGTTGCGCCTGTCTCTGTCTTGCGGTCGTCTTCTATCGTGGTCGCGGTCGCGGTCTCTGCTGCGTGGTCTATGATCTCCACGGGATGAACGTCGATCCTTGCTGGAGCGTCTATCTCTATCGTCGTCCCTCCTGCCGGGGGGCGGTTTGCGGCGAGGCGAGGCGAGGTGGACGTCCCTCCAGTCTCTGGCGTCCTCTCGAGGTCTTTTGTGCGAATCGGCGTCGTTGGGCCCCTCCCACGCACGCTTAGACCCTGATGAGACGTTAGTCATGCTTTGCGAAAGTCGATTGGGGTTTACGGGACACCGCACGATGAAAGGAAAGGGCTCGTTGTGTTTGGGGAGAGCGGCGGTCGTCGTGGTCGGCGGATAAGCCTGGTTGGCCCACCCTGACTCGCAGCCGCCCGGTGACGGTGGCCCGCACCGCTTGGTTCGGCTTGGAAAACGAGCCGAACCAAGAGCGCACAAAGCGAACCATGTGAGCCGAACCATGGGGGCCTGGGCGTCCTGGGAAAACGGTTGGCGGGGGCCGGGCACCAGGTGACCACGCGACAGAAGTCGAACAACAACCTCCGCCACGACCCCCGACCCTCCCGCCCTCGTCGACGACGGCGCCGCCCCCTCCGCCAACCCCCGCCCCCCGCCGGCCGCGATGAGCAGACGGCAGTCGCGTGTGTCCATCGACGCCAGGCAGAACGACACCCTCCTGGAATTCGAGAACTGTGCGTCTAGCCCCCGTGGCTTCCCCCGCGATCCCGTACTCACGCTCTCCGCGCCGTCCCCCGTCCAGTCAAGAAGAAATTCCTCCTTGCAAACAAGCATATCACGAAGTGAGTGTTGTCTGCTGGATATCGACCGTGACGTCGGCGTGCTTGCGGCGGCGTCTGACATGTGGCTGGACAGACTCAACTCGACCCTAAGCGCACGTATCGAAGAACTCAATGCCCAGATATCCTCTCTCTACGTCGAGAACCTCCGCCTCCGAGCCTCGGAGATCGCTCTTACCTCGCAGTTGAAGAAGGAGAAGGACAAGTCGCGGAAGATCTTGGCAGATGCGGAGTCTGCGGTGCGTCTCCCTCCACGTCGCGCTGTGACCGCGTTAGACTGACATACATGATGTCCATGCAGACAACGACCCTTATGAAACAGCTGGGCCTCATTCGCAAGTCATTTGGAGTGTCCCACCATCGATCACCTACCCCAGAATCACACCCTCATCCACCACGCGCGAAGCGACCCATTCCAGATCCCAACGTCTCTCCACCGCCCAACCGCGTTGCTCGTGCTCCAACAGTCCCCGTCCTTGTCGAAGATGATGAACCTAATATGTCCTCTCCCGAAGATCCTGAGCCCGAGCAGGAACCGAGCCCACTTGCCCGCAAACGCAAGTCCAAGTCGCGCACATCAAGCACCAGCCGCCTCCCCATCGCCTTAGCCAAGTCTTCTTCGCCACCACCCATCGACGTCATCAAGTTCGAGTTTGACGAGGAGCTCGGCAAGTCAGGGAAGCGGAGACCCACGCGTCGCCAAAGCGGCCTCCTAACCAGCTTGTCTATCACCACCGTGACCGCCGACGAGCTCGGCCGCCCGTCGAGTCCAGGTCCGGATTCACCCATACGACGCTTGGCAGATGACGATGAGCCGGCTGTGGTGGACCCAGATGAAGATGAGGTGGAGGCAGTCCTGCAGAGCGTCACGAAACGGGAGCGCAAGGTCAAGAAGGAGAAGGATGCTTCTCGAGCGCGTGAATCAGACGCCGACGTGCTTGTGGATATCCCTCGACCACGCGAGCGCAAGAAGCATCGCACGACCGAGGATCCGTTGGAGCCCTACGAGGGCGGCAAGTCGAAGCTCAAGGATGTGACGAATTCGCGTACGAACCTCCCCTTCATCGACACCACCTCCGGTCAGTCCATTTTCTCCCAAACTCACGCCCGGCGCTCGCTCACGTATCGCCCCGCCCCGCATGATACAGATCGCGAGCGCCAGCGCGCGTCGGATACCGACATCCCTACCTCCGCCACCAGCCTGGCGAGCACCTCGACACGAAACTTCTTGACCACACCCGCAACAACGCCTGCACCGTCATCGAAACCCTCGTCTCACCTACCTACCCCGCGCTCATCGAGCCCCATCGAGCTACCTCCTCAGTCCGAGGCGGAGCCGAGCGCCGGCGGTCGCGAACGGAGAGTCCGGAAGAGCATCAACTACGCGGAACCCAAGCTGAACACGTACGTACCTATCCCCGAACCCCCATCCGTGCCCATGTCTCACATCCCTTTGATCCATGCAGCAAAATGCGCAAACCGGACCCGGTGGCTGCTCCGCCGAAACGAGCCTCCCTCGCTTCCGCGGCCTCGTACGACGACCCGCCCGTCCTCTCCTCCCGCTCGTCCTCCGCGCACACGGCTGACGCCGACGGCGACACCGCTCCTCCGACAGGGACAGCGAGGCGGAAGAAGTCCCGGGCGTACACGCCCCCGGACGACGACGACGAGAGCGAGGGCGCGCAAGCCGACGCCGAGTTCGGCGGCGCGGGCGCGAGCGTGCGCCCCGCCAGCGCTGCCGCCGGCACGTGGGGCTCCCTCGACGGTCGGCGGCGGAGCGTGCACTCGTCCGGCACGCGCAGGGTCGAGGCCGACGACGTCCGCCGCCACAGCATGGCGGTATAGCGTCTGGCACGCGGCCGCCCCCGCCCGGGTCTCTCAGCTCCGTTTCGCCCCCTTCCTCGCCCTCGCCCCCTCTCCCTCGCGACCGCTGTGTGTGCGGCCGCGCTCCGGGCTTCGCAGCTGGGAAGCGCGGGGCCGAGACACTACGACGACGACGCCATGGCGCCGTGATTGGGGTGCGCTGTGCGCTGTGGTTCGCCCGGGGCGACGACCGTCGCGCCCGCGACGGCCGGTTATGATGACTTATGGTATGATGATGACTTCCCGTTATGATACGACGCTCGTGACGATCCGCGAGACCTCTCTCTTCCTTCTTCGAACGCGAGTACTTAAGCTATGGCGCCTAGTGCATATATAATTAACAGCCGTCGTATCTCTGGTTCTGCATGCATGCGAGCGGGACGAACTTCAAGACATAGCTAGTTGTATCATATGTATCATACGAGTACCCTTTGACCGTTTACTAGACGCTTGGTTTCCTCTGCTTCTCGATGACGGCAGCCGCTTGAATCACGGGTAAAGCGTCGTTGCGTCATCCGATTCAGTGGCCTTGGGCATGCTGTAAGTTGAAGCATCGAGATCCGGCGTGCAGAAAAGCTTCAAGCTTTGCAAGACTCCTCGATTCTATTGCAGGCAAAACGGTATGTCGGACTAGTGTTACGTAATGAAAGCGCACAATAGCTTGCCGGAACAGGCAAGAGGGCCATACGCGGTTCGACAGAAGCCCGTGACCGCGACTTGGACCTCGTCCTCGATCTTGTTTTCTTGGCTGGTTAACGACTCTGCATACACACACCGGACACTATTCTATCTCGCACATTCTTACTGGATTCAACGATCTCGGAACAACCCTGCTTGCTATGGCCACGGCCTCCTCTTCCTCGGCCACCACCTCGGCGGAGATCGAACAAGTCAGCCTACACGAACTGCTCGAGCAGCGCCATGCCGCCTTCACCGCGCTCCCGGACGAGCTCTGCCCCGCATCACGACCGACATCCCCCGCGGCCGCAGAGCGCGTCGCGTCGCTCAAGGCCGAGGTCGCCGCGCTCGTGCACGTCGCGACGGGGGAGACGTCGAACCCGAAGTGGGGCTACCTGACGCGCAGGACGAGCCTCGCGTGCACGTCGAGGGGCTACGTGAGCGTGGCGCCTGGCGTGCGTTTGGGTGACGGGAAGGCGGTCGATGTCGGGAGGAAGTTCCGCTTCGAGCTGCCGGAGACGGAGGAGGGGTGGGCGGCGTATCAGGAGAGGTGGAGGGCGGCCGTTGCGGAGGAGGAGGCGAGGGTGGCGAAGAGGACACGTCCGGCGCGCGCGAGCGGGAAGGCGCAGACGAAGGCGACGCGGACGTCGAAGTACTTCAAGGCTCCCGAGGCGGAAGCCGTGCAGCCTGATGTGGTTCCCGAGGCCAACGCGGAGCCAGAGAGGGAACAGGAGACGGAGCGGCAGACCAACGGAAAGGTGGCAGCCAAAAAGAAGGATCAGATAGAGCGATGGCAGGCCGAGGTGGTTACCGTGCCCAATGTGGAGGACATGCCCAATACCCAAGTCTCCGTCGCTCTCGTGCAGTCGCCGCCGAATGTCGACAAGGGCAAGGCGAAGGAACTTCCGTCTCAGACCCAGAAGGTTCAAACTTCCTTGGGCTTCCGTGTTGCGAAACGGTCTAGTGTTCAGTCAGCCAAAGGAGATGGCGCCACTTCTTCTAAGCCAAAGTTCAATCCTGCACGTGTTCCTACACCACCGAGCGAAGATCCAATCCTACCGCCGTCCGTTCCCGAATCTATCATTCCTGACATCTCACCACCGAAGCCTACCGTTCCTCCCAAGAAGTCAGTGGACGCTCTTCCACTAGTTGCTCAAATTGCCGATCTCCCGGAACAAGTGAGTTGGGCTGTCCGCCGAATTCATCTGACAACTATCCACAGACGCTAACCAGCACGTAGTCCTTTTTCCCTCCCTCGTTCCCATCACAGTTGGAGACATCTACACCACCCCTGAAGGAACGGCGCCATAAACCACCACCTACTGCTCCATGTTCGCCTCCGCCATCGTCGCCCCTTTCCCAAAGATCGTTTGACGCATCTCGGCCACAACGGCCAGCGCCGCAGCAGGCGTCTTCCAGCCAGCCTGAGCTCTCTCCAATACACAAACCAAATAAGCGAGCCCGGACGCCAAATCCGACGCCTGATGGTGACGCCATGGATGTTTCCCCCTCGCGCTCGCCATCGGGTCGTAGTCCGGTCACGAAGAAGGCGCGTACGGGTGTGCCGCCCCTGCCTGAGGAACAGGAGCACGATGTGTCAAACCTTTCGCTTGCTGCGCCTGTACCGCCCTCGACGCCTCCACCATCGTCCTCGCTGCCAGGCGTGCCTGTGACTCCTGTGTCGAAAGGCAAGGGCCTGGGGAACGCCAAGGGACTCCCTGTCCCGTCAACGCCTGACCCGCAGCCCCTCCCAACACTCACAGAGCTTCTCGCCACCTCTCGCCGTTCCAGACCTCGCCCACGCCCGCCCTCACGCAAAAATACGCCCCACAATCCCCTGGAGAATGGGGCGCAGACGCCGTCTGAGCGTGACGACCAGAGTGAGCTGCTGGGCCTTGACGGGACCGCATCCGAGCACACGGAGTCGTCACCCGATTCGTCCCCAGCCAAGACGTACTTCTCCTCGCCCGCGTCGGGTTCGTCCGGTTCGGACGACGGCGGGTCGCCGAGCGGGCGGCGGCTGGGCTCGCCCGTCTCGCCCTTCCTCCCACTCGAGCACTCGCACCTCTTCTCGCAGAACCCGGGCGCGTTCGCGCCCCGCTTCACGTCCTCGCAAAAACCCGGGGCCGCACTCGCCCCAGTCTCGACCGCAGACGACAGCGGCATGTTCTTCGCGCCCACGCAGGAGAGCTCGGTGGGCGTAGATGGGGCCGCGGGGCTCCAGCGGGCGAGCAGCGGATTCTTCGGGATGGCGTACAGCTCGCAGTTTAACGTCGAGCTCGGGGTCGAGGCTGCTACGGCCATGCTCGAGCATGACGTCGACTATGACGCCTACTTGGACCTTAGTTCGGACGAGGGCGAGAGCTAACGCGCCCCCCTCAGGAGTATGCCGGAGTCCCCGGCAGCGGTGCAGGGTCTAGGGGCGCGTGTGGTTGTTGCTGCACTGCAGCGTGGCGAGCGTGGCGAAGTGGTGGGGATAGGGACGGAGTTTCACGCTCCAACGCAGTTTCGACGTTGCGAGTCGAGCACGTTCCAGCTCCTGGCTGGTTGTGGATAGGAGCGAGTGACTTGGAGTGAAGGTAACGTATTGTTCGATGGCATCCTGGCGGCTGTGGTGGTAATCTAGTTTATGTTGTATCTTTGTGAGTCCTTGTAGGCAAGCTTGAACAGTGCAGTCCATGTTAACGATCACGAACCCTCTACGCGTGTCGTTAAGTTGTAGTGTGCGCGCCGCGTTCGGGAGTTCGCATGCAGTGAGCGTCGATGTTGACAAGCCCGGACCGACTGTGGGTCCGCGTATCGTCGCTCACAGCCTTCCGCTGCGAACCTTGCCGCGATGCACCACTGCACGGCTCCGTCCGAATTGATTTCCAATATAACACGTTCTGCGGGCTGTGATAATCGCGCTTGAATCGCGTATGTTGGACTATCGGGCGCCTGCTTACTAGAAGTTGGGATCCGAATGCACCGGAGACCAACGTCGCTCGGCTCGCGCACCCGGACTTTCCCAGAGCGTACGTTGAGCACCCTCACCGCAATGAAATTAGACATCAGCGGCTCCTGTGGTCGCGCCATCTTGGGCTCGGGATCTCCTCGCGCCCACAATGATACCCTAGATACATCGCGCTTGTGAGCCCTGGTACGAGCCCTCCGCGATTGTATAAGCTCCATCGGAGATCGATGGACTGCATTTCAACAGACAGTGAGTGGTCGCAGCTCAGCTACTCAGATACTACCCCGAGTGGTATGCTGATGGAACAGAAGCGCGACATATCGCATCGGCGTAGTCCGCCAATAATTTGGGTGTAGGATGTAAGTTGACTGCATCGCCTGTGCGCCGGCCGATTGAGCGGGGAGCTCAGTTCCCTGGTCGAGACTTGAAAGCTTGAACCTCAGGACGCTAAAGCCGTCTCCTCGGAGCCCGGACCTCTCAAGATAGCCGGCAATTCCCCTTTTGTCACCTTCTGGTGTCCGTGGCTAACTCTAAAGTCTAAAGCGCTAGTCCGCGGGGATGGAATCCGCATATGTAGTGCAGTAGGACCCTGACCGGCTAACGTATGGACTTGCTGCCCAAACGTACGATGTCCTCGTTTCCCTGATCCAGCACGGTCGATAAACCACGGGGCCCCCACGTTGGTGATGAAACGAACTTACACAGGACTCCCCGCCAAACTGTATCCGTGTGGCGTTGTACCGGTGTCCGGTGTGCGCGTTGTCCCTTTCGGCGACGAGTTTGCTTGCCGAGGAAGCCCTGGCAGTAGCCTCAGCAGCGGATTTGCGTTCGCGGCACTGTATTGTGACACGCAATTCCCTGCTTCGTGGGCGCCAGTCGCCATACTTGGCCCGCGTATGTGTGCCAGTGGGTGCGCCGCCTGATCACCGCCGTTGGGAATACGAATTTGTATTCCGCCGGGCCCTGCGTGGTGAGCGGAGGTTCTAAGCATGAACTGGATGACAGAAGGCTCACGTCGTTTCCGCGAGAGCATCCGAGTTGAGTTTCGTCGTCTGCAACAGATCCGTCTTCTCTCGCCGGAATGACCTAATTGGCACGTACGTACATAACCTTACCGACTCATGAGTCGATTAGCATCGGCGGTTCATTTTGCGCTTAGGAACTGAGAACACCGGATGGGTCGCAATGGACGTAAGAAGCGAAGTGCATCATTTGAGGGTGCCGTTCGGACATACGCCCACATGTTCAAGTTGTACCACAATTAATTAACCTCCAGCTTCCATAAGAATTCTGGAAATCTCTGCAGAATCCAACGGGAACATACGCTTTGCGCCCGATCGGGCCGCCAGGGTACACACCGGGTCGCTCGAACGTGAAGCTGTGCAGAGTATAACACCGCCGGGACGGACGCTCATCGCACGCGACACGGAGGAGTACGGGCCTTAGCGTCCCATTGAGCGCAACAGCAACGGGCGCAGCGCGGGAAGCGGTTGTTTTCGGTGATCTTGTGGCGGATCAGCGGAACATGCTGAGAGACCTCACCCAAATCGGACGCGTTTCTTGCCCGGCCCGCTGGCCTCTCCACCGGAGACGTGTGCACGCGCGGAGGCGTCCGGTGGGATGTCGGCCGAGGATTCTGTGGCTGAATGGATCTTCTGTACCTTCTGTGGCGAGTTTCGAGCTTTTCTGCGCTGCTTGGCCTTCTCGCGCTTCGCTCGAGCAGCCTGCGCAGCGACTGCTGCTTTCGCGCGCTCCTATAATGGATAATGATCAAGATCACGATGTTGGTCGAGAGTCCTCGGAAGACGATCAATCAACTCACAAGCCTCCCTGCTGACGAAAAGGATGCGCGGTCTCGCCGCTCACTACTCTTTTCCGCGTTGACATCTGACCGAACGGTAGCCTGTCGTGATGAGCGCACGTACGGCGAATGAATGAGCGTCTGTCGAGGAGCGCGGTACTGCAGGAGCCGGCGGAGGTGCACGCGTACCTTAGAGTGGTGCATCTTGATTTTTGTCTGCGCTCTCTCCTCGGCAACATCTGCAACATTCTTCGCGAGTTGGATTGCGACATCCTGTCAGGAGAGACAGATGTGCATGGGGTGCATGAGGGCATCATCGGACAGTAAGCTGCGGGCGTCGATGGAGAGCACGGGAGAGACAGGGGACGGACCTTGTCCTGGACGAAAGCCTTACGCTGCCTATTTTGTTTCCGCTGTTTTGTCATGGTCGAGTGATGCTGTGGTGTATGTCAGGGTACAGAGCCCGATATGGTCAGCGTTGTTTGGGAGAAAAGCGCGAGCCGCGTTCGCACGCTCTCGGGGAGGCTACACAGCCCATGCGAAGTCCACGTGGAGCGTGGGGGAATCCTTGCACTGTGAGCGCTTGTTGTCCTCCTGTCTTCCTTCGCCGCTCCATCCTGCCCGACGGGCTTATTTGCTTGCGGTGTCATGGAGCCTATCAAGCCACGAATCTTGCTTGAGAACCATCTTCCGTATCTCCAGTCACCCTCGGATCCCCTCTAATCACTTCGGCGTCGGTAATGTGTCAAACCTGGCCTCCGGCTTCCGATGTCGCAACCCGAGTTGGTTGCACTAGTGTCACACGATGTACTTCAGATATTAAATATCTGTGCGCGAGATCTCATCATCTTGCCCCTTAGAATCCTGATTCCGCCGGTTACCTACGGCCTTGGACTCCGGCCGTGGTAGATTGGTCTCCGTCTGTATTGACGCATGGAGAATTCGACCCCCTATTCCTTACTGATAGTAGAACGCCATGGCTTCACTTTCCCAGCGCGCTGTTGATATCTCGCAACAACGTCTCAGGGAGAAGGCATCAACGACTACGACAGCTGTGCCGCGATCTCCGATTGCCCTCCAAGCTTTCTGAGGCAACACCTCCTCAAGACAACTATAAAGATGAGCGAGGCACACAGACCTCCACCAACACATTCCCGCTCTTCAAGCCTTGCACACCAAGACTTTCTCTCAGACTCATCTGGAACATCCTACTCGACAAGATGTGCTATCTCCGCCAGTACGCCTCATTTTCTGACTTCGGTCCGTATTTGTGGACCCGGCCAACTATATTCTATAGAGTCTGTTACGTTTACGAGCGTTGCGGTCATGTGTACCCTATGGTAAGTAGTTTTCTCGAGTACTACTTGCTTATCGAACTGACGAGCTACTCTCAGCCGGATCAACAGGTAGCTTGTCTCGTATGGAGCTTATTGGCACCATATCTAACATACTTCGCGGGACAGATTGCATGCGACAGTCCTCGTTGCCGTTTCAGTCCCGTGCATCCCAAGAATTGCCACGGCGCGTCGTGCAAGCAGACCTGCAAACAATTGTTCGTCTGCCTTTTTCCTTGTTCGTATAAACACGCTGACCCTTCTCCCTTCATATTTTAGTCGTCAGCACCCGCAACAGTACTGTGAGTTCTAGCCTTCCTGGCTTCCATTGACGTGTAGTATTAAATGATTGCTACGATGAAAGCTCCTCAAGTGGCCGGGTACTGTCCAGGATGCGCGAAGAGCCACTGAGTGGTTTCATCGCACTGTCAAACCCTCACACGAAGGATAAGTATGTGCTAGTAACTGGTTGCGAACACTGTACCGAGACGCTTGCTTCTTTCACGTACTATCCCGCTCCCCCTAATACTCAAGGCTCTCGTTCTATCAGCTTGCTTCTCTACATGCACTGAAATATAATAAAATTGTATAATTACTCAGGCTCCTGCTCTGTATATCTATCTCTTCCCCATTTTAGACCTCGCTCACAATGAATCAATTCGCATTCGCCCTAACTAGCCGCCGACGATATCGTGCGGATCGTTCGACTTCGTCTACGAATTTCGATACGGTCGTACGGCCGCGCATCCCTTCTACGCTCATCGTGGATTCTAAGAAGTCTCTTCCGTACTCGCACTATGCTTCCGCAAGCTGATTATTGGTCCTCAGTAAGGTTCTCCCCCGACTTGACCGAGCTTGTAGCCCCTATAACATGATCCACGGGCATTCGACTCTTTCATCGATTACCACGCGCGCAGCTTCTAAGCAAGGCAAGATGTCTTGTCGACTTATGCGGCTCGGCGAGTCTCTTCGGGTTCACTGCACGCGCCACTGCAGGTGATCTCGGACACGACGCTACTGAACTGCGAGCTGCTAATCCTTGTTCTCAATGGGGCAGCACTTCCTCGCCTATCAGCTTCCACGTTCTCAAGCAGTGCCGATCCGCCCAATTCCCCCCTTCATCGCCCTCCTTCTAAAAGAATCAGCGTGAGAAACTGTGCTCACTGCGTCAGGGACCGGGCAGAGTGTCCGATGTCGTGGCTCGCGCGAATAGCCTCGGCGCATAGTAGAAGCTGTGCGTGAGACAAGTTACACCTGTAGCGCACCCCCTCACAGTAATCCGGAGGTCTCTAGCTGACAGCTAAGTGTTTCTGTACACGTCGTACAATTTTCTACCCCGCGCGCGACCGCATCTTCCAGCTATACGTCACGAATTGCGGAGGACTGGTATGGGCATGATCGGGCAGGGGTAGTAGGGTGGGGACCGTCGTTGAAGCGACGCTCGCAGTTTGCTCATGCCATGTCAAATGGGTCACACTCGGACTAAGCATATCACTGTTAGTGTATAATATGCAATGACGAAGCCATCTTCCAGAGCGTTTGTGAGCGCGGATATGTTTGTAGACAGACGTGCGGGACCCCTCGGTGTATCGCCTCGCTAACGATTTCAGGCGCGAGTGGCGTACAGCCACATGGGGTTGTCGGCGACCACGGCGCCCTGGCTCTTGGATTCCGAGCGAGGAGGCATACGTCACAGGGTTCCTAACCATGCGATCTTTCATTTAGGGGAAACAGTACCGTGCGCTCCGGTTTGCGTCCGGGTATCTCGACCTAAGGCTTAACTGGAGGGTGAGTCTCGCGGCGGCGGCGGCGGCGCAGTGAAGCGGTGATATCTCACTAGGTAGAGAAGTACTGTTTCTTAGTCAAAATCTGATCGAACGGCAGCTCAAGAAGAGTAGAAATCATGGCCTACAGGTTCGACGAGCAAGCGCTATCCTTCTTCCGTAACCTACAGCTTGACTGGCATGGTGAACGATTCTTCGAGTTACCAACGTTTCATAAGGGATTACGTCAAGAAGATACGGCGTTCCAGCTTCGTTACGAACGTCGAAAGGGTCTCCAAACGTATCTTAGAAGTCGGCTTGAATGCCCGTGTTCCCGGAACTTTGATCCTATGCTGATCCTATGGTCTTCGATGGGTGTCTTTGCAACGCAGCAAGAGTCATAAGTGAACATCGAGCACTGTAACATAAGAGCACTGTGCGGGTATGTGGATTACCGGCTTGGTAACTTGCTGACGTCTGCGGGGACGTGAGGATTGTTTTTCAACGGGTTAGTTCGCCGTCGTAATGTACCACCTGACGGTGCATGGAGCTAGTGAGCCAAGCACGGTAGCGCGTGGTGAGGGCCTACCCGATTGGAAAGTCCATCGAGATCGAAGGACGAACTTGAAAATCAATGCTGTGCATGGTCGTGATGCATTGACCTCCTATATTTTCCGGTAGATCGCGGCTTGATCACAAGAAGTCGCCGTAGCATGGAAGGATGAGTAACAACTTCAGATATTCCAGACGGACATTGTAGCATGCATGAGTAGTCAAATCCTCTTTCACGCGCGACTCGTTCTCGAACAGCATTGATGACGCGAAGACGTCAGACGGTTCTCGGGTTCCAGCTTTAGATGGCCCGTGAGTCGCCTAGGGAAGGTCGATAGTGAGTCAGTGTTCGACGTCAAGCACAAACAAGCATGTGGCAGTGGCTTGCAAAAGACGACAAGTACAGCCATCGTGGCGACAGCCAGAATGGTAGATGATGTCGGACACCGAGTGTCGTAGAACAATGTCGGAGTCGGCTAGGCGAATCGGGGCCGAACGTCTCGGGTGGCCCGGAATAGTGAGATGCACACGTACCGCAGTCGATCATCAAGCATATCTCTCACAGACTCTCCGACGCCGCATGAAGTCATGAGCGACCTTCGGGAAGCTCGGGGAGGTCATTAAGCTCCGCAGGAGATACAGTATGAGTTATGGGCTCGTCAATGGAGGAGGAATAGGAGGTAATAATCTGCTGGACCGCGCAAAGAAGTTGAGAAGCATGATAGGGATGATGAATCTCCGCGGGTGGACTCACTTCATGACAAGCTCCTGCTAGCCGTGATGGCCTGTCTATCATCACGATTGTCAGCGTCTGCAGATCTATTGAAGAGGAGTCCAGATCGGACCATGAGGAAATACATGAATAATAAAGCCATACTCAGCGGAAGGCCCTGGTATTACACGGTCACACGAGCATAATCACATTAATCACGGCGAGCGGCAGACCTCTGCGAGGATGAGTGAAAGATCAAGATGCCCCTGCGAAGGACATAACGGCCATTTTCGGTCCAAAGTTGCTCGTGCGCTCGCTTTGCATGCGGAATTTCTGCTCCACAAGTAACAGCGAGCCCATGACGTATGCCTGGATCGCTTCCGCCTCCGGCTGAAGGGACAGCGTGGACATTTCCTTTACCGTCACGCCATCCACCTCGCGTTTGTGGGAAGTGCGGAACCATGCCACGGGAGAGAACGGATTGGCTTCGTTGAACAGCTGCGAAGAACAAGGCAAAATCAGCTTAGAATGTCAATACGAAGATGCATGGGGAGGAGAAGCATAGGGCCTTGGGCACAAAAGGAGGCGGCGGAGACAATGCAGTACCACGCACCGCAATCTCTCTGAGGCTCATCGGCTTCCAGACGTATCTGGCCTCGCTGCCGCCCGATGAGGACCTAAGAAAGGCCGGGTCTGTCAATCACGAAATCCACTGCGGACAGATGGGAAGGTGAACAAAGCACGCACAGAACGCTGAAGCCCTTCTCTTTCAACCACTTCTTGACTCGTACGGACGCTCCTCCGTGGAAACTGATTCTGTCCGGGAGCACTTCACCCCTGTTGATGCGGACGACGGGGACGAGCCGATGTTGGTCAGAGCCCACGATAGGCTCAACCTTGAGTAGCTCTGTGCGCAGCATGGACCTGTCGGCCGTCTTGATGATGAATTGGATGGCATCCCCGCCACGCACGCGGAGGTTGGCGTTGGTGAGGCTGTCGCGATCGAAGACTAGTTCGGTGTTCGCGTAGCGCTCCGGGAGATCCTCGCTGTTTACGAGGGTGAGTTGGGTGTCCATGCTGCTAGCTAGAGAGTCCTACAACCGCCGGCACAGTTTTGCTTGTTATATGGCTCGAGAATCGATGGAGAATTTAGGCTGGATGCTGCAGAGGCGCCAGGGCCCGGTGATACATGCACAGCCTACAACCTTGGTGCCTTGCAATGATCCCGAGGGCTGCTGTACGTAGGATCAGATGACCGATGCACGCGCCCAAGGACGAGTTATGAACAGGCCATACCAGCGTCGCAGCCCGAGTGTGAGCGAAGTTGAGCTGACTCGGACAATGTCGAACATTCATGGGTAGATTAAGCCATCAATTGTTGAACAAGTCTGACAAAGTATGCTCAGTCAAACGCATTAAGTGCGGCGACGGTATGCGAAGAGAGGATGCGGACGCGGGGATACTAGATGGTCGCTAGAGAGAACTTCGAGCGAGAGCGCGCCAAGGAGGCAGTGCAAACAACCGATATTTGCCGATCGGCAATAGACGTCCTCCTTCGGACGCCCGGTCCGTATTCCCGAGGCTAGGCTCGTTCTCGCAAGCTCCAGCTTTCTTGTTACGACGTCCGGGCGACATGAGAGCACACAATGGATATTTAGAAAGGTAACTTAGAGGTTTTTGGATGCAATAGTTCAGCTGTAAGTGATTCAAGCTGAGCCTACATACCACACCGGGTCCGTACATTTACTCGTCCACTCGTACAGCTCCCAGTTTCTCCATAATCCGTTCCCGATCTACCCCATCCGCATTGGTCGAATGCGCCAGCTCCGCCCACTGCTCGCTATCCTGCAGAGTTTTCCGCGCCTTGCTCTGGACCAGGCATAGCGCATCCGTGCCCAGCTGGATGCGAATCGGCGGGTCCGGGAGGTTCGCAACTTCCACGATCGCAAACGCGGCCTTGGCCGGGTCTCCTGTGAACACCGTCTTGCCCTGCGTCATCTGTCGGAAAAGCACCGATGGCGCGTGCGGCTTGTTGTATGCATCCGGCATTGGAAAGTGCACCATCGACGGGCCTCCCCATTCGGTGGCAAACCCGCCTGGCTGGATGATGACGCCCTTGATGTTCCACTCGGGCAGCATCTCCTTGTTAAACGCCTCGGTGAAGCCCTCAAGCGCTGCACCAGAGATAGTAAGTTAACTTTTGTATCGAACGCGTGGCGAGAGATAGTCCATACCGAATTTCGCCGAATTGTAAAAAGCACGGGTGGCGTTACCGATGAAACCGCCCACGGAACTGATGTTGAGAATGCGCCCGCCTTGCCCTTCCGGATTGATGTCACGCATGAAAGGGATGGCCTGGGAGCAAAATCTGGCACGTAACAAAGCCTCACGAAAGAGACACATTACCTTCTGCGTAACATGCACCGGGCCCCAATACAACGTCTCCATAATCCGCCTCGCCTCCGTCTCCGGCGTACCCTCGATCTCGCTTTGAATGCCATACCCAGCATTGTTCACGACGACGTCGATTCTGCCAAACCGTTTCTTCGCCTCCTGAAATGCGTTATTGATCTGAGCGCTGTCGGTAACATCGAGCTGTACGACCAGCAGCTGAATGGACGGGTATTGCTGCGTAAGTGGGATAAGGGTCTCAGTTTTGCGAGCTGTTGCGACCGCGCGCTCTCCTCGCCCAAGTACTTCTTCTAAGAGGGCTCTCCCTAGTCCCTGAGAGCATCCGGTGACTGTCGGATGAGATCAGCGTCGGTATCGATAACGACAAAGTAAGACACTCACTGAGCCACACACGAGACATCAACGTTGGCAGTTCTGGCTGAGGTGATGTCATAGGAGCGTGCTAGATGTGCGAGTGAGCCGTTCATCAGTTGTACAACGGTTATATGGCCAGAGAGGATATTCCCCTGTAGTGACTATGTTCAAGCGAAACGTTCGCCGATCGGGGATTACAGCGGTCTAGAGTTCCCTGTTCACACATCTGACTGCAGTGAGATTGGCAATCAAGCGCTGCTGGCTATACCGATCAGCAATATGAGCCCGTTTGGGATCTCAGAAGGTTCAACTCGCGGACGTCGGGGTAGGACGACCCCGATCGGAATGCCATTGGAGTCGTTCGTCTCTGGCACGCGCTACCTATGTGGATTCTGGAAGCGTTAGGGGTCAGTCGTGGAATATCTTATTTAGGACGTACTGTAATGATCAGCTGGTCGAAACATGGGTCAAGATCGTAAGGTCTCGCGGAAAATGGTGTAGTCGTGACTCAAACGACTGTTGAACTGTGCGCAAACTGTGCGAGATGTTGATACGGTCGGACTCGCACTGCGATTGAGGAGGGAAAGCTAGAGGGATCCCTAGTTCTTGAGCGACCGAAGCAGCCATCTGTATATTCGTAAGATCTGCACACGAAAGGTTGGAGACGTGACGATAAAACGGGTTCGTGGACGAGGGCCAAACGACTCACGAGTCGGAGTCCGACCGGGCGGACAGTCGCCGGGCCACGTGACCTTTATTTGTTCCCCGCGCAAGACAAACAACGCGTCTTTGGGCGCTTCCTCTACGCTCTCCTCGTCCTTTCATTGTGGACGTCGTCCGCCTCTTCGATCGGCTCTCTGCTCTTCCAGCGATCGCATGGCATGTCCGTAACCTAACGACGAAACTCACCGTAGGCGACAGCTTGGTCGCATGTTTGGTGGAACACCCACAATTGCTCGGAATGGCAAGTGTGGGTGGGTGTCCGTCGTGTAGAACGGCCGAGAGGGCGTCAAGGGAGATGGGAATTGCTGTCGGTCGTCAACGAGGAGCAATCGAAGAAGATTGGGCATGTACTTAAAGCGAGGCTGCTGTGACCTCGATACCCATCAGCAGCCAAGTCGTTCAGTGCCTTCTCCGCCTTGAGACTATCCTGCACTCGGATTCACATCCGCACTACTATCACCACTCGGACTACCCATCACACTACATCCGCGATGTCTTACTCCATGACCTCCTCCTCGTACACCCTCTTTGCGACTAGCCCCTCATCACCGAACGCTTTCTCGCTCTTCGGGACATCACAGTCGCCGCGGGAGACCTACCACCTCTACGAGGATGCACGCCAAGTGTTCGGTCCGTCGAACGGACGGACGGTGCAGCGGAAGAACCCAAAAGGGGGGTTGAAGAAGTTCCTCGGGCTTTGAACGCATCGGCTGAGCTAGCGTGCACGCCCTCGAGCCCCTCCTACGGGTCACTACCACTACCACTACGCCCTCGGCAGGGCTCTGATGGTTGACCTCGTCCCATCACCCCTCCCGACGCATCGCGTTCCCTCCGCGGACGCACCAGCCACTTGCACATTGCTATGATGCCGCTTAGCGTTACACCGCACCGCCGTAAACCTCGCTCGTTGCGAGCTGGCATTTCCCCACCATACCTCCAAGAGATCCGGAAGGATATGGAGAGCCGTGCTAATGGGCCGGTGATGGACTCGTCTTCTCGTATCGGACTATCATGGACCTGCCTGCTGTATACCTACGCTATATCTGTATTTTTGCTCAACCTAGACCCAATTGACATCTCCGGACTAAGCTGTGGGCGATCAAAGACGGATCTACAATCGTCAGATGATGTGCAACAAATCACAATCAGCCCGAGTCTCCTACTGCGAAGTTGCCTCCCCGTGGAGGAGGTGACGTCTTCAACCGCACACCCGCATACCGGTCTTCGCTGTCCCGCCGTCGCGGCGTAATAGCCTGCCTTACTGGAGACCTCCAGTAGCTTCACCTAAGGATAGAGCCGCACGCGACAGGACACACGCAAGCGAAATGAAAGGAGCCGCAGATCATGCATTACTCAGAGCGTAACATAACTCGTCTAATACGTGAACGTAACCGGACGCAAGGCGCCGCTCAAAGCGAGACGGGCAAGCATCCAACCGACACCGCGCCGCCCTGCAAAACATTTCGCACATCACGTCAATATCAACCCTTCACGGCGTAGTACGTTTAGAGTGATACTTACAACGTTGTTGTTCTCACAGCACACAGGCTGGGACTTGCATGCGTTGCCCGAGCCGGCGCCCACGACCGA
This sequence comes from Grammothele lineata, assembly GCA_002150815.3. Lineage (NCBI taxonomy): Eukaryota > Fungi > Basidiomycota > Agaricomycetes > Polyporales > Polyporaceae > Grammothele > Grammothele lineata. Next base: position 169,177 of record NDFF03000317.1, on the reverse strand, counting down.
CAGCGGCGAGCACTCCAGACCGATCTGAGCCGCCGTATTCTGGAGGTTGAGCCCGAGGGCGGAGAGGATCGCAGCGCCCGCAGCAGAGTCAGACTGTTGGACGGCGTTTCATGAGCATGGATGCTGAGGCGAGGGATTAGGAGTAAGGGTGGGACGTACCTTCTCCATGCTGTTGCAGCACTGGACCGGGCCCGTGTTGCAGTTCCCGCCCTGAGCGGCCGCGATAGCGGCGAAGGCAAGGGTGGAGACGATAGCAAGACGAGCGAACATGGTTGCAGAGATGTAAGAGACGGAGAGGTAGAGCGACTGAAGAGGCTGAGACTGCGACTCGAGAGGAGGCTGCTGGGGTGCTGAGGAATCCTCTCTGCGAGGTTGAGGGTTTTTATGTCTTTGAAGAGGTCCCTTCGCGTTGGCCACGTTTGCACACGGAAGATGTGAAGGAGTAGTAGGCGTTAGGCTTTTACCTCGCTCGCCTTGCGCTCTCCATGAAGAAACTTCGAGGCGACGTACCGCCGGAGCGGGGCGCGCGTCGGCTACGGGTTGTGGGCGAGGCGGAGGTCATTTGGGCGGCGTCGATTGAGTCTGCTTGTTTGCGCTGCTAGCCGTTTACGAGTATCATTCACGGGTTTCCTTAACCTGTGATATACGTGAGAGGATTCTACCTACCGTGACGCGCCGAGCCAGCCGTGGTGGGCAAAACTTGAAGGTCGCCGTGGCACGATCATGTGATCAATTAACGACCATTTTGACGCGTGACGTCATAGAGTTCTTAGCGGCGACTTGCGAATCATGAACCGGAACCTCGCATGAGGACAAGGCAAGCATAATGTGCGTCAACTGACTTCAGTTCCATACAACAAAACCCTTCTCCGGCATACAGACGTTCATACAGTCTCTCGCCACCGCTGCTACTACTTCAAGTACTACATAACTACCCAACCTGGACGACTCTGACAAGCATCTGCTACTTCGATTCGGCTGCTCCATCGTCTTGCTATAATGCTATTTAAAGACCGAGCGGCGCGCAGCCAACGGAGATACCCTCGGCCTAGTCATAGTATGACATTAGTGCACCGAATTAACCCTCTGATAGGACAGAAAGGCGCCGGTATACTGACCACGTTGAGGTTAGCGCAGCATACGGCGTTGGAGCTGCCACAGACACCCTCGACGAGCGGGAGGCTGACGGACGAGCAGTCCACCCCGAAGAGTAACCCGGGGAGGAGGCCGGCGAGAATAGCGTCGAGCCCGAGGAGGGTCAGGAGGGTGGCGAGCAAGCCGCCAACGACGGTGTCGGACTGCGAGCAGGGAGCGTTAGTCGCACGTAGGTGGTACGGGAGACGTGGGGGCCAGGGACTCGCCTGAACGACGCTGGAGCAGCACGCGGCGGCACTTTCAGCGGCGCAGGAGCCGCCGCTGGCCTGGGGGACCGCAAGGACAGCGAGCGCAAGGGTGGAGGCGACGAGGATGCGAGTGAACATAACCATCTTGTCTGCGAAAGCGAGGAGTTGTTAGGAGAGCTGAGTGCGAAGAGCAAAAGACGAGTGCGTTCGATTGCTGCTGCTCTGCCGTTTTTACACCCCCACACCTTGCCTTATATACCTTTATGCATATATGTTTGACGCTAAGGTCCAGCGACTCATTCATGACGCCAGTACAACCATGTCCGCGGCGGACCTATTGTCCTCCGGCGCGTCCGCCGTGTTGGCCACACGTCCAAAGCAGCCGAGCCTTGTGGCGTTCAGTACCCGGCTGGTGTGGGACGCAATCCGTCCATCCTGACATAGGCTCACGTCCGGTCGCCCAGGCAAGACCACCTTCGGCGAATTCGAAGGAGTGAAGGTACGGTTAAGTTTGAATTTTGGGGAGGCCGAATACAGCTCAGTTTAGCTCACAAGGAACGGCCGACACGGACGAACTTACGGACCACACGTAGCGTAGCCGTTCTAGCGCCGCGATGGCGTGCTTCCGGGTTTCGGCGCCCTGCTCTACGTGCATCATAACATAGGATTGGCTCTTCAGGATGGTTCTGAGGGTCGGGAGTGCAAAAGATCACGGAACTCAGCGGCCAGCATTCGTTTCTGCCCAGCGCCTCAAACCTTGCGCGCGCCAACGCTCTCGATGGCGTACCTCGCAAAAACTTCTGTTCCCCTTGATATTGCGTCACTACGACCTAAAGTCGACATGCCTATCTCAAGCGCATCACGCCTCCCGTGCCCTAGTGGAGCTCCAGAGTGAAGCCCGCCTTGAACGGTATCCCAAGGGTGACGTCCACCACGCCCGCCGACGCGTCGAACGCTACCCTATCCCCGCCGACCGCCTTCCCGTTCAGCCGCGCCTGCCGCGGGGCGCTCGTCACGCCCGCGATGCGCACCCGCGCGACGTTCACGCCCGTCGGGTGCCCGAAGTGCCCCTGCACGGTGAGCTTGCCGCCCTTGTAGGTGAAGGAGACCGTGGTGGTCGTCGCTTGCGTCACGGACACGCCGTCGTCGAGGTAGAGAGAGCCGGAGGCGGTGCCGTCTGCCGCGGGGGCGACGACGAGCTCGAAGTCGGTCTTGCGCAGCTCTGCGGTCGTCATCGTGCTGCTCGCGCGGAGCGGGAGGATGGCCCCGCCGACGATCGATAGGGGGATGGTGGTGAAGTTGACGTCGGTGAGCGTCGTGGCCCCAGCCCCTGGGGCGCCCGCGAGGGTATGGAAGTCGTAGAAGACGCCCGTAGGGGGGTAGTAGACGTCGACGGACGTCGAGTTCTCCTCGATGACGGGCGAGACGAGCACGGAGGGCCCGAAGAGGAACTGGGTGTCGACGGCAAAGGACTGCTCGTCCTTCGGGAACGCGTACCACAGAGGGCGGAGCACGGGCGTGCCGTCCGTCTTCGCCGCGTGGAAGGCGGTGTAGAGGTAGTCGAGCAGGCGGTAGCGCGCGTCGAGCGCGTTCTTCGCGGCCTGGGTCACCAGCGGCCAGCGGTAGAACTCCTGGCTGATGGACGTGTCGGCGTTGTGCTGTAGATAGGCATAATTAGCCTCTGGCCACCCACACCCACACTGGCTGACGATCAAGCTCCCGCGGGTACTCACGTTACGCATGAAGGGGTAGAAAGCGCCGAGCATAGCCCAGCGCGCGCAGAGCGTCTCCGTCGTGTTGTCCCCAAAGCCACAAATGTCGGCACCGACCATTGGGACGTGGAAGATACCCGCCATGCCGAGGATCCCATAGATCGACTCCTTGTAGTGCAGCCAGTCGCTCAGGTTGTCCCCAAGCCACTTGCCGACACGCGTACCGGCGCCCGCGAACGTCGAGCGTGTGATGATGAGCGTGCGGAGGCCAGGGCGGCGCGCAAGCATCGCGTTGTGCGTCGCCGTCGACATCATCGTGCCGTACAGGTTGTGCGTGTCGTATTCGATCAGACCGTTGGCATGTACGGCATCAGTCTGTGCAAGAGGTTGTCAACTAAGGCTCTCGTGCGACGAGGGGGAGAGACTCACGTAGGCAGTCTTGTCCGAGAGCGCACCGGAACCTGCCGCGTTGGAAATGGCGTATGGAGGGTTCTGGACGTCGTCATTGCTGTGATCCACGCGCTTACGCAGGCTAGACTGGCCGAAGATGGGAGCGTCGGGGGGAGGCGGTGACGTAGTGCGGGCAGGAGGCAGGTCCTGCTCACGGGCTTGCTCGAAGGGGTCCGTGCAAGGATAGTTGCAGAACTACAGGACGTCCTTTAGAAGGGCATAACGGTGATAAGGCAGGGTACAAGACACTTACACTAGCCGGCTCGTTCATGTCAATCCAAGCGCCATCGATATCGAGGCCCGTCTCCGGGTCGTAGAAGAGCTTGAACTCGTTGTTCCAGTAACTGTCAAGGCGTGTCAGACCCAGAACGTATGAAGGCAGATTGGCGCGCACTCTTGCGTCTTCTCGTTGAACCAATCGGGGAAGACAGTAACACCGGGCCACACGGCGCCAAGGAACGGACTGCTGCCGTTCGCGGCCTTCAGCCAGATATCCGCCTCTGTGCCGCGGTCGAAGGGCCCGTAGCCCTCCCCGGGCAAGTATGCCACGGCGGGGTCGGTCATGAGGACTAGAGTGAGGAGTGAGTAAACGTGGAGTACGAAGTGGCGTAGAACTTACTGAAGTGCTGGTCGTGAGTGTGCAGGTAGTCGACGATCTCGCGCATGCGGTCCATCGGGAAGTAGTCCGGGTCCACCGTGAAGATGCGACGACGGTCCATGTAGTCTAGTGAATGACGTCAGCCCTTCGTACTCAAGGCAGACCTAGCAGGGACGTACCGATGTCAGTCCACATCGTCTCGAGAGGGATGCCCGCGGCGGAGTAGTTGGTGATGACCTCCGAAACGTCGATGTAGTCTGTGGACTACTGTTAGTAGTTACCATAAGCGGAGGGGAAGGGACGTACTTTGGTAACCGAAACGGCACTGGTGCAGCCCGAAGCCCCAGTACGGCACCTCCGCCGGTGTGCCGACCACCTCAGCGTACTGGCGTACCAGCGCGGTCGGGTCGCTCTCGCTTCCAGCGAGGAAGTAGAAGTCGAGCACGCCCCCAATGACGTTGTACTCAAGCGTCGTGCCCGTCCCCTCCGTATCGTTAATCTTAATGTCCATCCCGTTCGAGTTCGCGAGGAAGACGCCGTGCGTGCCCGTGGTGCGATGCTCGAAGTAGATCGGGTGGTTCCCGTAGAGGTTGTTCTCCTGCGGGACCCCGTACGCGTCGCGCGACCACATCGTGCGCGTGTAGTTGTGCGTCGGGAGCCGGAACGTGTCGGTGTGCTCGCCGAGGCCGTAGAGGTTCGCGTTCGCGGGCAGGCCGGTCTTCACGCGCAGGTACTGCGGCTCGAAGATGATGGGGTGGGTGGCGGTCGAGAAGAGGACCTCATGGGTCGACGCGCGGTAGATGGAGAACGCGAATGGGGAAGCCGTGTAGTTGAATTTGATACTGGACGTCAAAGGGCCCGACAAGAGGTTCGCCTTGGGGCGAGGGAGGACAGATTCGGGAATCTCGTAGCGTTCGTCGGAGGGGTCCGTGATCTTGACATGGATACGCTCCTCTACGCACGAAAATGTCGGCAAGTGAACAGTCGCAGTGCATAGGAGAACTTACTAGTCTCGTACGTGACCTCCAACTTCAGCTTCTCGATATCCGTCCCGAAGACATTGCAGGCCTCCCCGCCCAAGACGAGATCAGCTGTGAGCTTGTGTCCGAGGTTGACGACGTTCTTCGCAGCGTAGCCGGGGCATGCGTCGAGTGTCGCGGGGTCGGTGACCGTCGCGCCGGCGAGGGCGACGAGCTGGCCTAGGAGCGCGAGCTTGAGGGCGGCACGGAGGTACATGGTGGGCCGAGAAGCTGAGGACGCGCTCGCAGGGCTCTCATCCTCCGACCGACGCGTTTTTGAGGACGGCGGGAGCTGACCGGGCCCATGGCCGACGCTCGCGTAGCGTTCCTGATCTTGGCGCGTCAGACTCGAATGCCGGCAAGAGGTTTGCGTTTCGTTCGGTGTCGAAGAGGGTCGGAGGCGTCACTTGACCGCGCGTGGGCTTCATGTGACCCTTCCATCTGATGCATTCCCGCCGGAGAATGATTTCGCGTTATGAGCGCTGAGCATCCGTTTCGGAGCTCGAAGGACAAGACAGTGTTGGCACCAGGAAACGCAAGGAGCAGAGTCTTGGTTCCAAGAGCTGTGCACGAAGACAAGGACAGAACATAGTGGTACAAGTCAAAGGAATACAGAGTGCTCGAACTTGCTCTAGCAGTGCCGCAGTAGTACGACTCAAGTCTCTCCGATCCCGGATCTCCAACTCGTCTGTGAGAAAACCTGCCGTGAGTTCGAACCCTCGAGGGCGCATTCATTTCTCTGCGAACATTCCTTATGTCCGTGCCGCAAAGGCACGTGAAAATGCTCGCATTCCATGCAGAAGATGCTTGACAGATCCATACTGACGTCGCCCGACGCCACTTGGCGTGTGTCCACGAACGACTGATAAACCAATGGCGGCCTTGCGGGGGTCCACTAGTAAGGCATAATCAGGTCCTGCAAAACAGTGTTGGAGGACAATCCTGGATGATCGGCCAGTTTTTGAGGACCGCCAAGCTCATGACCTGGGAGTCACAGCATACCCGGGGTTAGGAGGTTGGATGTAAGCGGTTGGCATGTGAAGCGAGCTAAGAAACGCCACGGGCTGTTTGGCTGACGAAAACCGTCATCGACGCTTGGTAACGACCTCCACGGTCCCCAGACGAAAAGCGGCATGCCGATGCGCAAGAGGCTGCTACTCAGCGTCTCTACATGGGTCCCGGTTCGTTTAAGTACAAGTAACGAGTTCACGATAGGAGGTATTCTACAGTCGTTACATAGAGCAAAGTTCGTTTGCAGTTCCAGTTTCAGCACAACAGACAGAAAGCCAGTAGCACGATAGCATGTACGAGAAGTCCCAATTGTTCCAAGTCATAGTCAGTGACTCAGTAATCATCGTGAACTCAGCCCCAACCCCGCCAACGCCTTCCCCAACGCCAACTTCGACGCCCCCGGCCCTTTCTTCCGCTCGAGCTCCCGCCATTCCGCATCCGAATACTTCAGCAACTCGGCAAGTCCTGCAACCCTATCGGGTCGTGCCGCCACAGCCTGAGGACTCGCCACGTTCGCCTCCGGGGCCACCGGGCGGGCCACGCTCGCACCCGCTTCTTGTGCCCGCTGCTCGCGTCTGATATGGTGCGCCGCCCGCGTGTGCTTCGGAGGCGAGTACTCGACTTCTGTGCTCTCGCGCGAAGGCGCGACGGGCTCGTATACGAAGCGCTGACTCGAGCGCCGCGAAGAGCGGCCCTCGCCTGAGCTGGCGCGCCTGTTGCCTGAGGTGCTGCTGCTCGAGGCCAACGGCTGTGGGACGTCTGGGGGGCGGCTGCGCTGCGTGAGGGTGTCCTCGACCTCGGCTTCGTCGCCCGTGCCGCTCGGGGGGTGCTCGTCGTTGTCCTCTTCGTCTGAGTGGCTGTCGATGTCCATCTGCTCGTCCGCGTCCTCGTCCGCGCCCGGGTCCTCATCCGCCTCCACCTGCGCGTCCTCGGGTTCACCGTCAACATCACCGTCGACGTCGGCGCCAGCAGGCTCGGGTTCCGCCTCCGCCTCCTCCTCCCCATCAAGCGCCCTCATCACCTCATTCGCAGCCTCGTTCGCCGCCTCCCTCATCCGCCCCAACGTCCTATCCGCCCTCTCCAGCGACCCCGTCTCCCTACACACCTGCCTCACCGTCTCCTCGCTGAACCCGTGGTTCGCCGCCATCGTCTGCACCGCGACCTGCACCCCGAGCGCCTTGACGAGCGCAAGCTCGCGCGAGGAGAGCGTATCTGCGAAGGCGGCGTCGGAGCGAGAGGGGGAGGGCGGGGTAGGAGAGGCGGAGACGGAGGCGCGGGAGCGGGGGAGGGAGTAGGAACGCGAGACGGAACTGGAGCGGGGGCGAGGGGGGTGGAAGAGGAGGCTGAGGGCGGTTCGGCGAGGGAGGTCGTCGTCCCCGATGCTGAAGGGCGTACGGAGGGACTGGCGTGGAGGGCGGGAGGACGAGCGGCCGTTGGGCCCGTCGTAGAAGATGTCGTGTGGGGGCGGTGCAGCTAGGGTATATCGACGGGCGTGACCGTTTGAGGGTCCTGCCTGTGGGGGTACTGTTGCGACAGGCCGCCGTGGAGCGTGTGGAGGGACGATCTCTGCCAGTGGTCGACGGTCGACACGCATGTACTCTAGAGGGGAAGGCTGAGCAGCCGTTAGCTCCTGGTCGTGCTCCTCGAACTGGTCGAACCGATTCCCGTCGTCGCGGGCAACGGTCGGCGGCGACATGGTGGCCCTGGCTGCGAGAGCTGGTGCAGCGTTGGCGCGCGAGCTGGATGCGACGGGGAACGTAGGTTGTCCATGTCCATTAGCCGGGCCTTGCTGGCGCGTAAGGTCGGCAGGGGGGACCGGAGCGAGCTTACGACGCTTATTGTCGCGCTCGACCTTGGAAGGCGAGGGTTGGCGCTTGGTCTTACCGTCCCCGGCCCCGCCTGAGTCCAACATCTTCGTGAGAACAGCCGGGTCGATCCTAGGGATCGTTTGGCCAAACCTGCCACTGCGCCCAGAACTCGTCGATCCGGTGCTGGTGGACGCAGTCATACTGGGTGCGAAGGGCGGCTGGCTGATAGGGTGGGTTTGAGCCGGCGCCATCTGGATCTCCTCGACCTGGATTCCATCGTCGGCAGGTTCGACCGGGGAAGATGGGGGCTCCACGGCAGCCGCTTCGAGCGCCTTGCGGGGGAACGGCGTGCCCTTGGACGTCCGCGGGACCCTGCGCTCGACCGTCCTCGTCGTCTGCACCGTAATCGTCTTCTCCGTCGTCACGACACGTCCGGAGCCCGGTGCCTGCGACGGACCCTCTTCCCGCGCACGTACTGGCGTCGAGGGGCCAGCGGCCTTGCGCTTGCCTCGAGCCGGTGGCCACTGCGCTAGCGCAACGGGGACCGCGGCTTCGTCCTCTTCTGCGTCCTCGTCCCCATCGGCATTGACGGACGCGCTCCCAGGAGAGTCTTGAGTACCAATGACTTCCGCCTCCTCCTCGAAGTTGACGCCAGACCGACGACGCCCCTTTCCCTTAGGCGAGACGCGCGGCCGACCACGCCCATCCGAGAGCGCCTTATTGAACGCGCCTTCGTCGAGCCTCGGTGGCTCCCGCCGAGTAGGATCGGCCACGTCCTGCTGGCTAGCACGACGATGCGTGACGTGGCGGGTGGTAGGGGAGCTCGGGACCGTTGGAGGTGCAGACGATGTGGACGCCTCGCGGTCGACAGGGGGCGTCCCGAAGATATCGTCGGTCGGCTTGCTTTGGCGTTTGACGTGCTTGCGTGGGGGTGCGGGGGTGTGGCTGCGTTCGCGGTGGTGCCGCTCTTCTGCTTCTGTGAGGGGGGAGAGCTCAGGGGTGTCGGGCTTTGCATCGATGTCGCGTTCTATGCGCGCCTTGCGTGCACGACGGGGCGGGGACGCGCCTGAAGGAGGAGTATTCGAGAGGACGGGAGGATTGGGGGCGTCGTCGATGATGTCCTTGGTCGGCCTGGCAGCTGTACTCTCAAGGACGTCGCCGGCGCTGAAAAACAATCATCACCGTTAGGATCGCAGAATGCACGGTAGTAGGAGCACATACTGGTCAGAACCTGGACCCACGGTGTCGTCGTCGTGCGAATCGTCTGTGAGCATGTCGATCAGCTCGTCTTCTTCGTCAGACGACTCGAGATCCTCTGCCGGATCGTCTGCTTCGCCGTCTTGGAGGACGGCTCCGCGATAGTCATCGGATCCAGGCGGACCCTCCTCGTCTGCAGAGTCGTCCTCATCCTCAAGTTCATCTTCATCACTCCCCGTATCCTCCTCTTCCTCCGGTTCGACCACCTCGTCAGGATCATCTTCCTCGACTACCGTGGCGGGTGTCTCTTCATCGTCGACAGGGTCCTCGTCACCAGCCGGAGACTTCAACTCTGCATCCTTGCGCGTAGGAGTCTTCGCCCGTGCTTCATCTGCAGCTGCGCGTGGCCGAGACGGCCCCGCTTCGGGCTCTTCGCGCTTTCTGGGTGCCGCCCCTTCCTCCTGCACTCGCGCCTTCTTCTTGGGTGGCGGGGAGCGATCCTCCGGAGCATCGCTCACACGCGCACGCTTACGCTTGGGAGGTGATGGAGCCTTGGCCTTCGGGGGGACCGGTGGACGCGCAAACATGTCCACCTTTGGCTTGGGCACCTCCGGCGCTGGCTCGTCGAAGTCGTCACCGCCCTCGTAGCGGCGGATGGCCCAGTCGAACCATTCTTCGTTCTTCCTGTAGCGTTCTTTCCAGGACAATAGGGGATGGCGCTCAGCCCAAGGATATTCGCTGAGCTGTACAGACGTCAGCACCATTGTGATCGCAACGATTGTATGCACTGACGTCCTGAAGGCGGGAGTATAATTTCGTTCCAAGTCTTGTCCCCGCCCCCGAGGGACATGACGCCAAGAATTCGACGAGATGCTCGTCATCTTCAGCCGTAAATGATACACGTGATTGCTTCTCTCTTGCGGGAGCCGAGGGTTGCGGGGCTTCTCGTTGGGTGGTCGAAGGAGGTTGTCCTTTCTTCTTCAGGATGATCTTGATCTTCTTGTCAAAGTACGGCTTATTTTTGCAGTAACGCTCCCTCCAAGATTGCCATGGATGATTCTTAGACCATCCCCACTTCTTCTGCGCCTAATGTCTCGTGTAACTCGGGAGGGCAACCGGGAAAGAGTAGAACGTACGTTTTCCACAAGCTTCTGATACAACACCTGCCCACTCCTTCCTTCCTGCTGGGGATTGTATTTCGCGATATACTGCGCCAAGTAGTTGTCGTCATCTCGTGTATACTCTTTACGGCTGGGAAGTTATCAGTAACGCGGCATTCCTCGAACGAAGGCATTTGTATCTGGGTTGTCGATTCTCCGACTTGCAGATCTCCACAAAGCCGAGGGCACACAGAGAATCCACCACAACGTTTCTCTACTTCGCGAACGGCCCTCGCCTTCCCAGAATTATCCACAAATAGTGCAGACTTACGTAGCGGGCATAGTGGTTGCCGACGGTGGTCAGAGTATCGATCTCGTGGAGTAGTGTGCTCGTATCTCCTTTCTTTCAGAAGTGAGGGAGAAGCCTGCCCTGACAGAGATGAACAAGACAAGACTAAGCAGGAGGAAACCAGGGAAAGGACGAGATGGACGGTCTCGGGCGGAGAACCGCACACGCGCGTTGGTGGCACGCTGTGGGGACCACGTGGGTAGGTTAAACACGTGCTGGACGCGTCTCGTCACGGTCATGTGGTGCACGACGCTTTCGTCACTTTCGCACGCCGCCCTCATCTTGTGCAGCCGAGTCTAGCCGAGAGTCTTGGAAGTCACTCCGAGCGCTCTTGTGAGGTCTGGTCGACGATCACTTAAGCACTCGTACAGCGTGAATGGTATCCAGAACATGTTACATCTTTCGTACAAGACATCGTTCAATCGACAAGTAGTACAAGTCCAACGTCCTCGTTCAAATCAAGTCCTGAATATCTCAAAGGGTCACCGGCACACATCCAATGGAGACGAGGCCACCCTGCGTAACCGGCGGATGTCAGGTCCAAATTAAAATGCGCTCGAAGGGCATGAATACACATACATGGCTGTTGTCCTGGCAGCAAACGGCCTGAGCGTCGCAGCTGCCACTGCCGCCGACGCCGATGACAGTGATAGGGGAGCAAGTCACGCCGAGAAGAACATTGACATCCTGCACCACGATGCCAAGGAGGCCCAACAGGGCCGCGCCAGCTGCCGAACTAGCCTGAAGGGAGAATAGTCAGCATCGTGCAGCCTGAAGCATTTGCGCTAAGATCCTACCATCTCAGTGGACTGGCAACATTGAATAGGACCGGTGCTGCAGGTATCTTGACGGGTCTCGAGGGGGCTGGCGGCCGCAAGGAGAGGGAGAGCAGAGACCGCGACGGCAACAGCACGAGCAAACATTGTGTTGAGAGTGTGAGGGGACGCGGTGTGAAGGGCGAGTGAGTGTTTCGACCTGGGGAACAGCCCAGGATTCCGTCCGACCTTTATACCTTTCCTCGAGAGCTGATGATGAACTTGATATCCTCAGATACTCGTCATCTGCTTGTCACTTCTGGTTGCACCCTTGTCTTCAAACGTCACAGGGGAAATTCCCGTCATGACCGCGCGCACAAACAACGCAGGTATGCGCTATGTCTACGTCGTCAGCGCGGGGTTCACAACCGACTGTAACGGCAGACATGCCGGAACGAGCAGTCAACACAAGCAGATACTCCACTCCGGACGCCATCGCGCCGTCCTGCTCCAAATACGAGCTCCAGAAATAGAGAACAAAATTCCACAACGCAAGAGTGTTCGTACCTGGCACCGCACCACGAGCACAGCAGCACGGGTTCGCAGCTTCGACGTCGAGGTCGGCATGGAGCGGCACGGGCAGCGCCGTGCCCCCGGTGCCGCGGAGGACAAGGTTCGTAGGGATCCGCCACGCCACGGAGGTGTGTTCATCTGTTCTCCCCGTAAAGTTAGCAAAGGCGTGGGAGACGAGCTGGACGGGAGTAGTACCAACAAGTCCGTTGTTAGCGGCCGCCACCGTCTGTGACGCTATGTCCGTGCTCGGCGTTCATTCTTTTAGGTGCATGAAACTAAAAGGCCAACGACCCCGCATAATGATCCTGCCAAGATCGGAAGTCAGACTGACATCAAGCATACCTTCTGACCGTTCGCCGCGCTGAACGCGCTGACGACGTCCTCCTTCGCCCCAGCTCGTCGCGGGTATGACGTCCTCGATGCTGTATGTGCGCGGGTTTGCACCCGCCCCACAACACTGCGTGCGTCTAAGAGGTAAAGTTAATCGGAAATTTCTGTCGTCATCTCAACCACCCAATCAGCGCGGAACCTATGTACCTGATGCGCCAATGGCCCTCCCCCACCCATTCAGAACCGCAGTGTACGCGCCGCCTCGGGGTTTGTAGCGGTCATGGACCCTTGCCGTGGGACTGGGTGCCGCGGCAGGCGCATCTCGGAAAAGGCGCTCCTGCAGTCAGCGCAAACGAAGACGGGCCCCGAACCAGATACGAATATCCGTCCGAGACCGTGAGGCGGGGAAATGGAGACGCTTTGAATCTAGCCCTCGGCCATGCGTGGCGAAGGAGTGAAAAGGGTGACGTCTGGGGGCTTCGTAACGTATTGCGGTCATTTTTCCTACACGGCGTAAAGGCGGTGATATTAGAGCGCGCGGCGGTGAGGACATGAGAATAGTTACTTGCGCGCGACCCTAGGCGGCCAAGGGGCTCGACAGGTCTCGGCCATAACAACACCACGTCATTGACGGCCTGGCACGTCGCCCGAGCATACGAGACCCTAAACACTTGTAAAGATCAACGTTACGTCGAAGCAAAGATTCCCAACGTGTACGCTTGACTTACCTGAGTCTCGGCTCGGGATACGAGCTCGCAGAATGCGGCACATGCAACCTGCGGAAAGTATTATCAGCAGGTACGATTCCTCCCTCATTGATTGTGTTCAGTGAGGGAGATGCTTCTTGCCAAACTTGTAATGAAGTACGCTGCGAAAGTAGGAATCCGGAACTGATTCTGGCAGTAAGATGCGGGGGCCCGGGTTCCGTATACGTGGCGATATTGACCCGAGCGTTGCGCAGGGGCACAGCATACAGAGACGTCATCCACAGAGATGGATACACTATTTGCAGGAACACAGTAGATGACTGGCGCTGGGGAAGCTGACTTGAAGGAGATGCAAAAGCCGACTCACCTCATTACAATCAAACCCGGCTACCGGCTATGACTCGTCCCGAGCTCCGAGCGCGAGGCGCATTTTCGAATCCGCCGCACGCCACCTAGTTTCGGACGAGTTGACTCGGGCGGCGGGCCCCACTCCAAGCAGCCTTTCAGCTCGCTCCTCGTCCTACCCACACGGAAAATCCGCAAGACCAGAAGTTCTTATTCCATAGGACTTCATGTAGCGATCTATCTACATGCATGCGAAAGTGCGTCACCCCCACGGCCCTTCAACCCCGACTAGTACTGCAGACTGCAGTGCTCGCAACGGGCTGCGGGTTGCAGGAGGGAGGAGAAGGAGGAGGGGGGGACTCAGAGTAGGCCTGCTCGGCGCGCCGTCCTGTCGGAGGGCCTGCAGCGAGCGGGAAGGCGCGTAACGGGGTTGTGTGTGTGCGACAGCGGGTGTCAGTTAACGAAGGAAGAAGGATGGGAGGGTAGGGATGTGGATGCCCATCGGGAGCTCACAGGGCGGGCGGGAGAGATGGAGGAGATGGATAAAGGAGTAAAGGAAGGAGGGAGGGAGGGTAGGGATACAGTATGTACTACTAGTTTGTATATGCGCGTGGATGCGATGCGAAAGCGGTGAGGTGACAACGAGGATTCAACCGAGGTAAAAGATGGAGAGAGAGGGAGGGGCGCGGGCCTAAACCAAGCGAGGCCGGGAGACCGAGACGATACGGAAGCCGAGAGAGGGTAGTAGTAGGCGGAGAGATTAGGTATTAACGATTATGCAGGGTACGAGGAGGTCATCTGTGGAGAAGTCAGCAACACAGCAGTGGCGAGTGTGGGAGAAGATCACTCACAATCGTCGTGCGGCAGTGGGCGGGAAGGCGCCGGACGGGGTCGTAATGGAGGAGGCTGGTTGGCCGTATCGAGGGGGTCTAAAGAGGGCCTAAGGTATGGGGTACGCGCGGTGCGAGATAGAACGCCAGCCGTCGAGGCGGCGCGAAGAAGTACAGCTAACAGTCGACGTCCATGGGCACGGTCGTCGATGAGAGCGGCGACCGACGCGGGATGGGTGTCGCCATGTGTCGCGGGCGGATCGCAGCGCGATCACGATGGCGCATGATGAGTGTCGCAACAAGTCGCGGGACGGGGACGGGGGCCACTGCGGTCGACGACAGCTCTTGCAGCGGCGGACCGGAGGAAATTTCCTTCGTGCGCTGCGCCGCGCGCTCAGCAGCTTCACGGGCAGCATCCGCTACAGACGCCTCAGACGCCGCAGAAGGAACTTCAGGAGAAACAGGTTTGTAGCCCATGTCGAGGAGGTTGTTCCAGATGCGCTCGGCGAGCACCGCGTCTTGCGCTGCGTACTCGTCCGAACCGCCCGCGGCAGGCGCCACCCCGTCGTTGATCCGCGCCCGGACGTGGAGGGCGATGCTACTGTGCATGGATGCGAGAAACTGCGCGTCGTGCGCAATCCGCCGAGCTTTCCGCGGGTGCGGGTGTGCTGGCAGAGGAGTGCCCGCGCTCATGCTCTCGCGGCGGGCCCCGGACGTTCGTCTCCGCGAGACTACTGGGGTGGGAGCGGGCGCGCTGGGTACGGAGGGGAATGCGATGGCGGTGGAGAGGTTCGCAGACTTGGTAATGTCGGTAGGGAGATGTGAAGGGGCCAGGCAGGACTTGGAACGGCGGCGGAGAATGTCGATGTGGGAGATGCGGCGGTGGAAGGGGATCGTCGTCGTACCGTTTGTCCTATCTACAGCCTTATCCTGCCCGCCGTACCCGTCGTCGCTGTGAGCCCGTTTCCTCGACGGGCATGGAATGGGGTCGGAGGGGAATGGTACAGGACCCGTGGGGGTGGTATCCGGGAGAGTACAAGGTGGGTCGATGGTGAGGACGCCGAGGCGGGCGGCGGCGTTGGTGTTGGTAACGGAGACGGTGGGGGAACCCTTGGCGAGAACCGGGAGCTTGAAGTGGACCTTGAGGGAGCGAGCCTGGGGGCGGTTCGTGCGACACGCGAGGGGTTGCGAGGACGGAAGTTGCATAGTGTCGGATGAACCAAGGGTTGAGGAGGACGAGGTGGACGATGACCAGCGCAACGCAAGCTGCGGTGGACTCGGCGATGACGAGAAAGAGAAACGAGTGCGGGGGCGGGGTGTGGACTAAATAGCGAGCATTGAAGTGAGGATGTGATGGTACGAAAGAAACGCGTGTTCCCGAGTCCCCAACGTTTCACCCCCGGATCACGGTCCTGTGACCGTGAGCTAGCGAGCCCGTCCTCCCCGTTTTGGCAGCGCTGGTCTTTTTGCTTCTGCCTTTTACCTCTCTCCGCTGCCCATTGTTCTCTCCTCCTTCTCAGTCCGGCAAATTACAATGTTGTCAACCCCGTTGTGCTTGCCTGTGAGGTTCTATTCCTGATACCCGGTTTGTGCAGAAAATCGGTAACCTCAACGAACGCCCACTATCGTTCGGCAAACAACACGACGTCGGACAGGCTCTCCGATAATGTGGACCGACGACCCTGGCGGCCTTCGCTTCATTTACCTGGCCGAGCGCAGGAAGTCACCTGACGGCTCTCACCCGCAAGTCAATCTCTGTCGATCCTGCCTTGCGCCGCTTTCGTGTTGGCCGACCATCAAGGTTCGAAGTGCTGTCTACCTCGAGGTACACGACGAACCTGCACTGTGCCTCGGGTCAAGCTCCGTCCGAGAACCAGCCTGTAATCCTACGTTATAGTATGCCGTCATGTCTTGACGGCGATTACTTGCAAATAGTCATTCGAACGCACCACATAGACGCTGCATCCTCCTATATACATCTGGTGAGTAATCCAAGAACCCTATATTCTTGTCGTCATATCAACAATTCACTCATCTGCCCATTGTGCAGGCTGCGCATAAGACCGTGTTATTATAGAAGAATATTCGAGAACTGATGAAGAGCCCGGGTCATTCTCAATCCGTCTCGACATTCAAAAAATATACGCACCCAAGACCACGCTACTCATCGCCCTGCGCAGGAGGCTACGAACGAGTCGGCATGTCGTACGACCTGTAGCGGCTCCTAGTTCCGTCTATTTACTTTAGAAGCAGGCCAGACGGGTCATTCTACGTCAGCCCGCTCAAAACGGACCACCACGTCAGCACTGGCAGAAAGGAAAGCTGTCTAGGCGGCGTTAGTAGGTATGATACACCACGTTGTGGCCGTTCCCCAATTTTTGATCCTTGACTGACACCTTGCTAGGTCTCCGCCCCTTGTCTCGTGCAGGGGCTACAGTCTTTCGCAGTAACAGGTACGGAACTTGGCGCTACGAGGTCGAATTCGTAAGCTGTTCGACTGTGGTCGCCCGAATCATAGTTGGAGTAGTTGGAGAAATGGGGTTGATGAATCAGTGGGTAGCCCGGTCGTCATCAAATACCTTCCCTTAGCCGTGGCTTACGTTCCGTCCAGCTAGCTCGATCTCTTGATAGAGCTTTCTGGTCTATATTCTAGGATACTACGGGTTCGCAACTAAATTCTTTCAATACAACCATCCGTATTGTCACGTAGGGCATAACGAACGAATGACTATGAACGGTCAGAGTATGATGCTGCGCTCGACTTGTGATGTTCGAACACACCGCGTTGACCCGACTACAACACAAGGCGACTGCGAACACAATCACGGACCAGGGCTGAAGCAGAAGTCCGTTCAGTTTAAGCCAGTAACCATCGATCTAGGTTGCACTCTAGCAACATCATAATGACCGTCGTTGACCTCCGTACAATCCGTGAGTGGCGGCTATTCGTGGTATAGGTTCATCTTGTCTCACCCCGTCTCGACTGTCATTGACAACCCATCGATTGTAGCGCTATTCCTCGGTGGAGCAAGCGAACGTCGACCACCCAGCATTGGGATCTCCGCGCAGGGAAACCGCGCATGTGGTCGCCGAACGCACCCCTTGCTCAGGGCAATGCCTCGTCGCCCTTCCCAGTGACCGCGCTGGGACCGTGTGGCATCTCTTATGTGGTAACTAGCTCGTCGCACTCCTCTTCTCTTATACTTATCTCCCTCGCCTCGCGCCAGCAGCCCACGGTACCCCGAGCCCACCCATGCCTCCAATTCGCTCACGCCGTGCCCTTCACCTCGAGACCTCCTCGTCGCGCCTGCCGCAGCACCTTAGAAGTAACGCGAAGGGTTCGGAGTGGCATTGTGGCATTGAGGACGCCTCGTGCCCTCAGCGCCACGCGGCGTGCTCTTTAGTGTTGGACGGACAAAGCGGGCGCCAAAGGCGCTGTGGCGGGTACCACAATCGGCCTGGCCGCGGTAAGCCGCTTTGTGGGGCTCGTTAAAACTGACTGGTCCCTCACGCTCTCCTCCTTTCCCCAGAACCTCTACCATCGCGAGAACTGTACCCGCGTGCGACGCCCCGAAGTCTACCCCGCCACCGACGACGCCACTCACCCTTCCGTGTCCGCGACCTCTCTCGCCACCGGCCCAAACCACTCAGTCTTCTCTCTCACCTTCCTCCTCACACACGCTTGCACAACATGTACACTGGTTTCTCTTTCGAATACACCCTGCTCCAGCGCGTTCAAGCGCAGGCTTTCCCCCAGGCCGGCGCGCTCAAGCCCTCGCGCGTCGCCAACCACGACCCCGCGCCACCCCGCGAGCTGACCACCTTCAGGCGCCCGTCCACCACGTTCCGGGCGGCGCGCCCCTTCCCGTACCCCGACACCCATCGCGCGCTCGGGCCCGTGCGCCGCGTCAAGAACCCCGAGTTCTGCTTCGACCCGTGGCAAGATGAGTCGGAGCACCAGTACGGCAAGTGGGATACGCAGGCGCCTGGGCCGCGCGGCAACAATCGAGGGTTCTACGCGCAGACCAGTGGGACGGGGACGTCCGGTGGTTCGCGCGCGGTCGGTGGTCCAGCCCTGGCCGCCCCACGTTTCTATCTCAGTCCCAGCCCCAGTCCCGCGTCCAACTTGAATGCAAAGGCCGCCACGCCTCAGGCCCCTTCTCGCTGGTCCCCGTATACAACGACGTTGGCCCCATACGCCTCGGAGCGGTGCACCTGCGCGGAGTGCTGCAGCCCTGCTCCGCCTGGGCCGCCGGCTTACCAAAACACCCAACACTGGCCCGCTCGAGACGGCGCGTACGTCCAGCCAGGAACTTTGCTCCCCCGAGCGTTGGAACCGGAACATTACCTGTTCCAGCAGGGGTACGAGCAGGCATACCGCATCGACGCGCCGCATGCGTACGCGTACGCGGCACCCGCACGCCCGACGCCCGCGCCCGCACCAGCACCCGCGCCCACTCTTGCACGCTCGCCGACGTACTTCGACTACTTTGGCACGTACGACGAGCGGGTCGACCCCTTCGCCTGGGCGGGCCCCCCGGTGGAGGCCACGCTGCCAGACGACCCCTTCGCGTGGATTCCACCACCCCACGTCCCACAGCAACAGCAGAAGTTCGTCTCCTGCCACGACCCCAACGACGAGATCGTCCTTCCCGCCCCACGACCCCAACTCAACAGCTCGTGGCCGACAGTGGGCAGCAACGGCGTCGAGTTCACCGTAACGCACAAGCTCGGCGCTGGGGCGACGGGCTGCGTGGTGCGCGCAGTGCGCGGGGGGAGCGCGTACGCGCTCAAGGTCGTGCACAAGGCGGCCGCGGCGAGGATGAACTTCCGCAGGGCGAACTTTGCGCGCGAAAGGGAGTCGATGGTGTCCGTGCACGAGCGGCAGAGGGAGGGGAGGGAGGAGGGGGCGCGGTACTTGATGCCGCTGCTGATGGCGTGGGAGGAGGCGGAGAGGGTGTTTTTCGTCATGGTGAGTAGGCGGCGTGGGCGTTGTTCGTGGGGGTAGAAGGGGCTGACGAAGGCTGCGTTGTTTAGCCTCTCCATCCAGTGGATTTATACACGATCCTGAAGATCCAAATGCCACTGACATGGCACGACCGGCACCTCTACGCGCAGGAACTGGTCCGTGCCTCCCGCTTCCGTCTTCCTGTCTTCTCGTCTCACCCCAACCCCAGATATGCGCGCTCTGCGCCCTCCGCGAACTCGGCGTCGCACACTTTGACATCAAGCCGAACAACGTGCTCATCGCCGCAGACGGGCACGCCGTCCTCTCCGACTTCGGCATGGCCCGCGGCGTGCCCACGGAGGAGTACGAGTCCTGGCGGAGCGCGCCCGTGCCCGTCGGCACGTACCCGTACATGGCGCCCGAGATGGTGCGCGGCGCGCCCTTCGGGACTGGGGCGGACGTGTGGAGCATGGGGCTGGTGCTCGCGGAGGTTCTTGGTGTGTATCGGGGCCCGCGGTTCCGCGCGCGGTCGGTGGAGGAGGCCGCGGAAGAGCATAAACAGGTGGCCGCGCTTGACAAGGAGAGCTTGTCTAAGGCGAAGCTCGACCTCGAGTTTCAGTTGATACTGCTGCAGGTACGTCATTGCCTGTGTTGCCCAAGGTTCAGGACCCTCACCGTGCCTTTCTGCCATAGATGTTGGAGGTCGACCCCGAGCGTAGAATCTCGGTGAAGGGGCTCTGGGAGCAGTTTGCGAGCTTCTCCATGTGGAAGGACGTCCGGGACGGGACAGCGCGTCGTGAGTATTTTGCTTGTCTGCCATACGCATCAGTGTTTTGACTGAACCTATACAGATATCTGGATGCCATCCGTCGAAGTGCTCCCGAGCACGTCGCCCGCGGAGTGCTGGGCCGCTCTAGCGCCCCGTCAAGATGACCTAGGGAAGTCCTGGGAGGAGAACTGGCACCCCGCGGACTTAGCGTACTGCGCATTGGACTGACTCTTTGGGACTTTGTTGCGTTATTTGGTTTTTGTATTGGGTTGCGGTATTCTGTTAAAAATCGAAGCTTGCGACGAGCTCGGTGTGGTTACACTCGGCGTCTCTCCTCATGCCTTACTCTGTCCACGAAGTGGTATCTTCGGAAAGCCACTCATAGATTCTACTGTGGGGAACAGAAGCCTGTAATCTCGGTTGTACCGGGATGGTGAGTCTCCCTCAATTCCGATGTCATAGTCGCCCGCTAGAACTGAGCTGACGGTTCATCTGCAGATATCATTATGTTACAAGTAGCCAAATGCTTGTACGCGAGATTACATAGTTCACACGCGTTCAAGCTCTTCTTCACCCGTGACAGACCAGTTCTCTTGAAATCCCTCAGCTCACGGCGATAAGAATCAAGAACGATATACGTACCGATGATCGGTGCGGCCTTGCGGGAGTCGGGAGAGGCATTGCGCGGGGTGCTCGTATGCTCGCTGTTTCCGACGTTCTTGGACAATTTAGCCAAAGAGAACTCTTGGGAAACATCATGGTTTAGAACCTCCGTGCTGTCTTTGATGGTGGGCTGCAAAGATTGCCCGATGGTACCAGTGAAAGTCTGCACCACGCCCCGCATGCCGCGCATCTGTGTGCGGTTGTTGAAGATAAGCAGAGCTGAGTTCGTGTAGAGCTTGCTGAGAATGAAAGCACTGGGCAGGTTCCTAAGTAATCGGCGGTGAGTGCCTAGCCAGGGATTCAACTCACGGAGCCATGTGTAGGTTGCTGTGCGCGAAGACCATGCAAAAAATGAGGTCAAGGCATGCCAAGGAGGCCGTAGCTATGCCGGTCTCCACTGTCACTCGCATGAGCCGGGTGATGAGCTTGCTGGATGCCCGAAACCCTTGACGCTCCCTCGACAGCTGAGGCGCCATCGCATTTAATACAAGTTCAAAACTAGGCGGCATGTGCACATACAAAATATGTCATGCTCAACGCAATGATGATGTCGCACGTTGCGCTCCCACCAAGCCAAACAATCAGGACGGTGTGGGCCTTCTCTTGGATGTCGGCGTTGTTATTGATCCCCATGGGCCCAGTCTATTGAAGAAAACTGTGTGTGAGGTCAAGGTCGGACGTGTGATATGCACACGCACAATGATGCCACAAGCGACTGCAGCGGATCCCTGCATCAGAGCAACCTGTGAGGGATGTTAGCGGATTACAACGTCTTGAATCCGAAGTAGTCTTACCAGTACAACGAGGGTGGGCAAAAGGTACAATTTGCTGATAACAAAGATCCTCCAGGCGAAGAAGCACTGCACTGTTGCGGACACTGGGAAGACATCGGTGTACTGAAGATGATCAAGGCAGCACTGGAACAGTTACCAAGGCCACTTATGAGCGGGACATCGAACCACAGCCATTGCGGGCTGTCGAGAGCATCTAAATCCCCCCACCCTCTCCCGTATACTTCGAAAGCGTCGTGGGAGGCCAGAACGACCTGCACAAACTCTACGAAATAGAGCCCGTAGACTGGCATTACAATCAGTCAGTTGTCCGAACTTATTTGCGCGGTACAAAATGGTACTCTACCGAATACCTTGAGACGGGAAGGATCGTTGGGAAAGGCGAGATAATAGTTATCTAGATGCACGGTAATGTGTGAGGGATACGTATGATTTTGGTTTCTCAAATGCCACTCACAGACTTGAACAGATAGGACGCCGAACAGACCGTAATTGAGCAAATGCCCTACAAGCTATGAATCCATTATGAGAATGCTGGCTGTCTAGACGCCTCTTAGTAGTTGATACTCACTGGGGGACCCGTACTAGTGGTAGGTGGTGCTAGTGAGTAATCGGACTCCGTGCGTAATACCTCAGACCTACAGCAACGCACTGTTCGATGGGATGTCTGGGGCGGCCATGGCGAGGCGAGGAAAGTAGCCGGGCAATCTATGAGAGGGGCAGTTGTCCCATTATATCGTGGGCCAGTAGCGTCTGATCACTATCACTGGAAACACGACGGTTCTCTCTTCTCAAATGAATAAGCTGAGCGGCATGCAAACAGCGTTTCCGAACTCGTCTGCCAGCCTGTGCGTTAACCCACACCCACTGTCGCACCGCCCAGTTTCGACGAACACTTGAACCCTATCTCAGCACCGCAATGTACTTACGTGTGATGAGGCCACCCACCAATATCAGCACTTCCTGATCTCATTGGATCCGGGTCTGATCCAATAGCCGTAAGTTTACAGAATGTAGACTAGAAGCGTAAGCGTACCGCAAGGTGCCAGAGCCCAGTGTGCGCAAAAACCTTGAGTCGGACGCGAGCTTCTACAACCTTAGATAGAATGCGCAACGTCTCCTATGTAGGAAAACTGCGACACTACTTCTGGAGGTCCTACGCTCGTGCGAATGTCATAGTCAGTCTCTAGGTAATATATCCGGGCCAGACAGAGGTCAAAACGCACTTAGAAGGGTCCTAGCATGTAATTTCCGGCATGTAGGAGTTGGGGCTACACCGAAGATTATCGCCACATCCCCCGAGGTGGATCGCACGAAGCAATGAAACGCCTGCAGACAGAGCGCGAGCAACGCGCTGTACCAACACCGCACTTTCTAAGCGCGAATATTTGTCGAAGCCTAACTCAAGCTGACCTAGAATGAGATTCTTTCTACGGGTATCGAACTCGTGCCATCACATACGTTGGACCACGTTGACTAGGAAAGTTCCCCGTACTCCAACGGCCGCCCATTTGTTCACGGAAGAGGCCTAGATCCGACGACGGCACGGTCAGTACCCGGGACAAGATGTCGCCATCATACCTCGTGGCCATAGTGGCTCGCATTGGTACTCATCACATCGGCGGCTGAGGTGCTTCTGGAATCTGTACCCGAGGGACCGCGACGAGATCCGAGGACCACCGGTAGTATTCAGAGAAGATGGAAGTCTGCTCGAGTGGCCAAACTCTACTGTGATCGCAGCTGCGCTACCGAAGCGGCACATTAAGTAGTGCAGCCGGGTCAGAGGACACGAAGAGTTGTGGTAGGCGCAGAGCGGGAGGCACATGCTGTCAGATGTTCTCCGAGTCGGGTCAGGGTGAACTGCACCCTCCAACTTGAACTTGATTCTGAATAGAAGTGAGGAAGCCTGATGGTAAGTTGAATGCCGTCCGCAGTCGTTCAATCCCAAGATTTAGTGAATGTTGCCAGATAGGAAACTATAGGACACGACTCTAGGAGCTCCAAGCAGCCAAGCAAGGCGGTCGTGCCGTAGTGACTGCTCGGGTCTGAACGGCGCACACTCCCTCGCGCGCTTACCTTACCTTTTCCGTCCCATGTTCCTTAGTCATTACCGCTTACTACCCTCCCACGCTCGTTCATCGCTCGTTATCTCTCCTCTCTCGACTCCCCATCTCGCTCGTATCGTCTCCGGGAGTCCCCGCGCTGGCGGCCCGTCCGCTCCTTACCGTCTCCTCTCGTGATTCGTCTCTCTTGTACATAAAGCGGCAGGTTCCTTCGCGGGGCGATCCCCCTAGTGTTCTCGCAATCGACAGACTACCGCTGGCGAGATGTAGCTCATGCAGCGCGCTATGTACGAAAGATGCTCTAAACTACGCAGTCCAGGCGCGCGCAGCGCGCGTATGTCTATTATGGGAGGCAGTGATGTAAAGGAGAGTACGAGAATGGAAGAAATGCAGGGAAGAGTTTAAGTACGCGGTGTGACTCACTAAAGGGCCGCCCATTCAATCGACGTTAGTAGGTTGGGTTCGCTGGGAACAAGATGTATTCATGAGGTCACAAACGGCGTAGGGGGACTCAACAGGTCGAGTGGACGACGCCGAGGACACCGAAGACTGTACGTTTTGGTACTGTGACGTCGAGAACTCGGAAGAGGGCGATGGCGGCGGGGAGACACAGGTAGGAGCGATCTGAGACCTAGAAGGACATCATTGAGCGAGTAGGACATGTTATCACAAGGCAGGAAGCTCCAGAGCCGAACAGGTACAAACGACTTCAGGCCATCTGTGTAAATATACGTCTTATGCACGTTCGTGGAACATTCGCATCCATGGCCAGTGCTATCACAGCAGCCACCATAGATTCGAAGAAACATCAGGCTACGATAGTAGCTTACAGCTCTGTGATTACAGAATGTTACAAGAAACCTCATAAGGAAACGCGACAAAATCGACACATAATACTATCCTCCTAACCCAAGAAAGCTCTTATGGACGATGTCCCTGAGTCACTGCCTGAACGATTGCGCTCTCTCCAGTATCTGGTTGAACGGCATCTCTGTAACATAATGTTAGTTCTGCGCTATCAGAGCGGGAGGAATAACCTACCAAGGTATGGCAATGCCTTCTTGAGAGCGGGCACACATCCGATGAGAACGTCTCGCGCGGTCGCCCAGTTCGTCTTGCTCAGCTCGTCCATTGGCAACGCGCTCTCCTTGAACGCCACGCGTGCAACCGCGAGCCAGCATACCTGCGTACAAATCATCAGAACCCTGACAATCCCATGCTACACCCCCGTCGCCTCGACTCACCCCAAGGAACGGATCGACCATCTCATAATCCAACGCGCGGAACGTCTTGCCTACCCCAACGATCTTCAGCACCGCGCTCAGACACAGCTGGCGCGCCTCCGCGTGCGCGGGGGGCGCGAGGCTGTAGAGCTCCGCCTCGGCCGCGAGCGCGATGATCATCCCGATCTTGAGGCCGATGGTCGTCATGCGGTGCTCCGTGCCCGCGCGCACCGACGCGCGCATGAGAGCCGGGTGCGCGCTCGCGAGCACTGCCTCGGCCTCTTCGAGCAGCGTGTAGTATTCGTCTGTCCATGGGGAGGAGGGTGGCTCTGGAGAGGGGGTAGAGAAAAGGAGCGCGTCGGATGGAGGAGAGAGTTGAGGGGCGGCGGACCAAGGGGTGATGGTTGTTGGGGTGAGGGTTACGGCCAAGCGTTGGGCGCGGCTGAGAAGAGAAGCGCAGCGCGCGCGGAGGACGGCGAGGTAAGTACGGGACAAATTTGGATACATCAGCTGTGTTCGATGGCGATTAGGCGTAAATGCGGGTGCAACGCAGTAACGGAGCACGCACCGGTATGGTCTGGAACTCCTGCTCGTACTCCGCGCCGAGCCCTTGCGGAACGCCGAGAGAAAGATGGGCGACCATAGACTTGTACATGTGGTAGCTGAGTGCGCAGACGTGCTCCTCCGCCTCGGCCGTAGGTTCGAGGAGAGGATCCCACATCTCCGCAACGGGCGCGACGAAGCGGATGTTGTGTCGTCGCACGAGGTCAGATGCGACGCGGAGCTTCTCGACAGCCTCGATAAGGCGCCGGCGAACGAAATAATAGACGCTGAGGATGTTGAGCACTTGGAGCGTCACAAGCGGCTTCGTGTCTTCCTGGATGAGGCTAATCGCCGAGTCGAGCTCGAATAACTCGACCGTTGCGAGGTGGGAGGTGAAGTTCTGCTCCTGCCACATTGTGACGCCGAGTAGCTGCCCCGCGTGCACGATTGCGGGGTGGATGTGTGGGCTACAGAAATCGCCTCGGAGTAAGGCGTCTGTTGCATCTGGAGATAGTTTCACGCCGACCGTTGGGCAGAACTCTAAGAATTTTTCTCGGCTGCGTGTCGTCAGAAAAGAACGCCACGAGATTAGGCGGGTGCACGTACAAGAGACGGAAATGCTCGATAGTCAGCTTGGGGATCATCACCCTACCCACGGACGCGTCCCTAACTGGGGGCTTCCAAGCGGCGCGCGACTCGGTCGGCGGTGTTGAGGAGGGTTGTTCACCTGCTTGTAATGGGAAGTGGCCGGTCGAATCGGGAGACAGTGGGGCGTCTGAAGAAGGCCGCTCTGTAGACGCTAGTTGCTCCTCTAGCTGACGTGTCCGAGTGACGAGAGATTTAATGAGGCTCCTCTGGGCGTCGTGCTCGTATAGACACTGGGCTTGCTTGTTAGACGCTTTACACGTCGAGCAATGCGGTCGTTTGGCATCACATTTCTGGCTCAAGGTCAATTATCGTCTGCTGTGGAAGAGGGTGATGCTACAATACCTTTTTCTTGCGCCTGGATTAGACGGATAATAAAGTTAGCACGGTTAGACAGGGCTAACTGCGGTGGCTGGTGACACGGCAAAGTGCGACAAGAGCGAGATCACGGAACGGAAGAAAACTAGACTACCGCCGAGACGGTGATATGATACCATCGACTACTATGTTACTTGAGCAGCCGCAAGGCGCCGATCAGTCCACTGCAGACCGCATTGAAGCCGCTGTTGCTAAGGTCATGGCGTTCTGCGGAGTCAAACGGCAAGAGACTTGGGACATTGTGCCAGCAGTCGAGCTTTTTGCTCGACCACGGTCTAGCAGAACGTCGAGATAGAATGGTCCAAGAGATAACTTCGGACCGACAGAACGTTCGGCCGCTAGCGGCAACAAATTACGCAAAGGCTTACCTACATGGGAGGCAGGCGGCCCCTTTCTGCAAAAGGTGAGCAGACTTGGAGCTCGACCCGGCTGCTCGGCTGCTGAAGTCACAGCTGGAGGTAGCACCAAATTCTGTGCACTCCCCGCAAGTCGGCCGCACGCCGTCGCAGGTCTGTGGGTGTGGATTTAGTGCGCGAGCCACAGTATTGGGAGAGTCGCGTTAGTCACTGACGACATTACGTTCTCTGTGTGTAGTGTGACGGTGTCAGCTCAGGGGGAATATCATCATGAGAGACAAAGACTCACCTACACAATCCGCACGTCTTGGCCATGGTGGAGGAATCGAAGGTGGAGAAGACGAAGGCTGTGCTCAGCACGTACAGACGACGTCTATATATGTCCTCGATACTGTGGTGGGATACTGCGAAATTATGTCAGCACGCCGATTGCATATGGCATATTTGTCAAAGCGCGCCTTAAGCAGGAAGCTTGAAACAGATGCCCAGTGCTCATAAACTCGCCAGAGGGGCTTGTGCTCGGTCACTTTCGAGTGGAAGATGTTGGTAGTCATGAGTGCACGCAGCAGAGAGGGGCTCCCCTTTTCGGAGCCGAGGCGCGCAATTCTCACGGTGTCGCGTCGCGTGGTTCGAATCCGGCAAGCACCGTGCATTGGACTTTAACATCGACCTCGGATCTTCTACTGAACATACCTTGCCATCTCTTGCCACAAACGCTCACCGTCGGTCGACGACAGGCGACCCAGCCATGTCTGCTGCTCTTAATGGACGCGCCGACACGTCTACGCTATCATCCGGAACGGTCCCCGACATATCCCTTGGCTCCTTTACTTCCACATTCTCCACACCAGGACGGCCCCTTCGAATACCCTCCGCATCTACCGCGACTACCGCAGTCTCACCAGCAACATCATTCTCGAAGAGACGTGCTGAAGAGGCAACTCCCCTGTCTAAGCGTTTTGGACGCGATGACGACGACGAAGACCACGAAGGAGACGTACTCGATACCCCGGACGGGAGGAAAGACGGGAAGTGGGCGGACGTTTCTGAAGTATCTGCCCCCGGTCGGCCGAAACGTACGCGGAGTGCAGGAGCGAAGGGAGGCGTGAATTTGACGCTACGAGATCAGGAAAAGGTGTGTTCTTCGTGTGCGCAGCTAGTTCCCACCGTTCTGTCGTTTCGTTGAGGGGCGTCTTCATGCAGTGTCTCGACACTTTGCATGAAAAGGTTCTGGAGTCTGCTATCCATTTTCCTTGCTCTCTTTCAGAGGTGGAAGTGTTGTGCCACAACATGCGCATCTGTACTCGGATACGTTCCGCGTATTTACTCCCTCACGGTTCGAGGATGGTGTGGGTCTGGGATGTCTCCGTCCTCCTCATCTTTGGTCAACGGTAAACACTCCACTAACGGATCCTGGAATACCGTGTGGCAAAGAGTGGCATAAGCCAGGATTAGGAGGCATTTCGGCTGGCGAAGGCGGGGTTGGCCTCTACCTCCGTCTATGCATCGTGAAGTATACTATATTGTGATACCATGCATACCAGGTAGAAGTTCATAGAGTCTGGAGAACTAAGCGTTGCAGAGGTTTCGTTTACATTCAGAAGTGACACGATGGCGTTTGTGCACAAGCTTACCCCTGTATCCTCCTATAGCATATCGACGCACTCAAGAAAGAGAACTTCAACATCAAGCTCAAGGTCCACTTCCTCGAAGAGCGCCTCGCGCAGCTCGCACCCGACCAGATCGATGCCGCGCTCAAGCAGAATATCAACCTCAAGATCGAGGTCCAGCAGCGTGGGATGGAACTCAAGAAACTCAAGAAGCTCGTCCTTGAGCTTCAACGAGCGCTCGACGATACACAACGAGCCGGGGGAGCGCAGGCCCGCGCACGCGAGCTCGAGGACAAGCTGGAGGAGCGCGAGCGCGAGCTGCGGGAGCTACGGCGACGCCGTGGGGGCGTCGGGGCAGATGACGGCAGCTCCGCCGCGGTGCGCGAGCTCGAGGCGCGGAACGCCGAGCTTGAAGAGGAGCTTGAGAACGTGCGCGCGCTGCTTGAGGAGAACACGGACGAGCTCGAGCGGCTCCGGGAGCTCGCGGAGACGCGGGGTGAGCACTCGTCTGAGGGCGATGGGCGGTGGCGGCGGCACGTGCAGGAACTGGAGGGCGAGAATGAGGATCTTCGCGCGCGGATTGACGAGCTGGAGGAGCAGCTTGCGCAGCGGACGGACGAGCGGGACGACCTGGTCGACGCGGTGGAGGAGGCGAAACTGCATTTGGAGGATCTGGAGCGGAGGCGGGAGATGGAGATGATGGAACGGAGCGAGAGTCGGGCGCAGATCATGGAGGAGCGGGAGGAACGGGAGATGGTGGAGGGCGACTTGAACGCGGTGCGGGACAAGCTCGCGGCGGCGCAGATCGAGATTCAGCAGAAGGAGGACGAGGTTGAGATGAAGAATCGGGAGATCGAAGAGCTCGTCGCCGAACATCAACGGATCGTGGAAGCTGTCGAAGACGAGTGGCGCGGAGAAGTGGACGAAACGAAGGGCCAGATGGAGGAGTTGCGAGACGTACGTAGACACCGTTCAGGTGATTGATCACTACTGACTACATTCACCACAGGCTCTGGAGCAACGCGACGCCGAGTGCAAGGAGTTACGCATACATATCGAGGAGTACGAGGCCAACGCGGAAGACCTTCACCAGAAGTTCGAGGCGACTCTGGCGCACCTAGAGCGCGAAGCGGAGGAGAAAGACAACGAGCTCGAGGCGGCCAACCGGGACCTGGAGCGGATCAGCAATCAGCTGTATGGCCTCGAGGAGGAGCATGAACGGCTGAAAGAGCAGATGGACCGCATACGGGAGGACGAGGCGATGGAACGAGCGGGGCTTGAGCAACTGGCCGCTGCGCTCAAACAGGTATGTATATTGACGTTCTTACTGGGGAAAATGCTCACGAGTTCCTGCAGAAAGTTGCTGGTCTGAAGGAAGAACTGGAGGAGCTCACCGAGCTCTACCATGCACGCGATGCGGAGGCTCAGGACTACCGTTCGCAGAAGGAAGAGCTTGCAGGCCACATCGAGAAGGTTGTACAAGAGCTCAAGCGCGAGCGCGAACTCCGTGCCGGGCTCGAAGCCGACCTGGACAAGGCGGAGAAGGACCACGAGGACGCACTCCGGCGTGAGCGACGAGCCCTCGAAGCGAAAGAGTCTGCGCTGCAGTCCGCGCTGAACGACCTTGCGCGCGCGCAGTCGCTTCTCACGCAGCGCGAGACGGACCTCAACGCGGTTCAGACCGCTCTCCAGACGCTCGAGGCGGACAACAAGAAGCTGGGCGAGTCGCACACGAACGCACGCTTCTCGCTGCAGCTCGAGGTCGATCGGCTTCGCCGCGACGTGGAGCGGCTGGAAGACGAGCTTGCCCGTGCGCGCAAGGAACTCGACGACCGCGAGGGCAAGGGCCGGGATCGGGACGGCGTGATCGACAAGCTGCACGCGGAGAATCGTGATCTGGCCGCGCAGCTCGCGGCGCAGACACAAGCTCGTCTGAACGTCTCGGAGAAGCTGGACGATGCGCAGGCGAACCTGCGTACGGCGGAGAGCGAGTCGGCGACGCTCAAGGCGCGCGTTGCGGAGCTGGAGCAGCGCCTGTCGAAGGATCAACGGTCGTTGCTTGCGGCGGAGGCACAGTACCGCGACCAGCTCACGGAGCGGAACACGCTCCTCCTTACGATCTACCAGTACATGGATAAGATCGTGGGTGTTGACAAGACCCCGGTAAGTACCCTTCTGTTCATGGTCAAACAGACTATTTCTTATGCCCCTTGTCACGCAGAAGAAGCACGGGCAGGCGGAAACGAAGCCGTTTACGAACTTCAGCGTCTTCCACGACAACCTCATCACCCGCCTCAAAGCGCTCAGCCAGATCCAGTCTGAGTTTGAGAAGCGCACCAAGGATGCGGAACAACGATACAGCGACAAGCTGAACGACATGCGCAAGCAGCTTGACCTTCGCTGGAAGCAGATCGACAAGTTCGAGGCGAGCGTCAAGACTATCGCCGAGGCCAAGGCGGCATGGCGCAAGAAACTTAGCGCTAAGGACGGCGAGATCGAGGCTCTCCAGGTTCGTTCAATGATTCTATGCGACGCGAATCCCTCTGACACGCTTGCACAGGCGACAAACGCTGCTCTTCAGTCTCACGTCGTCAGCCGCAAGGGCAACCAGGTCGACTCGATGGAGATCCGCTCACTTACTGCTCGCGCGCAGAACGCGGAGCGCCGCGCGATCAATCTTCAGAACCAGCTACTCCAGTCGGAAGAACGCCTTACGACCGTGAATCAGAAAACGACCGTGGCGGACACGAAGTGGGAGGCTCGCGTGAAGGAGTACGAGACCCGCCTGAAGACCGCAGAAGAGAAGGTCAAGCGTGAGAGGCAAGGCGGGAAGGAACGCGCCTTGGAGCTTGAGAACCAGCTGAAGTAGGCCATTGAATGTTCCCTGCCTCATTAGCAGAACACTGACGGCTTGATCTACGTTACAGATCCCTACAACGGCAGCTGGAGTTGGCAAATAAGCGGACAGGCACGCTGAACGAGATCATTGAGGCAGCCGGTCTGTCGACCAAAGGCTCTCCGAACCCTGGGAAGTGAGAGCTGCCACTGCGTAATCGCCGACCTGAATCCTATCCACTCGCTCATTGCTGTCCATATGCTATCGTTGATTCCTTTTTGTTGGTTTTCCAAGGATACGCCGACATCGATTGGTACTGTACACTGTTTCATATATACCTCTCTCACGCATGTTGCATTCTCTGTATCGACTACTGCTCGCCACCTGACGCTGCGCAATGAATGTACCCTAAGCTACCCTCGATTAACTCCATGATTCTGCCTTGATCGTCTCGGGTGGGTCCTGACTCCCCTTCAACCCGACTTAGACGGCTGTGCCCCTGGCGTTCTCATAGGCCACCGTTCGTCCAACCACCGTCGGCGACGATAATCTGGGTACGTCAACATGAGTATTCTGGCACCCGCTCTGATCACATTCTAGCACAGGTGCTTCCAGATGGGGTCCTTACCTTGTTAGTCATATAGCCATTCGTCGCAAGCATTAGCACGATGGACGCTATTTCGTCAGGCTTCCCCAGCCTTCCAATGGGGATTTTGCTCTGCCGCAACGAATCATCGACGTCAGTTTCAGGGCAATCCGGGAGGCGAGTTCGGTGAACGCACCCTGACAGCCTCACTGGGATTCGCCATCATTGCGGTATCTACCAATTTGGCGCAGTTAACGACGCGCAATGACCACCATAGACAATGTAGCTTGCTAAATTGACTCGCCTTCAATCAAAGCAGGAGCGACCCCGTTCGTCAACTACGACGTCCAGCGTCGCCAGGGTTCAACGTCCGCTTGAGGACACATCTTCAATCATACCGACAGAGATCACTCACGATACCCTCCTTGCAGTAGCGCAGGGAGAGCCAGTGGATCAGACCGTGAAGAGCAGCCTTCGAGGAAGCATACTGCGGCCCGATGACACCTCCTGTGCCCGCAGCGACGCTGATCATCGTAGGCGTCAGGCTCAAGAACTTCCCGACACACCTCAACGTACCTCGATGTGAAGATGATGCGTCCCCACTGCCTCTCTTGCATATACGGCAGGCTTTTCTGAGCAAGCTAAGCACCTTTGTGTTAGCGCAACTCTGAAAGCCTCGAAATCAAACGTGCACGTACAACATATCCCGTGCCTGTGTTTGTGCGCCATATATCCTCAAACGCCTCGGCACTCACATCCTGCATATTCCCCATAGGTCCAATAACCTGGCCCGTCACGCCATGGTTGCTGAAGAGAATGTCGGGCTTGCCGAACGTTGCCGCGACTTCATCGTAGAGCGTGCGAGCGTTGTCGTACGAGGAGAGGTCGGCAGCAAACGCGGCCGCTCGCACTCCCGGAGCTAAAGTCACAAGCTCCGCGACGAGTGCGTCCGCCTTGGGCTTAGACGCGGGGCCAGAGTGGTGCACAGCGATGGAGCAGCCGTTCCGAGCGAAAAGACGAGCGGTAGCTTGCCCGATACCGCCGCTGTCCATGTGGTTGACACAAGTATCCCAGTCCCCACAGTCAGCGTTTGTTCGAAATCGCATTGGAGACGACGACGTACGTGCAACCAGTGATGAGGGCGAGCTTTCCTTGCAGAGGGAGATGGGAAGACATGATGAAGGAAGGGGCACTGGTTGTTATCATTCAAGTCCGAGTCAACTATTTGTATGCCGCTGCCGCGAGCTAATTCAGTATTTGGCGGGTCACCCCGCTTCTAGGTTCTGGGAATCTGCTTAGTGACTTTTTGCATCGATGACGTCACTTTCGTAACATTACTTTGGGGCGCAAGCGTTGTGGATATCTATCAAGAGCTGTGTCGTCGCTAATGAAGGCTCGACACAGTCGGAGGGAAGAACCGGGGTAAGTCCTGCAGTAGCCTGTGTATTCCAACTTTTTGAACTATTCAAACACTACAGGCCGATGTGCACGCTGGAGGCAAATGCCTCAGACAGCTGTGTGACCGCGCTCAGAAGCTCGTCCTCATCAGGTGACCGCACCTGTAGTCTTCCTTCAACCTCCAACCCGAACGGTAACTCATCCGGCTGACAAACTGTTCCCTCCACTGGCAGGATACCGTCCTCGAAGTAAGCCCTCACATGTCGGGCAGTGCATAGCGAGGGCGTAGACGACGAACAGTGCCCGACGGAGTTCTGCACTAGTAGTCCCGCATCCCCGAAGCGGGCTCTGACCGCCAGTGCGTCCGCGTGCGGGGAGACAGGGTCGCATCGCGTCGAAACGACAAGGATAGGGTGAGAGGTGCGATTTGCTTCTAGCGGACCAGTGTAGCGCCAGCGCGGACGGATGCGCCACTCGGTGCACTGGAGATAGAGGTTGCTCGAGAAAGGCGCCATCAGACTGGACTGGCGGGCCAGGTTCGCGTAGTGCTCGGCGTAGAAGGCGGGATCCCATATGAGCGGATCGCTATCCGCGCACGAGATTACGGACGTGGTCTCGGTGTCGAGATGGGCAGCACTACCACCGTCGCACTCGCAAGCAGTGGGTGGCACGATAGAAAGTGCAAGCTTCGTCAGTGCAGGATGGTCGCGTATCTCTAGTGCGTGGATCGTCTGCGCTACGATTGGGAAGAAGCGAATCGGCATAGCGGTACCCATGAGGAGCTGTTGGAGGAGTGCCTTGCGAGTGATGATTGCCGGCGGAGATGCAAGAGGGATGGGGACAGGATCTTGGTCGACAGCGTTGAGGACGTTGAAGTACCGCTCTCGGATCTTCTCTGGGGTAGAGTCGTATATTGCACAGCGCTGGGGACCCGCTTGGTGGCAATAGGTGAAAAGCGAATGAATGGCGCTGTCCATCTCGACCAGACTTGAATTCCAAAGGCCAGTGCGGTAGTGAGTCGCGTCAGCGATACCGTCAATGACGAGCCGTTTAATCTTGTCCGGATACATGGCGGCGAAGTATTGGCCTAAGATAGACCCGTAACTCTACGCGTGGTGAGCATGAGCGCGCTACAAGTCGCACAGGGAATAGAAAACGTCTCACAAAGCCCCAGTACTGCACTTCTTCTTGCCCCAGCTGCCGGGAAATCTCTAGCATGTCGCGCGCGACGTATGCGGTAGTCATGTGGCGGCCGATGCCCCATTCGCCCCCAAGCCAATCTTCGCATCGTTCTGCGACCATCTTCGCGCGGGCATGGAACAGCCCAACCGCAGCGGCGTCGCTCGCGTTCAACGGTCGATGACCGTCCTGCGTGAACCAGATGTCGCGCTGAGATGCGTTTTCGAAGCACTCCCCGGTTGGCGTCGACTTTCCAGTCCCGCGCGGATCGAACCCCAAAACGTCGAAGGACGGCCCAACTATCCGCGAGATCTTGGGGCCAGCGCGCCCTGCGTACTCTGTGCCCGATGCGCCAGGACCGCCTGGGTTGATGAGAATGGTGCCGCGATAGTTGGCCTTATCCGTTGCGGGTATCATTCGGAGAGCGATGGCCGTAGTAGGTGCGCCAGGAACGTCGTAGTCGAGAGGGAGGAGCAGCCGTGCGCATTTCTGCCCCGAGTAGCATGGTATCCATTCTATGTTCCTTTTGGGTTCCACCTAGTTTCCAACAGTGTTCAGCCCGTACTCTGAAGGATAATAGCAGTGAACGACTCTGCTTACCGCATACCAGTCAAAATCATCCTCCGCCTGTCGGGACAACGTATTGAGATGTGTGGC
Organism: Grammothele lineata; assembly: GCA_002150815.3. Lineage (NCBI taxonomy): Eukaryota > Fungi > Basidiomycota > Agaricomycetes > Polyporales > Polyporaceae > Grammothele > Grammothele lineata. The sequence continues at coordinate 134,405 of NDFF03000317.1, read as the reverse complement.
AAGTTGTGGTAGATTTTCCGAAAGTACACCTGTACAATGTGTGTGAAAATGTTCGAAAGCACCGCAGCGCAGTGATAGCAAAGTCAATGCACTCGTCACGAGAGCTGCGGCGACGAATTTTGAACTGAAGCATTGCCTTGTGGTGCAAAGCGCCACGGTATGTGTGGAGGATGCGGTGAGCTTGAGCATAGTGTTGCGACCCTTGCCGACACTACCTGTATGTCTGTCGCAACTAATGGCCCTACAAGATCGTGCTGGTGGAGGGGAGCGAGACGCGACATTCCGGAAGCGTCCATGTCGGGAGTTTTGGCGCTTCAATTCGCTGCTCAACAAACGTCGACTGACGCGCAGGAAATGCCGTTCGGAGGCCAGAAAAAAACCCAGGAGGTGCAAATGACATACAGATGCCGGTAGCAGATATCCTCTTGACAACTTGCTCAGGAAGAACGAGCGCAAAAAATGCCAGGAGCGTGGATTGAACACGCGACCTCCAGAACCCAAATATAGAACTTCAGTCTGTTGCTCTCCCAGCTGAGCTATCCCGGCGTTGAAAAAAAAAGAATTTTTACCGTTATAGTCTGATACAGGCGCCTCCCGAGGATTTTCTCACTCGTCACGCTAGAGACGCCGCGGGCCCGCGACACCGCCGGCCCGTGCGGCCTACGCCCAAAGTCATCGCTGCTTGAATGCTGCTCCCACCTCCCACCTAGCCAGCGAATCGTGAGATGCTGCTCAACCACTCTACCAGCACATTCTAACAGTGAATAACGTCCACAATGGGTCGAGATCATGACCTCCATATCAGACCATACTGCCATCATCATGGAACGGCAGCATGATCGCGGTAGCACGTCCGCAACGTGCACATTTGATGCGGGGTTGCAAGGTCAGGTATGTAGGACGCACAAGAAGTCCGGTATGTCTCGCTCGCGCTCATGTGCTATCTGGTAAGCAACAACGTCTGCCGGAGAATGACTGATTCGCGATTCTCCAGCGATGCCCCCTCCGAGGCTCCGACTGGGAGGTGCACGGTGCCCGTCTGGTACAGTGGTACCTGAGCGTGCATATCCGCCGGCATCCCCACGATACCGGCGGCATGAGCTCTATATCATCTGTGCCAACAAGAACGCCCAAGGGGCAACGTCATCGACCTCGTGCATAGAAGAGCAAGCCGACGGAGATATCGCGTAAAGATGCGGAGAACCTCGCGGTGTCAGTGAGTATTGTGCTCGTATCTGAACCCCGTTCGAACCTGACATTGGATCCCTGCCTTCAGCTTCTGTGTTGCTCCGAGAGTCTCGCTGGATATGACACATGTCCCTCGTCGACGACGGGCCACATACATACCACTACCCTCCGCGGCATCTGGTAGCGATAACAGTCATTCGTGAGGATTGGACTGCTTCCGGCCACAACAACGAATATGCGCCCGCCCTCCTTCAGCCTCCGGACCGTTCGGCGTCCGACCAGGCATGCTCCGTTGATCACCGATTTTTCTCCTTCGAAGGCGAGCACACTCCATCTTCCTACTTATCGTCTTGGCATGAACCAAAAATAGGGCCGCCCTGGAGTAGACATATGATTTCCAACATGAGCATGTGGCGGTACACGCTGGGCCTTTGTCGAGATCACTTTTCTCCCGGTCTCTGAGCAGGGCGCATTCGATATTGCAAGGACTTGACACGCCAAAGGCCGGGAGTCGACCTCAAGCCGCCTGCAGAGGCGAGTAGTACCTGTGCCGCTGATAGGCCCATGTGGATCACAACGGCAGGTTCTTGCTTATGATTTTCCGAGCCAGAACATACACTCTGACTCCGAGACTCTACTTATCCGAAGCCTGTACGATCTTCTTCGTTCGAGTCATTGCATAAAGTCGCCCGGGAGGCCTAGCACCTCTCCAAGGCCCGGCCAGTCCCAGCTTCTCTAGCGACCGCCTCACCCCGTGCCGATAGCGCCACCATGGTTGCTGCCTCTAGCTTACTGCTTGCTGTGCTCTGCGCCGTCGGCACCATGGGGAAGCCCGCTACGCGCAAGATGAAGGTTCACGAGGCGCTCGAGGGCATTCCGGACGGGTTCACGCTCCGCACCGCGGCGCTGCCCGACCAGACACTGAAGCTCCGCCTCGCGCTCACCCAAAGCAACTTCCCGGAGCTCGAGCGGAGACTGTATGATGTCAGTACGCCGTCGAGCGCGAATTATGGCAAGCATTTGTCTAAGGCCGAGGTGCGTATCTCTCGAGTTGTCTTTCTGTGATTCGAACGTTGCCTGAGACGTGTTCATGGGGTTTTGTACACAGGTTCAGGAGCTCGTCGCTCCGACGCAGGAGAGCGTCGACGCGGTGAACGCGTGGCTGAAGGAGAACGACGTCGTCGCGCAGACGATCTCGTCCACGGGCGAGTGGCTCGCGTTTGAAGTACCCGTGAGCAAGGCGAACGAGCTCTTCGACGCGGACTTCTCCATCTTCACCCATACCGACACCGGAGTGGAGGCAGTCCGCACGCTGTCGTACTCTATCCCGGTTGAGCTGCAAGGCCACCTCGAACTCGTCCACCCTACCGTCACGTTTGTTCTTACCTTTGTCTGCCGTAGAGTCGGAAGAACTGACACCTCGTTTTGTTATATCAGATTCCCGAATCCGTACAGTCACCTCCCTGTCGTTTCCGCGCCCATCACGAGCAAGGCTTCGAACCTGACCTCGCGCGCGGTGCCCTCGTCCTGCGCAAGCACTATCACGCCCGCGTGCTTGCAAGCGCTCTATAACATCCCGTCGACGCCGGCGACCGAGGCCTCGAACAAGCTCGCGGTGACGGGCTTCATCTCGCAATGGGCGCACGAGGCGGACCTCCAGACGTTCCTGACGAAGTACCGCCCGGACATGTCCTCCTCCACTACGTTTACGCTGGAGACGCTCGATGGCGGCTCGAACCCCCAGACCGGCAGCCAGGCTGGCGTTGAGGCTGTGAGTAGCGTTGATCATGATCTGCATTTTCCATGCCTTTTTACACGCTCCACAGAATCTCGACATCCAGTATACGATCGGCGTCGCCACCGACGTCCCCACGCTGTTCATCTCTGTCGGCGACGATTTCCAGGATGGTGACCTCGAGGGTTTCCTCGACGTCGTCAACTACCTCCTCGACATGGACACGCCCCCGACGGTCATGACGACTAGCTATGGTCAGAACGAGGCCACGATTTCGCGTAACCTCGCCAAGTGAGCGGCCCTTCGCCCGCGTTCTACCGAAGGTCCCGACTCACACTTTTTCACAGCACCCTGTGCAATGCTTACGCTCAGCTCGGCGCGCGTGGAGTTTCTATACTCTTCGCTTCCGGCGATGGCGGTGTTGCTGGTTCGCAATCCTCGCTCTGTATCAAGTTCGTCCCGACCTTCCCTTCTGGCTGCCCCTTGTACGTCTTCTCTCATACATCTACTTTAATCGCCCACGAGCTGACCGCTCCGATCTCGCACGCAGCATGACCTCCGTCGGCGCGACGCAAGGTATCAACCCCGAAACCGCCGCGGACTTCTCCTCGGGCGGCTTCTCCAACTACTTCGGTATCCCCTCTTACCAGACTAGTGCAGTCTCCAGCTACCTCTCCGCGCTCGGCAGCACCAACTCAGGCCGGTACAACGCCTCCGGCCGCGGCTTCCCCGACGTCGCTGCGCAGGGTGTCGATTTCGAAGTTGTCGTCGACGGCTCGCTGGAGGGCGTCTCTGGCACGTCGTGCGCGAGCCCCACGTTTGCGGCAGTCGTCTCGCTCCTCAACGACCGCCTCGCCGCAGCGGGAAAGAGCCCGCTCGGATTCCTCAACCCGTTCTTGTACTCGGACGCGGGCAAGGCCGCGCTTAACGACGTCACGAGCGGCTCGAACCCCGGCTGCTTCTCGAACGGGTTCCCGGCTAAGGCTGGTTGGGACCCCGTCACGGGCCTTGGCACACCCGACTTCAACAAGCTCCTGTCCGCGATCGGCCTGTAGATCTATATTTTGGTTCATGTATTGGAAGGAGCTTCAATAACGATCCGCGGCTATGAATCGATTTGTATGTCGTAGAGTGGTCACGAATCCTAGCTACATGTCACCTTGAATGACGGAGCGATTGCCAGATTACATGTTACATTGATCTCAACACGCGGTCCGGGATAGGCTACTGATCCTTTGGCCAGTCCGCTATCTCAATGGAAAAGGCATCCGGCAATTCCTCCCATACGACGCGGCGCATCCCTTCCGACTTGTGTTCCCATATTGTTCTGCAAGTCGCACAGAGGTTGTGGTGCACCTGGAAGGATTCCCACATCTCCGAAAACGGCATAAGGGCGAGGTGATACTCTGTGAAATCCTCGATCGATTTCTCCAGCTGTGTGGAGAAGAGTTCCATAGCGAGCCGCGTGCACCGTGCTGAATGCTTGCAACTGTCTGCTGGGATGACGTTGATTGTACTGTAGATGCGGAGGACCGAAGACTTTGACAAGAATAACCGTCCAGAAATGATACGCTCCATATCAATGGGGGAAAGACTTTGTGACACGGGGCGTTCTCCGGAAGGTTCTGGGTGTAGACGAAATTCAGGGAGGCTTTCGAGTAGTACACCGAAACAACTCATGAACGCGGCAGGAAGCATGGAGTTCGTGTTGGTAAGTCGTGCCAGCTCTATGGCGACGACAGCATCATGAGGCTTGGCTTCAACGAGACCCTCACGAGATTCGGTATTGCACCATTGATCTAGGTCATTCGTATAGTACCGTTTGAGGCGCGAGAGCGCATCTTCTAGAACGTCGGGTATCGCGTATTTGTGTGCCATACGGATGAGGGAGGCTAGCACCGCGAATGAAACCCGTTGAGGTTCGTCACGCAGAAAGTAGTAACTAGTCAAAAATGCCGTCAATGCGTGTATGTTTCGTTAATGCAAGGAAGGACCCACTTCTTGCCGCAGCAGAGAACTAAGAGCAGGCGGCGTAGATCGTCCGGCGAATCTGACACGTACACCAGCGGACAACCATCAAAACTTGCGACCGTCTCGGGAGCGGGAACGGTAAAGAGATCGCGGAACACTTCTGAACGCTGGGCAAGGGTACTTTTGTGTACGCGAAACGCAGTGCCAGTCTGGGCGATGATGACGATATTCCCGTCGGCGAGCCACACCTCTGTATCCTGCTCCAGAGAGATCCTGGTGATATTACTGCCTTCCGCGTGTTCCTCCGTTCGTGGCCGCTTGCTATGGGGGGGTTCGGTAGCCATGTTCGCGAACAACGGCGGTATGAGGTCGAGACGAAAGCAAGCACGTGGCGCCAGCCGTCTAAATCTCGTTGGGGCCGTGACGCGTGACCCTAGGCACGCGTTTTATGGAATACGTGATCTCACGCGTATATTCATCTTTCCAGTCACAAACTCGAACAACCAGTGAGGCATCCAGTCACCTATACAGATAGCATAACTCGCCCATAAGATCACAGAATAGCAAGAATGTAATGCCGTGTGAAGTCACTATGTTTCTTCAATGCAAATTCCAGATGAGATAGACAACAGTAAAAAGACTCGGACAGCGGCAAATAGCTCATGCTTGGGCTAACAGCAACGATACATGGCTAAGGAGTGACAGAACAGAGAGAATAGATAGCGGCAGCGAGCGAAACGAGCTTGAGGCTTCCGGCTCCTGGGCCGACGTGATCCGACTTCAGAGGCGCTTTACCATGAGGCGCAACTCGGGTTTGTTACTCTTCTCGCCCATGGTCGGGTACATCACCGCAGAGGAGTTCCACGCCACCGGCTTGTCGGTGAGCGCGAAGTGGAACCGAGTGAGGAGAATAGACAGGACCACTTCTATGAAGTTAAAGTATATCAATACCCGAATCTCAAGCAGAAACACGGAATCCACACTTACTCATTTCGAGCTGCGAGAACTTGAATCCACTAGCACAAGCAACGACGCGTCAGAATGAGTAACAAAGATAGTAGACATGACTCCAAACGTACATGCAGGACCGTGACCCAGCTGCGAACGTCATCCTAGAAACACGTACGCGTGTCATCAACAGGCGTCTTCAATTGAAGACAACGTGAATCAACTCACAAGTGGGCGTAGACCCCCGGGACGTGCGCGTCGTCGAGCGTCGTAGGGAGCAGAGAGAGCCAGCGCTCAGGCTTCCACTCGAGCGCGTCCTCGCCCCAGAGCGACTTGTCGACGTTGCTCGCCTGGTAATGCAAAATCGCAAGCTGGCCGCGCTCGACGAAAATCTCCTTCATCTCACGCCCGTCGCGCCCAATCACCGGATGGGCGAGCGGGATAACCGTGTCCTTAGCGGCGCTGAGGGAGAGAAGGTGTCAGGATCTCCTGCAGTACGCCAGAGGCGAGAAGGAATCTTACCGTCTGCCGGAGAAGATAACGGGAGCGTGAAGCCGGAGAGTCTCGCGGCACACCGCGTCAAGGTAGGGGAGCTTGACGAGATCGTCATACGCGACGTCGGCGAAGTCGCCGCCCTGTGCCTCGATGAGCTCTTCGCGGAGTTTCTGCTGGGCGGAGGGGTGCTCCGCGAGAACGTAGAGGATGCGCGAGAGAGCGTTGGAAGTTGTATCCATGCCAGCGAGGATGAATGTGCTGCACGCAGTTCAGCCATGTGAATGTGTGAGGGGCATCTGACGTAGAGGTTGGGGTACGTACGACATCTGGGCCAGGATCTCTTCATCACTCATCTTCTCGTTGTCAGCTGCAGCCATGTTGGCCCTCACTGGAGGAGACGCACGCAATCAGACAAGACGGCACGCACACGATCTGGGGTAGAAACTCACAGCAGATGCTCATAATATCCTTGCCCTCGCCGACTTCTAGCGCGAGACCCGTGTCGCCCTTGGCGAGCGCTGCCTTCTTCTCGTTGATGATTTCCTGAGAGCGACGAGTCATTGTGTCCGAGATGGCCGTGATCTTGTCGAGGTTGTTCCACGAACACACCCGGAACAAAGCGCGGATACCAGAGTCGGGTAGGAACTTCGACAGGCGCGTGATGATCTGGTTGTTGAAGCGCACACTCGAGAGGACGGGGCTGTTGACCGACACCATCAGTAAAATCCTAATAGACGAACAGGGTAATACCCACAAGAATGACTTGAGAGACTGCCCATAGTCGTCCGTAGAATCCTCGACGAAGTTGTCGAACGAATACCCCAAGCCAGCCTGCCCGAGCATCTCGAGCGTCGTACGAGCCATCCAGCTGTTGACGTCCATCTCGGTAGCCGCGCCGTTCTCCGGAAGACGTTTGCCAATGGCAGCGTGAAGCTGTGTGGACAGTGAGCCACAGCAGGAGACGGGAACAAAGCGGGGCAAACATACCCGATGTGCGACGCTGTAGAAGACGTGCGTCATGTTCCGTAGATGGGCCACGGAGAACACCGGGTTAAGAAGTTTCCTCTGGCGCTTGTGCCGGTCGCCGTTGACCGAGAGGACGCCCGGTCCAAGGAACAGCGTGAAGTTGCTAGGATAATGAATCCAGGTTAGCACTGTTAGGCGACTAAAAACACGACGTAGGACAAACTTAGTTCGTGCGAGGGTCTTCGGCCATATCTCTTGGTCTTTCACCATCACGGTATGCAGCGCCTTCGGGTCATGAATCACCAGAAACCGTTTCTGTGAAAGCACGATGGTTAGGGGCTGACCGTCGGGTGTGGACTTGCAGTGCGCACCCCGAGCACAGAGTGAGCAATGGAGACCGGCCCGTACGTCTCCGCAGCTTGCGCCCAGAGGTTCCATCCCTGACGCGTGGCAAATTCGCCGGTATTTCCTGCGGCATACCAATCAGCTAGTCCAATATAGAGAAGGGAGAGCTGTATGTGTGACGCACCGTAAATGATGGATTTCCTCTCCGGCCCAGGAAGATTGTCCAACGAGGAGCGTCTGAAGTAGTTGCCAAAGACGCTCCGGAGTATGTAGAAAGCCGCCGCTATCGCTGCGAGAACAGGAAGTGAGATAGCCATGGTAGAGGGATTGTTGCTGGCCTCCTCTGTCGCGGAGTGCAGCATTTATACGAACAACTACACAATGATTGCGCAGTGCGAAGCTCAGCATCCCATATCTCCCGGGACAGCTCGGCTATTGGGGTATCCGGTCGTCAAAACAGACGCTACCAACGACTTATGTGTGGGGAGAAACCATTGGGGAGATGGGCAAAGGCGCGGGGGCCCGAGGGGCTCGAGTCGGAGGCTAGAGTTTAAAAAAGGCGACGGTTTGTAAAGACGCTTCCGGTCCAGGCGCCCTATATGTTCGTTTGATCGAGTTGACTCCCTAGGCACAGATTCTTCATGCGCAGCTAACGCCGAGGTATACACTCGTTCTTACAACAGCATACATGCACCGAGATGGCTGTTGGCAACGCTACTGAAGCTTGGAGTCAACTTCTTAACATGCAACGCTACTACATGTCGCTGCTATCGAAATGTGTTAGCGCGGAATAAATTCGCAGAAACAAAGACTCAAATGTTCACTCACTCGACACACACATCTAGAAGAAGTCACAGGCGGATACAATACATTAACGAGCACTTGGTCATGGTGGTCGGAAGAGATTGCGTCCAAGGTCCGATTTGGGGCGGACTCGGAGTACCTCGGCGTCTCGTTGTAAGCGCCATGTTCAACTTTATTTGAGCATGTTTGCTTCGTCCCCATCAAAATATCCATATCGGGACGAAATATTGCGTCCGGCACATGACGTCATGAATCGAGACTCGTATTCAGCGACTTGCGATTTACTGGGTGGCGGAGGCTTGCGCATGCGAGCTCAGCTTACATATGGAAAATACGTACTATAGTAAATATTATTACTCATTGTACGATAGCTATATCCAAGAGCAAGCACTGAAAAGGGTTCTGTGCCCTAGACCCTGCTTATGAAGTTCTTGAGACAGGGAAGTTTCAGACGGCCATGTTCGAAGTCGATAGATAAGTGAAGTGGACAAGCATCACATAAAACTACGGATTATGCCACACATGCGTTCATGTCATATGGTGTACCACCGGGAATGGGCGAGAAATGTACGCATGCGTTCAATCTTTTCAATATTTTGGACGGAGATCGTTAGGATACAGGTCAGCGTCACAGCTTCTTCCCACACCGTACTCAGTACTTCGTAAGATGAGTGAATAAGAGTATAGAAAAACGCACAGCGTCGGCACCTAGTAACTCACCTTGAACTTAGGGCCGATAGCCCGAACTCTCAACAGCATCTGAGCAGTCATGCGTAAGAAAGTGCACCGTTTGACTGAACGCAAAACGACAACCCATGCCACTCGCACATGTATACCGAGGATGACACACCCCTGGTTGCCGAGGCGGCCCGGCACGTGTAATCGTCATGATTATGATGTTCAACACCTGTCTGATCAGCGTGTTGTCTTGGGCACAAGGCAGCGTTCGGGGCCGTATCATGACGATAACAATGCGCTACTAGCGTGCCATAACACAATCCGGGCGTGTCTTTATGGTAAGGGCGCATCGATGGCGACCTGGTGACCTGGGGAAGCGTGATGGTCGATGACGAGCTGTCATGGGGTGATTCTCGCCCACGTCTGTGCTGCTCTCCACGGATGCCATGCCATCTGTCGAAGCCCGACACGGGAACAAGCACGGAGACTGAAAGGTCAACAAGGGATCCGTCCTGTGGCACCTACTTATCGGGGGCGCCTCGGTCTGCGCGCTACGCTGACACACCCTTCCGAGGGGAGTTCTAGTCTATACTTGCGGAGCTTCTGAGCTTCGCCTACTTCCTGCTTATATCCGCGCATTGTCTTCGGAACACCGCAATGCTTCACGATTGTACTGAACGTCCGGGACGATCGTCGGCCACAAAAGTAGATATCCCTATCGGAATGTGCGAACTCGATCAGCCCGCGCCGTCCCCGGACGAATCCTGACGATCGCGGGACGGCCCTGCGCACACGGGCACAGTCAGTGCTCAACAGACTCCCTGCCCGCGCCCTGACCTTCGAAGTCTCGAACATGAAGAAGCCCCAGCAAGGGGCCAATGGGCAGCGGACATGCGTCACGGTGTTCCCAGCACGCGCTCCGTCAGAACGCCCTTGGGCCGGCTTCGAGGGACCCGGGCGGGGAAGGGTGCCTTCCCTTGCCTTCCCCGTTCCCGCAGGACACGAGGACGCGGAGCGTGGCACTGCCTTCCGTGGCCCAGGCTGCCCCGGCACTTGCGCAGAGGGCGTACATGGGAGGAACGCGGCACCGCCCTGCGCGCGGCAGGGATCGACCTTCACCGCAGACCCCACTTCATTCCGCGCTGGGTTCCTGGGGCGCAGCGGGGTATGAGCGTGACGCAGCTGCGCGCGCCGCGGCGGGGCAGAGGCGCGCCGTGCGACGTACGTACGACAGCGCGGGCGCGGCAGGTGCGCGGGGCGCAGGGCCGGGGTGTGGGCTTGTGTGCGTCGGGAACACCGCCTGGGAGGCTGGAACACCCCTGGAGCACACGGCTCGGGGCGGGCTGCGCGCAGAGAGGGGGCAGGACGAGCCCATGTACGGCACGAAGACGTGGGCGTCGCACGACCTGGGAATGGTCCGTCGAAGGCGAGAGGCGTCGAGGCGCGGCACGAGGCGAGGATTATGAGGAGGGCATCGTGGCTTCGAGGCGCGGTGCGTGGAGGGTTGCGGGGCGGCACGCGAGTGCAGAAACATCGATGCGGCGAGATATCTGGCGAGATAGGAAATTATTTGGCAAGCGGCCTCGTGTTGCGCGCGTGCGGGGGTGGCGTAGAGGTGGTTGACATCCTTGGACTTGGGCGCATCTTTGGGAAGCAGGGGTGCGAAACCTGCCTGCGCGCGGGGAGGACGAGCTTGTGAAGTGTTCATAGCGTCGTCGTACTTCATACAGTTGTTCACGATTCATAGAGCTAGTTGAAGAGTCACTAGCAAAATGAGGGCGGGCAGGAAAGCTGAGCGTCACGCTCGGCGTAAGGTCGGAGCCAGAGGCGGACCCCAGACATCCCTCGTGGTCCGGGCCGATAGGGGCGGAAAGACGCTTCAACAGGTTGTTATTGTGCTGTAAGCATCGCCTAATCCCATCGATAGCCGCCTCTAACGCGCAGCAAGGCCGGTGCTCGGGGTCCTTGCTGGGGTCCTGCCCCCAGGCTGATGGTCGAGGCGCGCGTGCAGAAATCCTCGGGCTCTTTCCTCTCAACCTCCTCCTCTCGCTCGCTGTTTTCTTTCAATCGCATGCAATCATGGCTTTGTAACTTGCTGACGACGATCATTGTGAGTTATTGTCCGACTATTGTGCAATTTTAGGCCTGCGCAACTGCGGCGGCCAAAGCGTGCTGGCAGCGGCCGTGACAATCTTTCCCAACTCCAACCTATGGCTAACGACATGCTATGACCTCCAGCGACGGCTTCGTACAACGCCACTATAATGAATGCGTGCAGGGCACGATTTCTGCGCCCGGACCAACAGCTTTCTTCCTTCCCGGCCCCTTCTCAATTATCCCCCATCGGCGTATCCATCCTACCGTGGCGATCCTCGCCACATCCATGCGATCTTGCGAACCCCTTGGACACCTCCTCAAGCCAACCCCTCGACACCTCAAATCCGCCAGATTTTCGCGCCAAGTCTACGCCACCCTTCGAGCACCGTCAAGCTCGACCCGTCTATCCTTCCCCACCGCTTACCGACGCGGCTCTCGGGTCCACCGTTCCTCTACCTGACGTTCCTATAGACCCGCCCATACCGCGAGTTTACCAACGCGAACGAGAAGAACCTATACTCGAGAACATGTCACACGATGTTTCCCACTCCTTTACGCCGCTATCTCCGCCCCCGACCAACCTCGTCGTTCCGAAGGAATTGCCGTGGAAAGGTGACGGAGAACATAGTGTAGAGGGATGGAGATACGGGGAGGTCTTCGTGGACGACGGCGTCCCTGCGCCACTGTTCCCCCCGGTGCGTGACGACTCTGGCTTCGAGGAGTTCGTTCCTCCAAGAGAACGCAACGATGGTCGCAAACTTGACGGGGTCGTCACTTTGATTGAGCCGACTTCGGTTTGGAGTCCTCATTCCCCGTTGAGCATGCATGAGGGACTCCCGCTGGACGAACTCCCTCCCCTCAGCCTACTCTCTGGTAGTCCCGTCCATGGTCACGGCAACAACGACGCCGATGCGTTGATGTCGCCCGTCAGTCCCACGGACACGGACCGTCACTCAGAAAGCTGGACAGTGGGGTCGGAGATGGACTGGAGCCCGAGTCCTACGTTCGTGGAAACCCTCTCGCCTCCCTCCTCCCCCAAACCTCGCCTTCATTCTCTTGCACCTCTTGACTTTGATTCCTCGCTTGGTTTCGATCCCCATGGTCCCAAGTCCTATCTGTCTGCGCCACCATCCACCCTCGCAGAGGAACACAGTCCTTTCTTCCCCATCCACGGGTTCCCCCTCTCGCTCTCAGCGGACCTCGACTCCGAGTACCCCGACACCGTAATGCCCTCCGATGATGAAGATAGTCTCTCGCTGCCCCCATCATCCCCCCGCCGACGACCTTTGAACGAAATTCACGATGCCACGCCTCCTTTTGGGGGCGCATGCCTAACCCCCGTTCCTCGATCGCCGCACAGTTCGCCGTTCTCGCTCCCAGACTTCGACGAGCCCCCAGACTCACCCCACTCTCCCCACACCAGTCTTCCCGAGATCGAAGGATTCTTCCCCGAGCCGTCCGTTCCCATGGTGGACACGATTTCTCCGTCCCTTCTCGGAGGCGCCCCAGAGCTCGAGGATAGCCTTCGGCTCGACCTCCGACCGCTCTCGGACCCGCCGTACATGCGCTCCCCGTCCCCCGACGAAGACGACCTCGGCTTCCTCGACCTCCAATTCGACCCCGAGTTCGCGCAGGTGGAGACGGACGAGTTCCTCCAGCTCCGCGCCCTCCGCAAATGCGCGCTCGCGCAGGAGCGGACCGCCCGCGCCGCCGAGGGCGACTTCAACGACCGCATCACTGCGCTCGCGAGCTCCCTCCTCCCCCCTTCTCGCAGCGAGGCGGACGCGATGGACACGGATGTCCCGCCCGCCGTCGACCCCCGGGCGCTCAAACGCGAACTGCAGGTGCTGATGGACATGCGCGCCGACGCGCGTCGGACGCGCAAGGCTCAGAAGCACCGCAGCAAGGAGATCGGGGCCCTGCTCGACCTCAAGACGCACGCGCCGATGCTACCCATCGCTGGTCTCCCGCCTGTTGGGGGCAAGGGATGGACGCGGTCTATTGCGCACCTTGTCGCACATATGATCTTCCGAAGGCGTGAACGCGCTAGGCCGCTCGATAATAAGCCTGTGTCGCCCGATGGGAGGCCGCCTGCAGCGCGGCGCCGGTCGGGCCTCAGTGCGTCGGTGTCGGCGGAGGATCTGTGTGCCGGTGCGGGGGACGAGTATGATGGTGACGGGGAGGACGAGGACGGGGACGACGCTATGGAGATGTGACCCCTTTCCCAGTTTGTCGCGAGCAAAATGGTGCGTAGCCTATCACTCTACTTCGCCATACTGGCTCTAACGAGCGTCCTCGCACAGGTCGAGAGGCAGCAGTGTACTATAATTCAACATCCCCAACCCCCCATGCGACCCCTTGTAGCTATTACATGTTGTCATAGTCGTCGATTCCGCATACCCGTGCTCTCATCTATTCCACAGGTACCCGCCGTCCGTACATGTTCTCAGTGATGCTGTAAATCCAGTGGACTTTGTTTCGCCCGCGCCGCGCGTCGCCGCGCGCGTCGCGCTTGCGGCGTCCGCGGCGCGGGCGTCGTTTGACTCGTCGTGCTCCGCGTGCGGTCCTGGTTCATCCATCCATCTCCCCCCCGTTACGTGACTCGTTAAGTACCACCCACTATTCATGCCCGGTGTATTCACTGTCAACTTGCTTTCTGTTCAATATTTTGCTTCATTGTAAAAGCCGCTCGCGAGCTTCTGTGACGATTCACGCGAGCCCTCGCCTCGCTCTCGCCGTCTGAAACAAGTGGGAGCAACAGTGACAATACAAAACGTGCAGAAAGAGTACATGGAGGGATACATCGTTCGTCGGTCAGTAAGCTTATACCAATAACGTTACTAGATACGCGATCGCGGGACGCCGGACCCACAAAGCCAAACCTCAGTTGACCACATCCTCCCCAACCGTCGTGCCCTCCGCCCCGCGCGCTCCGCCCTCGATCGGAGCGTCCGCGGCGCCACTCTGCGCCTGCTCCGAGAGCGTCTGGACGCCCTCGGCGGCATGCGGCTGCAGCTCCTCCTGGCGCACCCCGCGCTTGTCGAGCGCGTACGCGCGGCACGCCTCGCGGCTGTGCACGAGCCTCGGGTCGTTCCTGTCCCACGCGTGGATCGTGAAACCGGGGAAGTTGTACTCGAGCAGCTCCTGCAGGTCCGGGAGCATCGTCGGGTCTGGGGAGTACGTCCCGCTGTTGTTGTCGATCACGAGCTCCCATGTCACGCCCTCGTCCGGGGTGTCGTCGGAGAAGTTCTCCCACCCGCCCGAGGGGCGCGGGTGGAACTCGCCGGAGTAGCGCACGGAGGGGGCGCAGTTGGCGTGCAGGGCGTGTTTGGAGGCGAAGTCGACGAAGAAGGCGGCGCCGGTCTCGGAGAAGCGGAAGGAGTCGTCTTCGACGGCGATGACGTAGGTGTATACGGCGGGCTTCACGCGGTGCGCGAAAGGAGAGGGAGGGCCGGTGGGGCCGGCGGAATCGCGGCGCGAGGCGAGGTTCGAGAGGAGGCGAGGAGTCGGGCCTGCGCCGCTCGCTGTGCCGTCGGGGGCCCCGACGCTGCCGTGGAGGAGGAGGCGGAAGACGTCCTGCGGGCCGTCGATGACCCCGAACGCGTTCGTCGTCGAGCGTGCGTAGAGCATGCGGTGGCCCGCCTGGATGGTGGAGCGCACGGCGATGGACGTGGGGCCCTGGAAGATGGTCTGCGCGGCCTTGTAGTCGCGATTCCAGTGCTGGACGGTGTCCCCAAAGAACATGCGCACGCCTTTGATGTAGATCTTCCACGTCGAGTACAACCGCGCGTCGTTGAGGTTCGTGAGTCGACCGATGGTGGGCGAAAAGTGCCGCGAGAAGCGGATCGGGCCGTCGAACACGAACTGCCGCCTCTCGGCCTTGTGGTCCGTGGACGGCGTGCTCTCGATCTGTGACGATGGCGCGTGAGCGCGTGTGAGAGCGCAGGCTTATGTGACGTACATGTAGCCAGAAAGTCCCGCGGTTCTTGCGTATCGACGGGCTCTCGATGGTGCACTCTTTAGCGCCTGGGGTTAGGGAGGTGGAGAAGTTCCCGATGTGGTCATCGGTGATGTTACCGACGTCCTTGTCGAGGACTTCCACCTGAAGTGTGGCCGTGTTCGGCACATTCCTGATCTTCCATAACTCGTTCCACACCGGTGACAGCGTGTCCGGCTTGACTGTCGATCTATAACGGCGTGGTCAGCACGGTCAGCACTCGCACAGACTCGAGATATATCCGGATCTTTCGACCGCACGGCAGAAGGGAACGCACACGAATGAGAGTTTGTCTTCCAGCTTCGCGACAAAATAGGGGTCCGCTGACCCCACGACGTCCATCTTTGGGAGGCCCGATGCGCCGATAAACTTGATGGTGAGATCGACAAAGTGCCGTTCGCTCTGGGCGTTTTGGACGAACGCGGCAGCAGCAGCCTTGGCGTCCCCGGCCTCGTCCTTGGCGCGCGACATGGCGTTGTGGAGCGTGCCGATAAGTTGCGACATCTGTATTGGGTTTTTCCGCCCGCCGGGCATGGTGGCAACGTTGGGATATCCGCGACTGGGTGCGTGTGCAGAGAGGAGGTAGACTCACGATCGAAATGCGCGCGTTTGCTGCTTGCTGGTGTATAAGTAGTACGGGTTGAAGGAAGACCGCGGTACGCGAAATGGAGAGGACAGGGTTGTGGCGCGGCCAGGGCGCCTTGTCCTGAACAGTCGATCCCGGCCCGCGGCGCACAGCCTCCGTTGCCGCCCTTCCGCCCGGGCAGCGCCGGACCCCTCTTCAGTCTTGGCATTGAGTAAGGAGCGAGTTGATCTGAACATGAACGACCTCTTCCTTTGACATAGCTCAGATTCCTTCAAGAATGTTTGAAACATCCGCCCAGCGATGTCCAAGAGTGCACGAGGGCGTGCTAGAGCGCCATGGTCCGAGCGACTGCGGCTGGCTGCGGTGCCAAGTGCGTCATCGCATATTGAACGCCGAGATCTACGAGATCGGAATCGGACACCTGTGCCTTAGGGCTCGGTACCACAATGTACTTACATGGTACCTTGTGTCTGCTTCAAGTCCAAGACCGATACGAGGATCCATGCATGTGTCCTCAATGGTTCCCGGTAGGTAGGTATCAACCATCAGAAACCCATCCCAGCGACTAAAGTGCCCGGACCGAGGCGCTTCTCCATGAAGCCGCTGGTGGGGCACTGAGACACCAACTTCGTCCTCCTCCGTTAAAATGTCCCATGAAGCTTTGCAAGTTGAGAGGGCGACGTGGTCGGACATAAGTAGTAGATCGGCCGCACACTCGGCAAACAGTCGGCAAACCTGGTCTGTTTGACAAAACGGGAGCGTGGGAGATGATTGGTCATCCAGCGCTTAGTCTTTGGACCGCAAGGACGTTTCCGGTGGCTCTTCGCCCCTGCCACCTGAACACGACTACAACGAACCCGAAACCATCGCTCTGTTTTTTGAGCTTCGTTCTGCGTGGAGACCGCGGTGATTGTTAAGCAGAACGCGTTAAGAACTTTGACTGCGAAATCGGACCCCAGAAGAAGCCCGAGCAATGGCGGCGGACGCGTGCTTGGAAGTGGCCCAAGCTCGGGCGCACACGCGTCGCGCGATTCTGTGAGTCGTCAGCCTTGGCAGTCGAGATGTCTGCTTTTGCTACGGCTCGCTATATGCGTTAACGCCGTTGGTCCAGTAATAGACTATAGATGTTCACTTCTTTATGCCAGAAGATCAGGGGAACGAGGTTTGTACGCCACTCGTGTGGACGTCCCTGCAGCATGCTCAGCTTCCATTCAGTGTTATACGAGAATGGAGAAATACACTATGCTCATGCGTAGACCGATCATGTGTGTCCTGTTCACATGTTGATCGTGGAAGTGTTCGTCGGTCCTTTTCGAGGCGGCTGCTGCTGCTTGAAGGTTTGGTTGCCCTGTACGCCGTAACAGAAGTATTTCGCTGACACCATTTAAAGTGCTACTGGGCTCAAGACGAGATATACAGCTTCGAATTTCCTCACATGTCGGCCGCATGCACTCTACGAAGCCGTCAACAGGATGCTTCTGGCCTCAGCGCTCGGTTGAAGTACCTATTTCGTTGCACAACTGGCACTTCAATTGCGTTCAACGTACCAGAATAATTTCTTGGCAGGTACTCAGAAGAGTCATATGGCAGAGGACCATAGGCGTACCAGTCCGTTTCAAGAGCTCTCCCTTCTCTTCAGAGTGACAGGCCACAAGTCGCGACAGAACAACCATATGTGGACAATAGTTTGATCGCCCGGAGGCGAGGCGTCGTACGTTATATTAACATCTTCCATGCCCATCCGGACTCATCCTCAGTGCCCACAGTCGTCGTCCATCATGCTCTCCTCCGGACTGCTCCTTGCAGCTCTGTTCACGCTCGCCGTGGGCTCGCCCACCGCGCGATTGCGGGTTCATGAGTCGCGCAACGGCGCCCCGGCTGGGTTCTCCTTGCAGGGTGCTGCTCCGCCCGACCAGGTTCTCCAACTCCGTCTCGCGCTTGTGCAGTCCAACCTCGACGAGCTCGAACGCAAGCTGTACGACGTCAGTACGCCGTTGAGCGCCAACTACGGGAAGCACCTCTCCAAGGCCGAGGTAGGCCGCACGTCTTCGCGTATCATACCTTTGCTCACCACGTCTACATCGCTCAGGTCGACGCACTCGTTGCGCCCAGCCAGGACAGCGTGAACGCCGTGAACGCCTGGCTCACGCAGAACGGCATCACGGCGAAGCCGATCTCTGCCACTGGAGACTGGCTTGCGTTCGAGGTACCCGTAAGCAAGGCGAACGAACTCCTCAATGCCAACTTCTCCGAGTTCAAGCGCGAGGGGTCGGGTACCCCACTTGTCCGCACGCTTTCCTACTCGATCCCGGAGGATCTTCAAGGCCATCTCGACCTCGTACACCCGACGATTACGTTAGTATCTTCTTCGACCGGCGCTTTACTCCCGTGTGCTCACTCCTGCTTCTAGCTTCCCCAACCCTCAGAGGAACGCCCCGGTCTTCACTGCCTCTGGGGTCAAGGCCCCTCGCGCGAACTACAGCCTTGCACCTCGCCAAGTCCCTTCCTCGTGCTCGGACACGATTATACCTTCATGCCTCCAGGCTTTGTACGACATCCCGTCGGATCCGGCCACGGAGGAGTCGAACACGCTCGCTGTCACTGGTTACATCGGCCAGTACGCTAACGAAGATGATTTGGAGGTGCTGTATGCGACCTTTCCCATGAATCGCTGAGCTAACCCTGATCTTGTGTTGTAGACGTTCTTGACCGCGTTCCGTCCGGACATCCCGCCTTCGACCACGTTCACCCTCGTGACCCTCGATGATGGCGAGAATCCCCAAGATCCTGGTGATGCTGGCACGGAGGCAGTAAGTCTCACTTGCGCTGAATCGACAATGTATCTGTTCTCATCATTTGACGAGTAGAATCTCGACATCCAATACACCATTGGACTTGCCACGAACGTTCCGACCTTCTTCATCTCCGTCGGCGACAATTATCAGGATGACGGCCTAGATGGTTTTCTCGACACCGCCAACTACTTGCTTTCCCTGGACCCGCCGCCTTACGTCTTGACCACTAGCTACGGCCTGGACGAGGAGAACATGTCTCCCAATCTAGCTGTGTACGTTCTAGTGGGCGTCGTGACATTCACATGGTTGTAACTCATCGCTCTTTACAGGAAGCTGTGCAACGCATACGCTCAGCTCGGAACACGTGGTATTTCTGTTTTGTTTGCGTCCGGCGATGGCGGGGTGGCCGGTTCACAGAGCCAGGATTGCTCCACGTTCGTTCCAACGTTCCCGTCTGGATGCCCTTTGTACGTGTCTCCCATCTAACCGTCACCGGTCCATCTTAGAATGACCACCATCTCATTGTCCCAGTATGACCTCCGTCGGCGCCACCACCCTATCGAGTGGGTCAGAGACCGCAGCCGACTTCTCCTCCGGCGGGTTCTCCAACTACTTCAGCACGCCCGACTACCAGTCCGACGCCGTCTCTGCCTATCTCTCCGAACTCGGTGACACTAACTCCGGCTTGTACAACGCCTCCGGCCGCGCCTTCCCGGACGTCTCCGCCATCGGGGAGGACGTCTTGATCGTCGTCGCCGGCAACGAGGGCTTGGTCGCGGGCACGAGCTGCTCGAGCCCGATCTTCGCGAGCGTCGTCGCGCTCCTCAACGACAGGCTCGTCGCGGCCGGGCAGAGCCCGCTCGGGTTCCTCAACCCGTTCTTGTACTCGGACGAGGGCCAGGCGGCGTTGAACGACGTCACGAGTGGGAGTAACCCGGGTTGCAACACCGACGGCTTCCCGGCTGCGGAGGGGTGGGACCCCGTCACGGGTCTTGGGACGCCGAACTGGGATGCACTCCTCGCAGCGGTGGGTCTTTGAAGGGTTGGTGGGGGATGAACGTGTTGGTCGTTTGGGATACGGTCCTCTTTTCGAGCTTGCGAGGGCGCTTGAAGATGGCGGTAACGATTTGTCCTGTCCAGTGAAAGAGATCTTGATTGGCTGGCGCAGCGAGGATAGTGCGGTGTAGGGGTTAGCATAAACAGAAGTCCCGCTGGCGTACGTGTTCTGAATGTTGTACGCCAATTTGAAAGTGGTTGAATATATGTACTTTGTACGAATGGCGGAGGCCAGTCGGACGTCCGACGCGGCGAAGGGGCCGAGAGAGTATCAGGGGAGCGCCCTCACTTTAGCGCCCTTGCACTGCACGGGGCGCTCGGACTGTCGCTGCTTGCTGCACTGCCGTTCGCACAAGCTGCGCTTTCGTCCGAACGGAATTGACGAATTGTGCTTACTCTCTAATCTAGACCACCTCATATCCTTGTCATATTACGGACTTCAGTCTATGATGCAACACCCAATCTATCCTTCAATTCAGCGACGATCTGTGAACACGCGGCGGAACTGCAAACTGAATGCCAGGTTTTGCACGACTCGACGACTCGACCTGCCAGGGATCAACTAGAAGGTCACGGTAAGGTTGATGATCGATTATCCCGTATGTGCACGTTAATGCGTCGTACAGGGCAATCTCTCTAGTGAGGTTTGGAACTCTCCCTTGAAACAGTGCAGTTCGCAAGTATTCCGAGTTCGAGGAAACCTTGCAAGTCCCGTCCCCGTCGCGCTCGGGACTGTTTCCGGCCTACACCGCTGGAGGGCCCTTTTAAGAGCTCTTAGTTTTTGATGGGTGGACGGGGAGTCTTAAGAATCGGTTCCTAAGTCGATGTCGCGAGAAAAATGAGAATTATTTAGGCCGGTCCACTCTTGAGGATGTTCTGCTTGTCGTCTGATAAGCGAAGGAAGGTCGTCCCGAGGCAATTCTGAGAATGGCTCCTGTTGAGAATGTCTTCAGACGGAGGACGCTCGGCACTCATCGGCACAAGAAGAAAGAGGCAAGGGGGTCTCACGGCCCTCATCGGCCCTCGGCGCTCAACAGCGCGCTGAGCGCCGAGCACGGGCCCATCTCTGCCGCAGTTCTCGACGCGCTATCGACGCGTCGCGTCGTCCTTGTCTCGATGTCTGGGAGCCGCTCTCGTCGAAGACCGCGTCGGTCTCTGCATCCACGACTTATCAAGCTACGACAACGGCCCCTGTGGAGGCGGCGATGGCTCGCGACGCGTCGACTTTGCTCGTCAAACCTTGCGGCCGGTCTGCACCGGCTGTGTGCAGTCTCCCTCCTCACCCTTGCGACAATCCTCGCGTTCTTTTCCACCGGTGCCGCGATCAAGTCATTGGTACAACAGTATCCGCGGGAGCTTTTCTGGATCATACCATGGCATGCTCTCCTGTATGGCATCATGTTTTCGCGCAGTGTATTTCTTAGTGAGTATATCACCTTTCCGGAATTTGACGAGTTCTGACTCGGTTTCTCTTTCCTGCAGCCTTGAGAGATCCCTGCGGACATCGAGGCATTTCAGCAAGTCAAGATCCTGTTGCGCCTCTTGTACATCTGCTGTCTGCGCCCCACGGACAGGGAAGGATACCTAATCTGTGAGCCAAACACGTCCTATGCCCTGCGAGAGCAAAACTAACGCTGTTGTGACAGTCCTAAGTGCGCAAGGATGTCAATATTCATCACCGGAACGTCGATGAAAACCGTCGTGATACGTACGTGATTCTTCTTGGTTATATGAACAGAGGGGCCAACACAATACAGAGACTACACCGCAGGACAGCGTCGACGAAATCTTTCGTGAGATGCGTCGACGGCGCCTCATTCCCGATCTCAAGAGCGTTCACCAATACCTCGTTTACCCACCGTACTCTTTCGCACCTCTGAACGTGGACTCTACAATGGGTGGCATCGGAATCACGCATGGTGCCACCCTGCATCTTCGCACCTGCTTTCCGGGCGGTGCACGAACGGCGGGTAAGTCGCTCATTGAATCGATTCTGTACAAGCTAGACTGATTAGACCTCTCCCTAGTCTCATCTCGGCGCGAGACTCGGTTCAAAACGATGAAGGATAGCTTTCCCTCGGAGCACCCGGAATGTGAGTGATGTATCATGGTCGCAATTGTATGAACAAGTCTAAATCATAACCAGGGTGGCAACCACGGACTGGTGACATGCGGGGCTACTTTCTCTGCACCATCTGCAACGACGGCGTATCGCTCCACAAGAAGGACATCAAACGTCACGAGCAAAGTAAGCGCCACCAGCAGTTGGTGCGCAAGGCGGCGGACCAGCGAACAGCAACTTCGTCGCACGCCCACACGACACCTTCGTGTCCGCCTGCTGTACGCGAGACACTCCTGGACGTTCTCAACGACACAATAGAGACGTTCCACAGCACCACTCACGATGATCAGTGGGTGAACGAAGGCACAGGGACGGTCGACTGGGGTGCAATAGCCCCGTCGTTGAATGGGCTGGGCAGTCTGGAAGAAGCCTCTGTCGTTCGGCTAAGCGAACGACTTCGTGCCTATCTCCTACATGATGGCGCCATCAATGACGAGTCCGACGACGATGACAGTAATGCAGGTGAAGGTACCGAAGAGGTGGAGGAGGCCACAGAACCGGAGCCACCAGGTGTGTCATATTTGGGGAACCGCATCTCCCGGACTGCCTTCTTACTCCCGCTTGCAGCTCCGATCATACACAACAGCTTAACATCGGGTACGGTTCTGCGGCGTATGATCACAGACGAAGATACGCCTTGGTTCCCATGGCCTGACAAGGAGGTTCGTGGAACATATGCCGTAGTCATTGCGTATGTACTCATCACGGAGATTCCCCAGACATGTGTTCTTGACATCCTTCGACACCTTCCACGGTGTGTTTTCTCGCGCAAGCAGAACACCGCAATTCATTGGGCAATGTGCGCTCTTGGCGTGAAAGACATCCCATCTGATTCCGTGCTCGACCGTCTTTCGAAATCGCTGCAAGATATCTGTGGCGTTGGAAGCATCAAATATCAAGGCGCCATGGGGCATACCTACTATGTCAATGACCTAGCGGGTATCATAGCGCAAGTGCGCCTCTTTGGTGCCTTCTCATATGTTCTACCAGAGCTCATTTCGAACTTCTCATTATAGGAGATGGCCAACCCACGTGTACGCCCGCATCTCCGATTTCTCCCCGAAGATTCTGGTGACAACCTGTCCGAGGCATGGCAAGCGGAACGCTGGCGTCGTGAGCTCGACCCCAATTGTGCATCGCCCATGGTCAGAGCAGGTCATCAAGACTTCTACGTGTACGAGCCAGCGCAGTTGAAGGACGGACGCGTCTGCCTGCCCATCCGATGGTTCACGAGAGGCAGCGATATTTTTGCGGATGCCTGGTCTGTGTCTGTTGCGCCCGGAGGCTCCGGTTGGATTGTACACGAGTACGAGACGCACGAAATCAATCTCGATCGCTTTCTTTCACCTTTCGAAACACTGTGTACAACGCACACATTCCACAACATCCCGGACCCCAGGAATCTCATAGGTATGCATTTTCCGGTCCACTCAGTGCATAACCGTTCATCACGAGATTCCAGGTGTCCAGAAGGAACGAAATGGAGGAATCCACCCGTGGACACTGACAAATCCTCAGTCAGGCAATCGCTGGCGCCATGTTGCGGCTGGTCATCGCGTTGTCGCCTTCCCTATCTGGCTGTATTGCGATGACACATCAGGCAACCTCTCGAAAAAGTGGAATAAACATAATTCATTTCTCTTCACACCCGCCGGTCTCCCTCGCTCGCTTGTACACCACGAATACAACATCCACTTCCTTTCCACATCCAATCTCGCACCCCCGCTCGAGATGCTCGATGGCATTGTGGAGCAGCTCAGGTGCGTGTTCGTTCTCATATGCACTATATCTGTCATCCTGATGTCATGCTTTGATCCTTCGTCCACAGAGATTGTCAGTCATCAGGGATATGGGCATGGGACTGCGAACTCAAAGAGCTTGTCCTTGTTGTACCATCTGTTCTCGCGATGCTGGGCGATAACCCGATGCAGAGCGAAATTGCATGTCACATTGGTCTTACAGCCAAGTTTTTCTGCCGCGTGTGTCGGGTTTCTAAAGGGTCTGCGGCTGCCGATGATGATAACGGCGGTGTTGGAGGAGGCGAGGATGAAGCCCGGAGTGATGCAGCGTCCGAGGTGTCACTTCGATCACGATCAGATGGAGGAAGTGTGGCGAGTACTCACGACGAGCACGCGGCTGGGCAACACGCGCAAAAGAAGGCCCGTCGAAAGAAGAAACCCGAAACTATGGCAGAAATGGTGGACCGCGTTCGGAAGTTCATGTCTGTGAGTAATATGGTCTCCCGTCTCCGTCAACCTGATCGGGGCATAGTCAACTAGTAATGCTTACAGCTGCTTCCAGATTGACGTCTTGCGCACACGAACGACTACATTGGGGGAACTACAGTCTCAATTCACAGAAGCGCAGCGCATAGGGGGGAAAAATACTGTCCTGCAGTCAAGAACGGATACTGGCACGAAAGATACATTCCAGGGCTACTTCGTGAATCGTCTTTTTGAGATTACAACAAGGCGAGGTCGCTCAGCTTTAGACAAGATGGCCGACGTTGCCAATTACGTGAAGACTATACCAAACTCGGACACTTTCGCAGTCAGTCCAGTCTGGCGCATCCACGGTCTGTTTCAGTCGCTCGACTCCTGTCCTTTCATGCTGAGCCGATTTCTCATGCGTAACTCCTAACAGACTTTGATCCGCACTCCGATACACCAGTCGAGATACTTCACGTCATATTGCTCGGCTTTGTGAAGTATCTATGGCGAGACACAGTCAGTCGCCTGAAGGACACAGATAAGGCGACAGTCATTGCTCGTTTATCGTCATTCGACGTGTCTGGCCTCGGCATTCCACCACTCGCAGGGCGTACACTTGTCAACTACGCAGGATCTCTTGTTGGCCGCGATTTCCGAGCGGTAGCGCAAGCTGCCCCCTTCGTACTGCATAATCTAGACAATATCCCGGAGGAGTTGACAAGGGTCTGGACATCGCTAGCGCACCTCATGCCACTTGTGTGGCAGCCGGAGATCCATGGTTTGGATGCTCATGTCGTAAGCCCACTCATGTCTACGTGATATACCTTCAAAGCAGCTCATGGAGTACGTTTCAGAAACGCGTGGAAGCGGCCATCAATCATTTCCTGGACTCCGTCTGCGAATTAACGCCACGTTGGTTCAACAAGCCGAAGTTTCACATCATCCTGCACCTGCCTAAACATATCCGTCGCTTTGGCCCACCAATGCTCTTTGCAACAGAGGGCTTCGAGTCGTTCAACGCCGTCATTCGATCCCACAGCATTCACAGTAATCACCGAGCGCCGTCACGAGACATTGCGACTGGGATGGCCCATCATAATCGGATCCGGCACTTTCTCAGCGGCGGAATATTCTACATGCCTCATGTGGTAAACGGCCGTTCAGACGACGTCGTTCCTACGCCCTCAGGGCCCAGGGCAACACATGTCAGGTCGCCTTGGCTTCTCAAGATGGCTAGTATGCTCAAAGCTCAATATGTGGATCACACGGCGCGGTGGCGTCACGCTTCATCGGCCCCGATTGAACTCCTTTCTCTAGATAATTTTGACAAAGATATTCTCGGCTTGCTCCGGTACGACCCTGAGGTTTCCGTATCGGATGCGGGTGCGTTTCTACTACCTATTTACACGGATACTAGCTCATAGTTTGAATGTCCTTTTCTAGGAACATGTCAGAAGCTCGGAAATGTCAAGTCCTGGAAGCAGACTTTCGCTGCAACTACTGGTGCTCCGCCACCTACTGTTATCACAATGTCTGGCCAATCAATAGTTGCTCGCAAGTGCCGGACAGCTGAGCGGTGCCGTCTTCGAGATGGCGAGTGGTGTCGCATCAAAGGCGAACGGTCATGGGTTGTCTATAGTCGTCGGCTCCCAGATTTACTCAGTCACGCTTCAGGTGCCAGCATATCTTATTTCCGCTCCCTACCAACAATTGGCAGGGTCGAGGAGATTATTCAAGTAGTCGGCTCTGTGTCCGAGCGTCATGATAAGGCAGATTTTCTCCTTGTCTCATGGTGTGCGGTCGGCGACCGACATCCGCACTACGACATGCCTCATGTTATTCCATACCCGAACTACTCCTTAATCTCGATTGAGGTGATGTTTCCACGTTTTGATGAGAAATTCTCTACTGATGGAGGCGTTCAGGACGTTCACTGTCTAGTTAATGTTCAACATGACTGTGTTCAAGGCCACTGCACTCTCGAGAAGAACCGGGTAGTATGTGAAGAGGGCGAAGAGACTTCCCAGCGGGATTGGGCTGTAGCTCATCAAGGACAAGGCTATATTCTCAATACAGCGCAGATGCGAGATGCAGCTACTTTAGCCTCTTTCTACCTCCCACTCACACCGCGTAAACCACGGGAGACCCTGATCCTCGAGGCAGCACGCCGAGAGATCGAGGTGAACAAGCAACAGCGCAGCAAGAACACCACGAGTCGTCGGCCCTCAGTGCCTTCCGTACACACTAATTCCGCCTCTGGCAGCTCCGCCCCTCAGGCTGCAGCTAGGGCCCATCTAGCTATGCCTGCTGCGCCCGCCATTCCTCATCCATTTCCCCCATCTCCCCTAGTCATCCACGGGCATCCTGATCCACTGGCTCAGCAGTGGCCCGGGTCCTGGCAGACTTCATCGCCGCAAGGTGGCTTCGCCAGTGCTACTAATATTCTCCCTTCCATGCACCCGCCCAGTGGTCTGTCTCATAATATTTCCTCCGTGCACCGAGCTGCACTCCTCTCCATGTACCGTCGTTGACAAATCGATTACCTGTTTGCCTCGCCGCACCCTTGTGTGCTCGCTTGAGCCTTGTTCCTCCCGAGTCTGGTCCGGCGTGGTCGACTTAAGCGCCAAAACTAGCTAAGTCGAGCTAGACCGAATAATTCGCAAAGCTGTGATGGGAGTTGGGCCCTCAGAAGCGCACAGTATACTCTCTATATGCATTCTAGCCATATGAAATCGGTTTGGAATGGCTGCCGTAGTTTAGACTGCGTTGCGCAGAGCTGTTTGCTGGGCGGTGGCTCCAGCGATAGAGAGATTGTGACGCAGTCACAGTGTGATGGAGTGACTCCAGGCGCTGCGCTGCCAGCGCTGAGCGCACTGCTGTCGGTTTCACCTTCACCTGCCTCCTGTTGCCTCGCCTTTTCCCTCCATACTTGTCTCTCAGATCCACGCGACGAGACACACCCGTGTCCCGGTCATGTTCCACTGATAGGTGATGTTCCTCATCCTTGGTCCAATGTAGTGCTAATCTGGCATAGTGTCGCCAGCCATTGCGACTTGCAGTGATCCACCATATGCATGGTGGATGCACAAGAATCTGAGTCGGATGGCCAGCCGTCGTCAGTGACCGGATATGGATGAGGGCGGGAACTGTATAAGAACAGTGAGTCTGGGTCTGCAAACATCGTCGCCTTTTGTCTTTCGACATGCCTAGTCAGACCCTCGAGACCTCCGCGCACGTCTACGCCCCGCATCGCTCCGGCTCTGTCCCAGTGGCCAGCAGCGGCGCGTCCGTGCCTCACCCGCACTCGCAGGGTCCCGGTGTCGACGACAGCCTCTTTCGCCCGATGCCCATGGATCTATTGAAGCTGCACGCCGACGAGGTGGCCATTTATTCCTCGTTCGACCCCAAATACAGGAAGGAGTTACTTGGGTTCATTGATGTACGTTTCTGTGGTCATCTTCTGCTTCTCACGCTCACTGCCTTACATAGTTCCTCGACAACTTGCCGTCCTGGCGGCAGAAGTTGGAGGTGCACAAGCAGTCCCAGGTGTTGAGGTACCATGTGCGGATGGATGACATTGATCACGCCCTCAACGAGATCAAGATCCTCGTTCAAGGGCTTGCATCTCAGGTCTCGAAGAAGCCAACGCTGACTATCGATCAGAAGGTGCGTTGCTTTTGCCTCTCCATGACGAGCAGACAATTTATACCATTGCAGGCAGACGTCATCTCGTTGTGCAAGACGATGGTCATAGAGGCTGAGCGGGTCGACTACGACTTTGCTGATGAGGCTATGGTACGTGCGCCCTCACAGTTTAAGCCTCATTCTTACAAGAACTCGCCTTTTAGGGACGCCTGAGGTCCGCTGATGCGTACCCAGGATTTGTGTCGGTCTTTCAGTCAGTCTCGCTCACCCGAGCGCTCCTCTCGCATGTCCGTCGCCGGTCTTCCTATGCTCGCAACGTTTTCCGTCAGCTTGTAAGTGCTACTTAGCTGTCTGCTACCTTCTAGCTGCTTGCTGACCATCACGGGATCCTCAGCTTCGTGATAGTGTTTTCGATGGCAAGCGCAAGTGCGGCCTCACGGACCTGACCGCTATCGTCTCGCGCAAGTTCTTCAATAGCCAGGAGCTTGGGATAGGGACCATCTTAAAGCTGTTGGTGCTGGTAAGTGTTATATGGTTAATTTAATAAGGCATTCATTGAGCTTTCGTAGCGACGCTTCGTGCTGGATAACCCGGACCTCGTGTCGAGGGATGATGACGACGACGATGCTGAGGATCGCGAGGATGAGACGTACGTTGATTGTGGCGTTCGTCTCGGAAAGCGCAAGCGAGCAGATGATGCGAATGTGGCGATCAGCGTGAACAGTGCGAACGGCCACTTCTGGTGCGAGTTTACGCAGTTCTACAAGGAAAAGCGGGCAGCATGGGGCAACAACTTCAGCACGTCCGGATGGGCACGGTAAGCCTCCTCTCATCCTACAGAACACTCTCTCATTGTCAATCATGTCAGCTTTATTCAAACCTGCGTGTCCAAGGAGCGCCGTCTTTTCCCCGACGATCAGCTTGTCGACATTCCCCAGCTTCCATCAACTCAGCCTGCGCCCCGCGCATCAACCCCTGATTTTGGTCCCTTCGACAACGACAACGACTTCTCGCTCATTCATCCGCCGCCGCCGCCTCCGAGCACGTCACCTATTCATACGGGCTCTCGTCTTCGATCTTCAACCTCCCCGTCTGTTTCCCCCGCCCCCGGCGCCCCGCAGTCTCGGTCCCCTGTCACAGGGCCTTCGTCCACCGGCTTCCGCACCTCTCTGCCCCCTCTCAGCATCCTCCAGGACAGTGCTGGAGCAATGCATTCCCATTATAATTCCGTACGCATGCAATATCTCTACCGTGTTCTCACCTAACTGTGCTATTTCTAGTCCTCCACCGAGCAAGGATTCGGGATGATGATGCATGCCCATCATCCCCGCGAGCTAGCTTCGCATAGCAGCTCCGGTGTCAGGCTCGCTCCTCTCAACATTCAGCAACACAATCACACTCAGCATATGAGCTCCCGCACCCATGCGATGTCCACTTCGCAGGGCTGGGACTTGTAAATAATCTGAACCTGATATGGTACGTTTTCGACACTTGTGGTGGCCACTGCTCATTTATTTGTCACCAGATCCGTAGTATGTTTGGCGAAGGGGGTGCAGTGTCGTCTTGGAGTAGTCCTATGCGTATGCCAAGTCCTGTCTCTCGTAGTACCGTAGCTAGCTGTTTAGTGCAATGACATGTCATTTGGTTGCTATCGACGTGGCGTGATCATATCAGACGATATCGAACAACCGGATCCCGGAACGCGTGATCCTGGCCCCCGGACCCTGCCCTCTACCCGAAATCGCCCTTAGGAATATCCTAAGGGCCATTCTTACATCATTCTTAAGTCGTGAAGACTTAAGACCCCCTGCAGGGCGGAATAATGAGAATTTCCTAAGAGCGGAGCTACAAATTCTCATGCCTCCGCTCTCTGAAGTTAGTTTTAGGAGCCATCCCCTACCGTGTAGACGAAAAGAAGCATCGGCGTATTCTACCGGCCGATACCCAGTCGCCCGAGGATCGCCGGTCAACCCACATTCAAACCGACACGCGATCGGTAGCTCAAGTACCCGAATACCGGCGGACGCCGTTAGAGCGCCGCCAGTGCTGCCTGGTGCGACTCCCGAGACTTCGGACTCTCGTCTAACTCTTCGCGGACTTGCGCCGTCCAATGCACACTCTTCGCAAAGTTTGTGTTGCTGGGCTCTGAACGGAGACAACAGGGTACGCACCGCTGCCTCAACCACACACCCTTCATCTCAGTCGCGCTCAACGACACGTTGATCATCAGATTTCGGCGCTATCATCAGGAAGTGGGTAGACAGCTCCAAACAGCTTCGCGCGGGCGTGGTGTTTTCCACCGCGGGCCGTGAACACACCTGCGCAGTGCGGATCTCTTGCGGGCACATTAGATGGCACTGTGAGGTAAGCCGAGATGCGTATCGGCATCCCTCGTTTTGGCCGTCAGAGCGCTACTCTCGCGTACGCGATATGTCATTGTTGTCGCTTACGACGCTATAAAACCTTCTTGCCAGTTGCCGCGGAAGCACACCAAACCCCTCCGCTACTACTCATCAACGCTAACTCGTTTTTTACTGACATGGCACTCTCACTCCCCTCTGTAGTTGTCTCCGCAGTGGTGCTTTACGTCCTCTGGAAGATCTTCTATCCGTACTTCACTACGCTCACTATCGATAATCTTCCTGGCCCTCTGCCTCGCTCCTGGTGGCTAGGTATAACAATGACGTTGCCTTCAGGATCGCTTGATCACTAATGCACCTTTCAGGCAACCTTCCGTTGTATGCGGAGCGTCAAGGTTGGAAGAAGTGGGCCGAGTACGCGGAGACCTATGGTTCGATCTTCCTTACCAAGACCTTCTTTAACGTATGTATACGGCACGCTTGTCCTTTCAACCGTCTCTGCTGAAGCGGCAACCATACTTAGCGACGCATGCTCATTGTATACGATGCCAAGGCCGTCCACCACATCATGCTTAAGGACGTGGAATTCGTCCCGAAACGCCTCGAGCCCTCCAAGTATGTAAACCTCTCACGCTCGTCTTCCCTGGAGACTGAATGCGTCGATAGCGGAATGCACACGCTCCTGGGGCCCGGTCTTCTCTCCACCACCGGCGTCGAGCACAAGCGCCAGAGGAAGGTTCTCAACCCCGTGTTCTCCGCGGCCCACCTCCGTGATATGACGCACATCTTCTACAAGGTTGCCCACAGAGTACGCGACTTCTTCACCGACGCGTAAACCTATCGCTGACGGCGATGCGTTTTCGATCTACAGCTGAACACCGCAATGGGCAAGCGCCTCTCTCCCGACGGTTCTACGACCGAAATGGATGTCAACGGCTGGATGGCGCGCACGACGCTCGAGATGCTCGGGCAGGCCGGCCTTGGATATTCTTTCGATGACTTCTCCGAGGATGCCACGGACGAGTACGGCGAGGCGATCAAGCTCTACTTGTGCGTCTTTCGCTGTTTGTATATCGACTTTTGTTAAACGACCAACGACACATTATCAGCCCAACTCTGGCCAACGCGACTATCCTCCTCAACTTTGTCATCTCGGAACTCTCGTGGTACCTGCCCGTACCTGCCATTCGCGCGCTACTCCGGAAGACGCCGAGGCCGACGATCAAGAAGATCATTGGCATTTCGGACACGATGGCGCGGCGCTCACGCGAGATCGTTGCCGAGAAGAAGGCGTTGCTTCAGCGGGGTGACGAGGCGCTCGCACATGAGGTTGGTGAGGGAAAGGACATCATGAGTATTCTCCGTGCGTATCAATATCTTTTGGCTTGTGATGCACGTGCTCACGATACGCGGTGGAGATAGTCAGGGCGAACATGGCAGCTACTGAGAACGAACGCATGACTGACGAGGAGATTTTGGCGCAGACGTCGTGAGTAGCGACAAAAGGCGCTGTCGGCGCGCGCCCCGCTTCGTGCTGACCATTCGTCCATGAAAACCCCAGAACCTTTATCCTCGCCGGCATGGACACGACCTCCAACGCCCTTTCGCGTATCTTCCACCTGCTTGCGCAGCACCCTGACGTACAGGAGAAGGTCCGCGCGGAGGTCGTCGAGGCGCAAGGCGGGGACCGCTCGGATATCGACTACGAGGACCTCATCAAGCTCCCCTACCTCGACGCCATTTGTCGCGAGACGCTCCGCCTTTACGCACCTGTTCACTTATCGGCACCCCGTGTGTGCGTACCCCACCTCTTCACTATATCCCTGCCGGCACTCAATATCGCTCTCTGGTTGTAGGTTCGCCAAGGATACAGTGCTTCCCCTTGACCAGCCTGTGCGCGGGCGCGACGGGAAGGAGATCTCGGAGATCGTAGTTCCGAGAAACACCTCGGTGCAGGTGTACTACCAGGCGAGCAACGTGAACAAGGCGCTTTGGGGCGAGGACGCAAAGGAGTGGAAGCCTGAGCGCTGGTTGAAGCCTATCCCTGCTGCTGTCGAGGAGGCACGTATTCCCGCGGTGTATGCTCACCTGTGAGTGATCTACGATTCTTTCAGAAAGAAGATTCACTGACTGAGTGGTGTACTGGTTGGATAGCATGACGTTCGCGGCGGGAACGCACTCGTGCATGTAAGTCTTGACGTTTTGACCACAGCCCTACGTGATAGCTAACTGTCCCTCGTAGCGGCTTCAAGTTCTCTCAGCTCGAGATGAGTAAGTTACGCACACTTTGTATTCGTCTCTTGTCTCTTACGCGCTGTTGTCCGTTGCAGAGATTGTCCTCTCGAACTTGCTCTCCACTTACTCGTTCGAGCTTACCGACAAGCCCGTCGCGTGGAACCAGTCGGCGGTTATGTACCCCACTATGGGCGAAGAAAGCGCGAAGCCGGAGCTGCGTCTCATGGTGAAGGCTCTCAAGGCTTAATGGTACCCTCGTGGCCTACCCGGCATTTGGTTAACGGCTGTCGCCGATTTAAGCTCGGAAGACCTTTTTGTACGATTGAACATGTACAGTATACAGCTCTAATGGGATGCACTGTCTTTACTCTGGAACATGGGCTCAGCGGTTACGGCCTACGCATATCAATCCGATACTTCATCATTCACGTTTCTCGTGCTGCTCCATCCCGGCAGGCCGAAGGTAGACGGAAACGCATCCCACAGCTCTTGGCCTACCAACCTCTCAACCTCCTTGAGCAGCTTCGGGCGATGTGTGTCGCAGACTTCGAGCAACGTCGACCACCACGGCAGCAGCCTGGCGTCCTTGCCATTCGAGGCGCGAACGTCCTGCTCCTCTGCCATGGCGCTCACGAATGCGGTGATGAACGGTTTCTCGAGGAATACCGTGTACGGACGCAATGGCACACCACGATGTGTTGCATCCCCAGCATCGAACCTCGTTAAAAAACCTGCCAGTGAGCTCTAGCACCACGCAGTGCGCACTCTTCATGAGGCAGCACGCCCCTATGCTTGCAAGCACACGCGTTATAGGGTCGAACGTACGCTCGGAAAGCAAGCGGGTAAGCGTCGTCTGGTCGGTGAGTTTCTGGTCACAGCGTAGGAATCGAACCTCGGTCTTGCTTGCAAGTCCAGGCACATGGCGCGTGTTGTCACAGCAAGCTTCATATCACGTGATACGTGACTATCACCCACGATGGCCAGCACCGTGACGGTCGCGGCGCCACCTTGTAGTCCGACCACCATCGTCAGCGTTGAACATGGCATCCGACGCACCCCGGAATAAGCGTCCTCGCAACGGCGAAAACGATGGTCCCGGTCAACATAGTGTCCCTCCGAAGCAAGACACTGATGTGTGGCTCGCCGATGGGAACATTGTCATCGTCGCTCAGGGCATCGCGTTTCGGGTGCTCAAGAGCATTCTCGCTCAGCGCTCGGAAGTGTTTCGCGATCTCTTCACTCTTCCAGTTCCTGAAACCGCCGACGCTTTGGATGGCTGCTCTCTGGTACATGTCTCGGACTCGCCGGACGACCTGCGCCACCTTCTTTTAGTTCTTTGCTGTGGCAAGAAGTAAGAGTCCCTCTCACAAAGTTCTTCAAACATTTTCCTACCCACGCTGACTTCTGATTCAACACCAAATAGCTACTACTTCTTGCACGACGAACCTCAGCAAGTTCCGTTCACAGTGCTATCTTCCCTCATCCGCATGGCGCACAAGTATGCGATACCCGATGTTCTGGACGACGCTCTCTCTCGCCTAAAACGATACTACACAGACCGTTTGGACCAATGGAGAGATCTCAAGTCCCGCGAGAAGCTCGTAGCAGCCAAGCCTCAGGACGCAGCTGCCGCTATCGAAATCGCACGACTCACAAATACGCTCTCGATGCTTCCTGCTGCGTATATGTCCTCTTTCCCCATGCTCTTCCCAGATGTTTCCCAGCTACCACCACAAGACCAGGAATCAGTTCGGTTGCCTCTTTCTTCCCAGCTTTCCGCCACCGACCTGGAGCACGTCATAGCAGGACGGATAGCCTTTCCAAAGCTGTTCATCATTCGCGTTCACAAGGTGTCGAATGCCATCCCGGCAGAGAACTGCTGCCGTCGCGAGAGTTGCAAGGGGATTGCGGCGGCTGTTCAGAGAAATCAGCTCGGAACGTCACTGGTGGACTTCAATGACTATCATCTCGCGTATGACCCGCACACGGAATTCTGGGAGTCGTTCTGCGAGGGTCCAAAACTTTGTGCAGTATGTGACAAGGCAGCGGAGGCGGAGTCTGAGACCTTTTGTCGTGCCTCCTGGGAAGAACTACCGTTCTTTCTCCGCCTTGATTTAGCAGATTGGAACTAGAAAGAGTAGGTTATTCCAGCTTGCGTTCTCAAGGCGAGTCTAATATGTTATTGGGCAATCTTTTCGCGGCTGATTGCCAGTGATCCTTAGGATTTACGTGCATTCTAAATAGTACAAAATAATCTACATTCCGAAGTGGTCCGACAGAGTCAGTTTTGAGCACGCAAGCCCAGATGCCTACCACCTAGAGGCCGATCGCAGACAGGAGCTTGGTGAAATCGGGCGTGCCGAGGCCCGTGACCGGGTCCCAGCCAGCCTTGGCCGGGAACCCGTTCGTGCTGCAGCCGGGGTTCGAGCCGCTCGTGACGTCGTTGAGCGCAGCCTTGCCCGCGGTCGAGTAGAGGAACGGGTTGAGGAACCCGAGCGGGCTCTTGCCCGCGGCGACGAGGCGGTCGTTGAGGAGGGAGATGACGGAGGCGAAGGTCGGGCTCGCGCACGACGTGCCCTCGACACCCTCCGCGGAGCCGTCGACGACGACCTCGAAGTTGGTGCCCTGCGCGGAGACGTCGGGGAAGCCGCGGCCGGAGGCGTTGTACTTGCCCTTGTAGGTGCTGCCAAGGGCGGAGAGGTAGCCGGAGACAGCGTTGGTCTGGTACGAGGGCACGCCGAAGTAGTTGGAGAAGCCGCCGGAGGAGTAGTCGGCAGCAGACTCGGGGCTGATGCCCTCAGTGGCACCGACGGAGGTCATGCTATAGGGCGAAAGATCGATCAGAGCTTGTAGGGAGACAAGGATGAGGCGAGGACGTACTAGGGGCAGCCGGAGGGGAACGTCGGGACGAACTTGCTGCAGCTAGCGGACTGCGAGCCGGAGACACCACCGTCACCAGACGCGAAGAGGATGGAGACACCACGAGCGCCAAGCTGGGCGTAGGCGTTGCAGAGGTTGCTACCCAAATGTGTAAGCCACGTGTTACGGTCCGACGAACCCAGATATCACTCACTTGGCAAGCTTACGGGAGATTGTGTTCTCGTTCTGGCCGTAGCTGGTGGTCATGACGTAGGGGGGTTCGTCCATGTCGAGCAGGTAGTTGACGACATCGAGGAAGCCTTCGAGATCACCGTCCTGGAAGTCGTCGCCGACGGAGATGAAGACCGTGGGGACGCCGGTCGCAACACCAATCGTGTACTGGATGTCGAGGTTCTGTGACGAAGTCGTGAGCTTAGGCACGATGCGAGTCACGAGTAGACTACTCACCGCCTCGACGCCGGCCTGGCTGCCGCTCTGGGAGTTCGAGCCGCCGTCGATCGTATCAAGCGTGAACGTCGTGGAAGACGAGATGTCAGTGCGGTACTTCTTGAGGAAGGTCTTGAGGTCCGCCTTGTTGGCGTACTGCTCGATGAAGCCGGTCACGGCGAGCTTGTTCGAGGACTCGGTCGCGGCGGTCGAGGGGATGTTGTAGAGCGAGAGCAAGCACGAGGGAGTGATCGTGCTCGCGCACGACGAGGGGACCGCGCGGGCGGAGAAGTTCTGCAGACCGGGGACGTCCTTGATGGGGGAAGACACCACGGGGAGGTGACTGTACGGGTTCGGGAACCTATGGATATGGGCGTCAGCTTTCGCTCTGCAGATTGAATGAACGAAGGGCACTCACGTCACGGTCGGGTGAACGAGCTCGAGGTGGTCCTGGAGGTCGGCGGGGATCGAGTACGAAAGCGTGCGGACAACGCTCATGTCCGTCTCGTCGTGCTTGTAAACCGAGAAGTCGGCGTCGAAGAGCTCGTTCGCCTTGCTGACGGGGATCTCGAACGAGAGCCAGTCACCCGTCGCGGAGATAGTCTGCGCGGAGATGTCGTTCTCCGCGAGCCATGCGTTGACGGCCTCGACGCTGTCCTGGCTAGGCGCAACGAGGGACTGGACCTGAAAGTCGCGTGGTAGGTCAGCGTCTTATATGGAGGGTCTGAAGCGGCGCGACGTACCTCCGCCTTGGAGAGGTGCTTGCCGTAGTTGGCGCTCGACGGTGTGCTGACGTCAAGCAGCTTGCTCTCGAGCTCCGCGAAGTTGGTCTGGGTGAGCGCGAGGCGGAGCCGGAGCGTCTGCTCGGGCACCGCGGAGCTGACGAACGTGAAGCCCTCGGGCACGCCCTCGCGGGACTCGTGCACCTGCATGCTGCGCGCCGCGGGCTTCGCCATCGCGGCGGCGAAGAGGGAAGCAAGGATGAGACCGGTGGCGACCATGGTGTCTGTCGGGCGTCGGCGACGAGATGGGAGCAGGTGAGGTGCGGTGGAGGCTGGGGACTGAGCCTGTGCAGGACCTTGGTTTGACGGCGTAGACGATGCGAGGCTTTATAGAGGACGGAGCACGCCTGGTGCAGCGGTGCAGGAGGGCTCGCGTGCGCCCGATATCGCGTTGGTCGGTGCTCTGCCGCATGGCACACTCAATTCGGTGGCCTGGAAACGCTAGGAGAAACACGCCTCGGAGGCTTCGTCCGCGTCAACCGTAGGCCAACGCAGGGCCGTTGCGAGATCGGCATGGGCGTGTCTGACGTCCGCACGCGGGGTCGAGCAGGACGGAAGTGTGGTTGCGGGGAAGAGCGCGCGTGATCGCCATGTGCATTGGGTTGATCTCGTGCAGTCGCGATGGGCCCGGTGCTATAATTAGACTTCGCTCTGGCGATAAGTACGGCGCTATTGCGAGGTTGCATGGCTAACTGTTCAGGCGCTGTAGAGTAGGCAGAGCAGACGGAGGGCGGTGGATCGCTTCTCCCGAGCTTCCGCGTGGAGATGACTGCACGTCACAGCCACGGAAGCTCAACGCCGACGGCAGTCAGCCAAGCCCCGGTGTACGATGCCCGAAAGTGCGCGGACGGACTGTCAAGAAGTTGGTGAGCGTCGATCGAGACATGTGATGGTCGCTGGTAAAGTATTGATCACCTATGATGCGTTTGTAAGGCCTGATTTTGACGATGATGTACTCGCGATTGACGCAATCTGTGGTCAAATATGATCATGATTTACGACCTGTTGACTACACTGGAGGAATCATCCGCCGCGCTCAAGATGAGTTTGTAAGAGTATATAGGATAAGGGCCATTCGAGTATCCGCCCTCGACGCTGCCACTGCGGATTAAAGGCTACAATGCCGAATGCGTGAGGCGGTGGCTTGCGCAGCTCGTTACAGACACACTACATGCGCTATGATTGCCATGGAATATCTGAGCAGCTACGCAAATCATTCACAGAGGCAGTTCGCTCACCATCTTGCCCTCCCATCCATCGGCAGGGAAGCAGCCTACCATCAACCTCGAGTGGGGCCTCTGAAACCTGTTCACTCCCTCAGGCTCCTGGAAGCTGGCAGCGCGCATGAGTTGTCGTGATGACGCCTCAGTCAGAGACTGAAGGGCGTTAATGGAGTAGTAGATGTCGTACAACACTTCGAAATGTGCTAGTTGCCGACGGATTGTCCCAAGAAGAGGAGTACTTCGGAGAGTCACAGGGCGACGACTCTGACGAGTCGGAGCTAACGTCAATGTCATAGACGCCGAGGTAGCCGTGCATTATGTAATAATACGAAACACCAGGTAATTCCACTAGATGATGTTCGCGTGGAAGATGACCACTCCGCACCCGAGAAGCTAATCCGCTAAATTAAAATTCTTTGGTCCCTCATGACCGTATATATTCTACAGGAGTGAAATACAAGAGGGCTATATGTGGATTTAAGGTCGTCCCGAGGGAAAAATGTGATTCGACCCAGGATCGAACTGAGGACCTTCTGTGTGTTAGACAGATGCGATAACCAGCTACGCCATCGAACCGATACCTCCTGATTCAATTAAGTATACTCATCCAACGTCCTAAACTCGGAGCTCCGACGTGCTTAGTGCCCAATGACAGGCATGGGCCTGTACGGCTCCTCGAGGTATTTGATCTCCTCGTCTGTGAGCTTCACGTCGAGACCATCTGCGTCCACGAAAAGTTCGGAGACAGGCGTCATCGCACGAGCACGTCACTTGGAGATGCAATCTGCCACTCACTAATGATGTCTTCGAGGTGAGAAAGCTTTGTCGCGCCGATTACAGGCGCAGAGACACCAGGCTTAGACAGGATCCAGGCGAGTGCGACGTGGGACATGTTGACGTCCTTCTTCTTCGCGACCTCCTCGATGCTTAGAGGCGAAGAGTAGACAGAATCAGTGTCTGAGTTCTCCAAGGGCGGCCGTGCGACGTACCGATTGATGATGTCGATCGTGGCCGGGCTGTCGTAGAACGTGGCACCTCTGCGTCACAGTCGTCGTGGATCAGCTATATGCGCCTCGGCGGGGTACAGGGGCGCGCACTCACAGATCAGCGTTCTTCCGTGCGGTCTCCGCGGAAGCCGGGCGCGCGAGCAGACCGCGCGCGAGAGGGGACCACGGGATGGCGCCGACGCCGAAGAGGTTGAGCGTCGGGAACATCTCGCGCTCTTCCTCGCGGTAGAGGAGCGAGTAGTGGTTCTGCATCGAGATGAACGGGGTAAGGCTGTGCGTGAGGGCGTAGTCTGCAGGGGGGCGTTGGAGCGTCAGCTTGTGCCTGGAGCCGTGTAGGTGTTGAGAAGTGGGAACATACTCTGCATCTGGTGGACTAAAGGAGAGGATACTCGAGTCAGGAGGGGGATAGCCGGATCATGGAGGAAACGTACACTGATAGGCCCAGCACGAGCTCATGCCGATGTAGCGAACATACCCCGCCTTGACGACGTCGTGAAGGGCTTGCATCTGCGCGATTCACTAGAGTGAGCCCCTTCAACTCATGACATAAGAATAGTCACGACGTACCGTCTCCTCGATCGGCGTCTCAGTGTCGAAACGGTGGCCTGGCAGACGGCGTCAGACCAGACGCACACGGCACAACGAGATATGCAAACTTACATTGTAAGACATCGATGTAGTCGACCTGGAGACGCTTCAGGCTGGCTTGAACGGCATCGAAGATATGCTGCAGCAGATGATCAACTGAGAGAGCACGACAACCAGTCACCAGCATACCTTCCGGTTCAACCCAAGCTGATTGATGATGCCGATATCTTGCGGCTTGACGAAGTACGTATGCGTACCATGGTCTTTGGCCACCGGGAAGTAGACCTGATGAGTAGCGTTAGGACCCCTCATGTCGAGCAGCACGGTTGGGAAAGCGTACCTTCGTCATGATGACAAGCTCCTCACGAGGAAGCTCGAGCTTCTTGATAACGTTTCCGAGGATGATTTCCGAGAGACCGTTGGAATACGTCTAGAAAGCGGAGGTGAGCCAAAGTGTAGCATAGCGGCGCAGTAGAACGCAGCACACGTACGTCAGACGTGTCGAAGGTGGTGACGCCGTGATCGTACGCAAACCTGATGTGCTTCGTCGCCTCTTCCTCGCCGACGAGCCAGGTATCCCAGCGAGGGTCGCCATAGGACATGCATCCGAGGATGATCTTTGAGACCTTGAGGCCGGACTTGCCGAGGCGCACTAGAACGAAGGTAATGGGCGCACGATCAGCAACATGGTCACTGGAAAAGCACACAAGAAGGGAGCGTCCATACCATATTCCATCCTGGACGACATGTTGAGGTGAAGGTGACGGAGGGTAGTAGGACGGTGAGTCGATGTGGATGTGTTGCTGTCTCTCTCCACCACGAGCAGCGGTTTATATATGGCCTCAGACTCGCAACCCGTAGCCCCCCCAATGCAAAGCAAATTCTCCTTCGCTCCCATCCTGCTCGGACATGGGGAGTGGGTAACTCTTCGTCGCGCCGCCGAAGCCGCGACTCGGAGACGACAGGCGAGCGGCAGAGGGATGGCTACTGGTCAGGGGGTAAGCAAGGCCGCCCGAAAAGCAAAATTGAACTCCTTACCCACCGCGCCCCCGTCGACGTTGAGTATCCAACCCCTGGTACAGCGCTCACCCACTACTTCTACCGATCGGGATCGGCGTGTGAAATTAGGCGGCTAGCGCTTCGGGCGGTGATGACGACTCGGAGATGGGGCGGCGGACATAGCAGTTACGACCTTTGCCTATGAGTTTTCAGATTTGACGAGTAGTGGTCAGCTTACAGTCCATGGCGAGTGTTGGACGAAGTGCAAACCGAAATCGGCGGGATATCGGTGTGCCGGTTGGAGCGGGTTCCGACATCAACGTCCTTAGACAGGCCGAGGATGGGATCCAGAGAGCATATACCGACCCCAAAGCTCTAAAAATGCTTAGCGTCCGGATTATTCGTGTTAAGGGGCATTTGACCGAGGTAGAAAGAGTACGTTGTGTTCCGATTGCGCCAACAGTACTGCAGTCGAGAAGTACAAGCTACGGGCGTTCCTCATTTGGTCTCTTTGATGGGGCTCTTGCCAAACAGCAGCAAGCAAACATGTGGCGGCATCAACGCCCCCGAAAGCGCGCCCTGTCTGGGCCTCGGACCGGCCGCCTCGGTTTCTACGTATCAGTGACGGCGTCTCGCCCTGATTGCGACCTCATGCTCCCCTCCGTTCTTGCTTGTCTAGAGTTGCCCACGATGCTAGACGATGCTAGCCGTCTGTTACGTCGGCGTCACTGAGAATACTCTGAACGGTTGGCCACGATCTCTGTACGAAGGACTTCGAGTCCGTACAGTCTTTCGACGGATGAAATGCTTCATGGCAG
The DNA here is from genome assembly GCA_002150815.3 of Grammothele lineata. Taxonomy (NCBI): domain Eukaryota; kingdom Fungi; phylum Basidiomycota; class Agaricomycetes; order Polyporales; family Polyporaceae; genus Grammothele; species Grammothele lineata. Next base: position 93,449 of record NDFF03000317.1, on the reverse strand, counting down.
GTGAGCCGTTTATGTTGACGCGGGGGTACTGCGCCATACTGACATGGGTATGTAGCGTCCGGCACAGCCAGACTTCTGTTGTTTGAAGCCCTGAGAATATTAGAAGTTGGCAGTGTTCCAAGCGTCGTCATCATTTCTCTGCATCTTCCGTTACAGCCATAGCGGCGAAACGTGTCCTCGTCGACTTCTCATCTTCCGCCACATGGTCCCAGATTCCGTCAATCTGGCTGATCCGTGTCCCCGGCTCGGGAGTCGGAGCAGCCGCCAGCACGGCATCTTCCTCGGTGCCTGACGTCGTCGTGCTCTTGAAGTGCCCCGCTTTCGCCCCACCGCAAGGCTTGCATCTTGAGTTTCGACCAGTTCCAAGTTCCTTCACGCCTCCCCTAGGCGTCCCCGCTCTTTTTCATCACGTTCATTCAACGCACATACGGCATGTCTTCCTGGTCCCGCCTATCCCTCCTCATCGCTCTCGTGGCGACGCTCGCGCCCGCCGCGGAGGCCTCGGGTCGTGGGATGACGCACCGAATCAACATCGGACTGAAGAACGCCTTCGGTTTCGGCAAGGTCTCAAGCGGGTCGACGCTCGCGACGACTAAGGCGGCTGCTTCGACTAAAGCGTCTGCTGCGACGAAGGCGGCGGCCGCTACGACGAAGGACGTCATCATTGAGATGTTCCAGTGGAGTTGGGACAGCGTCGCGCAGGAGTGCACGAGCTTCATCGGTCCGGCGGGGTATGGATACGTCCAAGGTGCGTTTTCCCTCCGAGTCCTATCCTGCTTCCTCCTGCTCCCTCGTCTGGCGCTACGTCATACCTTCCGCTGACGGGCGCCTCTGCTCCTGTTGCTCTCGTGGACCGTTAGTGAGCCCCCCACAAGAGCACATCCAAGGCGACCAGTGGTGGACAGACTACCAAGCTGTCTCGTACCAGCTCACCTCCAAGCATGGAAACCGTGGCCAATTCCAGAACATGATTAACGCCTGCCACAGCGCGGGCGTGAAGGTCATCGCTGGTGCGTCTTCCTGGTCTAGTTCATGCACGCGCGCGGGGTCGTCAGTGGTGGACAGAGGTTGATACCACGGGTACAGACGTGCTCTTCAACCATATGACGGGCGGTTCGGGCACGGGGTACGCCGGGTCGTCGTTTACGGAATACAACTACCCCGGAACGTACATCGTGAACGACTTCCACACCTGCTATCATGGCATCAACGACTGGAACAACCTTACGGAGGTCCAGTACTGCCAGCTCGAAGGGCTTGCCGAGTGAGTACCACCGTGGAAGCGGGTGAGAATACAGAGGCTGATCGTGGCGTCCTGTACAGCCTAAACACCGAGTCATCTTATGTTCGAAGCCGTCTGGCTCAGTATGCTAGCGACCTCATCAGCCTCGGACTCGACGGGTTCCGCTTGGACGCTGCGAAGCGTAAAGACTTTGCCGCTCTTCCTGCTTTTTGATTTTCACGCTGCTGCCTTCCAGACATTCCCGTCGCGGACCTGCAGGCCATCATGGGCCAGGTGAACACCCAGGGCAAGAAGCTCTACATCACGCAAGAGGTCGTCGGTGGAGCAGGATCTATGAAGCCTAGCGATTATACCGTCATTGGTAGGTGTTACGATTCTTTTTGATGGTCGCTTTCTCATCTTGAATCATACAGGCGACGTTCAAGAGTACGTTTTAGTTCATGGCTTCGAAGGTGTGGGTTTGATGCTCATTCATACTGCAGGTTCGGCTTCCATGACACCATGAACGACGTCTTTGCGTACGGAACAAAGACCCTCGACTCCCTCAAAACCCTCGACAATCGAGGTCCGTTTCTTTTGCTCGAGAGCACGTCAGGAACTGACCCGCGCTACACCAGGCTGGGTCCCCAGCGCCAGCGCGAACATCTTCGTAGCAAACCACGACTCCGAGCGCGTGCGCACCTTTTCCAGTGCTCGCTTACCAACACTCCACGTACTGACCCATCCTCGCACAGGGCGCGAACCAGCTCAACGTCAACACGCCCAACAACGGCTACGTGCTCGCCACGATCTTCTCGCTCGCGCAACCCTGGGGCCACCCCACCGTCCTCTCCTCGTACTCGTACTCCAACACGGACGCAGGCGCGCCCAATGGCGGGTACGGCACGTGTGAGGGCACGGGTGGGGTGAACGGGTGGTACTGCCAGCACCGCTGGATCGCGTTCACGGGGATGGTGGGCTTCCATAACCAGGTTGGGTCTGCGGCGGTCACAAACTGGGTGTCGCCTTCTGCGAACCGCATTGCGTTTGGTCGTGGTGCGTAGATCTCACTCGTCATAAGCATGCAGCGGCTGACTTCACCTCGGATGTGTAACAGGCTCCGCCGGGTTTGTCGCGATCAACAACGACGCGTCGGACTGGGCGGTGACGTTCAAGACCTCCCTCCCTGACGGCGTCTATTGCGACGTTGTCGGCGGTACACTCTCCAACGGCCAGTGCACCAGCTACTACACGTGAGTTTCTTCTCTTCAGCTGCGTGCATTGTGTGTCGGATGCTGACTTGCGGTCGCGATGTAGCTTCACCGTCTCAAAGGGGTCCTTCAAGGCGACTGTCCCGGCGCATGGGGCGATCGGCCTGCACACGGGGGCGAAGCGGTCTTAAAGAGTGCACTCGCGCACAGTGGATGGGGGGGGACGTATGCCTCCGTACTTGGGCTGTAGATCACTGCCGGGTCTCTTTCGCGGACGGACTGTTTGCAACATTAGGACGATGATCAGTATCATTATACATGTCTCGGTATACGGACTCTTATCAAATATTAGTGCATATGTATCAACGACGAGCCTCGGTACACGTACGTTCCCAGGACATGATCGAAAGGCACTCGACGCAGGAACAACTTGGGAACAACCGTCCGCGACGAGGCGCGACGCGAGTGTGGCTGAACTATAAACTCCGCTCAGCGCCGCCTGAACGACCCCGCGCGCCCGCGTCGCGCGCTCTGTGCGCGCTTGACGTACTGCGTCATGCGCGGGCGCGCGGAGGGGTCGAACGATTTCGTCGTCCTCGTCGCGCTCGTCGCTTTTCCCCGCGTCCTCGACGTCCTTCACGTCCCCCATAATGTTACTCCCAAAACTACCGGTCAGCGGCGCCCTCCTCTTCGCCATCGCCCTCTCCGGGCATGGCCTCCGCAAACGCTCCCTCTCCCCGTCCGGCGCGGCCGCTGCGTTCGCGGTCGGGTACACCATGATGTCCGTCAAGCTCTTAGCATTCGGCGTCGCCCTCATCGTCTTCTACCTCACCGGCTCGCGCGCGACGAAAGTTGGGAAGGCGCTCAAGCAGAAGCTCGAGGAGGGCCACACAGATGCGGGGTATAGGAACGCGGCCCAGGTCTTCTGCAACTCCCTCCCGGCGGCCGTGGCTGCATTACTTTGGAGTGCGATGTACGAGCCGGGCTCGTGGGCGGAGAGAGCGTTGGACGAGGCAGGCGTGGGTTTGGGGAGCAAGATGCCGTTCGCGCCGGATGCGTGGTGTGCGTTGACACCGCCGCCATCGGCGTCGTGGAGTCGGGCGTTGTTGTTCGTGACGTTGGGGTGAGTTGCGCTGCATATATGCTATTTTTTATACATTCAAACACCATTTGTTGTGCGCCAGGCACTTTGCGTGCTGCCTCGGCGACACGCTGGCCTCTGAGCTCGGCATTTTGTCGAAGTCTCCTCCGATCCTCATTACGACCTTCAAGCCTGTCCCGCCGGGCACCAACGGTGGAATGTCCACCATGGGCACTCTGTCGTCTCTTGCTGGTGGTACTTTGATGGGTCTTACCATCGCAGGTATGCTGCTTTGGCAAAACACCGCCTGCCGGGCGGAATGGACGAATGTCCTGTTCCCTCTACTTCTTTGGGGTACCGCGGCAGGCGGGCTTGGTTCTTTGGTGAGCTTGTCTCTATCACAGCGTTCAACCGGTGGACTAATCCCGCATCTTCAGCTTGACTCCCTCATGGGTGCCACGGTGCAGTGCACGCGTTTCCTGAATACGACGAATCGGATCGTCACCGACGAGGGTGGCGCACCTGCGCCAGGCGCGGACGTGAAGGTTATCAGCGGAATGGATATTCTCACTAATAACCAGGTCAGCTCTACACTCTTTCTCTGATTTACGCCAAACTGATATTCCTGGCCAGGTAAACTTACTCTCCTCCATCGTGACAGCACTGCTCCTGGGTGCGATTGCATGACTTGTATCATAGTTTCTGTGCATATAGTAGATTGTACGTTCCCGAGTATCGCCGCACTATCGTCGTAGTACTGATACCGTGTTATGAAGTTGCTTCACATGGATAATGGCGTGCCAAACTTCGTTAGCCTCGGTGCCTAGACCCCTCGTGATATTACGTTCAGTTCCTGTGCTCATCAGTATCCGCGCGAAGACCCTCTACCTTCAGAACCTTCGACGGTTCCTGCACAAATGTATGGGGCGTGCCATATGGTCGCTCGGATCGCGGCGGGTGCACCGAAGGCGAGGCCATCCGAAGCATTCCAGATGCACGCGCAGCTGTCTGGCGACAACCTCCGAGCCGTCCCATTGTTTCCGGCCCAGGTGGTAGAAGTCATTCCCAAGTTCGGACGTGACAGCCAGAGCGTACTCGACGATGTCGCTAGCGATCTACTTGCTCCGAGTAGTGCGCTCAGTCCAGAGGTCGTTGGCGTTGTGTCAACCACCTCTCGGGATACACCAGCGACCGTCTAGAACGCCCCGATTGAATCCGCGTTTGGCAGCCCCGACAGTGTGGATAGGCTTGGCGGCAGCCTTCTCCCGCTTTCAATTCGCGTATTGGACGTGCCAAGAGGGCTTGGCTCGATTTCCGACGGAGGTGGTTTCGTTCAAAGTGCGATGAGCTACCAGTCCTCTCTCCACTGACCCACCATCCTCGACGTCCACTCCTCTCTCCTCCCTCTGTTGTGAGGCCCTCGGATGGTGAGTCGCTCGTGTCCCACGGTGTATCCTCGGCTGTTCAGCTGACGTGGCCCGCGTCGCAGTACGCGGTTATCGCCAGCGCTCCCCGCACCCTCGCCCCATGGGCTCTCCCGGGACGCACCAGCTGCCGCCCTCCCCTCGGCACAAGCGAGTTCATCTCTTGCCCTCTATGAAAAACAGGACCCGCCTCTGACGTTGCGCATCTACCCGCGCGAGTTGTTCCGACACGCGCACGCGAGAACGCCTTCTGCGCACCCTGCAGCGCCGCGCGCGCGGGTCGACTCAATTGCTGAAGCCCCAGACGTCGACGGGCCACGATGGACAGCCCGAATGTGCCCGTCGCTTGCGATGGCGGTCGGGCGGCGACGGTGCGACCCGTGCGGTGTCACGTTGCCCATGGCTGAGACTCGACGCGCGCAGGCGGGGCGCGGGGCCTCCCGAGCCCCGACTCCGAGCGGCGCACAAGCGGCGCGGTGTCCTGAGATGGCGATGCGGGAGCTTGTCTGGCAGGTTCTTGCGGCGGGAGTGGTGCCCCTGTTCCTCCCGCGCGGGCGCGGCTCCGTTCGGGACGGTTGAGAGGGGTTCGTGGTGAGTCTCCGTGTGCTCGGGAAGGCTAGCGGGGAAATCTTGTTTTCTGACGGCGGATATGGGCGAGGCAGGGATCTCACGGCCCGCGAGGAATTGGCGTGGTATGGTGCCTACGCGAGGCTCGTTGCCGATACGTGCCGGGCTACGTTGCTCGATGAAGACGTGTATAGCGGCCCGCGCGATCTGTGCCACGTTCTCGATGATAGTAAGTGTATTCGCCCACGTGCCGTCTATAGAGCCATGTACTCACGCCTTGAACGCACTGCTGGTTAATAGAACGCTTGTGTGCCGTAGAGAGCACGGCACCAATCGGTCCTCGTATTGGTTCGAAACATAGGCTACCTCCGAATTACCGTGGGAGCGAGTGGTCCTGTGATGCGCGGTTTCGAGTAAGTGTGTTTCAGTCGCTTCTTTCCTGATATAGCTCAGATGGAGTTTGTCCTCGACGGCGAGCCGCGCGATATTGGGAACTGACTTTCTATTTCTGATGTACCAGTCGGTTACAAGGCGCGCCCGAACCGCACTTATCGCTCATCGACGCAGCGAACGCTGCAGCTTGCAGGGTAAGTTCAAGGACCGCAGCTTCGGCAATGGATGCGCACGTTTCTCTAACTATTTTTATTGTCGCTATGCCGTCCCGGATGAATATTTTCTGTCTTGTTCTCGCACCTCAGCTGTCGTAAAGAATCATTCCTCGGCCGAGGTCGTCAGCACCCGACAAAACCTTTTGTCCGGTATGGATGTCTGTCTAGCCGCATCACGGACGAAGCCTTCATCTCCTGTATGTAACATGTAACTCAATCAATGCAGCCAGGTATGCTTTCGGAGTTATGTTCGTACGGATCTAACATTGATAGACTCGCGGACTCAAATCCCTTCTAGCTTTTTCTAGGAACGCCCACTATCAACACCCAGCGGCGACTTGGCGTCCGGGCACCGTTTAGGGGTTACCGCCGCTGATGGTCTCCTTCGACAACTCCGTGCAGGTAGCTAGCCGCAGATCGTGCTGCCTCTTCTCCCGATGTACGAGATCCTCCGCGACCCCAGATTTCCGTGGTTCGGGAGACGCATCGACCGTACGCGTACCCGATTGGTGCCCGCTAGGAGCCTCCTCCTCCTCCCGAGCGGCCGAGCCCCACCGCATCCCCCCGTCGCCATTGAGTGGCGCGGAAGCTCAGTACCCGTACCTTACGCTACGCTCACTCTCCAGCGACGAACGTGACGCCCAACGAACCATGCCATCCGTGTTTCCCCGCATCCTCTCTATGGGAACGCCTACAGGGCACGTCCCGACAACTAACAGCGCAAGTTGGAGGTCCGGCGCGTATAAGAAGCCAGACTCTGCACCAGGACCGACAGCTCGCTCAGCTCGTTCGCTTTGACAAGCTACCAAGGACCCGCCTCAAGTATGCTCGGCTTCACCAAGGCAGTCATCTGTTCCGTCCTCCTCGCGACCTACGCAGCAGCGGCACCCGCGCCTGCTGTGTCGTCCGCGTCGGCCTCCAACGCGTCCTCGGCCGCCTCCTCGGCTTCCGCGTCGGCGCCCGCCTCCGTCTCCACATCGGTCTCGGTCTCTGTCTCCTCCAGCGCCGCCTCCGCCGTCTCGAGCAGCGTCGTCGCAACCACCGGCAGCGCGACCTCCGCAGCGGCGTCCGCGTCCCCGACGGTCCCGTACGCGAGCGACGACCCGAACTACCCCCTTTGGAACGAGACGTCGGACATCACGCCCCAGGCAGAGCGCGGCACGCTCGGCGCGACGCTCATGGGCCCGCACGACGTCCAGATCGAGCTCCAGAACCCGGACCTGCTCGCCCCGCCGACCACCGACTCGGGCAGCGTGTAAGTGTCCTCTCTGTCGTTTGCGCGCTTCATCCCGCGAGGCCCGCCGTATGGGGTTACGGCACTGGGTGGCGTTGCTTGGGCTTCCCGCTGATGAATCGCTTTTCATTGTTTTTGTGCAGTGCGAACGCAAAGTGGCCCTTCGCGCTCAGCCACAACCGCCTCCAGACCGGCGGTTGGGCTCGTCAGCAGAACAGTAAGCATAATTAAGCCCACTTCTTCCTCGCTGCGGACCGCTGATCGTGGTTCGCGTGTAGCCGACGTCATGCCTATTGCCTCGTGTGAGTGAGAGAAGGGAGATTGTGGCTTGAGCGCGATGAGACCACATGCTAAGCTAGTCACGCAGCGATGGCCGGTGTAAACATGCGCCTCGAAGTCGGCGCCATTCGGTAAGTTTCGGATTGATTTTTAAGTTACAACATTTGCTGACCATTGGTCCGGGCCATAGGGAGCTCCACTGGCACAAGACGGCGGAGGTGAGTATCGTACTGTAGGATCTACGAGAATAAGTAGCTGATGAAACCATCCGCAGTGGTCGTACGTGATCAAGGTTCCGTCATTCTCGGACTAAACTATATAATGGGTACTCACTTCGCGTTTTAGGGCAGTGTTCAGGTCTCCTCAGTGGACGCTGACGGGAAGAATTACCTCGGAACTGCGGTACGTGACTTCTGGCATCGTAGACTGTCGTGACAAATAATCTTGCATGGCACCAATCCCAGAACGCGGGCGACCTGTGGTACTTCCCACCTGGTGTCCCGCACTCTCTGCAGGCCACCAGCGAGGACTCGGAAGGCGCGGAGTTCCTTTTGGTACGTGACTAATCCCCCGTCTGTAATTATGCGTGCCTAACTGTCGACTAATGCAGGTGTTCGATGACGGCGCCTTCAGCGAAGACTCGACGTTCTTGGTACGACATCAATTGTCGCGTGAATCTGTCATCACTCACACGGTATCTCATAGCTCACTGAGTGGCTCGCCCATGTTCCGAAGGAGGTTCTCGCAAAGAACTTCAAGACGAGTATCTCCGCCTTCGATCATATCCCGGCCGAACAGCTTTACATCTTCCCTGCTGGTGTGTCCCTTCTCCCCGGAGTTTCCGCTCTTATCGGCTTACGATATATCATCTGCAGCTGCGCCTACGACGACGACGCCTGTCTCCGACCCGCAGGGACAAGTGGCGAACCCCTTCGTGTTCAACCTCTCCCAAATGAACGCTACTCAGCTTGATGGCGGCTCTGTGAAGGTCGTCGACTCTACCACGTTCACTGTCTCCACAGCGATCGCCGCGGCCGAAGTCACGGTAGAGCCCGGTGCGATGCGCGAGCTCCACTGGCACCCGACCCAGGACGAGTGGTCGTACTTCCTGTAGGTTATAGCAGCGTTCGTCTAGTTCGTCAGTCTGATAGATTGTCTATAGTGAGGGCACGGGCCGCGTAACTCTCTTTGCGTCCGAGGGCAACGCGCGCACCTTTAACTACCAGGCGGGCGACGTCGGCTTCGTACCGGCCTCGTTCGGGCACTATGTCGAGAACACGGGTAACACGACGCTGCGCTACCTCGAGATCTTCAACACCGATCGCTTCCAGGACATCAGTCTGCAACAGGTACGTACCTTCTATGTCCTCCGGTTGTGATCGGTATTCTGAATGCTTCGCGTGGCATGCACAGTGGTTGGCGCTCACGCCGCCCGCCTTGGTCAAGGCTCACCTCCAGCTCGATGATGACACGATCGCGATGCTCAGCAAGACCAAGTACACTGTCGTCGGCCCCTCGTAAACGTATGGCTGTCGTACACGCAACGGCAGAACGTCGGAAGCATTCTTGTTGGAAAGGTGTACGTGGACGGAGAATGGCGGATTGGATGACCCCGATATGCGAATACGGCTCACGTAGCTCTGCTATACTGTGCAGATGAATGATGATGGATGTGTTGCAGTCATCGTGACGCTGTTGTGACTTCAGACTCACAATTGGAAGTCGCTTCTCACAGATTGAGATGGGTGTATCGACATTCCCTTTGATTCTCTGCCAGGGATGCGCGATGGTTGGGTTGTAATAGCGGAGACCAGCCCTATCCGCGTCTACCTTTAGAAGACAATACGTTCCTCAATGCTTTAACGGCCAACGTTTGTCTTCCCGCAACTTAACGACTTAGCGACTCCTGGTTCTACTCCGAATAGACAGATGACCTCCGAGACTATGCCACTGCAATCACCGATGAAGTCGGTAGTGATCATGCATTGAATGTAGCGCACAGCCACGTAGAAGTTATCAACTCAATAGACAGCCTCGGTTGCGACTCTAGAACTGTCGTTGTTCGACGCGCGAACAGAAGCCCGACAAGTCGCATCATCTCTACTTCGAGCCTTCCGCCGATATTGCTGAATTGAAAACGTGTGTACTAAGCATTATCATTGCGCAGTGCCGTACTCTACTCTAAGGGTATACGTAGTGCAGTAGTGACAGGAAGTATGCCAATATCATGTCCATAGTCATCGCAGTTGTCCAAGACGTGAATGACGTCGCATCAAAGCCCCTCCTTCTCGGTCTCTTGAAGTACTTCCGACGGGGCCCGGAGCGCCAAGGCTCATAGCTCGGACCCACCGGCTACTCAGGCGGACTTCGCCCCGGTATGGACGGCGATTGCGCCACGCGCAGGTACGGTCGCAGAGAGCTTTCCCCCGGAGACCGTGAACCTTGAAGGGAAGAAAAGTCATGAGCGCGCCCGCGTTGCATCGGAAGAAGGGAGAAATAACGCACGTAGAGCCCGAGCAGCTACCATTGGAGAGTGCGCCGCTGATGACATCGCAGTACGTACCGTCGGAGAGCGATGTCGAGAACGTCGCGGGCCACGCCGAGTCCTCGTTGTTGATCGCGACGAACCCGGCGGAGCCTGTGCGAGACCGACGTCAGCGGCGCGAAGCGTACTCGTTGAAGGAGCGCACATACCACGACCAAAGGCAATGCGCTGCCCGGACGGAGCGGTCCAGTCGGACATTGCCGCGCTACCAGCCGCATTACGGAACCCTGTCATGCCTGCGACTGCAGTCCACCTGTGCTGACAGAGCCAGCCGTTGGAGCCTCCGGAGCCAGAGCAGGTGCCGTACCCGCCGTTGGGCGCGCCAGCGTTTGAGTCCGAGAAGCTGTAGCTTGAGAGCACTGTTGGCGTGCCGTACGGGTGCGCGAGCGAGAAGATGGTCGCGAGCACGTAGGCGTTATTCGGAGACGAGTACTTCAGAGCGCCGCTCTGCATGGGGGAGTGAGACAACGTGCAACATAATTGCGTCACAAAATAGAGAACGTACGCGCTCAGTATCGTGGTTCGCAACGAAGGTATTCGACTGGGCACTGGGAACCCAGCCTGGAAAGGCAGACACATTAAGTTCTATGGAGATAACCTAAACGGAGATGCACTTACCCTGGTTGTCGAGGTCCTTGAGATCCGACAGGTTGGAAGAACCGCTCAGCGCGCTCTGGAGGGCATCCGGGAAGCGGAATCTGGGTCAACGGCAAAGGGGTATGAGATGACACTCGTAGGATCGAGGACGGACACGTACTCTTGAACATCACCTGGGAAGGGAACATCAGTTCTACACCTCAGACGGAGCCAAGTCACGCGAGCAAACGTACCAGTCTGCGTGTACTCATTGGGGGTAACCGGTTGACCGGCCCCATACACGACCTCCTGTGTGATGTAAAGTGTCTTCCCATTCGCGTTGAGGCGTGACAGCATGTTCTGGATATCTCCCACAGCCATGTCTACTCCGCACATCAGATAAGGTTCCGAAGAGCAGTTGCAGGCACGCACGTTTGGCAGCGTCAATGCGAAGCCCATCGAGGCCAAGGTCCAGGAGATCCTGACCGTACTGGGCTAGCCTGCTGCGTACATACTCGGTTTCTGTGGCAAGACTTGGTAGCGGAAGTTTGAGCTAGATAGCACTCGGGTCAGAGGATCGCGCACTTACTCGGCTAGCCCCGACAACTCGCACGTTTGAATCTCCGTGGCGTTGTTCCAGTCGTTGATTCCGTGGCGGCAGTAGTGGAAGTCCTGGTCCTGGTAGATGCCGGGGTAGTTGTACTTGGTGAACGAGGAGCCCGCGACACCCGTGCCGGAGTCGGAGCCTGACATATGGTTCCAGATAGTGTCTGCGGCCGCCGCGTTAGTATGAGAGGCCTGGCGCGAACTCTAACTCCCCCGCCCTGGGACGAGGTACGTGGTGGCGCACCTACGATGACTTTGACACCTGCGTTGTGGCATGTGGTGACCATGTTGGCGAACTGATCCCGGTTTCCATGCTTCGAGGTGAGCGTGTACGAGACAGCTTGGTAGTCCGTCCACCAAGAATCGCCCTGAACGTGTTCCTGAGGCGGGCTTACTGAAGAAGAGAGCCGAATGAGCACAAATTGCTCACGACGTCACTACCGCAACACGACTACCACATGAACAATGACGCAGACGCCCGTGGGGACGTGTCATTGGCAGCTGTTGGGCGACGGATCGCGGAGTCGAAAATGAGAGGACGCTCACCTTGGACGTAACCGTACCCGTTCGGACCAAGAAAGCTCGTGCACTCCGCGGCCACACTGTCCCAATTCCACTGGAACATCTCCACGATGACTTTGTTCGATGCGGACGGAGCGCGGGCAGCGAGCGTGGCCCCACCATGCGCGCCGGACAGCCGAACACGTGTCGCAGACGAGCGATGACCTTCCACATGCGTGGCGAGGGAGGCGGCGAGGGAGACGAAGACAGCGAGGGAGGTCCAGGAGGGCATAGCGATGGATTCTGCAAGGAGTGGCGTTAGTGAACGAGCGAGAGGGCGAAGGACAAGGAGTGGGAATGAGAGGCGGAGAACGCTAGGCCGCGGTTTTCTTGGAGCCGCCAGGCGATGAAACGCCGCGGGGAGCACGTAACGAGGCGTGGGTTCGGCACGTTCATCGCCGTGACGCGAACGATGCGATCGCGGTCAAGAAGCAAGCTACAGCCAAGTATCCGCCATGAGTGGGTTGTAGTGGGTCGTAGGAGCTCCCTGGAGCCCGAGGACCCGATATAACAATCATGCGATCTTCTGCACACAAAGCATGCCGCACATATACGAAACGTCGAGTCGCCTAACTAGGTTCAGGGCGCTATTGTCCCCCGTAAGTTTCGGCTGAGGGTAACAGCAACCGATGTGCAGCCGTGTAGGCAGAGTTATTACTCCTTGCCAGACAGAGGAAGGTCATCTCATGCCCTACTCTGCCTCAACTACCAGTGTGCGTCTATCGGTTTCCGTCCGCAGAGAGACGACTCCTTCTGAGGGCGTGAGGTAATTCGACATCCTAATAACCTTCCCTAAGATAACAAAGGCAAGAAGTTGTCGTTTCATGCGACTTGTCACGAGGCTCTCCCCGACGCCATGTCTCTGCCACCTGATGTATTGAGCGATACGAGACAATCGGAGGACAACATACCGGAAGTGTAGTCCCGGATCGTGCCTCTATCGCCCTCGAGATTCATCTGCAAGAGGAGCAACATTTTGGGCTCAGGTACTTGGAATCAATGATAAGGCACACGTACCGTTCGTCATTCGTGGCGTGAAGCTCAAGGTGTTCTCCGCGCACTTGACAGATCGGAGCATCTCCAACCATTGCTGACCGATAATGTCCCTATCCCTTCCCAGTAAAGAGGAGCCGATCGTGCTCTTGACGGGAGGTACGAACACCCGGGAAGTTCCTTCCGGGGCGTCGTCTGCTGGCAAATTGCGCTGGATGGAGAGGTGAGGTTGCACTAGTGCCGCCGAGCTTGTCTGTTCGTGGGTAAACGGAATACCAGGGGTGAAGCCGTATATAAGTCTTCCGAATCGGCGTCGCCGAGAGGCATAACTCTGAGACCATACCACCGGTCCCACGCTCATCAGTAATCCGTGTATATTCGACATGACCGACTGGAACGCACCTCTCCTTCACGTCGCAATCGACTCGGGAGTTCCGAGCGGTAGCACTGACTACACCACACTCGTGTTCATCCATGGCCTCATGTGGAACGGGAGTAAGTCTTTCTCCCCACGCTTGCACCGCAGGACCGTTGTCGTTATTCGTGCTATTCGAGCCTTGAGGGATCCTTACCACCTGTCTCCCAGATATCTTCAAGCGCCTCGCACCAATTGCGTCCGAGCACAACGCGCGCGTCATCGCGCTCAACCGGCGCGACTATCCAGGCTCGCGGCCTTACACCGACGACGAGCGCGCTGTCCTCGCGCGCCTGGCAAACCCGGCCTCCGCAGAGTCCAAGGACGCCGCGGCGGACGCGCAGGACTTCGCGCGCGATCGGGCGCGCGAGGTGTACGACGCGCTCGTGGAGCTGGTAGTACGAGAACGTATTCCTCGCACACAGGGCCAAAACGCGGGCGGGATCGTGCTCGTCGGGTGGTCCCTCGGCGTCGTATGGGCGACGACGTTCCTTGCCCATGCACCCAAGTTCGCGCAGGAGGAGGGGGCGTTAGATCTGAGTGCGTATGTTCGCCGAGTGGTGGCTTACGGTAAGCATTCTGCTGCTCATGAAGCGGAATCAAAGCTGACTTACCACATGTGCCTCCTATTTGCGCGGCGGCAGACGGACTCGCTATCTTCTTCGGCCATGCCCAGCCGGAGGACACGCACAATCCCTTCTTCGACTCCAAGCTCGCGAAAAACGAAGCAGTGCACCACGCGCGCTTCAACAAGTGGATCGCATCGTACTGGGTTCACGGCGAGGTACCCGGTCTCAAGACGCGTAAGGCAGAGGTGGGGCTCAGTCACCCGCAACCAACACTGGACACCATGAGTCCGGAAGACCTTGCTGCGTTTATATATCCTCAGCCGGGGAAGTTCGACGGGGGTAGCGATACACTCACGATGATCCTCTGCGGCGTCCACGGTGTGTACGCACAGCTCAAGGACGGAGCCTTCTACCTTGACCACGACTTGGAGGGAGGTGGAGGGAGGTATCCGAGGGCAGAGCGGGGATGGAACGACATTGAGGTGCGGGTAGCGTGGTGCGATCACTCGATCTGGCAGTGCGCATGGGCATCGAGAACTGTCGCGGCAGAACTTGATGAGGCCGTCAGAACGAGGAAGGCGACGCGAAAAATCAGCCTTGCCAGGCTGCGGGGGAAGAACCACTTCGTAAGTATATCATCTACGTACATGTTGAAGACTGATTAACCTAGGATCTCAGGCTCATTGGGAGTTTCCTGAGGAAACAATGAGAGCATTGCTCCATGATAGCGAAGACTTGTCGGAATGCGTAGTGTACAAGAGTAATATGGATAGCCTGTAAACGCGCTGAAGGCGGGTAAGTGGAGCTGTATTGTACTATATTACGGAGGACCGAGATTCTAGAACGTATGGAAAGCATGGTGCACGTCCACTAGCACCAAGGGCGTACGAAAACAGTCTCCATTTGGAGGATATCGTCTCAAGCCCGTAACAACATTCCTTGGGGTGGTGTGAAATGAGAAGACAACATGTTGAGAAGGGGAATCGGAGAGGATAACGAGGGATGGCAATGGCAAAATACGAATAAAAAACCAAAAGAATATATAGTGGAAGTGTATGTGGGGAATGCGGAGCTTACAGAGCTCGTTATACTCGCATCGAGCGGGGTCCTTTTACATAGCTCGCTATCGCTTTACTTCTCTACTCCAAGTCCCCCGCCTTGAACTTTCCGGGTCCTTCTGAGGTGCAACATACGCGTACTCGTAACGTTTCCTGAACGTTTCTCTTGGCATCTCATTTGCGTGACGAGACAAGACATTCAGTCTACTTGCGTGGTGCGTTGACCCCCGAGTTCTTGCGATTGAAACACGATGAATGCAATATGAGGATATGAAGAAAAGCTAGACAGAGAGGCTAGTAGGACACAGAAGGTGCCGGTGAACGAGCGAACGATAGCCCGTCGTCCCATCAAATTTCAGGTCGCGATGGGTCACAGGCACGTGCACTTGGTCACCACGCGTCCATGCAGGTCCACGCAGACGCGCGTTCCGAGTCAGGGTTTCGTCTGCGCTTCCACGCTGCACAAGGCTCTCTAAGGGCGTTTTCAAGACCCTGGTGTGAGTAATGGAAACTAAACTGCTTAGAGCTTCTGGAACGTGACTCAGTACGACCGCAGTGAATTTTGCTCGTTTTTGCCTAGCTGTGACTGTGCCAACTCGCCTGGGCGACTTCAGTCTTCCACATCATGTCGTCACTCACTGAAAGGGAGAGCGAACCGCCGATTACAAATCGAACTCCAGCCAAAGCTTCTCGGCGTCTGGTAGATCGCGCATGCAATTCCGTCATACCCTCGCAAGACGAAACTCTGTGGTTTCACGATGCGCTGCTGTCTCTCTTCGACGTCCCTACAGACATATCTGGCACGCAGACCCCCAGCGAGTTTGGGGATGCGTGAGACAACTATATCATTTGTGGGATCAGACAACTCAGGTACGTCCAACTCATAGTTCTCTGCTTCCCCCTGATGCGTTTGTGTAGCGTGCTTGAAACGCAATGCCGCATATTTGAGGAACATCTATTACTTGATGGAAGGCGTAGTGCGCTTACTGTACTGTGGCTTCTTTCGCCATGTAATTAATGCCCTTTTACCACTACCCACGTGCTGTGTAGGTGTATGTGTGTATGGCGCCAGTTTACCTTAGCACACCACGCTACAGCAGCGTGCTACCCGCACGGGGTATAATAGTCCAGTAGTCTCGCGGCGCTGTATTTGCTTTCCACCTTTCCCTCATCCCACCATGTTGCCCAGCAAGTCTCTCTCTCAATCTTTGTCCGTAGCTCGTTGATGAACTGACTGATCTACAGATCGAGTATCAATGCTCAGAGAGTCGGTGAAGAAGGACTCTGAAGTCTGGTTCGAGGATGGCAACGTCATCCTCATTACCCAAGATGTCGCATTCCGTGTCTACAAGGGAATCTTATCGTACCACTCCGAGGTGCTCCGTACCCTCACCACAACACTACCATCAGGATTGAGTGACGGAGACATGGAGACCATGGATGGAGTCCCTATCGTGCCCCTGACTGATAATCCGGATGAGCTGCGGCAAGTACTGTTAGTGCTATGCTGCAACAAGAAGTACGTTAGTCCTACTCGAAGCCGTCTATGCAACCAATCTCATCGATGCTCCACCCTCAGCTATTACTTCGACGGAGAGCAGCCCCTCGCCATTGAATTCTCCGTCCTTGAGTCCTTGATGAGGCTGTCCGATAAGTATCGCATCGATGCGATCCACAAAGACGCGCGGGACCGCCTTCGGCGGTATTACACCTCTGACCTTGGCACGTGGAGAGACCACGCCGGACGCACGGCCCTCATGAAGACCACTCCCCAAGACGCCGTTGCCGTGGTTGGCATCGCCCGCACGTACAATGAGCCCGCCCTCCTCCCGTCTGCATACCTCGTGTGCACTACCCTTCCATTCCAGGCGTTGCTCAACGGTATGCAAGATCCTCGGGGTATCACGTCCGAGGATATCCAACGCATTTTCGACGGCCGTATTGCACTCGGGGAAAAGTGCAATGCGGCTGATATCACCTTCAATCATGATCTCACCTTGAACCCTGGCATTACACAATACCATCTAGACGGCGGATCGAAGTCGCTCACGGTCGTACCCGACGAGTTCCGGGATGAGGTGCGAGCGTTCAAGAAGAAGCCAATGTTCGCCCTCTTCGCGGACGCGTTGGCGAAGGAACAGGACCCCTCGCGTGAGGAGTCGACATTTCATTCGCAAATGGTGGAGGAATCCACCGTTCGGTGGTGGCCTTGGCTTCACGACTCGCAGAGCCTGAGCCTGCGGGATCGCAACGCTTTACGAACCGCACTCAACAAGAGATGTGAGGACCTTTGGAACTCACTCCCAGACGTGTTCGGCACCAATACCGTCCAAAGCATGTCTGTGGAATCAGTGGAATAGAAGGTGTACGCACTTGGCGAGTATCCGCAAACATAGCGATATCTAGAGAAAGCGGGCAGTCGATTGCGGACAAGGATTCATAGCAATGAGCTACACATCGTAGGAAATTCGCGTGTATTGACGATAGAAGAAGAATGGAGTTACATCGATACGAACAGTATGTAACATTGCTGCGACTTTGTGAGATTGATACGGACGAAGGGGGCTCCAACATGAAACCGTTTGCTGAATGTTCGTAGGATTCAGATCATGTAGTAGTTCGTAAAGGAGGCCCATGTAGACAAATCGTTTGCTGACACTAAAACGTGGCGAGGGAAACGTTGAGGTACATCTCGGACTTGATATTTTGTCGGCTGATCGCGGGATAAGATATCCCCGCAAAGTTCCACACGATCGGCTTGTCGGAAAGCTCGAACTTGAACGAATTTATGAGCGTGTAGAGCACGACTTCTGCACATTCCAGAACGCGTGCCGTCAGTGACACACGCAGCAGAGAAGTCACTACGAAGGGAACATGAACGTACTCATCTCGAGCTGCGAAAACTTGAACCCGCTGTGATCGAACGTGTGAGCGACGGTGCAAGCCTGACCCAGCCCGGAACGCTTACATGCAGGCGTGGGAGCCAGCGAGGAACGTCATCCTGTACCATAATTATCGACATTGTCAGCAATAGTCTATTTGTATCTCACGTGAATAGACGTACAGATTCGCATATATACCAGGGATGCGGGCGTCGTCAAGCGCAGCAGGCAGCGGCGACAGCCATCGCTCCGGCTTCCATTCGCCTGCGTCTGCGCCCCACAGTGCCTTGGAAGTGTTGCACGCACGAAGGTTGAGAATCAAGGACGTTCCCTTCCGGATGGGAATCTCTGTGATGACTTGTCCGTCAATGCCTACGATGGGTTCCGAGAGAGGCAGGACATTGTCCTTGCGAGCCCTGTAGGAGGAGCGTCAGAACAGGGTGGGGAGGCTAGGAGAATAACAGACGCACTCTCGAGAGGAAAGGCTGACTGGAGCATAGCTGGAGCGCAATGCACTCGTAAGACAGCAGCGTAACACTAGAGCAACGAGAATACTCACAGACGAAGGGTTTCACGACAAATCGCATCCAAGTACATCAACTTGTTGAGCTCGTCGTAAGAGATGTCGGCGCCGTGGGTCTCATACGCTTCGCGGATCTCGTGCCCGAGCTTCTCCTGAACGTCTGGGTAGTCACAGAGGAGGTGCAAGACCCGGGCGAGTGCATTCGACGTGGTATCTGTACCGGCCACGATGAACGTACTTTAATGAAGCAAATACTACGTGAGTAACGGGATGTCGAGTAGAGAATGTGGGCGTACGCGATCTGAGCGAGCAGCTCGTCGTCCGGCAGCTTATTCTCGTCTGTGGCTAATAGGTTCTCTCTTACTGTTTTATTTACGTCAGTATCCCACGTACAAACGAGACATAACGAAGTACGCACGCAGCAGGCTCATGACGTCCTTTCCCTCCCCGACCTTCTGGAGTAGCTCCTCATCTCCGTGCGCTATCGCCGCCTTTTTCTCCTTGAACAACGCCACGCACCCAGCATTCACGCGGTCGATAACGCCCTTTGCGTGCTGTACCTTGTCGTGCGGGACGAGGTCTAGCAACATGCGACGGAACCACGCTGGCCCGAGATGAACGAGGTAGGGCAGTAGGCCGCGTAGGTAGCGGACGTCGGAAACGGCGGAACTGGAACGAGAGGGTGTGCATACAGAATACTCAGCATGATGGATCGAGTGGAAAGGGGGGTATCGATAATCGCTCACGCGAATCCTTTGACGGCTTCAGTGTATTCGTCTTGAGAGTCAGCGGTAAGGGGGTCGAACGAATGTCCAAGCCCGCCTTGCCCAACGAGCTCTAGCGCTGTACGGCCCATCCAGCCGGCAATATCGAGTGTTTGTGGACCGTCCTTGACACGCGATTCGATAGCCACCTTGAGCTGTGAAGCGAGTCATCTTTCAAATCAGCTTATCGGTCTTGTGATTCGAACATCCGCTCACCCGTTGGATGACCTCGTGGAAGATAGGCGTAAGGTTGCGCATGTGAGCTCCGGAAAATACGGGCACTAGGAGCTTGCGTTGTTTCTTGTGTCTGGAACCGTTCATCGCCAGCAGTCCAGGACCTGTGGCAAGGAGGGTGAATCTGGAGGGAGACGGGTAAGTAGGGGATAGCGCACGGTCCTCATCGTCACGTACACTTCGTTGAACGTGCTTCGGTAGTACGTATCTTGATCCTTGACTAGTACCGAATGAAGGGCCTTTGGATCGTAGATGTGCAACCAAGGCTCCTACGTATATGATTAGAGCGTAGCATTTTGGAGGTAGCTGAAAAGGCACTTACTCGGAAGAATCCGTGCACACGTGCGACCGGACCGTAGGTCTCAGTGAGAGACTCGAGGAAGTCCCAAGCATCGCGTCCGAACATCCGCTTGAGATTCCCTATAACATTGCCCATTGGTATGAAGCACTCTAACGCGTATCAAAGCGTGCCAGATTAGCCCATACCGGACAAGTAGTTCCCTGGAGGGGGGCCGGCGATGTTGCTGAACGGCGGGCGTAGGATGCGGGTGTAGATCAATCTGAAGGCGATGTAAAACAATGCCGCGCAGACAATGATTGCAATAAGAGACGCCATGATCCGTGAAAGCGGAGTCGAGTGGCTTGAGAGAGGCCTCTGCGATCCAGCGGGCTATATAAGAACGGCGTCTAGGCATCTGGAAGATGATGTCCCACATATTAGGGACACACGGTGCATGATTCACGAGACCTACATGAGACGGAACCTTGATGGATTCTCCGTTGTAGCGATTGTGGGCACTATCAATATGAGCGGCGTGAGATTGAACCTAGACGCGAATGACTCCTCATGATACCTTCCTGAGCAATCCGCGGGACGTTCACAGCAGTCGGACTTCGTCGGATTAAGTGACGTCTGTGATTGCAATCGGCCGAGACGAGAGGCGCAACCCACATTCCTCCGTCTGCACATCTCGAACAGAGAAAACAGAAGAAGACATACCTATACTGTCGTTTGCTACTCACGGTCCGGTCTTCGCGGGCAAAGGCCCGGCCGTGAGGTCTCAGAGATCTTCGTTGAGTATAAGTTAGACCCATTGGAGTCAATAAGATGGTACTTTTGCCACGGGCCAGACTGAATGTATCAGCTGCAAATTCGGATGTCTTCAAGTCCCGAGACACTGAGAACACTCGTCAATAACCAGCGGTTATCTAGCAGCCGCAGTCCTGCCACACAGCCATAGGCTCGGCAAGCACTTGTCGGAGTGTGAGGTGTCTACCATTTCCTGTTCCGAGCTTTGGGTGTCACAGTATGAGCTGCGCGATATGCCGGTGCCGAGAGGTAGTAATGGAAGTAACTGGATGTCATGCTGAGTCGCCACGGGTACTTACTGCTTGATCTGTGACGAAGCCAGCGCGACGCCCGCGGCGCGGCCTCGGCGCTCAGTACTTCAGTGGCCGCGTTATGGCGCTGCGCTGACGTGATGCCAAGGGTCACATGACCTGTCCACGATTCGTGTACGTTTAAGCGCCTTACTCCGACACCCACCTCGGTTCCGTTGGGACCGCGAGGCCCTTTCCCCGTAGTCCCGTCGAATCTGCTCTCTTGACCGGTCCTGCACAGCCGACGCAAAGGACTGAAACATGTAGGATCAGGTTCTGGGAGATTGTAAGCGTGCACTTCTCTGGCGTATTCACATTTTATAACAATTGCTCCTCGTTTTCCCAGAAATCACTCGGGTTTCAACTTTCCAAGTATCAAGCAAACGTACACTCCCCCAGAAAGATGTCATGGTATGAATAAGACGCGGGCAGGCTATGCTGGTGAGAGCCTAGGGACACGAGGCGATGTTTCCAGTTTTCGATGCGCGTGTACGTGAGAGCACGAAGCGCGGTGGGTATTGTGCGCGGGAGAAGCGCGCACTTCTATTCTTCAGGGGCACAAGGACGAGGGCAGGAGCTATGAATTATATTGCGCAGCACAGGCCTTGCACCAAGAACGGAGATGTCCATAACTTCTGCCACAGTGTGTCCGAGCGCCGAGCAGCGAGGGCCTCGAAACCCGGGCGAGTGCACACGATGATCTGTTGTGAAAAAGTTGCCATGATCTCGCACTTACTAGAACAGGGTAAGCGGGAAGCAAATCGCCCAGACCAATGGGTGGACGTTCAAAGTCCTCGCATTCATGATCTATACGGAATAGTGTGTACGTCTCATTTTCGGTCTTGTATCCTTGAAAGCTGAAACGCCGTCCGTCTTAAGCCCTCGAGTGCTCCCGCTCCTGACGAGTGGCGAGAGGAAGACTTCTGCCGAACATTCTAGGCATCGCGATTTGTCTTCTATTTCGCACCAATGATACCGAGTAGAATTTCAGCTGTCGTGTGATGGCGTGCGCGATGCGATGTACCCCGCGTCCTACGACGCCCGAGACCTTCGATGGATTGGAGTTTCCATGACAGTGGTACACGCTCTTCATTTCTATGTGTGTTTAAGTTCTCAACTCACGCCACTAAGCAGGCCGAGACTCAATAGCCGCTCGCTCAAGCATAAACCGGCACGAAACATCCGAGGGCTTATCGAGCTATCTTACGACATCCGGTGTACGTTCGCGCCTCGCGGTAGAACGAGCTTTTCAGCCTACGCTACGGACCCCGCGACGACTTTCCGACAGTCACGCAAATATTCGAGCAGTGCAACGAACCATGACGCGGTGAAGATGTTCGGGAGAATAGCGCCTCTTGACATAATGCATAAGGTGTGTATCAAGTATGAACGGTTATATCGACACAATTGACAATTTCTTCCGTCGTTTCACACTTCCCCCCTCCCCCAAGTCTTGTGTCCCTTGGCAATTCTGCTACAGTACTCTTCATAAGGATGTGGCTAGTAGAGGGCAAAGGACGGGGTGTTTTCGGGTCGATCGCTTATATCGAGGTCACCTGGTGCGAAGAGAGAATAGAGCCGAGAACGTCTTTATGCAGACCCTGATATTGCTCCATGTGACGAGGGAGGAGAATCGCGCTCATACTATAACAGTACGTGCGACATCACAGAATTCAATCGGACTTACGGTCCTCTACTAGGTTTGTATGTTCATTGCACCTCGTGTGCTTTGTACTGGACTATTCCGGGAGCTATGGGGGCTCATATAGTAAATACTATGACATCATGGGAACCAGTACGAACACCTATTTAATCCAGCGCATTAGAACGCATCTTCGTAGCTCATCAACTTCTTCAAGCTTACTCGTACACCGCATGGCCACCTTCATCCTCCTCATTGTGTTAGCGGTGCTACTCCACTTCACGTTTCGCTTCATCCACTCTCGGTTCATACATCCTCCCTTCAAGAATATTGCCGGTCCCCCTCCGGGCGACCTATTGTCAGGTGAGTGCTGATGATACCACTCTCAGAGCTACTACCACCTTGGTCTCATTCGTCACGCAGGCAATCTAAAATTGATGTTCGGGCACGATGCATGGGACTTCGTCAAATCTCTCGTAGATGTGTACGGCCCCGCCGCTCGCATCCATGGATTCTTACGTGTTCGTACACGTCTGATAACCTTGAGCCATCTCGTCTCAATGCATTAACAGACCCCGTGGCTGCATGTCAGCGATGTGAAGGGTATACATTCTGTCTTGATCAAAGACCAGGATTCTTATGGTAGAAGCTCCCGCGACGAACTGTACGTAGCGCGCTTGCTCTCATGCGTTCCCTTCCGTAACACAACATTCTCCTCCTAGCTTCAATCTGCTTGCGCTTGGTCCTGGACTTCTCTCCACGAATGGCCAAAGACACCGGAAGCAGCGCAAGATACTCAATCCAGTATTCTCCGGCGCACACATGCGCAATCTGACGCCGATATTCCACGAGGTCTCTCAGCGGGTGAGTATTCCCGGTCCGAAATCCGTCTGTGGCGCGCTCAGAGCATCCATGTGAACTTCTCCGCAGCTCAGGGACGCCATAGACTCACGCGTTCGTGATGGGCCGCAGACGATTGACATAGTCGAATGGATGGGCCGCACTGCGCTCGAGCTCGTGGGGCAAGGGGGGCTGGGCCATTCCTTCGATCCGCTCACTGCGGATTCGCAGGACGGTTACACTGCAGCCGTAAAAGCATATGCGTGGGTGTCTTATTTCAATTCTCTCACTCCGCGAACCATACTGACCCACACTCTCCCCGCTCCAGCCCCGCGATCTCCGACCTCCGCCACCTCCGCGGCCTGCTTCCCTTTCTTGTGCGTCTTGGGCCGTCGTGGTTCCAACGGATCCTACTGGACCTCGTGCCGTACGAGAAGGTACAGACGCTTAAAAGAATCTGTGACGAAATGAATAGGGGTTGTGAAGCTTTGTTGAACGCGAAGAAGGCTGCGTTGGCTAACGGAGATGAGGAGCTCCTGGACAAAATTGGGAAAGGGAAGGATCTAATGAGTGTACTCCGTGAGTTGATCAATAGTCATTCTCTGGACGTATGGAGTTGAATCATGGTGCATAGTGAGAGAAAACTCACGATCGGTGGACGAAGACAAGTTGACTGATGATGAGCTTCTCGGGCAGATCTCGTACGTTAGCCAAACGCGTCTACATATCGTTTAGTGGACATTTTGCTTATCGAAACTCTATCTAGAACGTTCATTGCTGCTGGTACCGACAGCACGTCAAATGCGTTGGCTAGAATACTGCACGTCCTCTGCGAGCGCCCAGAAGTGCAGGAGAAGCTTCGGCAGGAGATACGTGAAGCGCACGCCATCCACGGCACTAACATCTCGTATGATGAGCTCAACAAGCTGTCGTATCTGGACGCAATCTGCCGCGAGACACTTCGACTGTGAGTGCACTAAGCGTCGTTACTTGCTCCTCGATGTCGACTTAGATGGTACCTCGCTCTAGCTATATCCCCCTCAGTATTGTTACGAGAGAGTGCGTGTGGTTCATGGTACTTCTGCCTTGCTACTTCATTGAGTTTCATATGACAGAGTTCGCGCGAACACAATACTACCCCTATCAGAGCCTATTACGGGTATCGACGGTCGTCGTATCACGGAAATCCCTGTCCAAAAGGGTGACTTTTTGATCCTGAACCTCCGCGCTTGTAACACATCAAAGGCTATGTGGGGTGAAGACGCCGAAGAATGGAAGCCGGAGCGTTGGCTCGCGCCTCTTCCCCAGGCCGTTGAAGATGCGCGCGTCCCTGGGATATACGCTCATCTGTGCGTCCAGCGTTTGCTTGGAAGCAATAGACGTGAAGCTAGACAAATGCTAATGATGCACGCAGAATGACGTTCCTCGGCGGTTCATACGCTTGCATGTAAGTTCCTATTCTTCGCGCTTATTGTGCCGCCCATAAATTCCGAGTCACAGTGGCTTCAAGTTCTCACAACTCGAGATGAGTACGTATACCTTCCACACGTATACATGAGCTACCAGTAAGCACGATGTAAACGGCAGAGATCGTCTTGTACACGCTCATCAACGCATTCAAGTTCGCACTCTCTGACAGACTCATAGTCTGGAACTTCGGGGGCGTGGCGTACCCTGCCATTAGCAGGCAGAGCTCCAAGTCGCAGATGTATCTTCGCGTCGCTCGGGCTTCCGCCTGAAATCTGTTAAACATGACCTCATGCGAAAGCATCCGCACTAGCTTCGTTTATCTCTCGTCTTTCACACGTATTTGACGATCCTGTTGAGGAGAATGGGCTTCCGATGCACGTAGTTATCATTTTGTATCAGTTCGAGCGCTGTGAAGAATGTTACACAGTTACACATTAGACAACTAAGCGTTGCGATGAGAATTAAACTTTTATACAAAGTTGTAACAGTCCTTGGAAAGGACGGATGTTATGGTGGAACGCTACGTCAGTAACATAATCGGGAGGCTTACGCGGACCCGCCCTCATGGCCTGCTCGCTTGATCTTCCGAGAAAGCCACCGGTTTGAACGCGGGAACTCAAAACCTCGCAAGCGCGTTTGCATCTGCACGATGACGTTTGCGTTGTCCCGTATCCATCGCGAGAAGAGCACCTTCCCATCTGTGTCGACGAGCCGATCGAAGACGGCGGAGGGCCCGTATTCGTCCGGGTCCTCATCGCGTCCGCGATGCCACTGGAGGAACGTCAAGTCGCGCTTGTTGGCATCTATCCGAAACGTCGTCGGCGTCTCAGTTTTGTATTCGTCTACATGCGCATAGGCGTTGCGTAAGCGTAAAGCGCGTAAACGATGATGAAATACGCACGGGGTATCGCCCCCTCGTAAACGAGATCAAAATCTAATCCATCAAAGTAAGTATGAGCCATGAGCTCATCTGTAGTGGGCCGTTGGTGTAGCATCTCCTCAGGGATGCAAGTCAGCGCTTCCCACTCACACGCCGCCCGGAGGTCTAGAACGCACCGTCATGCATAGATCCCACTCCGCGCTGTCCCTAGGAACCGCCTCTTCGCTCACGGATGAGAACTCCTT
Source organism: Grammothele lineata (assembly GCA_002150815.3). Lineage (NCBI taxonomy): Eukaryota > Fungi > Basidiomycota > Agaricomycetes > Polyporales > Polyporaceae > Grammothele > Grammothele lineata. The sequence goes on along the minus strand of NDFF03000317.1, from coordinate 67,640 downwards.
GTCCCTGTTCGCGACGAACACATGCTTCGATCGCCCGCTCAGCGCTGTCCACGCGTCCGATCCTTCGACCCACCCCGGTGGCGCGTCATGAGTGTCCCACACCGGAGTGTACCTCCCTGCCATCAGCTCGAGGAATACCATCCCCAGGCTGAACACGTCCGAACGCGCGGTGCAGTGCGACGACGGCCGCTGCCATACCTCTGGCGCCATGTAGCCGGGGGTGCCGCACGAGCGGCCGCGCCACTCGCGGAACTCGTCCAAGGAGGGTCGGAGAAGGGTGGGGGACTGCGCGAAGCCGAAGTCGGCGAGGAGGACATGGCCGGTGCGAGAGATCAAGAAGTTCTCGGGCTTGATATCCCCATGGATGATTTGGAGATCCTCGAGGGCACGGAGTGCGAGAAGCTAGAGAAGTGTTAGCGATGTGGTAGACGAGGGAAATGGAAGGATACTCGCCATTTCGGCACACATGAGACGAATCTCGTCCTTGCTGAGTGGCTTGTTGCGGGAGTGTGCGTCGTACATGCGGCTCCTGAGGCTTCCGTCGCACACATCCTACGACCTCAGTCAGCTTGACATGCTCCTCTCACGTGCTGCACGGCACATACCATCACAAAGTACGCGTTCTGGTCGTCTTCCCATGCCGCCCGCAAGTGTGTCCAAAACTTCAGATCTTTCTCGGCGGCGACCGCCATGCAGTTCCGCTCGGCGAGCAGTGTCTCCTGAGCATCAGGTTCACGGTATGCTCGCTGCTTGTGTACGACCTTGAGTGCCACGGGCTCAGCGCCCCCAGCGAGCGCGAGGAAGACGCGTCCGAAGCTGCCCTCGCCGAGCGTGCCCACAACTGCGTACGTCGTTCCGGCGTGGACGACAGTGTCGGCATACCGTTCTCGATCCGTGTTGTATTTGTCCACGATCTTGCCGGGCCTGGGGGCGGGGGAGGGAGCACGGAAGTCCGCACGTACATCGGCTGGACGCTGGCTATCGTCCTCGTGGCCCGACTCTGCACGGTTGGAGGAGTGCGGCGAGTCAGGGGCCAGCCCGATAATGCTCTTGAGGTCAAGGGGTGATAGGCAGGACGAGATCGGGGACAGAGCAGGCGTTTGCTCGCGCCATTGGACCTTGGGAGGAGCGGCGCGGGCGAAAGGCCAGGGGGTTCGAGGCGCTTGCGGGAGACCTTCGTGAGCCGGGGTTGCGGAGGAAGCCAGGCCGCTGGCAGAAGCTGTCGACGTCGGTGTTGTAGTCTTGGCGTGCGTGATGTCTGGCTTGCCTGTAAGGCTATGTAACGAAAGTTAGCGAGACAAGGGCAAGGAAATACACGAGCAAGACGTACACGGGTGTGGCCGTGGGTTGTACGTTCGTGCCGGAGGTGTGAGTCACACGTTGAGGTGCGACGGGCGAGTTGGGGGTTGTATCAGAACCCAGCTCGGGGGCCTCATTCTCGACAGTCCTGACGTTGGAGCTAAGTCGGGATAGTCAGCGAGATGTGGGTAAGGATTTTGACTGCTGCGACGTACGTTGTTGCGAGTTTAGGGTTCACGATTGCTCTGCGAGACAGAAACCCAAGGCGCGCGCGGATACCCAGAGCCTTCGCAGCGACGACGCCGACTCCATAGAAGCGCTCCGCATCTTCCAGCGGCCTCTCTGGTGTTGCGACGTCTGTCGTCTCCGTTGGGTGCGTCTGGTGCTCTTGACGATGTCTGAGTTTCTGGATAAGCTCCCGTGTTACGAAGCACGATGCGCCCTCTTGAGTTTCGCAGCGCGGGGAGGCAGGGTGTAAGATCGAACAGAAGAGTCGTTGGAAGGGCGACATGAAGGGCGAGTGGCTCTAGACGTGTGAGCGATAGCGGCGTGAGGAAGGGGGTACTTAAGAGATGCGACGTTGAGCGTTGAGGAAGTCATAATGCTGTAGCCACTGGATACGAGCAGGTGTATGTGGCCCCAGGTGTGGCCGGGCCACTTTAGCAGCCAACTAATCGCGGCGCTTACTCGCCTTGGCCAAAGCGAGCACCGTTGTCGACGCAACGAGGCATCGCGTACGCGTGAAGTTGCAGTCCTCGCATCGCGGGCACAAAGGAAAGTGCCAGTATTGACGAGGACGATACAATACGAGGATACAAGTCTTGTGTAATGAGACGAGTATAAGCTTGTGCCACTCTAATCTATAGTGATCTTGACCGTCGCGTGGTCGCGTGGCCCGTTGTGAAGACGGGCCGCGACCGCCGATTTCGCGGTTGTTTTTAGTGCCACTTCTATGGAATCTCGTAGCACGCGCTTGTGCAACGTCAAAGCTTGGTGTAACACCATGTCCATTGTGCATCTAGTACATGCGAGATACTGATCTGCCACGGATCATCAGCCAGTGAGGCAGAAATATCAGCGGTCGGTTCGATACTGGTACTCACGGATTTAAGGATAAGTTCGGTATCCCGAGTCTGTACAAATGCTGATTATCATGTATCGCATGCATGGAGAAGCGTCGAATAGTGTACGGAGGAAGGAACGGTGAATAATATCTCGACGGTCAATGAAAGTCGGCGGGCGCAGCGGTGAAATTGATTAGGCGCTAAAGCGGGCTGGGCGACTTATGTAAGCAAATAAATCACAACAACGCGCTCGGTCCGAGGTTTTGAGCGCTTGATCCCCCCAGCTGAGGCGCCGTTGCCAGTGGAGTCTACGGCGGAGCGATCTCCTCCGACTTTTCATTCAGCCAGTGGCCGTTTGTCCTGCGCCAAGTCACTTATTTCTCTCGCAGAAACTTTATAACGGATGAGCAAGTGCCCTTGCTCCACATACTGAGGTCTTGACAGACTAGCTTCGTTCATCATTCCTACCCGTTCGAGTTCGAGTGCAACGTGACCGCTATCGCGCGGCCGCATTTTCAAAGTGTCAATCTGTTGCTACCAAGCCCTGCTATACTCGCGTTCAACATACTGGGAGTACGGTCTGCTTGGATCGTTGGAGAGAATTCCACGAAGCGCACGCGGTCCACGCTCGGTCCGTAGGGATGGGTCGTCCTGTGGAGGCGTGTTAGATGAGCGGGGAGGGTGCGTCACTACTGGATTGGCCTGTGTTAGGCTCGCGCTTTCTGACACTCCCTGGCCGCTTCTACAGCTACGTTCATCAACGCCGACGGCATGGTTGGTACATGCGGCCAACCGGTCAACGATGGCAGCTTCGTGGCATCCATCCCGCCTGCTGAGTTTAACAACATTCAGAGCTGCGGCCGGGCTATCTCCGTCAGTTGTAAGCCTTGCCATTCTGACCGATATTCGTCGCTCGTCCTAAACTGCTATGCTCACCCTTACATATTATGTTGCAGCCCAAGGCAAGTCGGTGACCGCCACAGTCCTGGACGACTGCCCGGAGTGTCAGGGAGACGACATCATTTTGACTCTGGATGCTTTCGAGAAGCTGGCGGACCCGAACGCGTCACGCATCCCGGTTGAATGGGACTTCGCTTGAAGTTGTTCTCCTTTTGCTTGGATTTTGTACGCCTGCTGTAGCGTGGCATAGACATATACTATTTATCGCAGTACAAGCGCGAACCTTCGAATGCTTGTGGGAAGTGCTACCGACATAGAACCATAAGCAGGCTGTACAAATCAGACACGATAGCTCGCATCTCGCTCGACTAGGAACAAGTATTGCTTGAGGTCCTTGTAGGCTAATGTATATGTTTCGAGGTCGGTCCGATGCTTGAGTACTGGCTCTAGGCGAGTCCGTCCCAATCGGCCTCATTCCACACTCGCGTTGTCTCCTCCTCCCTACGACAACAGTGGAGCTATCTGACTTAAGCTAAGGGTGAGGTCTGACAGACAGGTTTAAGGGTGGCTTCGTGCGACGTTTTTGAACTGATCTCTGTAAGAGTTTCATGAAGATTGTAGTCACATGTCGAGTACCTCCCGTTTAGATTACGCAAGACGCTTCAGGCAGCGTCGTCTCCGAAGTAAAGAACTGTTACAGAAAGGCGGGAATGTAAGCCCGTGTACTGTGTCAATTCGGACGCTGTACGTCACCGACACGCCTCTGTTAGACAGTTCGTGCCGTGGACCGTTCTCGCCACAAGTTCTGATGTCTCGCCAGTCTGGCAGTGCCGAGTGAGTTCAGCATAAAGGTGGCCTGTCCATAACCGAAACGTTTGTCCCCAGCTCACCCGCCGTGCCCACAAACACCCTTCACAGTATAACGCACTCGCCTTCTCTGTTTCACGACCTACCATGCAGCTCGGATTCCCGGCGCTCGCCGCCACTCTCTTCGCGCTTTGCGCATCAGCCTCGGCGATCATGGTCACATACGACGAGACCTACGACAACCCGGAAGGAAGCCTTTCATCCGTTGTTTGCTCGACCAGTGGACACGGGTTCGAGCCCGTCGGTCCTCAAACGTTTGGTTCGCTCCCGAACTTCCCGAACATCGGCGGCTTTGTTTCCGTCGACGGATCAATGTCTGTGGAGTGCGGGACGTGCTGGCAGCTCACATACGAGGACAACAATGACATCATCCTCGTAATCGATAGCGCTGATGAAGGGTTCAACATCTCACTGGAGGCTATGAACACGCTCACCGATGGCCAAGCTGTCCAGTTGGGCCTTGTGAACGCGACGGCGACCCAGCTACCGGCTTCGCAGTGCGGCCTTTAATGGTAAGTATTCTCTTCCTGAGATAATCTACGAGATCAACAGCCTATTTTCCAGAGAAAATCTCATCGTCGTGGAGGATAAACGGACCAACAATTCGACGGGCGGGTTAGTGCTTGTGTGGCAACGTGTCTCAGGGTTCGACCTGTGAGGAGTCGCTCATCAGGATATGAAGGTGGAACAGTTCGTAGTTCGGAGACACTAATGGACCGTACGACTGCGGCAATAGATCTGTGGCAGCGAATTCTCCGTTGTCTGGGTGTGCATGATGGAGGATGCGGCATGAGGAGGAGTCGAACTTGCGAACCGATTCGGAACGCGAGCGCATGGACAGGCCGGAAGAGACCCGAGACACCTTAGCAGTGTACGGGGTCTCTGCTGCCCCGGAGAAAGTGCGACGCGTCTTTCCCTGAGCATCCACCCCTTCCTTCCTCGGGGCAGATTTGCGTGGTTGATTTTTCCAACCTTTCTTCGGTTACGCAAAGGTAGAAGTGGTGAGTCTACACGCTATCTTATCGCCACTTCCTTGAACGTATTTCGGCGCGCTTTAGTCTGACACGCGTCCCGCAGGTTGCGGTGCTCGAACGGCATAGTAGTCATCTGCAGTTTGTCAAAGGGCAAAAATGCGACCTTAACTTCGAGATCTGTGCCTGTGCACGGAAGTGGGGACTACTGTGGACCTACATGTGAAGGATGCCATTGCGCTGGAGTATTCTTATGATGGGAGCGACGATTCATGGTATCAAAGGTACGTAACTCATAATACTACTGTTACTTTGCAACCCCTCCCTCTGTCTGTCGAGGCCCTGAAAATCCTCTGTCCCCGTGAAACTCTTCCCTGCCTCACACGCCACTCTCAGCGCGTAGTGGGCCAGGTCTTCGGCTGAACGTGGGACGTTGCAGGCACACCGCACGCGGTATCGCGCTCAATCGGAGCGACTACCCTTGTTCTCGACACCGACGACCAGCACACGGCCCTCACGCGTCTTGCGGACCTCGTCCCCGAAAGCTCAAAAGACGCTGTGGCGAACGCGCAGGATTTCGAGCGCGTTCGGGCGTGCACTGTCTGGCGCGCTAATGGAACTGGCCGCGCGGAGCACATCCCTTGTGCGCGGGGCAAAAGCGAGGGCGAGATCATACTCGTCGAGTTGCCCTCTGGCGATCGTTGCTCCGTTCCCGCCCAAAGTATGTTTCTAGAGTGAATCGTGTACAGGTCGTACTCGATTGCAACGCGTGTACCCACAAACAAGCTGGTTTCCGGGGCAACGTAGGTAAGTCAATTTCGGAGACGGTTCTACAGAACATGTAAGGGGTTTATATGTATGGAGATGCGGATACGAACAATATACAGCGGTTCTACCGCTTGAGGAGACCAGTACGCATTGAACAGGCACTCGTACGGAACTCATCGACCGATTGTCTAAATCAGTCAAACCCGGCGGTATTCCGTACGAGCCGAACTTCAGGTGACGGAAGCATCACTTGCTCTAAAAGGGGGCGAGGGAAACCTTGAGGTACATCTCGGACTTGAGACTCTGCCTGCTGATCGCAGGGTAAGCAACCGCTGCGAAGTTCCACACGATTGGCTTGTCGGAGAGCTCAAACTTGAACGAGTTGATGAGCATGTAAAGAACGACCTCTGCAGAATATGGGTATTGTCAGCGGCACGCAAATGCCAGAGTGTAATGAGCAGGAAGAAATCGATGCACGTACTCATCTCGAGCTGCGAGAACTTGAACCCGCTGTGATGACAGGAGTAAGCGACAGTGCGTTCCAAACCCAGGCTGAAAGACTTACATGCAGGCGTGCGAGCCGCCGAGGAAAGTCATCCTGTACGACCGCCACCATAAATGTCAGCAGCATTTTACCTGCGACTCATAAACGACTGGACCCACAAATGGGAATATATGCCCGGAATGCGGGCGTCCTCGAGCGCAGTTGGCAGCGGAGACAACCACCGCTCCGGCTTCCATTCGTCCGCGTCTTCACCCCACAGGGCCTTGGAAGTGTTACATGCGCGGAGGTTGAGGACCACGGTCGTACCCTTGGGGACAAAGATATCCGTCATGGTACGACCGTCCATGCCTACGATGGGCTCAGAGAGAGGTAGGATGATGTCCCTAGTGGCCCTATAGGAGGATTGTTAACGCAGGGAGGAGAAGGGAAAACGGACTGAGGACGCACTGTCGAGAGGGGAGGCCCACTGGAGCATGGCTTTATACAGCGTTTTCGTAAGCCAGCAGCGTAAGACAAGAATAGTAATCCGACGGACTCACAGACGGAGAGTTTCGCGGCAAACCCCATCCAGGTACATCAGTTTGTTGAGTTCGTCGTAGGTGATATCGGCGCCGTGGACCTCATACGCTTCACGCACTTCGTTCCTGAGCTTCTCCTGAACGTCTGGGTGATCGCAGAGAAGATGCAGAACCCGGGCGAGTGCGTTGGAGGTAGTGTCTGTACCGGCTATGATGAACGTGCTTGGTGTGCCAGCCATGTCAGCGAAGGAAGCTCAAGAAAACAACGTGAGCGTACGCAATCTGTGCGAGCAGCTCCTCTTCCGGGAGCTTATCTTCGTCCGCAGCTCGCAGGTTCTCTCTCACTGTTTATATCACGTCAGAAATCATGCAAAACAAATCGTAGAGAGATACACACAGAGGAGACTCATCACGTCCTTTGCCTCGCCGACCTTCTGCAGCAGCTCCTCATCTCCTTGCGCTAACGCGGCCTTCTTCTCCTCGAACAGTGCCACGCACCCGGCGTTTACCCGGTCAATGACGCCCTTTGTATGCTGAACCTTCTTATGCGGGATGAGGTCTAGCAGCATTCGGCGGAACCACCCCGGACCGAGAGGAACGACGTATGGGAGTAGACCACGCAAATAGCGGACATCAGAGACGGCAGAACTAGAAGAAAGAAGGGTACACGCGTATTGCTCAGCGCGTGCACAATCTCAGAGGAAGTCACGATCGATTGCTTACGAATATTCCTTCACGGCTTCGGTGTATTCGTCCTGACTGTCGGCGGTAAGAGGGTCGAACGCGTGCCCAAGCCCGCCTCGTCCGATGAGTTCCAGAGCAGTACGGCCCATCCATGCCGACACATCAAGCGTTTGTGGGCCGTCTTTGACACGCGCCTCGATAGCCACCTTCAGCTGGTGCGTGATATAGTCAATTCAAACGTGTTGGCATAACAATCCGTTGATATTACTCACCCGCTGAACGACCTCATGAAAGATAGGGGTAAGGTTGCGCATGTGAGCTCCAGAGAAAACCGGAACGAGGAGCTTGCGTTGCTTCTTATGCTTGTGACCGTTCATGGCCAACAGTCCGGGACCACTGGTAATGAGCGTCCACCTGGAAGAATGGCGTTGTGTGGAGTATCCCGGAGGGGGGTGCATGACACTTACAATTCATTGAACTTGTTCTTGTGGTACGTTTCCAGATCCTTGACGAGCACCGAGTGGAGAGCCTTTGGATCATAGATGTGCAGCCACGGCTCCTACGCATACGATCAGAACGTGAAATCTTAGAGCCCATTGGGTAGGCACTTACCCTGAAAAAGCCGTGCACGCGCGAGACCGGACCGTAGGTCTCGGTGAGAGACTTGAGAAAGTCCCAAGCGCCACGTCCGAACATCTGCTTGACGTTTCCTAAAGAGTTATGCTCCGTTAGTCAGTACTCTCATAAAGAGTCAAGCTTGGAGACCAGCGTCTCGTACCCGAGAAGAACTCCCCTGGAGGGGGACCGGCAATGTTGCTGAAGGGAGGGTGTATGAAACGGGTGTAGACTAGTCTGAAAGCCACGTGAAGCACCGTCGCGCAAAGAATAATCACGATGAGAGACGTCATGATGAATGGAAGAGGATATGCGTACGTTGTGAAAGGCTTCTTCAACCTGGTGAGTTATATAGAAGCGGCGTGCAGACACCTAGAAAGTGACGGCGCACACAAGGATCAGCTGCGCACGGCGCATTATTCTCCAGACCTGCGAAGGGCCGAGCCGTAACGGATTCTCCGAAGTCGTGCATGAGAATCTCATCTAGACAGGCAGAGTGATTGAATTTAGCCACGGCGCTTCTTGATGGTCTACCTGGGTAATATTCACGGCGTACAGGACGGTCGGGCTTTGTCGGACAAGATAACGACTATGAACGTGATCGGCCGACGAGGTGTAATGAGACCCAAGGTTGCTGAGCGCAGTGAGGCGCCGATGTAGGTAGGACGCTTGAACGCGGGAAGTGGATGTTGGAAGGTAGACAACGAAGGCTTGGAGGTGGATGGCCAAGTTGAGGGTGTACAGGGATATCATGCTCATGCTCATTGAAGAAACGAGAAGGACGCGGTATGAGGAAACACTGCGAATGTGAGTTGCGCCGACGTCTGCGACGGAGCTTGCCCAGTGCACGCGAGCTTCACAGCAAGGTGCGCGTGTATTCTAGTACACGAACAACCCTGAACCTTGTGTTTCACCCTCCCCACGTAAAGATGACCCTGTAACACGCTCTTACTAATTCTGGAGAGGCAGTATTGTGAGCCCGTGAACTATTTGAATGAAACAGCTGCATGCCACGTACCTGCTATCGGACGACTTGTGGCGTATAACGTTCTCGCCGCGAAGGATAGTGGCTCGACGCTGCCCGAGCAGCACAGTATAAATGCGGGTTATCCATAGTCCAGGAGCGCATCAACAGTACCGCCGCTGCATTCAAAATCCCTTCTCATCGTATAGCGTACTCACTTTCCGACTATTACAGGATCTACCATACAGTTAGGGCTCACTTTGTTTACCCTTACCATCTTCGCGTTCTGAGCATCCGCTTCTGTGATCGCCGTGGAGTACGGTGAGACGTACGATGATTCGAGTGGAAGCATCCGGTCAGTCGCATGCTCGTCAGATGGCCACAGATTGCGAGTCGAGCTTCTTAGCGCCCACGCTCTTGACAACTCCCAGGCTTGCCTTTGATCAACAAATTTGCTAGAGCGGTTGGAAGGAGAAGTGGTAACAGGAGTACAGTGTAACTTGGTCATGTCGTGGTATCGGGAGTATACTGGAGCTGTGTCAAAGGCTACAGAGATACTAATGGAAGCATGGCGGCTCTGCTACTGGTGCGTAAGCAGATATTGACAGCACTAATTACAGCATACCTTCGCAATCGCAGCGATATTCTCTCTGTGTGCTTATTGGCTTCCGTTAAGAGGGTGGCGTGAGTAAGAATCGAGCTCGCAGTTTTTGGGTCCCAGCAATCCTCGAAGAGACCCGCGACACCTTAGAGGTCCACGGGGTCCCTGTCGGCCCCCAAGGCAATCTGGCGCGCGACGCGTCTTGTCTCGAGCATTCATCCACTCCCTCGAGATAATCCTCCTCAATTACCTTTCCGAACGTCTTCATTCATGCAAACCGGAATTTATAGCGGAAGCGGTGAGTATACGCGTTCTCTTACTGCCACTCCCCTAATGCGCCTCAGCCTGCTTCAGTCCTCGCGTTCCCCAGGCGGTGGGACAAGCATGGTGTTAGTCCTCTACCACTTCGAACATAACCAAAATGCGACCTTGTCGTTGAAACGAGCCTCTAGGCGAGAACGGGGGAACTATTGCGGACATACGGGCGAAAGATGCTGTCGCGCCGGCATATTTCTTTTGTGATGGGAGCGACGATCCGTGGTACGAAAGGTGCGCACTTCATGGTGATGCTGTCTTGCGACGTCTCATCCTAACTTCTCGCTCTCTCAAGGTTATATGAACGCTCCATTGCAGTGAGAGTCTTTGCCTCTGGATATCCTACAGGCCTCAGCTCAGAGGGTCAGGTTTTCCACTGGAAGTGGATCGTTGCGGGAGCCAGGGCCCAGTTCAGGCTCCCAATTGCACCCTATGTCATCAATGGTGAGTAGAAATTCTGCCTTCGATCCCCTCTTGCATCTATACATTCACTGGCATGCCAGGATCCGTCGTCAAAGACACGGTCGCGTCCGCTTCGTGCGCATATAGCCAGCACAACCTACCCGTTTGGTCGCAAGACGAGTCAGGGGAAGCTACACTAGTATCTCAAATCGACGTTTCTACCCTCAACGAAGAAATCGACTCCAACGTCTCTCAAGATCTCGATAGAACCTTCCTCGAAGATGCGTCAGATGGATTCCTGGCACAGCCTACCCCTCACTACCAGCACGGCGAGGTTGGATCTCACAACATACGGCAGCGTGTCGACAGCAACAAGTCGTGGGCTCCTCCGCTCTCTGTGTCTGCCGATGTCGCCCAATCGTCTCCCAGCGGATACTCAGGCAACACGCTGGATTACGGTTACGTAGTCTCGGTCTCTGCAGCTCTGGAGTCTCTGAGCGACATCTCGATCAGCCGCGCAACGCAATTCGTTCCTGGCACCGACTACCTGGGTGCTCGCTTTCATTGTCGCTATCTGGACTCCTGACTTGTCTTACGTGCACGGTCGCTTATCCTTGTTGCTCTCGTTCGGTCGATGCGGTGTTACGTTCATGTACTATAGTAGCGAATACTAAATACGAGTTCCATGCTCTCCATCGCATAACTTCCTTCAACTTCGTCCGTCAAATGTACGGCTCCGCTGGTCCTGTAGCGGGGAATGTACAGCCTAACGTTTTCTCCAGTCAGCGGGGTTGTGTATCTCTCGGCCTGTTGCATTTCTAAGGTATGTCCTGCCCCTCATTCATGATGCGTGGCTGACGACTTGTCGATTTCTTTCCAGGGACGTCTTCCCCGGAAGTTGCTGTTCGAAACGGCACGAACGGCACGAGAGCGACTGTTCGGGCCCCGGTGAAGAAGCTGCGGCGCGGCTTCTGCATCTCCAGCTTGGTATAACGCTTCGGCATGGGGAGCTCGGACACCCACGCGCAAAATATCTTCGGCTTTGCCTCACACGAGTTTGGATATCTGCACCCGACCCCGATGTCCCGAACTTCCTCGGTGTAAATCTATATCCTAGGCGACGTGGCCGAGTATCTAAGTTCTCCAGAGGCTATCATGAGTACGGCTCGAGCGATTATGTGGTACGTCGGCCTATTTTCACTTCGGGAGTCAAGATCTGACGCACCGTTAGGGGAGATTGAAAGTAGTAGATCCAGCACCTCAAGTAGGATGTCGAGCTATCAGCAGACAGTTCACCACGATCTTCCTGACGTGAATTAGCTTCCGAGCCAAGTCTACACCAAGCTTGCACGGCAGCTTCTCAACCCTCTGGGTGGTAAGTCCTCTCCATCTTCGCGAGCAGAAAACCTCAGAAAGTTGACACATCGCTACGATCGGGCGCCGACATACCTTCTTGTCTTCCTCGACGGCTCTACAGCGCCCACTGTACACGAACGCCCGACATTCTATAGCTATCCTGTTCGCACTTCGCGCATCGGACGGCCGCGCCACCGGACGGCCGTGCCGCCGGCCGACGGGCCACATTACGCACGACGATTACTGAGTCTGGCGTATATAGCTAGAATTAAAGCGCGAGGCCGTCAACACAGAACCTCGCCATACCGCACCACTCGTCTAAGCTGTCCACCATGCTCGAGCAGACCAACCTCCTTGCGCTCGTGACCGTTGCTGTGCTCGCGCATCTGACTTGGCGCTTGCTCCGCAATTATGTGCTTCCGTCGTCATTCCCCAACCTCCCTGGTCCACCGACAGGTTCCGCATGGGCGGGTGAGCTTTCCTCGTTCTTGGACCCTCCCTCCATGCGCTGACCGCTTATGCGAATCAGGGAACGTGAAGCAAATGACGGACCGCAACGCATGGGGCTTCCACCAGGACCTAATGGAGACGTACGGTCCTGCCTCGAAAGTTCATGGTTTCTTCGGCGTACGTCTCTTGTGCCCCTCCTCACAGACTATATGTTGATGAGTTATCCACAGGCAACGTGGTTGCACGTGTACGACCCCAAGGCGTTGCACCACATTTTTGTCAAGGACCAAGACAAGTTCTTCAAGGGGACGCTTACCCAGACGTGCGTACTCTTCCTTGATATCCAATACATCTTTATTCCCGGCGATCGCTCACTCGACTCGCATTTTCAGGCTGAGCGGGCTCATCATCGGCCCGGGTCTGCTCTACACCGAGGGCGCGGCGCACAAGAAACAGCGAAAGATGCTGAACCCCGTCTTCTCCGGCGCGCATATGCGCGACCTCACGCCCATCTTTCACAGCGTCACCAACAAGGTACGCGCTCGTCCTTTGAACACACTTCAATCCTGTTCCTAACCCCTCGGTCGTGACAGCTTAAGGAAGCTATCGAGTCCCGTGTCAAAGACGGCCCGCGGGAGCTCGACATCCTCGAGTGGATGGGCCGTACGGCGCTCGAGCTCGTAGGCCAAGGTGGGCTCGGGCATTCGTTCGACCCGCTCACGTCCGACTCCAAGGACGACTTCACTCAATCCATCAAGGAGTTTACGTGGGTCCCTCCCCCCGCCTCATTTGCGCCCCTCTCCTTCCTCACACAGACGTACGTTCCCACACAGGGTCGCCGTCAACGACGTCGACTACCTACGCGTCTTCCTGCCCGTCCTCGTCCGCCTCGGCCCAGCCTGGTTCCGGCGCAAGCTGCTCGACGCGTTCCCGCACGCGGGGGTGCAGCGCGTCAAGCGCATCACGGACGCCGCGCACGCGGGGTGCCGCGCGATCTTCGACGCGAAGAAAGCTGCGGTCGCGCGCGGGGACGAGGAAGTGGCGAACGCGATCGGGGAGGGGAAAGATGTTATGAGTATCCTTCGTGAGTACCGTATACGAGTTTGGCGGCGCGAGCTGACTGTGGATGTTGTAGTGAAAGCGAACATGTTGGCCAAGGAAGAAGATCGGCTCCCGGAAGACGAGCTCATGGCGCAGATGACGTGAGTTGAGGGGCTTCATCTCCCAGTGCTGGTCGATTCTCACTTTGTGTACGCACGCGTGCAGGACGTTCGTCATTGGAGGTGTCGATACGACATCGAACGCCATCTCGCGCATACTCCACCTCCTTTGCAACCATACTGATGTTCAGGAGAAGCTCCGCGTTGAAGTACGTGAGGCGCAGGGAGTCCACGGCGCGGAGCTCCCGTACGACGTGGTCATGACACTTCCGTTCTTAGACGCTATCTGCCGTGAGACGCTTCGCCTGTGAGCTCGCTTCTTCTCCATTCCGTTCATCTTAACTCACTCAAGCCAACATAGCTACTCGCCTGTCACATTCAACATTCGCGAGTGAGTCTCAGAATTATCCTCAAACTCTGCCTCTCACAGAGCTGATTGTGTTCTCTTTGCCATCGCACGCACAGGGCACTGGAGGACACCGTCTTGCCCCTACAGGAACCGATCCGCGGCACGGACGGGAATCTCATTCACGAGATCGTAGTGCGGAAGGGAACGACGGTCATGTGCGGCCTCCGCGCATGCAACACGAACAAAGCCATTTGGGGGGACGATGCGCTCGAGTGGAAGCCCGAACGATGGCTGACGCCGCTCCCGCGCACCGTTGACCAAGCGCACATCCCGGGCATATACGCCAACTTGATGACCTTCTTGGGTGGGAGTCATGCGTGCATGTGCGTCCTCTTGTTGTGCGGCATGTGCTGTGAAACGATATTGACACGATGATTGGCGTTCTTAGTGGTTTCAAGTTCTCGCAGATCGAGACGAGTGAGTCCCACATCGCGTGCTCCTTCTCCACTCCTTAGACCGCGCTAATCGTGTTGTCTGCGCAGAGGTCGTACTCGCCGCTCTCGTGTCCAACTTGAACTTCGAGCTCTCCGATGGGCCTATTGTGTGGAACTTCGCTGGTGTGGCCTATCCCGCGACAAGCCACGATAGTACTATTCCTGAGATGCGTCTGAAGGTTTCTTTGGCGTCATGAGGTCCAAGTGGAGAAGGAGCGTAACTGCGCCACCCGCACGTCGGACTCAGCCTGTTAATCTCCCCTTGTATTTTATAGTACAGAGACGGAGATGGTGAAGTTAATAGCACGTTCATGCTTCGTGGCTTGAAATGCGCAGTGTTGCTACACCAGGGATAAGGCATCGGCAACCGCCAGTATGACAAGCGCCCGATAAATTGAACACAACAAAATCGCCACGTGGCACATAAGTACAATCACAGGAGCACGAGTGCCAGTAGTATTCAGTGAACTTTTCTACCGTCAGTGCCCAATTGCCCAGCCCCAAACCTTGTTCAAGTTGCCCGTTCGATGCTTACTCCGTGCTACGGTGGTCTACTTCGAGATCATCATGCACACTCTCAAAATCCAGAACCGCCGCCGCCGATCCGCCACTGTGTGCGTCTCTTTCATGCGAACTTACAGCAATACTGATTCTCACCGAACGCAAGATGACTTAGAGGCATTTGAACCGATTGTGTGGGAGTGTGGACCTGGTGAGGGTGGCATGGGACCTTCTGCGCACTTGTCCCATGCTTCTCTCCGTTCGCATCGGACGCCGTCGCCGAAAGGAGTCCGGGTTCAACCAGCGTCGTGCCCAACGACCGGCCCGACGCCAAATGCTGCGCGTATGAGGATGCAAGTACCAGCCGCTACTACGTCTTGTAGGGGGATGATTTGCCCTTACATAAGCGGAGACGGTGATCCCTAGTTCGACTAACGTTTGGAACTTGTGCGGCACAGCAAGAGCATCGCCGCCGCTACTAGACTAAATCCAATTCGTGTTCGCGGAAAACAAGTGGGGGCGCTCACTCAGCGTCTTTGACACATCCTTCTACTGATTGAACTTACTCTCCCTACCTGCTCGGGGCATCGTGCCGGTGTCCTTCCGTTGACAGATCGTCCCGGATAACATACCCCACTGATGTCCCCGTTACTGTATTCAATCCAACCGAGGCCACGCGCGATCTGGAGCCGGTTTCACCTGGCCGAAAGGCTACGTACATCAACGGAATGCTCGTCTTTCGCGGGAGCCGCCGTATATAACCCGGACGTTCACGACCACGACGTACAACGCTATCGACCACCATGTTTGACTACGCTAACCTTCTGTTTCTCGTTACTGTCGCCGTGCTAGCCAACCTGACATGGCGCCTTATTCGCAACTACGTCGTTCCTTCCCCCTTTCCCACTCTCCCTGGCCCACCCTCCGGCTCCATATGGTCAGGTACGTGAACATTTGTGCATGGCTATTTCCCGCTTGTGTACCTTGGAAACTGTTTGGCTAACTATGCCCGTAGGAAATATGCGACAGATATCAGGCCCCAGCGCTTGGGGCTTCCAGAAAGAGCTCATCGAGACGTACGGCCCCGTGTCAAAGATACACGGCTTTTTTGGTGTAACGATTTTTCCCTTTTCTATTCTTCGTGCAGGAACTGACGTCTTCCGTCTTCACACGCAGAAAGCGTGGTTGCATGTCTATGATCCGAAGGCACTCTACCATATCTTCATCAAAGACCAGGAGAAATTCTACAAGGGCAAACTGGCCTTAGCGTACGTCGGCAGTTCCTACCTCTTGATGCGTTCGATTAGATGATTTGACTGCGTTGGATATTGATAGACTCGGAGGGCTTATCATTGGCCCCGGGCTGCTGTTCACGGAGGGTGCAGCGCACAAGAAGCAGCGCAAAATGCTCACACCGGTCTTCTCCGGCGCGCACATGCGCAATCTCACGCCAGTTTTCTACGGTATCACCAACAAGGTGCGCAACCCGACTTGAGATCCTCACTCTCAAATACTCTTCGCTCATATCATTCTCGTGATAGCTCAAGGCAGCGATCGAGGCCCGGGTTAAGGACGGCCCACGAGAACTCGATGTGCTCGAGTGGATGGGCCGTACTGCGCTCGAGCTCGTCGGGCAGGGCGGGCTTGGACACTCATTTGATCCCCTCACAGACGACTCGCAGGATGAGTTCACTGAGTCTATCAAGGCGTTCTCGTACGTCCCGCTTACTCCTACCATACCCACGCGTTCTCCTGATACACGCCTCTATGTCTCCTCGCACGACCACGTAGAGCGAGCATCTCTGTGGTGACACACCTCCGTGTGTTCCTACCCTTCCTACTTCGTCTAGGGCCTCCGCGCTTCCGACGCGCCCTCCTGGATATGCTACCTCACCCCGGAATTCAACGCGTGAAGCGCATCACAGATGCTGCCCACGCAGGTTGTCGCGCAGTATTTGAAGCCAAGAAAGCTGCGCTGGCGAGGGGCGATCAAGAACTACTCCATATGGTGGGCGAAGGCAAAGATGTCATGAGTGTTCTTCGTAAGTCGACGGTCATTCGCTACATCAATGTTTTGCATGACTGATGTGCGTCTCGTACAGTTAAGGCGAACTTGATGGCGCCCGAGCACGACCGGCTTCCGGAGGAAGAACTTATGGCGCAAATGACGTGAGTAGGCTCATCAATCTGATACCCCAACGCGTAGCCACTTGGAGGCTCACGTACCCGCACAGTACATTCGTCGTTGCGGGAGTCGACACAACGTCTAACTCTATCTCGCGCGTGCTGTATATCCTTTGCGATCTTCCAGACGTCCAGGATAAACTACGCGCTGAGATCCGAGCTGCGCAAGAGCTTCACGGTAAAGAGATCCCGTACGATGAGGTCATGACGCTTCCGTTCTTGGATGCAGTCTGTCGTGAGACACTTCGCCTGTGAGTCAACCCTTCCTCTCCTGGATCTACGGCGTATGCTCATGAGTGTCGTGTCAGCTATGCGCCTGTCTCGTTGAACATTCGAGAGTGAGTACCTTCTAGTGTCCACATATCTTGGAATAGTACGCAATGTGATCCTAATGATTTCTCCTTCATGCAGGGCCTCCGAGGACACTGTCTTGCCGCTGCATGAGCCTATCCGGGGGACGGACGGGAACATAATCAAGGAGATTGTGGTTCCCAAGGGTACAACACTCATGTGCGGCCTCCGTGCATGCAACACGAACAAAGCTCTCTGGGGCGAGGACGCGCTCGAGTGGAAACCCGAACGCTGGCTGCAACCGCTCCCGAACGCGGTCAACGAGGCGCGGATCCCGGGCATCTACTCCAACCTGATGACGTTCATCAGCGGGGGTCATTCGTGCATGTACGTCTCCCACGTGGTAAACGCGCTGGTAGACTTTGACTCACGGATCGTTCCAGTGGCTTCAAGTTCTCACAGTTGGAAATGAGTCAGTTCTCGTTTCCACGTATGTCCCGCTTGATGCCATATTGACTTCACGTTCAATTTGCAGAAATCGTTCTCGCCACTCTTCTCTCCAACTTCAAGTTCGAACGCTCCGGCGCGCCCATTGTGTGGAACTTTTCCGGGATCGCATACCCTGCGAAGAGCCCGGATAGCACCCATCCAGAGATGCACCTCAAGGTTTCACTGGCGGCTTGATGTCTTCATTCTCGGAACTAACAGGTGAAGGTCTGACGGTGCCCAAAGGCAGTTTGGTGTCACGGTCATTTTCTCTAATATTTTCTACCTGATCTTGAATCGCCTACGGATTACTCTCCATCAGCATACGTCTCTTCGAAGGCTGAGACGGGAGCTCCCATAATCGTCCACTGCGTTCGCGCGCGGGGTCGTGCATGTATATCCTTCAGCATAGTGAGAATTACGCGATATCTTCTTCGTTTCCAAGGAACGCGCGCATCGTCCGGTCAGGATAGTCCCAATGCACCTACAGAGCAAACACGTCAACGCGCGTCCCCGGGCCCATATCAGGAAACCAACTCACGAAGTGATTCGCGTCCCGCACAAGCACAACTCGTACCGGTCGACACGTCGCCTTCCCTGCCTTGCGCGCCTCCTCAACTTCCGCGGCGACACACCGCGCGCACCACACTGCCGGCCAGATCGACCGCTCGCACCACATGACGCGCAGCTCGACGCGGGTCCAGCGCGCTTGCCTCGCCCGTTCCTCCTCGCTTTCTTCTGAGTTTTCTTGAGCCTCAAATCGTTCTCCAGAGCGCGGTTGACCGGCGGGCCCAAAAAGCACCTCCTCCCTAATGGGCGCGTACACGCCCGCACCTGCGCACGCCCGGACAATAAGGTCATCGCTCCCGCTCGGCTCCAGCCCGGGCGCGTCGTACCGGAACGCCGCGCGCTCCTCTACGCTCATATCCGTGTCCTTCATCGCGCCAAAGAAGGCGAGCCCCGAGTCCGTCTCCGAGCCTGGGGCGTGCGCGTAGTATCCGGTGACCCAGGCGTGGAAGCGCTCGACGCGCGCGGCGGGGGTGGAGGCGGTCTCGGAGCCGTCGTGGAGGGGGTGGTGCGCGTTAGGGGGGTTGGGGTATCCGAGGGCCATGTAGGAGCTTTCTGTGAATGCGCGAGGGGTGAAGTCAGCGAAGAGCACGTAGTACGTACGGAGGCGCATGAGGACGGTACCGTAGAGTACGACTCTCCGGACATATTGGCTCAGGTCGATGCCTTCGCGCGACGCGATTGTGTGCGCGTACGCGAGAAAGGCCATCATGACCCTCGAGCCGTACGACCAGCCCACGAGGACGATGCCTCCCATAGCGCTCTCCCCTTCGCCACTTGCAGGTGGGATTCCATCGCGTTTCACAATGTGCACCAGCGTGTCGCATAGTTCTGCTGCCTGTTCGCGCATGAGCTCGCGCGCGTCGTCAGCCGCACTGGGCGAGTGCCGCGCAGTGTTCGCGAGGGTTTCGAGGCGCACGAGCTCCTGAGCGGAGTACGGCTTCGAGCCGGGGTAGCCCCGCCGATTGAGAGAGATAACGCGCGCGTTGTGCTGCGCCGCGATAGGCAGAAGCCTCTTGAACACCTCTACGAATGGTGATCGTGAGCATTACCTCACCCATTCAACAGCAGATCACGAAAGGACCTCACCTCCTCGCCACATGATTCCGTGCACCACAACGACGGTAGTATAGTTTGTGATACCTTCGGGTGCGCCGGAGTCGAGCACGACGGCCATCGGTGGGCCGTTGGGCATCGAGGGAGCGCTCATGTCGTGCGAGGCTGATGAGAGAGCACTTCGTATCTCAAGGTTGCAAGTGCGCCTTGGAACACCCTTCTTATCCAGTGACGGTCGGCGCCGAGTGAGTCAGATGACCTGGCTAACGGAATAGGGCAGCACGTACCGACAGGACCAGCGCTGGTAGATCCAGTCAGAACAGTAAGTCACTTCCCTTCGGTGCTGGGAAGCCAGCTAGACAAGGGTCACATTGGACCCGCGACGTGCTAAGTCCGCCTTCACGCGCAACCCACGCACATGCTTTCACGACGACGCTGACGTCATCATTTTGCTGAGTTGAGACTCTGGCCAAACACAACCTTCGACGCGTCCGAGATACGAAAGATAAACAGTACTTCTTTGAACGCCTTATATGTATATCGTACACGCTTCAAGCTTCAAGTACCCCCGCTTTCAACATCGCTAACCTCGCAAACAGCTAAACGTGGCCCGAAATGGGGAGCGGCCGGTACTCCTCCTCAAGGAACTTGATCTCCTCGTCGGTCAAGGTGACATCGAGAGCGCCAAGGAGGTCCTCGAGGTTCTTGAGGCTCGTCGAGCCGATGATGGGTGCGGTGACGTGAGGCTTGGAGAGGATCCAGGCGAGGGAGGCTTGTGCCATTGTGATGCTTTTGCGTTTCGCGAGTTCCTCGACGCTGTGAACGGCACGAGGTGAGGCAGATAATAGGGGATACAAGGAAGGGGCGGGAGGCGCGTACCGGTTCCTGATGGCGGGCACGACGTCGTTCTGGTAACGGTACATCATCCTACAACGCAGAGGCGTCAGCACACCGATCCAAGAAGGCTGGGGTGAAAGAGATAGCAGACCTGTCAGACTTTCCGCGCGTAGTGTCTTCTCCAACCGGTCGCGTGAGCAGCCCACGGCCGAGCGGAGACCAGGGGATCGATCCGACACCGAACATCTGCGGGTTATGGGTCGGCACTCAAGAGGAGCGAGCTCGAGGAAAATGTATCGCGGACCTTGAGCGTGGGGAACATCTCACGCTCCTCCTCGCGGTAGAGGAGGCTGTAGTGGTTCTGCATGGAGATGAAAGGGGTGAGGCCATGGGTGATCGCGTAATCTACGAGAGTTACGTCAGTCGCACATCGATGACTTGGATCTGGAGGCAAGACTTACTCTGCATCTGGTGGACTGAGCACATCGACAAGTCAAATCAGACCTCCGCGAAGTAGAGGGCCATCCGGTCACTTACACTGGTAGGCGTAACAGGAGCTCATGCCGATGTAGCGAACATAGCCAGCCTTAACAACGTCGTGCAAAGCTTGCATCTGAGCCCACGGTTAGTGGACTATATCCAAGAATCGAGGCGGCAATGCTCACCGTCTCCTCAATAGGAGTCGTGTAATCGAAGCGATGGCCTGCACACGCGCTCGTGAGCGTGCAAGGGCAGCGGAAAGAGTGATTCACTCACATTGTAGCACATCGATGTAGTCAAGCTGGAGGCGCTGCAGACTCGCCTTGACGGAGTCGAAGATGTGCTTCAAAATTTCAATGATCAGACGGGGTACTAGATGCATTGATGCGCGCACGCTACCTTGCGGTTCAAACCGTGCTGGTTGATAATGCCAGCGTCCTCCGGGTTCTCAGGGACGCGAACGTGGATGGCCTTGCCAAGAGGGAAGTAGACCTAAGCACGCACTTGAGCGGCATTGATCATGCATGGACTGGGAGCGAATGGACGTACCTTCGTCATAATCACAAGCTCATCGCGAGGTAGATCAAGCTTTTTGATAGCGTTGCCTAGAATGATCTCCGATTTGCCGTGCGAGTAGACCTGCATCGCGCTTGAGATCAACTGTCGAAATTGCACGTAGCCGTGATACTAACGTTGGCAGTATCGAACGTCGTAATTCCATGATCGTAGCTGATACCGCTCTTGAGCGACGGGAGGGAGAGGAGAAGTACGAGGCAAAAGGAGGGACGTACGCAAATTTGATGTGCTTGATAGCCTCTT
Organism: Grammothele lineata; assembly: GCA_002150815.3. Taxonomy (NCBI): domain Eukaryota; kingdom Fungi; phylum Basidiomycota; class Agaricomycetes; order Polyporales; family Polyporaceae; genus Grammothele; species Grammothele lineata. The sequence continues at coordinate 46,137 of NDFF03000317.1, read as the reverse complement.
CCTCCTCGAGCACCCACTCCTGCCACTTTGGATCTCCGTAGGACATGCATCCAAGAATGATCTTCGACACCTTCAGTCCGGAATTCCCCAGACGGACTATGGATCGTCGTCATTCTCGAGCCTCGGGAGCTCAATCAAATGGCCGTACCGTAGGACATCTTCGTAGTGGACATCGTGCAAGATGAGAAGTAGGCCGCGAACGTGGGAAACAGACTAGTTCCGGGAAGTAATGCGCTCAGAAACTCTGAGAAGGTATATAAGTGTTCATAAGTACTCACCTGACTAAGACATTTTGGCCTAGAAGACAGAACACCGTGCATCATTTCGTTCCCAGCGAAATTATCGTCCAACCCCGATTGGTCTTCGTACTCGGCATGTCTGGAGAGATTATCCGGCCGACAAGCTGTGGGCGCAGTGTGGGAAGAGCCAAAGTGGCCAGGGGAGAGACTAGTCGCAGGCGTAAAGCTGAATTGCGGAGAGCCGCACTGGCACGCCCGTCCTCCGAGTCACGTTGAGTGACAGACGCGTGATGTAACCTGTGACACGACGCGTTAGAGTCTCGCCTCGACTCCGAGTCTCGGGCGATCATCTGTCTGTCAGTGCTACGGCAAAGCTCCCACCGCTACCACCACTACCACTACCACTACCCCCATCTCCGTCTCCCCCTCTTTCCCGCAACCTCGATCAGTCATGGACGCCGGATGTTCCAATTCTAGGCCTAACAAAAGACAACGAACAGACGGCGAAGACATTTCTGGCTTCGTCAAGGACGCCGACGTATGGCTTCCAGACGGCAACGTCGTCGTCGTCGCGCAAAACGTCGCTTTTCGTGTCTTCCGGAGCGTCCTTGCCCATCACTCGGACGTCTTTCGAGACTTATTCTCTCTTCCGCCGACGGACGCCAATGATACATTCGAAGGATGTCCTATCGTAGTCTTGGAGGGAGATGACCCTAGCGATCTTCGCCACCTCTTCCTCGTCCTATGCTCCGGAAAGAAGTGAGTCGGCTCCTCACGTATAGCCGCTTTTCATATTGTTGAGGCTTCGTCCTGTCTTTCCCCAGCTATTTCTACGTCAACGACGAGATTCTGCGAATCGAGTTCGACGTCCTGGCGTCTCTCGTCCGCACGAGCCACAAATACGCCATTCCCCATGTTCTGAGTGCAGCCCTCGCCCGCCTTCAAAAGGTTTTCCCTTCTACTCTCGCTGCGTGGGACGACAAGGAGGAGCGGAAGAAATACGCCATTCCAAAACCTGCCGATGTCATCACCGCCGTCAATCTTGCACTGCTCACAGACACACCCTCCATCCTCCCTTGCGCATTGTTCTTGTGCTGTACGTTGTTGGATGAAAAGGTCCTCTGGAACGACGCATTAGGCCCTCGCTTGTGTGGCTTATCGGAGGAAAACTTTCGCCGTGTAATCATCGGTAGAGGTTCTCTCATAAAGCAAGCTATAAACCGGCTCGCTAGCCTCACGGTATGGGGCACCCGAGGAAATGACTGTCGTCACCCCACGGAGTGTACAGACGCGGGAGCTCGCAGATTCCAAAGAATGTTTGGGAGCCCCTCCACGAACACGAAGATTAACGCATCGACATCATTGAACGAGTTCGCTCCGTTTCGAGGAACATTTCCATGCGAGTCTTGCAAGCAACTGTTGCTAGCTTGCGATCGAGAACTTCGCATGGCGACATGGCGAGCGCTCCCTGAATACTTCCTCTTGGACTTGCCGTCGTGGGGGACCTGAAACGGAGCGCTAGTATAGTGAGTCTTTCTCTGCGTTTGCTGATGCTGGAATCGTGCTCACATGTCATGTCGACTTAGCACTTGACGCCTGCGGATATTTGCAAGGATCGCGCACTATGGCTTATTGTTTACTTGCGCAACGTCGCGCCGATATATCGAACCTCTGTGCTTGTATATACCACGCATGCATGCTAGTCATAACACCAACTGTTTTCTGCCGCTCAACTTGAGATTGACGACGCGCAAGCTGGCAAGAGCTAAGACTCGGGGAATGGTCGCCGGCGAGCTCTAAGTTGCTAATCTTTTGCTTATATAATTTCCCTTATTCAGATGTTCCGGTCATGGCCAGTCTCGACGGTGCGCCACTATCGCTCTTCTCGCAAAATGCCGCTGTGGAATGGAGGCGATCGCGCAGCTACGTTACTGAAAATCTCCCTACCGACGCGTTTTCGTCTTGCTCTCCCCCCACCAAAGAGGCGTTCAGCTTCGCTACTCTCCTGCAGGCTGTACCTCCCGAGCTATGGCCACATCAGCTGGCCCTAGTCGCAAGAGACCTCGATCGGAGGACGACTCGACGTCGGCGGAAGGCGCCCGTTCGCATCCTGGGGGCTTGAAGATGGCCGAGAACCTATGGATTAGCGACGGCAACGTCGTCCTCAGGGCGGGCGATGTCTGCTTCAAGGTGTACAAGGGCATTCTCTCCCAACGCTCCGAAGTCTTCCGCGACCTCTTCTCGCTTCCCCTGTCAGCCGACGCGGAGATGATGGACGGCGTGCCGCTCATCCAGGTTTTCGACTCTCCCCAAGACCTCGAGTACTTCCTCGCCGTCCTCTGCTGTGGAAAGAAGTGCGTACGCGATTCATTGGGATCTCTTCGTCTTCCGGCGTAGCGACTGACTCGCTCTCTTCCCCGTAGCTACTACACCCAACGCGATAGCCCCGTGATAGTCGACTTTGCCGTCATCGCCGGGCTGATACGCATGGCGCACAAGTACGCTGTCCCAGACGTCCTCGAGGACGCGCTCGCTCGTCTCAAGAACCACTACACCTCCAAATTCGCCGCGTACACGCGCAGTCGTCACGGCCTCCACAAAGACGATCCCGCCAACTGCACCTACGTCCGCGCTAGCGTGCACGACGCCGTGGAGGTCATACGGCTCGCGCGGCTCACCGACACCCCGTCGCTCCTCCCGACAGCCTTCTTGGAGTGCTCGGCGCTTGGCACGGAGATACTCAGGACAGCGGGGCAGCCTGGAGGTTTGTCCTGGGAAGACGCGATCCGCGTCATGAACGGGCGAGTTGCCCTTGCGAGGGCAGGGGATCAACATCTCATCAGGGCGTTCCTCTTTCTCTCAAACTGTGAGAGAGAGGACTGCGATAGCGACGAAAGCTGCGAAGATGCCATGAAGCACTTGAGCGATTACCTCACCTCAACGATTCGCACCGACTACGAACGTTTCCTCGTTCAGGATCTGTTCAAAGCGACGGATTTCAACTTGACGATAGATCGTATTGGACACCGCTTTGTGTGTAAGAAGTGCGAGCGGGGCCTTCGATTCGCGATTTCTGACGAGATGCATCGCACGTGGAGCAAGCTTCCCAGTATCTTCGATATCACCGTACCGAACTGGCCAGGGTCTTTCCTGACAGAGATTTAGGTGTAAATTGGCATGTACGTACGAGAACCTTAACTCGATAATCATAGTAGTAGAATGGGTGGACAGTTGCAACACGTCCGGCAGGAAGTGCGGTACGCTTGCGCGAATGACGTCACCGAAGGGAAGGAGGAGTAAGTAAACGCCAAGAGGCACGGTCAGAAATGGAGGTTTTGATGGGGCTGTTGCAAGCATTCACAAACAGACCTTTGAGCGTCTGTCAAATCCAACGACGCGGCGTCTCTACTTGGGTTCTACTATCCACGCCGTCAGTAATGCACTCTCGCGACCGACCCGTATGTTCCTCGCTTTCCGGCCGGTATGCGTGTACGCTCTTGTGTGGCAGCAAATTGAGGAGGAGCGAGTGTCTGTACGCCGACGCTAGGCTCTCAGGTGGTCGAACTGGTCAACGTAACGGACATCGTGAGGCGGGATGGCAGTGGTGGTACCGGAGAGGGAGACAGGGGGGTTAGATGGAGCTTGTGTACGGCCTCTGTGAGTATTTCGGCCTCTTTGTTGACTTTCTTCTAGATCTCTCGCCTAACAGAAGCGTTTGGCTCCCAAACTCAGAAGGGGCGACCTTTCGGCCGCCGCTGACCAATCGTTGGCTGTGCCGGCCTACTTCTTTTCATTGCGTTGAATAACAAATGCTACCTCAACTTTGTAACCTCTCACCCACGCCGCCTGCCGATGACCAACGTCTCTTGTCGGCGAAGAGCAGGGATGCGGGGCTCATCTACCGCCGTGAGGTAGCCGCGCCTGTTCAATATCTTTCTTCGACACACGGTTGACTGGATTATGACAGCTCAATTCCGCTTTGAAGCGTCCAGTTGACGGAAAGACAGGATACTCTGCCCATGAGAGCGGATTTTCTGTACACAAGATGCCTTGGTCGGAACAAAGAGTAGTGCAAGTCACTATGATTACACCAATTCCCATGTTCCACTACTCGGTCGTCGGCTTCTCAGGTAACGCCCTGGCTGGTGACCCTCGCGTAACGCCGGCGGTGCGGATCCTGACATGCTTATTGGATTCGACGAAGGCTGCGCACCCACACGAAGCGGCGGTCGTTCATACAATCACCGGTTCTCAGTACGAAACCCCGAGCAGATAACGTTCTGGGGTTGCCGAGGTGCGTAAAGTGGGTTACCTCTTCATGCAGCGCGAGTTTCGTTATGATCCTTCTTTTGATACGTGGTATGCTGATTTATCGAGCGGCCACCTGGGTATAAAGACCCTCAGGCTGGTCCCTTGCCAACCAAGCACCTCATCCCAAGCCAGTACTGAACATGACGCTCTCCATCCCCGTTACCGCTGCGTTTGTTACGCTTTCCGTTTTCCTCTGGAGAATTTTCTCTCCGTACTTCACCGTCCTTCCCATCGACAATCTCCCTGGCCCTTCCCCCGATTCGTGGTGGATGGGTAAGTCCTATGCCAACTGTATCTAGTACCTTACGACTAAGTCTTGCCCACCAGGAAGCCTCCCAAGCTTTGCTTCCCGTCAAGGCTGGAAGAAGTGGGCGGAGTATTCGGAAATCTACGGTTCAACTTATGTCGTTAAGACGCTGTTCAACGTATGTGCATGCTCGCCTCGTCGTCATCTTCGAAGCTAACAGTCACTCGCATTTTAGCGGCGCATGATCCTTGTTCACGACCCGAAGGCGATTCAGCACATTATGCTCAAGGAGGCGGAACACGTTCCGAAGCGTGTGACCCCCTCAGAGTACGCACACGCGCCCTCTAACTATATACTGACGCGCTTTAATACTTCCCTTTTCGCTTACGCAGCGACGGGAACGTTCTGATGGGGCCGGGTCTCTTCAGCACTGTCGGACACCAACACAAGGGGCAGAGGAAGCTGTTGAATCCGGTGTTTTCCGTGGCTCACCTACGGGACATGATACAAATCTTTTACGATGTCGGGCATAGGGTGAGCAGCTCAGGACTTCCACATATTAGATTTCGCCCTTCGATCTAACCTGCACGCAGTTGATCGAGGCCATCGACAAACGGATCCCGGAGGACGGCTCGGCTGTGGAGTTGGACATGAACGGCTGGACGTCTCGCACAGCGCTCGAGATACTGGGGCAGGCGGGCCTTGGGTACTCCTTCGACGATTTCTCTGACGAGGCGACGGATGCGTACGGCGAGTCGCTCAAGCTATTCCTGTGCGTCTTTTCTCTCCCATCCCGTTCCCCCGTCCGCACTCTGACCGCAAAGCCCTACCAATATTATAGCCCCACGTTCGCCAAGATGTCCCTTTTCTTGCGCTACGCCATCGCAGAGCTTTCGTGGTACCTGTCGGAGGATTCTATTCGCGCCGTTCTGAGGACGCTCCCTCATGCGACGGTCAGGAAGCTCATGCACATCTCCGACACTATGACGCGGCGTTCGAAAGAGATTATCGAAGAGAAGAAGCGCCTCTTGGAGAAAGAGGGCGTTGCGCTCGCCCCTCGGGTCGGGGGCAAGGATATCATGAGCATCCTCCGTACGTTGGCTGTTTTAGCTGCTTGAAAATTGCTGAAGGGGACATGCGACGCATCCTCAGTGAGGGCCAATATGGCAAGCAGCGACAACGAAAAGATTTCTGACGAAGAAATCGTAGCACAGACGACGTGAGTGGTGCTGATGCTCGCGACGTCGCTTCCGTCTGACCTCTGCTTTCTGGCAAGCGCGTTCATCCTGGCGGGGATGGATACCACCTCTAATGCTCTCACGCGTACCCTCCAACAACTCGCCGGGAGCCCCAAGGCTCAGGAAAAGCTTCGTGCCGAGATCATAGAAGCTCAAGGCAGCGATTGCTCCGACATCGCCTACGACGACCTGATCAAGCTGCCGTACCTAGACGCTGTCTGCCGCGAGACCCTGCGTGTCTACGCCCCGGTCCAGTTCTCCGCACCCCGCACGTGCGTTTAGACTCTTCCGTGATTCCATGTCTTGACTTCGTCCCTCACACCTGAACGGACGTTTCACAGGTTCGCTAACGACCTCGTGGTCCCGCTCGCGCAGCCCGTGCGTGGGCGTGATGGTCAAGAGATCCGCGAGCTTGTGGTCCCGCGCGATACCGTTGTACGGGTCCACCTCCAGGCGATCAACGTGGACAAGACACTCTGGGGCGAGGACGCCACCGAGTGGAAGCCAGAGCGCTGGTTGAGCGGCGTCCCAACTTCCGTCGAGGACGCGCATGTCCCGGGGATATACGCTCATTCGTCAGTCTCGGTCGCCGCCTGGGTCGCTTGTTGTTGGCTGACGCAGAGGGCGTACTACTAGGATGACGTTCGGGGCCGGTATCCACTCTTGCATGTACGTCCTGCCCTTCGGGTCCAGTATGGTATGCCAACAGCAGCTAACCCGCTTTGTCTTCCATTCAGCGGCTTTAAGTTCTCCCAGCTCGAGATGAGTGAGTACATACCGCCCCTAATACCCATCCAAACGGCTAATCCCGCTTTAGAGCTTATCCTCGCTCTCCTCGTCTCCACCTATTCCTTCGAGCTTACGGACAAACCTGTAGCCTGGAACCAGGCCGTGGTCTCCTATCCGAGCATGGGTGAGGATAGCGCGCAGCCTGAGCTGCGTCTCAAGGTGAAAACGTTGAAGGCATGAATGGCGGGGGCCGTCGATTATAGTCTCCCCGCGCTCTTACGACGTAAGGGCCTTGTATGGCGTGTTGCGTTCTGTAAAGATATTCGGAAGGTTCTGTAACACAGGTAGTCTGCGATTTGTTGTATGCGTCGTCGAATGTATACGGCCATCCCATCCTATTCGGGACTGCCGCTGTCTAAACCTCAAGACAAATAGTTGGAAAGGCCCTCGACGGCGTCAGCTGTGCCCGGCAAAATGCCAAACCCTGGGGAGCTTCGTCGTGAGAAATCCGTCTACCGCAGCACCACCAGCACACTCCTGGAAGGCCGAGCGCCCAGAGCGGTGGTTCAGCGACTGCGCCCTTGACGACTTACTCGCCCGACATATCATGCCGAACACCGGTAAGTGACTCCATCCGAGAACGCATTTTCAACGCAGTCTCATCAAGCCCGTCGCGTCGTGGGGCAGACTCCGGCTCTACGCCCACCGTTAAGAAAGACGATCAAGTCTGGTTCGACGGAGGCGATGTCATTCTTATTGCACAAGATGTCGCATTTCGTGTCTACAAGGGGATCCTCTCGTACCACTCCACTGTGTTTCACGATCTATTCGCCATGCCGCAGCCGGAGAACGACCGGGGTCTAGAGACCATGGACGGGGCCCCTGTAGTTCATCTTGCGGATGCGCCCGACCAGCTGAGGCACATTCTGTTGATCTTATATTGCAACAAGAAGTAAGTGGAATCTCGCTAAGCCAAGATCATTTCCAGTTCTAATTGAACGGTGTTCCCAACTCGACCTCAAGCTACTTCGACCGCCGTAACAAGCCACTGCGTACAGAATTCGCAGTCCTTGAGGCGCTGATACTCCTTGCGGACAAGTATCACCTTGAGGAGATCCAGGAAGAAGCTTTAAGCCGTTTAAAGCAGTATTACACCCGAGATTGGTCAGAATGGCGGAATGGCCCGCAGCGAGCGTCGCTTGTTCACGCCACCAAGCGCGATGCGATAGCCCTGGTCAACATCGCCCGCACCGGCGATTCTGATCTCCTGACGTCATCCTACCTCATATGCACATCTTTCGGGACGCAAGCGCTATTTGATAACATGACAAAGCCGGGAGGCTTGCCCCCTCCTGAAGTCGTCCAGATATTGGAGGGTCGCATGGCGCTCGCACGCAAATGCAATATGTTAGAAGTGAAGTTGTTCAGCGCACTCAATGGCGTCTCATGCCCTCGGGACTCTGCGCACTGCCCGAACGCGATGAAGAATATGGTGGACACACGAATTTTTGCCGCGCTACACAAAGGGTGGTTGGAGGAACGAGATCTTCGAGATCTTCTTCCTGGATCCGGGTCCTCGGAAACTACGGGATGGTGGAGTATTCCGCCTAACGTTTGCTCAACGCATCAGAATACGATTAGTAACCAGCTGCGTACCTTGTCTAAGGAGCTCTGGGACGCATTGCCAGCTATCTTCGGCACTGTTACCAGCTCTCCGGACGATGACGTAAGTGCAAGCTAAGCGCGACGGAATGCAGAATCATGTTACGCGTCAGTGCAACAGTCAGTCTCATTAATACAGTTGGCCGTACTCGCGCTCAGCACTGATGTGGTTCCGGTGGATTTTTAGACGGAAGGCGAAAATATGCACAGTTGAATATGTGTACATAGCGCAGCGAAGCAGCTGTGGCCCGAAGACTGGAATCGTTGACATGGTGGCCGTGAGCCTCTGTCTCTGTTCGCGTTTCAGAAAAGTTGAAGTTGAGACGGTGAAATAAGTGAAGCGGCGGCGGATACCGACTGACTTGAGGTCCATATCACTGTGAGACTAAGTATTAAATAACTATTCTTGACGCTGCTATGATCCACCTACCATAAATTCATGATTATCCTGTCTTAGCATGGAAACTCTGTGTTGAACTTACCGTATTTAGGACTGTTACGTAGTCACGGACACTGGATTGCTGTACGATACTTCTATCTTTCGATACCGCATGGTCTCTTGTCTTCTATCACTGTCCTGTGTATTCCTGTGCGTTCTACGACGCTTCTGTGATTCTTTGGCTGTGCGTAGCTGTACTTGTGACCTGTTCCTTTGTTCCGGATATGTACATCCTTGTACTTGTATTTAGTTCACATGCGGACATCCTTACCATCACTCGCTTACGTATGCTACTCCTGCTCGTGTATATAAGGAGGACTTTCCCCTACGCACTGCTCCTCAGTCTTCGCTCTCATACTGAGGAGTAAGTACACTCGTTTACTATATGCTTACTATGCTTACTTACACGTACTTGTAGTCGCATTACTGTGTGTCTTACAGGTACCGTTATATGCAATATAACTTAGTCTTCGCTCTCATACTGAGGATCGCATTACTGTGTGTCTTACAGGTGTCACACGGCGGCGCTGCCCTTCAGGTTCAGCTTATCCACTGCGGTTCTAGACTTTGACACGGTGACTTCCGCTCGCGCGCGGCTTTCCTCCCCCTTGTGCGCAACTTTCCTCCCTCCGCGCGCGGTTTTCCTCCCTCCGCGCGCGGCTTTCCTTCCTCCGCGCGCGGCTTTCCGCCCGCTTGCGCGCAGCTCTCCTCCTGCTCGCGCGCCGCCTCAGGGCTTCTTCTCGCTGGTGCGCGGCTTTCTTCCTGCGAGTCGCGCGGCACCCTCTTCCTCTCGCCCCTGTTATGTATATCCAACCTATCTCTATGTTCTATACCGATATGTTTTGTACTATTTTTCACGATACATTCTCGCAGTGCAATCGCCCCGTGAGCCTCACTCACGTACCCAACTCGATAGCGAGCAGCCACCATCCACTCTCACCTGCAAGTTGCTCACTCCATAGTTGATCGATGCTGCGTTCATTTCTGTCTGGCCTCGTCCAGCCTATGACTGACCATGTATCTCGCGCTGGGAATGTAACCGAACTTCGTTCCGTCTCTCATCTCTCGGCTGGATGCTCCCGTCTCATTTCTTCCCTCCAAGTTTGTCTTCGCTTATTCACATCAAATCGACTTCAATACCTAAGACATTATGCTCTTAATACGCCCATCGCCCGCGCGCTCAGAATCCTTAATCCTCACGCTCGACATCTGAATGCCCTTCCTCCTCCTCTCTCACCTTCACATCACCATGTCCCCCTCTCATTATCCTCCCCTTCCCGCAGCTTACACTCGATAAACCTATCACGACATTGTAAGTACTTTGCTACAATTGCAACCTGGCAAGGTTCAATTTTGACGTTACATTAGTAACTTGTACCCGGGTCCCGATGAGCTTATTACATAACCCTTCAACCTGTCATCGTTTACCTCTGCAGATTGAATTCCCATCCAGAGTTCACCAGGACCCGGAAGCATTCAGTGGCACCGCGAGCAGCGGCCGAATCCTCACTGAGCTTGCGCCCGAATCAAAATAGACGCTCAATTGATACCCCGACACGGGCGCATCAGTGCCTACTCGTAAAACCAGAGTTCGGACCAGTGGAAACCATACGGCGTCCCATTGAAATCCACTGGGGTGCAAAATCATTGAAATTTAATGGATTGGACACTTGGCTTCCACTCAGCCTGCCCTATTATTACCAGTGAATGCCCATCTCGTGTGGAAACCAATGGTGCCATGTGCCGAGGTGTATGAGGAGAAGAAGCTTGAGCCAATTCAAGCTTATAGACGCTGCTGTCCTGGGGCCAATTTCCAGAGTCTGGACAGGACGAATCAGAACTCAGAACGCAATTTCGCGTCATGAGGTAACACGACGGAAGTAAGTTGATCCGTTGGAGGAGATCGATGTGGTCATGGGTCACGGGCGATTGCAAGAACGTTCAAAGAACGTACAATGCAAGTCGCGGAGAAACACCGCTCTCCGATGTTTGGTTGAAGTCGCTTTAGCGAGCCTCAGAAAGAGACAGTACAACACGAGCAGCCATGGGTTTGAACGTAACTTCAGCAGGAACATGGAGCGAAGAGCGCCAGCCGGTCTCAGAGACCTGCTGCGGTAGGAACGAAGGGGCCGTCGACACACTCGAACCCAACGTCAGACGTAATCTGGCCAGGTTCGATTAGCGTCAACCTAGCGCATCTATAGGGCGTACACACCGTGGTCGCGTTGCACATTACTGCAACCGAAGCACCCGTCTCGGTCACTGCGCTGATATGCTTGGCCACAATGTTCGTAGCTGCAAGGCGCGCATGAGTACCCCGAAATGCATGAGGGAAGCTGACGCACCGGTGTCCGGGTACAAGTCAAAGACGATAACCTCCTCTCCCGTTGCACCCTCGACGGCATACCTACATTCCGCACAATGAGGCGTGCTTCGTCAGAACGGATATGATTCAAAATGCGAGCAACCTACCAACAAGGGTCTGAAATACAGGAGCCCTCAACAAATCCAGGTTTACTAGGTGGGATGCCATGTGTTCAGAGACAGCTCTCGGACGGTCAACTCAAAGACGCACTCGTTGATCGTGCCCGAGAAGTTCTCAAACAGCAAATCTTGGATCAGAGTGTTGTTGGTACTTGTGGTGTTCGGGGGTGGACCGAGCTGTGGACACCTCACGTTAGTGAGAGTAGATCCTGACCCACGCTATACTCACATCTTGGTCCCAGTAGCTGCCAGCGCAGGAGAAATAGCTCAGTTGTCGAACCGCTACGCAATATGTTGACGAACGTACTTCTGAGTCACGTAGATCTACCATGCCACATGTTAGTATGCGGCTGAGGCAGTGGGCGGTAAACACGTACCGGGAACATGACGTTGTCAAACGCAATGTTCTTCCAGGTGATACTGTGAAGCTCTTCAGGAGGGCCACACCAAGACACGGAAAGTTTACTCACTTGCGTGCGAGACCATTTCCACCAGTCCAGCTCTTGTACCTTGCGGCATACAAGGAGTTTTTCTGTATGGGCGTGGGCATCGTCATAGGGTTGAGGGGCACCGCATAAAGCTTACCATGACCACGTTTTCGATACTATGCGCTAGTTAGTCCGATACATATCGTAGGTGTGATGAGCTCACTCACAGGACATCTTGAACATCGGCAACAGATCCTCCTTTACCCAGCGAGCCAATGGAAAGACCATGACCTCCCTCACAGTAAGAGTTTCTATTAAGCCACTCGTTAGCCACAGCCGTTTCCACAAGACAATTGTGCCGGACCTGAATACGATATTCTTCGCGCCGCTACCTACAGTCAGGCAATCATCCCCATTCACGACGTAGTTGTTCTCAAACACGAGGTTAGTTCCGCCTGCTGAAAAACCTATGTGTTCGTCAGTATCCGGATAACTAGAGAATACAAGAGGCTAGGAGCACGGGCTTACCATCGCTGTATCATCGTGAGTAACATCACAGCAAGGTTCAAGTGAGGACGTGGAGGCTCAAGTAACAATGCTCACGTGTTGAACGGGAACGACTGAGAATGACGGTCAGGGCCATTATAAAAACAAATTGTGTATGAGGCTCACGCCAGTGTCAGAAAGTGCGAGGATGGTGTTGTTGAATACGTAAACATTCTGAGCCCCGCTGGTCGCGAAGTTCCATCCAATAGGCTACTCGTCATTATGTTACGTCCCGTCTATGGCACGCGAAAGAAAGCATTACTCACCTTCCACAGCTTCAGATTTTTGATGACACCGTTTGTTACTTTACTAAAAGCCCATCCATGAGGGCGATTATCTTGTTCGAAGGCATCCCACCACTACATAGCAAAGCTTTGGCTGAAATGCGAGATATCACGAGGGGGAAAACGTACGGCTTGGCCATGACCGTCAACCCATCCCCAGTCTGGGTCCGTGGAGCCCCGCAGGGTAACGTTGTTTCCTCCCTTGAAGTTAAACCTGCAGTTACGCTATCCTTAGAACGATTGGCCTCGAAGGTGAAGAGTACATACTTACCAGGACCCTGGAAAGCTCTACACGTACGCGGGTCGCCATAGGTATGAAGCTGATGGGGGAAACACCATAACATGCTCACCGAAGACGCAACAACGTCTTAACGCGATGTAAGAATATGAATATGGTGGTCAAGATATATGAACTCACTTTGGATGGTAGCTATGTCGTCTGGGTATGTGAGGTTCCCTTCGATTGCGACTTCCACGTTGCTGAAGACAGGAAACGTGATGGGCGTGAAGATGTTGTACGTCGTACCCTTGTCGAAGAGGATAGTCGTGTTCGCCGACAGGTTGCCAGTCGCGAGCGCGGCCGTTAGCGCAGGCGTGTCATCTTGTCCTTCTGTATGCTCTACCACAAACGTCTGCCAGGCGGCAGCGTTCGAGACTAGGAACACGAGAAGCAGAACGAAGCACGACGGAGCCATGTCTCGGTGGGGCGGCTTAAAGAGACGAGACGGTCGTGACAATCGTCTCCTCGGACGCGTATTTACGCCCCTTACATACGCACGAGGTACGCGTTACGAAACTCCAGTGAAGCTTGGCCCGCGCACCGACCGCGCCGACCGGGAGGCTTGAAGAAGTTGAAAGACATGCGTCAGCTGGACGCATGTGCATGCTTGCAGACATCGCGTGAGCGCGATGAAGTGCCAGTCGGGATAACGGAAGCAAGTAAAGTTGTCAAAGGCTCTGCATCAGGGGGCTGCACGCCGAGAGAGAGCATATGATCTCGTTGAACGATGGAGACGAACGGCGAGCCAACGAGGCCCGCCGACTTCACGACGAGCGAGATTGATGCGTGCAGTCGACTCCGGACCGTAGGCGGTCCGCCCGGCGGCCCGCTTGTAGCGGACGCGATGGCTACAGGGAAATTCACTGTATTGGGCGTTTGGCACAGTGGTAGCGCGCACGCTTTGCATGCGTGAGGTCTAGGGTTCAAGCCCCTAAACGTCCATTTTGCCCTCTTTCGCAGTCATCACGACAAGAGTGCACCGTCTCAATTGACGAGTCATATGCTAACCACCTCTGTACCACGTTACGTCCCTATTTCTCATGTAGCTTCTCCTTGAATGCACCTCTTATGCGCGCAAATCCCTGAAGAATTCAGGGCCAATAGGGCCGGAGGAGGTCAGGTAAATGATAGCCCAGTATGGCGGAATATGGCGTATAGTAAGCACTCTCTACGTGCGGGCAGGTAGTATCAGTGAGTAGAGACAGTGCTACTTTGCTTGCAGGGCAAATACCAACACATTTGACAGGATCCGCGGACCAAGCGTACCCATGTCGATCGTCATCCATTTGCCGGGTTATCGCGATCCGGTCGAACAAGAAACCCACAATCTGAACCACCAACGGGTAGTGCCACAACCCCACCCATTCATACGAAAGGTGAATCGCTTGGAGCGCACCACTATCTAGAAGCAATCTCGTGAGCACCACCTGTGCCAATCCAGATATGCAGTCTCCACACTCTCGTATCTCTGCGGCAGCTGTGCGAAGCCCAAGTTGCGTTGTATTCAATTGTCATAATGAATGGTAGGCGTCTTCCCCCGTTCAGCGTGCTATTGAGATAGCCACCTAAAGCGGCGACACTCGCCTATCGATGATGGTCTAAAATGAATGCCACTCACCCACGCATTGGTTAACAGCCCTTCCAATTCCGCCACGCTCTCACGAGATCCCGGGTTCTGCTCAGACACAGTTTTCGGAGAACCTTTGTTATAACCGTTCTGACAGGAGAAGGGCCCCCGACGATCTTGGGGTGCATCATGCAATGGAGTGCTTGCGCCCCAGTTCAATTAGGCCAGGTACGCTGTTCAAAGACGTTCCCGCGACTGAATAGATGGCGCCCCTGCCCCCGCCTGGAGCCTGCCAAGATAGACCAGTGTCTCAGCGAGTTGCCACGCATGAGGAGACCTTTTTGTACGGAAGACGCACCACGCAGCACAGTTTAGAAATTTGCCATCATTGCTTAGTACAGGCGCCGGACGTCTCTGTGGCACTTCAATTCAGTAAATTCTCTCCACCATGCGCGCGCGCAGGCGTCGCCAAAAGTTTCTTCCCCCGCCACGGCACACGCACGGCCGTAGCCGTAAGCTGTAAAAGAGACTTTTGCACGCACGGCGAGGATGCGAGCTTGGGCCCGAGGCAAAGGAGCCTCCGGTTGCGCCGAGCGCACGCAAAACCCGCGATAGAAGCACGCCGCGACGCGGAGGCATCACGAAGCGCACCGGACGTGTACGCGAGTGAACGTTCTGCAGCGGGCGGTGCCCTGCTTATCGCGGTGGAACGGGACGGACTCCGACATATACCGCCCACAGAGCCGCGGCTTGCTGCACCTTCGCAGTCGGGGACGCCGGAAAACGTGCTTCTGGAGCGTGGTCTGGCCACAGACGGGGGAGTCGGCGACAGTCGAGGGCACTGGACGGGATTGGGAAGGCATTGTCCGCGGCGCGGCGGGACCCGATGTCGACGAGCCAGCTTGAAGAGGCACTGATGCGAGGCGGGGGTGCGGACCGTTGCCTTTCCTGGGGATCGTCGGTCTGATACACCGCATCCTCGACGTCCTTGTGTGTCGTGCTGTCGCAAAGAGGCCCGTTGTCGACTTACCCCGCCCACCGTCCCGAATACCGCACACGTCGTGTCGCCCTCCGATTTGGGGTGCGCCTTGTTGACAGCTCCCGAGTCCCGACATCTGGAAGGCGGAGGCCTGCGCTCCAAAACGCGCCCCTGCAGCTTTTTCTCGTCATCGCCGTCAAGGTTGCGGCACCCTCGGCTCGCTAGCGACGGGTGTAATGTCTATAAGCACGTACAGCCAAACGTAAGCGATAGCAGGAATAAGCACGCCGGCGGTTCACATACCAAAGCTATCGTCCCTTCGTAGCCACCGCTCACTCTCAGATCGCGGGAGAGTTGCCAACGCGCAGCAATAGCGTGGCGAGCACGCCATCCACGCACGTTACCGGCAGTCCTGGTGACGAACTCCCTGGCCACAGCGCGCAGGGTGGAGGCCCGCACCCGGTCTCCGTGTTCGGGAAGCACGATAATGACGAGGAACACGCAGACGCTGGTGGCAACGCGCACAAATTTGGGCGATCTGCGCTGGCGCTTTCTCATGTCGGGGAGATATCACGGGCGTTTCCGTGTTCGTAGTATTGCAGAAGCGTCGGTGTCCGGTGCGGGCACCGTCGCGAACCGCCGACATCGGGGCGTGCTACGTGTACTAGGCTTACAGAGACAAGGATGCCTATGCAAGGAAGTGCTTGGTCAGTAATGTATCACCAAGCGACAAGATGCGAGCTGCTCACCATGATGTCTGTATGCTACGACAGTCTATCCCCGCACCCCGCCTCATTTCTCCGAATTGCAAGAATCGGCAGAAAAGCTTAATGCACGAGAGATGCGCGTGGGCTAGAGAAGGTAGGGACTAACATACCCCGCACTTTAGCCATGCCTCGAGGACTGGGGAAAGCCTTCGGATGAGCGTCATGAAGACCGGTGAGACAGAAATCTACGCAGAAATGTCGGCAGGCTTCCATGACGCCGGCCCCTGCTCAATGGAGCCTTCGTGCTCGTCGCCGTGGCATCCTAGCACGTTGTTCCCGGCATGTCGCACCGACGATACGAGATGAAAGCACGGGCGTCGGGAAATGCCTAAGGGCTTGCGTCGCATCCATCAGACACGCCGTGGACGAGCGCCCCCCGGAATCTATCTGCCCCGAATGCCGACACCATTAGCTGAAAAGATCTTCGCAGTGAAAAATTAGCAGGACTCACATAGCCCAGCAATCTACACGCGCGCTAGACGCCCTCCTCTTCCCGGAGTCGCTGGCGAACCTTCTGAGACACCAAAGGATCGCCCTCGCATCCTGCGCGCAGGGGACGTAAGGGACGACACAGAGCCACGTCGGACGCGCCCATGGCGGCGATGAGGGGCAGGACAGCCCAGCCGGGTGGGCCTCGGGGGCGACCTTTATAGCCAAAAGCAATAGATCTGCAAATACGGCGTCCGGACCCGGGAGCCGGAGCGAGGGACCGATGTTCCGAGCGCCGAGCTTCTTTTATGTGGTCCTCGCGCCGGGACCGCGGAACCGATCCGAGGACGAGCTCGCGTCCCGCGACGATCCGGACCCGTCGATGACATGATGCCTGCACCGTCGTTTTCGGATCCGGGCCTGGGATCTCGCGGCTGTTTTTCTCCACCACCGAGATTGGGCGCCTGCTTATAGGGCGTTCAGTATCAGTCCCTATATGGCAACTTTTCCTGAAGAGAGGGATCGTCTACTTCGGAGCACGTACCGGTGGTCCTTGTTGACGTCTGTTCCCATTCGTTGCGTAACGACGAGACAAACAACGCACTGCATCCCGCAAGGATGAATGTCGCATACGCAGATGCGCTGACTATCGCGGCTTCTCATTCCGTCATCGTGTACCGACCGCCCAGCATGAGTACTCAAACGCCAATTCCTCGTCCCCGAACGCTGGCATATAGATGGGATAGAATGTACCCCCTTGCATCCTGTGAAAAGAGCATTGGAGTACGAGGAAGACAATGACTTGTGCCATGAGCGTCGGACGTGAACAAAGGAAGCACCGACTGTAGCGTTGGACGTCTCGGCCGACATAGGACGCTACGTACGGACTCCCGGGATGCATGTCGCCCGCACATGGAAGGCCGGAGGGCAAGCCCACCTGGGCGCCGCTGACTACCTGTCGTTTAGATGCCGGCTCGGGGCAGGACTTGGGTGGTCGGAGAGAATGGCAAGCTGAAAGGGAACAAGCGCAGCCTCCCGGCACGGCGGCACGACGTCGTCTCTCGCGCGCCCTGGGCGTCGACATCGGACAGGCGACGTGCGCACAGCCCAGTCCGACCGCGCTCTCGCCCGCCCGGGTCGGAGCGCTGTCGCCTAGTGTCGCCTCCATTCTTGAGGCGCGAGGTTTTTTGCCCGGGAGAGCGAAACGCCGCCCACACGATTTGGTCGCAGAGTGGGCGCCACACGGGTCTGTCTTTTGTCGCCTTCCATGTCCCCCCACGGAACAGAGATATGACATCGGGAGCGTGGTGGCGGGCGTTCCACCGCCGCTACTAGCCTCGATCAGAAAACGCCATAGCAATTCCTGATCGCGGCCGGAGGGAGGAAGCGCGTCGGAGAAGAGATGGGCGGAATAGGGAGGGAAGACGCGCCTGCGGGCTTCTTGGGGGTCGCGGAATGCCCAACGGGCTCGGAATTGCGGCGACGGCGGGCGCGTGCGGCGATAATGTGAGAGCGAGCGGGACGCGTGGGGGCGCAAAGAGCCCGGTATCGCGAATGCGGGCTCTTGTCTGTCCCCAATCCACGGGGAGCTCGACCACGAGGGTGAGACGTTCCTGTCAAGGTGGTCGACAATGGCCTGACGATTTCCGGGTGCAGTACAGATGGCACGACAGCGATGCAAGGAACGAAGGATGAGAGGAAGAGACTCAGGCAACGCCACGACGGCCGACGAGGAGATCCCGATCGCGTAATTTACGGGCGCTCCGCGTCCTCCTCCGTTCCGGGGCGTCTACGGAGGGCCTGGACCCCGGGCAGAGACAACGTCGCTGCGCGTGCGACTCGGCTTTTGGGAAAGCAGGGCGTCGTGTTGGGCCCGCCGAGGGTTGGGCACGGCGACGGAAGGGCGAGAGGGAGCCCGCGCGTGTGCGCAGCTGTCGCCGATCGTGCGACGTTCGAGGGTGCGGAGGACGAGAGGCGGCAGCGGAGAACGTCCGAAGGAAGATTCTGATCCTTGAAACAAAGGGCCGTGGACGAGCAGACCGCGCGGCGCGCACGCGCCCAGCAAGTCCCTCGACGTCAGGATAGGCTGGAGACCCTGGCACCATACCAGACGTGCACCACTAGCACACACGACCTAACGCGCGTAAACCGACTAGAATCAAACAGCCAGCGCCCGGAGGGAGGGGCGCGGCACTCGTACTATCCCTCCCTACGCTCGCTGAGCCCCCCGAAACGAACGAGTGCGTAAAAGCCCTCGCGCGCGGTTGGGCTCGAGCCCGACATGCAGCACAGTCTGTAATTTGTGGCCCATGGGTGTGGCCACACGCCGCCGGAGCGCCAGACGGCGCGGTCAGCGGACCAGGCCACGCGACGTGCGGAACGGGAACAGATGATGCTTCCCGGTCGTGCGCGGTTGCTTCGTCCTCGCTCGCGCGTGGGGAAGCTGCCACAGTTTCTCCAGGAGAAGGGGGGAGGGCACCACGACGCCTCGATGCGATGCGAGGGAGGAAGGTGCGGTTGTGGGGACACACAGGGCATCGCGTGTATGTAAGTTGATCAAATGGGCATATGGGGGTGGCACTGCGCCTGCCGCGAAATCGAATGTGTTGACGTAGCCGGGGTCGTGCATCTGGAATCTGGATAACTTCTGGTGGTTCCCAGTCGTAAGCCGGCGGCGCGTGTATGTAACAGAACGTGGATCACATCCAGGGGCCAGAGCCCAGACTCCCAACATTCCTGACACCGTCACGCACAGGCCTGGCGTAAATGAAACCGGACGTGCCTGGGCGTATGAGAGAAAGCTGAGAGAGCGCGCGAGCGCGTGCACTAGCACTAACGACCGCCGCGGACGCCGCAGTACTTGCGGACGACGGACGCCCTGCCCCAAAGTCCAGATATAGTAGTTCAGCCACAACCAGGCCAGATCTTGCCAACCAAGATCCCACAACGCCGAGGGAGGAATTGGAATTGGAATTGTCCCGTGCTCACCTGGTCACCAGCCCACCCCTGCGCGCCCACACGGCCGACGGACGCATCGCGCGCTGTGAAGGGGGGACGCATAAGAGGGTCGAAGCCCATCCCGCAAGCAAGTACTCGTGGCGCGCAGGCTCGCGCGAACGCGCCAGAACCAGACCGTGACAGCGGAATGCGGACGGGGGTGGTTGGCCACGGGTCTCGAGACCCGCGCGTTCAGTACGCGCTGGCGTCATCGCACGCCCGATGACTGCGCCGCGCCGTCATCGCCAGCGGCCCAGCGCGCGCACCGTGGGGGGAAGGGGGCGAGGGGGGTTCTGGACCGCGGCCGCCCCGGCGTCCTCGCCCTTCTCGCCCTTCCCGTCCTTCTCGCCCGCGCGCGAGATTGATGGCGCGGTGGCCCAGTACAGTATTTAGAGACCGAGATCTTCTCCGTGGTGTTCTGGGAAGCGAACAATGGCAGCGCGTAAGTACGTGTAAGTGTCCCACTTACATACGCGAGAGCCACTATTCCATAGCGCACGTACGGGCTTCGATCGTTGAAGCTGGCCTTCTGCTCGCCCGCTCGTGCTCGTAACCCCGACGACGGGCACGCGCCTTCTCCGAGGAGCACCCTGTGGTGTTGTGCCACCAACGCCGCCTCTACGCACGTGCAGGCGCGGACGACGAGACGTGGCCGCGCGCTGCAGCGCTGGCAGCGAGCAGATGACGCGCCTTCGCTGGCTGGCGGTGGGCAGTCGCACTCCCCGATCGCGCCCTACCCACGCGCTCGATCCCGTACGTAAACAGTGCGTTGTGCGAAAAGGGCCCTCTTCTTTTTCTCGTGTGATGTCTGTGCGATGTGCATTGTGCGATGTGCATCAGGTCGCCCGTAGGGGACCCATCATAGCACTGCCAGGATGCGACGTGAGCAGAGCAGAACGTCGGCGGTAGCGATGCGGGGGATCGAGGGAACTGAGGAGCAGACGCGACAGGCGCACCTTCTCGAGGCTCGAGCTGTTCATAGGCAAGCGCCCAAGGCGGCGCGGAAAGTTCTACGCGTAGTACGACCGTGTCCGTGTACAGGGCGCGGAGTCGCGGACAGAGTTCTCCAACGTCCGCAGGGGAGGGCCTCAGGGGGGTGGGGCGAGTATGTATAGCGTATGTATAGGGCGGCGAGGAGGGGGGAAGGAGCGGGGTGGAGGGTCCCCGCCCCAGGGAGGCGGCGGCGGCGGCGAGCTAGGCTGCCCAGGAGCCAGGGATAGGGTGCGAGCGAGTTAACGTTGAAGCTCTTACGGTACGTGAGCGTGTGTATGTACGTCCCAGCGGCGACTTGGGCCTTCCAAGAAGCCCGGCGGTGTCGACGCTCCATGTAAAAAGAACCACCTCGATTCCTCGAAGGCCCCCCCACCGCAGCCCCTCCCCTTCCCCGCCCCCTCCCGCGCACGGCTTCGAGGGGAGGGTGAGTAGAGCGGCGGTCAAGCGAGTGCCACACCGTGCGCCGCGGTGAGTGCGGCGGTGCGCTTCGGCCGTCGTCCGTCACGCCGCACGCGTCTTCGCGGGTGACGGGATGGGGCGGGACGTATGTACAGCAGTAGAAACCATACTTCGAACTTTCGAACTTCGAAGCGCGAGGCGCGAGGCGTCCCGACGTGGGACACCGGTCGCGATTGGGCGTGCGATTATCGTCCCCCTCCATCTCGCAGTCGCCGAGCTAGTACTGTAGTGCTGAGCGACTGATGATGAGTGCTCGCCACGACGCCGGTTCGACAGCGCGCGTCCAAGTTGGAGTCGAAGGCCTAGGAAGTCGGAGGACTGGGAGGGGCGGAGGGGGAGGGGGCAGCTCGTACGCGATGCCTGCCTGGGATCAGCAGCGGGATCAGCTTCGCGGCAGCGCGTACGGACGCCAGGTTCCTCTCTCGAAGGCAGCCCGGTTGGCAGCTTCGAACGCGTATGCGACGCGCGACACGCTCTAGATGCGCATCGACCAGCGTGCTCGCCACCGCGCCTCCTCTCGGTACGTGATGAGGAGGCGCGCCGGCGGCAACGCTCGCGCTCGAGTCCAAGTACGCACAGGGGACGCGGAAAGGCTCGCAATCTGTCCAGAGGGGTCTGGAGGGGGGGCGCAAGCTGATCCCGCGCTCGCGCCCTGTCGGGGAAGACTATCGGTCGATCGTGCCCTGCTAGTACTGCCGGCACGTACGGCAAGACTCGAAGAACTCGAACGCGCAGCTGGTCTGATCGCGGTGTTAGGACAGCTGGGGAGTATACATAGCTTTACAAGGCCGTCGGTCGCCCTTCTTTGTCCGCCGAGAAGGTCGAGACGTGTAAAGAGTTTGGCAGGAGCACAACGTTGGAATTCGAAGCTTCTGGCACGACGTGTGCCGCGTCGTAGAAACCGTCCGTCTTCGCAATGGGGCCGGGCTATGCTCAGTTTGACAGGCGATGTACGCAAAGGGTGGACGAGGTTCAGAAGCGACTGAATATTGATCAGGGGGCGGGGGAAAACGCGGTGCTGGGTTTGGCGAGGCGCGGTACCGGGATAGACAGAGTTCGAGTCTATGCCGTAGACGCAATTAGGGCGTGGCGATTGTGGATGACCTGCGCATCTGGGCGCGATAAGAGCGTGAATCTTTGTCCATTTACGACGGAGAAGGGCATACATGGGATGGACACACAGGATGATCGCTGAGAGAAGAGGCCAGACGAACGAGCAGGCGCGGTAGAGGAAGAGGCCTGGGGCTTGACTGGGCTTGATCGCACAGACGGACAGACGCCGGGCGAGGTCGGGCGGCAATGCCTGAATGATCGGATCGGCATTCAGTTAATCTGGGTTTAACGCCCATGTTGAAAGGATCGGGGACTCGGATGTTGAAAATGCAGATCCCATCGAGCGATGGCTGTGTTTGTGAGTCAGCGCGATGACGGCGCGCTCGGGCCTGCGACTGACCTTGGCGTTAGTGGCGGGGCGGAGAAACCCCTCTGGCCGGGGGATGACGAGGAGGAGATGCGGGGACGGTCTCGAACGCGAGGGGATGGAAGAGATGGGAAGGTGCAAAGATGTCGCGGGGGGGCGCGAGGCAGGATGCCATTGGGCGGAGTTGAGTAGAGAGCGACCCCGGGCGTACGGCGGGGTGGAGCGGGCGGTTGGGATTCGGGGGCTGAAAGAGGCAGCCTGGGAGCGGGGAACCGGGACGGGTCTGCGAGGGAGAGCAGAGGGGGGATGGGAATGGGAGGAGGGGAATCAGGGACGGGTGATGCGAGACTGGAAGGCCGAAGCGCTGGAGAGGGAGGCTGAGACGGGCGGCAAGAGGGGCTGCGAAAAATGATTGAAATGGTGGGAGAAGACAAGGTTTGGGAAGATCTGGGCGAAACGGAGGCGGACGAGAAGGCGGCAGTGGCGAGACGGCCGGTTATCTGGCGCGTTCGGTGAAGAACGATACGATAGGAGGTCGGACCTGGGCCAGTGGAGTGGGAACCGCCCGCTGAGAGAGGCCCTCCGACGGGCACACACGTCGGCCCTGCCTCAGCGAGCGGCGGCGGGGGCCAAGTGCAAACGTTGGGGAGCGTCGAACAGGCGTACTGGCATGGCAGGGCGGTTGGGGCGGATGCGCTGACTGCGGGGGTGGAGAGAGCGCGGGCGGAGGAGGTTCTAGGCAGGGTGACATCACGGCCTGGTATGGACGCTGGGCGGAGGAGGAGGAGGGCTCGGGCGTCTGGCAGGAGATAAACAAAGCGCGGGCGGAAAGGATTCAAATCTGCGACGCCCCGCCTTCCCTCGCCCGATACCTCCTCCGCGCCCTCGCCCCTCTCTTGGGCCGAGCCCCGCGTGCGCGACCTCATAACCCTCGCAGCTCGTGGCCTCCTCCTCACCTCCAGCCATGCCCTACGCCGGCCCATCCGACGCTGCCTCCTCCTCCACTGCGACTGCGACGCGCCTTACCCACCACCGTCGCTCGCGCTCTGCCGGTAACTTCTCTGACGAACGCGGTCCCGGTGCCTTCGCTGGCCTCGGCCACCTCCCTCGTCTCAACAAGAAGCCCGTCTTCCACATTAACGATGACGACAACGACAACGACCACGATGACGAGCGCCCCGCCTTCCACCCCTACGCCAGCCCCTACCTCCCCCCTCAACTCCCTCTCCTCCCTCCGTCTCTCCCTCAACAGCGGCAAGTTTTCCCCCTCGGTCGAGCCCCCGCCCCGGATTGAGATACCCCCGCTCGAGCCTCCCGCTGCCGTCCCCTTCCCCACATCCTCCCCGTCCTCGCCACCGACCGGCCCCTCTCCCTTCCTCCAGTTCGCGTCGCGGACATCATCCAAGACCTCGTCGCCTTCCCTTCCCCGCACGCCCTCTACCCCTGTCATCCTTTCCAACGGCAAGCCCTTAAAGTCTTCGCTCAAATCCTCCGCTTCCTCGCCCAACATCTCCGAAATGCCCATCAAGCACATGCGCGCACAGTCCTGCCCGTCTACCCCGAGCCAACATAAGAACGTCCACTTTGCCGAGAAGGATTCTGGCCTGGAGACGATCCGCGTTTTCAACCGCACCGGCAAGCCTGCATCGCTCTCGAAGCCCCCAGGCGAGGAGACGGAGACGGAGACTGAGGCGGAGAACGGCTCCTTCCCTTTCCCTGTCCTCCCGACATCCCCTGTTTCCGCCGCGTCGGCCGCGCTTGTCCACGAGATCGACCCCGCGCTCGACCGGTCGAACCCCGTGCCAAAGTCGAACCCCTCCCCATACGCGAACGTTTTCCTCGAGACGCTCGCTCTCCCCAAGACGCGCCCTCCGACGCTCCGAGGGACGATTCTCGTCCGCAACATTTCGTTTGAGAAGACAGTAGCGGTCAGATTCACTCTGGACGACTGGCAGACGACGAGCGAGGTGATGTGCAAGCACGTAGTGAGCTTGCCTGGTCTTCCCCCGCCTTTCCCCCGTGCGCGCACGATGGGCGATGTGGCCGGCAACATCGCAACCGGACAGCCGATTGAAGACGAGA
Source organism: Grammothele lineata (assembly GCA_002150815.3). Lineage (NCBI taxonomy): Eukaryota > Fungi > Basidiomycota > Agaricomycetes > Polyporales > Polyporaceae > Grammothele > Grammothele lineata. Next base: position 21,557 of record NDFF03000317.1, on the reverse strand, counting down.
AGGAAGCCCCAGCTTGGGATCGCTTCAGGTACGTAAAGATCGTCGTTTACTCCCTATGGATATCCGGCTGAGTCCGCCACAGTTTCACGATCCGCTTGGAGGACTACGAGGCGAAGCTCTCAGATCGCACCCTATTCCTCGTCGTCCGGTACAACCCCGGCTGCGGCGGCGAATGGTGGGATAACAACGACGGCTCGAACTACCGGGTCGGCTTTCGCCGCGCCGCGGCGTCCCCGCTCCCGTCGCCTTCCCTCGGGATGGCGCATTCCCAGCAACGCACGTTCAGTGCGCCGAGCACCCTCAGGACGACCCCGACCACGGGTTCCATGGCGTCCCCGTACGCCCCTCCGACGCGGCAGCTCGCGCCCGCCCCGCCACAGCTCACGCGCAGCCTCTCGTCGCCCTTCCCGGTGCTCTCCCCTTCTATCGCGGAGCAGCAGGAGCGGAACAAGATGAGCGAGAAGGGCCTGGGGTCGCCCACGGCCGCTTATCTCTCGCGCAAGCTGAGCCTCAGCAACTACGTCGCGCCGTCGGCCTCGACCTCCAGCATGGTCACGCCGCCCACGACGCCCCCAGGCACGATCCGCGTGCGCAGCGCGAGCCTCCCGACGGACGCGGGCATGAGCGCAGACGGGCCGAAGGAGGAGAGGGGGGGCAGTAAGGCGCAGGAAGGGGAGGGGGAGGACAAGGTACGGGAGAGGGTTCCGCGCTTTTCCGAGATGTTCGATCTCACCGAGCTTCACATGGTGCAGACGCAGATGCAGACGCAGACTCAGACTCCGGCGACAGCGCAGCCGGAACCCCCGGCCCCCACGTCCGCGGAGCGGAAACGATCCCCGTCTCCGCCCGTCGTCGTCTCGCCCCCACCACCGCTCTCGCCGCTCGCGGCTATCCCCGGGCCGTCCCCGAGCGCGCTCGCGGCGCAGCAGGCGCGTTCGTTCGGGAGCACGGCGTACGGGTACGGGTTCGACGGGAGCGGGTTCGCGCGGCCCGGGCAGCTCTTGAGCCCGCCGAGGTCGAAGGAGTCGAGCCCTGCGTCGAGCGGGACGGCGAGCCCGCGGCTCTCGCCGAAGAACTCGCGGGAGGGCAGCCCCGACCGCCAGCTGCAGGCGAAGTCGGCGCTGGGCCTGCAGATCCCGCTCGTGGGCAGCCCGCGGACGATGAGCCCGCGGAACGGGAGCCCCAGAACGGGATCGCCCATGACGGGCAGCCCGCGCCCGATGAGCCCGCGCAACGACGGGGAGCGCGAGGCGAAGGCGGCGGCGGTCGCGTCCATCAGCAACGCCGTGCGCGAGCTCGGGCTCGCCGCGGTCGCCGCGGACGGCTCGAGCCAGCGCGTGGACACGAGCGACCCGAGCTACGCCGCGCTCCTGAGGCAGTGGTGCTTCGCGCAGAGCTCGCCGCCTGCGCCTGCTTCGACGGCGGGGTCGGGCGCGGCTAGCCCGCAAGGAGGAGTAGGAGCAGGAGGGTCGGGTCCGCGCTCGCCAGTTGGAGGAGGGGGCGGGGGCGTGGGCAGCGGGGAGACGACGCCGAAGGTGGCGGCGGCGTTTGGGCACGGCTCGGGGTATGGCTTCCCGGGTTTTAGCTTTGGCATGCCGGACGCGGGGATGGTTGGAGGTGAGTACTCTCCTGTCCGGTTTTTCGCAAGTGGGATAGGGTGCTGATGAGGTGGGACTGGGCTGCGCAGCGCATATGGGATGATCGCATTGGGTTCCTTCCCGCTCGGCTTCGCATTAGACGTTGGCTCGCCGGATTAAACTACTCCTTGTTGGCCCCTCACTCCCACCGCGCTTCGCCGCCCCCGGCCTCTGCCTCGCGGTCGCGCACGCTCGCTCTCGCCAGCGTACAGCGGCGCGCCGCGCGCACTATCTATCATTATATGCTGCTCTGTTGTATCGCTCCCGTTCTCGTATCGCCGCTGTCCGCCCCTCCCCGCAAAATGAGCCGCTGCTGCTCAACGACCCGACCCGACCCGACCCGCACATATCCACCTATCACGCATTGCTCCATCTCTCCCATCTCCACGTCCATCTCCATATCCATCTCTGCCTGTTTGATCTCCATCTCCGGGCTCGGGCGCTGGCGCGCACACGCATATATACACGGACATGTCCCTGCGGCTCGCTTCCGTGTCTCCCGTAGAGTTCTTTCTCTCCGTTCCCGTTCTGGCCTCAGTCTCCCGCAATCTCTCCCCCTCACAACATACGTTTCCCTCGCATTCCCCCTCCCCTGCCCCACACCGTTTTCTCGTGAAATGTACGATACGCTTGATCTCTGCGGGCGTTTTTGCGCCTTGCCTCACTCCACTCCTTACCCGTCCGTTTGTCTGTCTGCTTGTCCGTCTGTCAATTATTCTCACCCATGCACACCCACTCACGTCCCCCTCTCCCCACACCGTCCCGTACTCCATACGCATTTGTACAGCTAGCGACACCCACTCCCCCGCAATCCCCCGCACCCCACACTCGCACCTCCTCGATCCCCACATGCATATTCTGTCCCATTTCATCTCTCCTCTCTTACTGATCAGCCACCATTTTATCGCCCCGTTTCGGTCTCTGTCTGGGTCTCCGTTTTGGAAATCATATCCGTTTTTGCGCGCTCATCTGCGCGAGCAAAACGCTATTCCCCCGTCCTGCCTTGTGCCTGTTTCTGTTTCTCTCCCTTTGTCTGTTTCCGCTCTTCCTTTTTTCCTCTTTTTTTCTTCTCGAGCTCTCCCCGTCCGTTTTAACGCGCAGATATTGGTATTAAGCGGACCGCGCCGCACGTCCTGTCTTGTTGATAGAGATCTTTCAGCTATAGAATGTTAGCCACAGCCTCTGTCGCGAAGTCCAGTACGTTCTCCAGAAATCCAGATCGCCCCGCCTGGCGGTGAGTAATCATTAATCTTGAGTAATGCGCATTAGAGCTCTCCGACGCGCTCGCTATGCTTATTATCCCAGGATCTAGATCACAGGAGGCGGCGGCTCGGCACGCCGCCCCCGCCTCCGTCGGTCCCGCTCCTACCCCGCGGCACGCCCCTTATCGAGCACCCTCCATTCTTTCCCGCGTGGTCCCCCCGACCGGTGTTCCTGAAGGAGGATGAGGCGGTGGTGGCTCTGCAAAGCGCCACTGTGTTCTAAAATATAGAACATATCGCTGCCCCGTCGCTCAGCACCCGGGGGGAGTGGGGTTCAAGAGTAGTGGTGCGTGTGTGCGTGCGCGCGCAGCAGCAGCAAAAACGTGCGCGCCCGCCCACACGTCTCTTTCGAGTCGTCGACTTCAATGGGCTGTACCCCGTCCCGCAGGCCCGGCGTTCAATGGATCCACGCCCCCAGACATCATTGTAGGCCTTTTCCAGACGCCTTCTCGATCGCACACACGCCCACTCGCCAGGAAGCCCCGATGCTGAGTTCAAGTTTTTGCCCGGTACCTGGGAATTTCCAAAGCATGCACGTAGATAGCTGATAACTTGTGGCCAAGGATACCCCGTCACGGTTTAGACCCCCGCACAATAGAGTGCTGTCGGAGTGATAGCCACACCAGGACACACCCCAGCCCTCCCGATCGTTTGCCGGATACCCCCGAGCGTTCGAATTTGGAGGAACGTTCCGTGCGGAGTCTCGTATCGTACGCACGTACGTACGTATGTGTGGTTGCACGGACGACCGAGTCCCCGGCCAAGGCGCGCTCGCCTCCTACATACATACTTACATACACACCGCACTCCGACTCGTCGCTGCCGCACCCTGCGCAAGCGCGAGCCGGGGCGACGTACGCCCGCACGCTCCACCCAGCTTCCCGCGCCTGCGCGGGCGAAGAGACCAAGAGCGGGCTAGGACGGGGCGGGCAACAGCACGCGGCGGCGAGTGCGGGTCATCGATGACGTCGGTGCGGTCTCGCCCGCCGCCGCCGTGGCGGTCGCAGCGCGTCCCGTGGGTCTCGTGGTCGCGACTCGCGACGCCGCCATCTGGCATCGATGCGATGCGACGGCCGCATTCATTTGTGCTTGCAAGGTCAGTTGTCGCCTTGAGATCTTGAGCGGGCTGGGCGACTGTGTGCTATACAGTGCGGTTATTCTCGAGCGGGTGGGCGCTGGGGCGAGCCGGTTTGCGGGGCTCTGGGCGCGCGCTGGGTCTTCTCCAGCCAGCGGCCGGACTGATGGAAAAGATACGGGTACAGGCGTGCCGGGGAGGACGGAAGGAAAGGGTCACTCGGGCGTGGCAGGAGCGACGGGGGCGGGAGAATACAGGATGGCGTGCTCAAGAGTGCGTAGTTTATGACGAACTGTCGAGGCTGGCGATTTAATAGCGGACGATCGTGTGTGATGTAGCCATCAGCAGGGCTGTTGGCGATTACGGCGTATTTGTTGGACGAACGTTGACTCCGGCGAGTATGCAGTGGCCTTCAGAGGTCCAACAAAGGAACGACGGCGACTAGAATCAAAACTGTCAATACTCGCCAACCTTTCTCCCCAGCGTCTTTCTGCTTCCAACCAGTAGGGACAATCTAAGAGCGAGAAGCGCACCATAGCAAGTGCATAGTTCTGTCTTGAATGACATCTGTGTCATGAGCATTATCGACATCCTTCTCTGCCTGTGCCAGTACGAACTCGAAGCCATGTCCCGCGGAAACAATTATCCGTTGGGAGTCCGTACGGACCGCCAACCTCGCCGCGGGCCGACAAAGATTCACTTTATAGAGCGTTTTGAGATGATCGAGGGGCCGCGAGACAAGCCTTAGACCACACAGCGAGGGTAGGGTCCCTCGCGCGCGAGCGCCCTACACTAACCATAAGCACGAACGCGCGGCGCGTGCCCATCCGCGGCGGGCAGCTGTCAACCTTGTCCGAGGATAAACGAACGCCCCGCGTACTGGGGCAGCCTCGAGGCACGCCCCGCCTCCCCAGCCTGTCCGACTTCCGAGTCTAAACCTTTCCATTACTCTCCCGACACTCAGTGTGACAGCCTCTCGCTGACGCGGCCGGCATGTCCGCCCGGCGGTGTGCCCGACCGCGATTAAACACTCAGCTGAAGCTGAGACTCGGCGGCGAGAAACGGAACGTCCGCGACTCGACGATCCCAGGTGGAGGCGGCACCCCGACGGCCATATCTGCCAGACAACTGCCGCGGTCCCCACTATTACTTACTGCTGCCAAAGCAATCAACCACAGCGCATTGACATCGACGCCGAGGAAGTATCCCCAAACCCGCCCAACGGCACTGCGCGCCGCCCCGTGTATCCAAAGTCGCGCTCAAACGGGGACTTGAACCATAATTTCCCCCAGATGGACGCACGCGCCCGACACTCCTCGTCCCAGGGGCGGGCGTGCGAGCCCCCACTCAGGCCGGGGACTTCTGTGGGAGCGCGGTCCTGCCCGACACGGCCACAGCGTTCGACAAGTCGTGCGGGGCGACGGCGATAGGCAACGGCGCGCGCTGGGAACCTTCAAGGGAAGCGTGATGATCGCGAAGTCCGGACGTGGACGTTGAATGCTGAACTCAGGCTTCAAATGCTGCCGCGCCCGGACGCGCGGAGGCTTTCAACGCGCACTTCCGACTTCCGTTGAGTCGAGTTGAATGTGTGCGTCGGGAGTGTGAGCCTGTCCGAGCGGGTGGGCGTGGACGTTATAGCGAATCACGTAGGAAAAACGAGGGGGAGATCCTCTCGAGCCGCTCAATGGCGAACGGATGGCGCGAGGTCGTTCGAAGGCGTGAGCCGTATGCACTCGGAAGTGCGTACTAAAGTCAGCACGACGCGAAGCCACCCGGCCATCTGAAGTGAACTTTCATCCCATAACAGTATCCCAGTCAGGACGAAACATAAAACCCCAGAACGCGACCAAACCGTCCCGCCCGCACGGCGACGGGAGCGCGCGTGCGCACCCGCCGAGCCCCAGCCTGGCCCGCCCCGCGACCGCGCCCGGCCGCTCTCGTCGGTGGGCAGTGGCTGGGAACGCGTTGGGAGCTGGGAACGCGCGCGCACGAGGCCCGCCTTATCTGAATGGCAGAAGCCCGCACCGCGGCGCGCCCGCCGGCCGGAAAGTCCGCGAAGTGCGCCACCGACGGCGGGTTCCTGCGAGGAACTGATTCAGAGGGTTCGTAGAATTCACTGTCGGCATCTCTCTCGGACTCCAGAGACAGGGCGAGGCTCGAGCGGGAGGCCATGCCATGCCGCGCCCTTGACTGTCGCCAGGGGCGCGGCATGGTATGTATCAAACCTCTTTGGGATCAAGGACGGGGGTGGAAGAGAAAGGCAGCGTGGATACATCGGACTCTTGCGCCATTGTGCATTGCTTCGACTCGCCATCACGTCCAATGGCCGTCGCAACCGATCGTACTTCCGCAGGCGGAGAGTGCAGGAAGCCGTGCTATTGTAGGCTCGATAGGGGTTGGCGGCGCGCGCAGTATGTGAAGGAAGTTCTGTGAGATCGCGAGAAGGTCAGGATGCGCCTCGAAGTGGAGATGCTCGAAGGGACCGCGTACGTGGCGCACTAGCGGCGACTTACGACAGCGTATAACCGGTATGTTCGTCTTACACCAAGTTCTGCCATGGAGCCAAAATAGACGAACTCCACTGGGCTTGCTTCGATAGCCGACGAGCCTGTGCAGGACTCCATGCTATAACATCCATCGGCTTCCTACGGCCACTGCCCAACCCGTAAGAAGTAAGGACGCTAGCATGCCGGGGATAGGGAATTGCAAACGCGAGATTGAGGGGTGATATGTACGTGTACTCCGCCGGTCCATACGATATACTTACCCGTGTTTGGCTTCGATGGAGCACTCACCTCTCATGGATGTGGGCAGCCTAAACAAGGTGTCGTCTTGAACACGTTCACTACCGTACGCAAATCTTCCGACACGACTTGCTCCGCTCTATGTACCCCAGAAGAAGTGAAGAGAGCATCTGGTCGTAATGCAGTGGGTTCCAGCTTGTTCACCTGACAGTCCGAAGACACCCCGTACTCAACAGGGCCTAAACTCACCGAAGACAGTATCGTTGCTGCCGTCCGTTACAGCGCAGTGCGGATGAAAGGCCCGTACACAGAGCCTATATTGACAGTGTATGTTCTGATTTTTGAATCGACCATGCTCTGGCTATATGGGTGCTTGCAAGGACTGATCCCTGTGTGATGTGACGTACGACTTGGCGGCCTGGAGTTCTGCGTGATTCGACGGATTGTATACAATCGTATGTGTTACCATGCAGACCGGTACTGTAATAATGAGAGTTTGTACATACCATGCTGCGCCTACCCGAATCATAGAACGAAGAATGGCATTCAAGACGGGTCTGAGTGAGGCTCCTTTGATACAACGAGGGAATAGAAGGCTCATGGCGACAACAATGCCTCTTAAGACGAGCTGCAAGGTGATTTCTATGTTCCCGGATCGTTCGTGTAGATGGTATAGAATAATAGTCCAAGAGAGGATGGGGGTCGGGGTGAGGATACAAACGCATGTGAATTAGGCGCCAAGTCTATGGAGCTCTTGATGACGTCACACCAGCTCAACGCTCTCGCACACAGGTGACAATTTCTTCAAACCAGTCTTCACTTGATCACCTATGAACACGTTCAGCACCGCGCGTCCTAAAGGTGAGATGGCTCAGAATTCGTTATATGGATTAAGGATAAGGTATGATATTAAGTTGATGTCGATTAACTTTGTCGGACTGGCAGAAACCGTTCTATCGACGACACCAAGACTGAGTGGGGATATGTCGCTGCAATATTCAGTGTATCCAGTGTATCCGAGAGGTGGGTAATGTAGTAATAGCTGACGCTGTAGATCCTCACAACGACAACGTATTGATCAATTTTACAAAAGATGCACATTGTGGTAAAGCGGCCCTACTTCCTGATCGTCTACTTAATGCCCTCACTCTTGGTAGTACTCAGGAGGCGGCTCAATCGGCGCAGTGTGTAATTGTATCTCCTGGTGCTCCCGCAGGCGCGCGACCTCGCGCTCAAGAGCTGCCAGTTGGAAGCAGAGGACGGACATATCCGTCACATTCGTCGCCGTCCCGTCAGAGAGCGGGAACATCGACGACGCCGTGGGGCTATGTGGGATTGACTCCGGTGGGGGACGTAGATCGAGTACGCCGTCCTCAGGGACATGCGGGAGCGGCTTCTCGTCAGGGTAAGGGGTTGAGCTACGGAAGTGTAGCGAGAGCATGCTGGTCGGGGTTGTCGGCGAGCGGGCGGACGTGGGAGAGAGACAAGGGGAGAGACTGGGTGTGTCGAGAGTTGTGGGGGACAAAGGAGGGACTTCCGGTTCCGGACTCAGGTATCTTGCGTTGAGGCGGGTATGGTTCCAGACGTACGGCGTGATTGTCGAGGCGGAAGACGGTGGGCGAGTCGGCTGTGTGACCGATGAACGATCATCCCAGCTTGACATACCAGCCTCGATGATGTGCAAGATAGGCTCGGCGGGCAGTTCTTTACAGGTTATGGATTGTCGATTCTTCGGACGAAGGAATGTCTTCGTGAGAATGTCTGCGGAAACTGAAGATCGATGACGGACTCTTCTACATAGTAAGAAGAGCGCAGCGGCAGTGGCTATGAACACTAGACCGCCGATGACACCGCCGACAATGGCACCGGTATGCTTTTGTGGTACTGGGGAAGGAGTGATGGTAGGAGAGGAAGAGACTGTTGGTGTTGGATCGAACGAAATCTGCGTGCCCGGATTGGACGTCTGAACGGAGGTAGACGAACTGTGCGTAGAAGATGAGGTGATTGTTGAAGAAGTTGAATGATCGGAGGGTGTTGACGACGAAGACGACGTCACAATTGAAGGAGAGTGTTGACTTGTGCTTGGAGGTGGCGGTGGTGGCGGAACAGATGTGGTCGATGCAGGAGGAGGCGGAGGAGGCGGAGGCGGGGGAGAAGCCGTAGGTTGAGATTGTCTCGCGAAGGAGGTCAATATTTGGGAGATACCTGGGCCGGGAACGATGATAGGCACAGTGGTGACGCCGCCTCCAGGGATAGTGACGAGGATATCTGAGCTAGTGAGAAAACCTGGTGGGCTATCCTGTCGCCTCTTCAGGGCAGTCCTCGAAGACGTGGATCCTGCGGGAGTCGCAACGCGCAGTTCTTTGTGACCAGAGCACGCATTCGTCAACGCACATTCAACACGGGAGACATAGCCGTCACATTGGAATCAACTGTGAAACGAGCTGCAACTCACCTTCTATCGTGTCCACTGCTGTGCGAGCTCGTGAGTGATATGAGAATGTACCTGCAGCTCCGAGGTCCCTCTCCATATCCGATGATTCGAAGAGATTTTCGGGCGGTGCGTATATCCTAACACAAAGGTTAATCCTGTCGATCCAACAAGACGCCTCAAATGTACTGACCTGCAGCGCCCCTCACCATCAACGCCCAGACGAACGCCAATCCAGCGCAGTAGCAACAGTGAAGTTGGGGGTGTGCGAATAGTGGGAGCGAAGGGAAAGTCGGCCGACGGAGCGGCTGCTGGGCAGAAGTAGGGGAGTTAGACCGGCCACCGAGCCTCGATCCGAAGCACGATTCTGGTCTATGAAGCACGGAATGCTTCTAAGAGTTCCGAAGACATCCATTCCATGCCACTCAAATACAACTCTTTCTCGAGCCGGAGGACAAGACGCTCACGTCTAGGGTGCCACATGAGGACATTTGCGTGAATGCTTCCAACGGACGGTCACTCACTGACGGCATCTGACACCCCGTGCCCCAGCGCCATCGTTCGACTGCCCGCTGTGGCATCCTCTCTGAATGGGAGCGGTAATGAGTGTCATGGAAGGGCCGCCGGCGAGAAGCACGGGTGTTATGCGGCATAAATCTTTTCTAGACTCAGGTTGAGCGTGACGCCCGTGCTCGGTCGCCCACGCGCATTCTGCTCCCGTTAGATCGGCCTAGAATTGTGGATCGGTCCCCTGGTAGTGCCTGTACGGTGAAGAAAGGATGCGGGGAAAACGGCGCGGCGTTCCCGTTCATGTCACCGGCGCGGATCCTTCCAAGTAGATAGGGCGGAAGTACGTTGCTATGCGCCCTCTACCGAGACAACGTTGTGTAACGCGGAGAAACGTGAAAGGTAGTGTCAATGATATATCTCGAATAAGTGCATGAATTTAGAGCTCACAGAAGGTGCAGAGTGAGTACCATAGCCTTCGAAGATTCGATTACACCAATATCCGGGTGGGCCAACGTAACGCAAATTTTACTGATACTAGCTTCACACACCTACAACTCTCTTTGTCGTTCAGGATACAGGCTTGCGGCTGCCGGGAAGTTATCCAGCCCGGCCTCGAGGTTGACGGCGGCGTTGAGGAGTCGCCGCGCACCGGTGTGCGCTGATTCGAGTCAACATCATCAGGATCGCTCCCATCTCCGGCTCAGCGTTAAAACGTTCAAACTCCGCCGCCGCGACTTACAGCCAGCGCCCCATGGCAACTCCGTGGTAGGCCCAGAAGCCATAACGCCCACTCTCGTGGCACCGAGGAGAAAACGTTGGTGAGCTCCAGCAAATAGACAAACAAAATCTACGAAAGGCTGATGACTAATCTCCTCTGGAGACGGATTTCATCCTGCCGGAATCGCTTGAGCACGCATTAGTTCAAACGGAGTCCGAAGTATAGAGGCTAAATACTCACAAATGATGCGGCGCTGTTCGTCTGTTGTCGAATCCACTCGCATCTGAGGAAACCAAGATGAGCGATTGAACATTGTGGTCCTGTTTACCGAGGCAGTACCACGAGCATCATTAAAACGCAAAACATCATTTGTAACAGTCGAGTGCGGCACCAACTAGTATGGAGTACAAATGGAGTATGTCCGAAAGGTAGTATGACCTCTGGGAAAGTAGACATAATAACACGCGGCATATATCGGCTATATATGACAGAGTATCGAGGTGTATACATTCCGGAGGATGTCCGTAGGGGTGTCCGAGCAAGGGCCTTAGCGATGTGACGAGGAGAGCCCGTAGAGAGGAAACCGAGCCTCAGCTTCGAATCTGTCCCGGAAACTTCAAGCGCCGTAAGAGGTTGTCAAGTCCTCGTAGAAACGAAAGAAGACAAATGGAAGATGTGGAGAGCGCGGAGACCATCTGGGACCGCCTTGGGCGTGCCGTGCGGGACGCACTGGCAAAGCTCCGGCCAACAAACATCCTTGAGTTTCGCTGATTTATTCTGTATCAGTCGGATCCTGCATCAAGCCAGAAACTGTTAGCTACCGCGAGTCTTCTTCTAGGAGTAACCTTTAGTCTTACTCATGTTGTCAGGATCGAGGCCTTCTCCGCTCACGCATGGGAGTACTGCGGTGGCGGCTCGCTTGAACTGAACAGGTTTGCCTGGACATCTTGGCGTGCCCGCAAGGCCGCGACGGTCTGTTGGAGCACTACTACCTGTGTCTGTAGACTTTGGAAGTTCAAATGTGTCGCCTCAAGCGACGCCCCTGCTGTTCCACCGAGCATGACCTGGCTAGGCGGTGCGTCTCTGGAGGCGAATGAAAGGCTTGTGCAAGGAGATTGGGGGCTGCCCGGTGAGGGGATCGACGTGGTGCTTGACCCAATTGGAAGGGCGGAGTTTGCAAAGGAGGGCGAGAGGTCTGGAGGGGGACCGGAAGGGTTAGACGTAGATGGTGATCGTGCGTGACGCAAGCGCGACCAAATGGACGATGCGCCGGAGGTTGAGTCGATGGCTACGGTAGTATCCCGCCGGGGGAGGGCATCGACGAGCTCGTCGGACTTTTCCAGCCGTTCTTCGAAAGGTTGAATACCAAAATTGGGGAGGTGGGGGCTCGGGGACTCGGATGCTAGATTCTCGGATGACAGTCTCCTGCGGGCCCGTCTTCGCAAGAGCATGCAGGAGGCGACAACGAGAATGAGCATGACGATCCCACCTACGGACCCCCCTGCAATGACAGCGACAGCGGATGGCTTCTTAGACGTAGGCTGGGGTACTACCGGATCCGTTTGTGATGACGAGAGCTCAGAGGACATTGTTGAAGCACCATCCCGGGAAAGAGAGGAACGAATTGTCAATGAGTCTGTTGACGGATTACTATTGATACCGGACGATGGGATATTGGGATTTGACGACGACTGACCGGAGTTGAGGGTGGTACTGGTAGGAGAAGATGGAGGTGGGACCGACGTCTCGGTTGACGACGTGCTCGTCGGTGGTGGTTGTGAGGAGATACTTATCGGAGTTCCCGAACCCGCTGAAGACGTGTGTGGCGGCTGTGTAGGACTCGTCAATGTCTCTGGCCTGGTCGATGTCGGGCTGTCAGCATCTGTCGTATCGGGTTGTCCTGTATGCGTTGGCTCCGCGTTGGATGTTACGAATGAAGGGAATGTAAGCGTCTCAACCGGAAAACCGCCAGGGCCGAACAATGTAGTCGTGACGCTAACAATGGTAAAGAAGTTGGAGGGCTCTCGAACAGAATGGACGGCTATGCGGCTCGAGAGACCTGGAGGACGTGCCGTGATCTGGAAGTTTCCTAGTGTTGAGTGAACGGAGGAAGAAACGGTGCCTGTGGATAAGTGAATGAGTGCTCGGTTTTGTCACTGAGGTAAGGATATCCGCCTACTTCCTTCCACCCCAGCCGCCCCCGACATGCATATATCGCTTCGACATCTACGGTGCTCGGAAACATCATCGTCTTCAGTAGATCCCTGTTCACCGCTCGATTCTTGGGGCATCCCGTTGTCCGGACTGGGCTTGAAGCTTGAAGCCTCGAGGATGCTTGGGCTTCAGGTAGGCTGGAGGGGGTTTGGACCTCAAGAGCGGTGTAGAAAGCGGCAGGTGTCAGGGAAGTCGATACGTCGTGAGAGAGGGACTTCGCTCCTTTGGATGCCAAGTGGGCGACATCGCTATAAGGCCGACCGACTACCGTCTCCGCGGCACGAAGCTGTCGTGACTGCGCGGATTACTCGGCCCCATGTGAGAGCAGCAACCCACGGAGTGGGTGTGGCGGAATCCTCCATGAGGCTTCGCGCGATGCCATCTACAACGTTGCAACATGGGGACGTCAGAAGTCAAATAAACAGAAGAAGTCTGATGATCGTGACTTACCGGCAATGTTCGACACGGCCTCAAACCGGCCAATCTGGGATACTGCTCTTCACAAAGCTGCTCGAAGCTGTTCAACAGACTCACGAGCGTGATGGACCGCTACCAGAAGACAAGTCGAGCCATCTGTCCGTTGGAGTGTCCCCGAGATTGCGCACTCGTGTTGTGGGGTATATACAAACGCGCCGCTCTTATAGCTATATTTTCACTGCAGACGCATCGTGTACGTACGGGACGTCGAACAACGTAATAAAAGACATAATAAAAACACAGAACAGAAGAAGGGGAGGGAAATAGGAAGAGTCAAGTACCAGAACACTAGTGCACCAATCCACGAACTATTCAAGATAAAGCCGCCTTTTCTAGACTTGTCAATAGAACTCGTGAAGACGGAGAAGAGAAGCCAGCCGAATATCACAACAACAACGAAAGGCAGTGAAACATACAACACGGGATACAAATAGCAGCTAAAGCGAATGGTCACGGAGACGATGAAGTGTCCGTAGAGACTGCGGTCGCGAAAATAAGTCAGACACAGGACCTCGATGGCGCATATAGCAACGAAACAGTGCACCCACCAGAAAACCTAGAACCAGCACCGCCGATACCGTAGCGCCAGCGCCAGCGCCAACCCCTCACGCGCGCTCATTCTCGCCCGTACTCTGGGGGTGCCTCGGCGACGTACATGGTCTGCATCTCCCGCAGGCGCGCCACCTCCTGCACGAGCATGTCCACCTTGGTGATTAGCAGCCGGTCCGACTGGCCAGCCGCCTCCCCTCCCTCTTTGGGGGACGGCGGAGAGGGGAGCGATGACACCGGAGTTGTTTCGAGCCCCAGCCCACTCATGGCAGTCGAGGACTCCGAGGCGTGGGGGACGGCGGGCAGCGCGCGGACACCAGAGGGGTGCGGCTCCGTCTCGTCGTTGGCTGCGCTAGACGCCGAGACAGTCTCGGGGAGAGCCGGCACGGGTGGGATTGCATCTGCATCCGGGTCGTCGAAAGGGTGCGCGACGGACCGGGGGCGCGCACGGTATGCGGTGCCGACGAGCTCACCCCCAAAGAAGAACGAGCTGGGCGCCGCGGCGTTCAGCGACGACACGTCCGAGAGCGGGCGCCCGCGCGGTGACGTTGAGGCGGGTGTATGCAAGGGCATGCCCGCGCTCGCGCGATCGTTGTCGAACGTAGACACTGGGTGCGACCAGTCCGAATGAGAGTGGGAATTCGTGGTTGAGGGCGCGCGCGAGGTGCGTGTCCCCGCTGACGACCCTCCCCATTTGGAGCCGGAACCGGAGCCGATGAGGATGAGTCGCGAAGCGGATGGGGGCGAAGAGATTGTACCGCGTTCTTCCACGAAGCGGTCATCACCCATGGAGGAGGTGGAATATCCGCGGCTAGGCTGCTTCTCCTTTGTAAACACTAATGATGGGGCCTGCTCGCGTTTGCGCTTGCGCAAACAGAAGACGACGGCTAAAAGAAGGATGAGCGCACCCAACCCTCCTGCCGCACCGCCCACTATGACGCCCAGGTGAGCGGGAGAGGAGTCTGTGGAGGCGGATGAGGTGGAATCCCCGGTACCCGTGTTAACAGGTGGGGTTATAGCCGTGGAGGAAGGCAGGGACGTCGAATCAGTGCCGGAGATGGCTATAACGATGGTGCTCAAAGGCAAAGACGGTGTAACGGGCGAACTGGATGAAGATATTGAGGAGGAAATATTTGAAGTGGACGGCGTGGTGGAGGAGGAGGAAGTGATAACTGATGTGGGAGCAGTCGTTGTAGACAAGGATGTAGTCGCCGTGGATGTCGATGAACTCGTCGAGCTAGGAGGTGTCGAAATGACCGTCGTAGTTGTTGTGATAGGATCCGGCTCCTCCATCGTCCAAGTGAGAAAGTCGAAGAGAATTACGGACTTTGTATCGCTAGCCGCCCTAACGACGATAGTATGCTCTGTGTTTGCCAGGCCATCGACCCCCCAAATTTCACGCTGGTACGCTATGTTCGACGACGAGTCGGGGTTGAATTCGACCTCATTCTGGTCCGTGCCATCCAGATTGACGATGACGTGCGTCGTGGTGGACGTGTTAGGGACGTTTACGGCGCCACTGTCCACGAGTGCGTTGAAGACATGCACACCGACGCCCGTGAAGGTAAACGTGAAAGAAAATGGCACCGAGTCTATCGACGGGTCGAATGTCGTATCGTGCCATGTTCTGTCGAATACCTTGCTAGGGTCGAGCTTGATATTGCAAGCTGTGCAGGTGCTTCCCTGCGACCAGTGATCCGAGGGAGAGTAGGATATGCTCGAATCATTGTCGTCGACCATGATGACTTTCGTACTGCCAGAGACGACATACGGGAGGGCGAGGAACGCGGCGAGACAGCCAAGAGCCCATAGTCTACGAGTGAATGGGAGCATGTGGCGGCATCCAGAAGGTGTAGATGTGAATCCTCTGAAGGATGCGGGTCCGGTGGAGGTCTCGGGTCCGGTGGAGGTCTTGAAAATGAGTGTGGATGGGTAAGAAGAAAGATCGGAAAGTTACAGCAACAGGTTGCTGGCGACTCGGGGGATGGGGATGTGGGAGAGGGGGTTGTCGGAGCACTCACCATGGCCACTGGATGGACCGCACGGATCCCAATCGAAAATTAGATTAGGTTCCGAGCACGGGAGCACTAACAGACGTTGACTGATGATGAGGGCCATATGCAGCTCAAAAGAACCTCTTTGGACGAAGGGCGTGCGACGCAGAAGGCGAGGTCGGCGATATTTGTGCGCTGTCCACAAGGGGCACCATCATCCTGGGCGGGCGGGGACCGTCAGCGGCGCCGACACGGGTGAGAGGGTATCCAGGACGGTAGCATGGCTTCTGCGAGGGCGCATGATGATGACGGTCACAGACGGAAGAGAGATGGACAGCCAGAAGAGACGTTCAAGTTGATGGACCGAGTCGCTCGCTCTCTTTCGCTCACCGGCATGCCCGGCCCGGAGGGTCGCAGTATTCCGGCCAGCGCTCGTGCTCGGGTCAGGACACAGCCACGTCAGGCTATGAGAGCCGGGCCCGCGCGGCGACTTGGATGCTGCTATACTTATGCGCGTATAAATATAATGCACTGTAAGCCTGGCCGAACTTTGCAACCGCAACGCTATATGTATCAGTATCAGAATTCATACAAACGATGCAACCAGCATATACCGTCTACTCAAGAGTACTGCATTTACGTTATATGATCATGATTTCGTCGTACGGGTCTTTAAAGACAACCTATAGGTTTTGAAAGCCCAGGCAAGGACGAGCAATCCGCATATAAAAGCACTCAAAGCTGTCGTACTGGGTGGAGGTGAGATGCAGGGGTTAGGCATAGTGTAGTATGTCAGCCACGGGAACGCCGTGTGGTGCTCTTACACGGTGAAACCCAAGCAGGAACAGAGAATAGATGACCATCACCAGCAACAACAACATTTAACGACGAACACTAGTCGTGTCCGTATTCGGGCGGAGCTTCACTAGCGAACATGGTCTGCATATTCCGCATGTGCAGCACCTCCCGCACGGGTAAGTCCATCTTCCTGTGCAACGACCGGTCCGACCGCCCCGCAACCCCTTCAACCGCCTCAGGTCCTTGTGGAGGCGGGGAGTTTGAGGCACACAGCACCGGTAGTGGGACCGCCCGGTGAAGTTCCAGCCCCTCAGCGCACATGGTAGATGAGGATTCCGGAGCTTGAGGAACGGGTGGGACCGGGCGGACGCTAGAGCCTGGGTAGAGCGATGGCTCGGTCGCTGCCAGCGTCCGATTCGGGAGGGGCGGGATAACATCCCCACTGCCGCTACCGTACGCGGGCGGGCGCGTGGTAGTCGCGGCTCCAAGACCTGCGTTGCATATCGTATCGGCATGCTCGCCTCCAAACGAGGACGAGCTCGGAGGGACAGGGGACAGCGGGAAGGACGCTGCAAACGGACGCCCCGTTCGGGACGAGCCTGGAGGAGGGGTGTTGGGAGGCGCGACGCCGGCACTCGAGCGGTCGTTGTCGAAGAGCGACCAGTAGTGTAGGGGGCAATTGGCTCCGGAGCCATGCGCCGGCGAGCGGCGAATGGCGCGCCGATTTTGGGGTCGGCGAATGGCTGGCAAGACGGCAATTGGCGGCAATTGGCGGCGAATGGGGTTTTTCGACTAGTTTTTGCCCTTCTGAGCTTTCCTGACTCTCCCCCGGACTGCATTGTCATATAAATCGATACATTGGTTCTGCCTGCCATACCCTGAGGGTCCACTCGCGCCGCTGATCCATCTCCTCGTGAAAACCCACCCGCAAAACGTCTAGAATCGGCCGACATCAGAACTTCTCGAAATTACTTATTCGCCCTTATTCTGCCATATAAGGGCGGTAAGCGCCAATAAGTGCGTTAAGTACGAATCCATAAGTACGGAAGTACTCGTAAGGACGTTAAGGTCGGTAAGGCTAATAAGAGGAACGAGCGGACAGTGGTCGGACGCGCGGTTCGCAAAAAGACATATCATTGAGGTACTACGAACACAGAGACCGCCATAACGGGCGTGGCGGCCGACTAATTGTACCGGAACGTCAATACTATGCCAGCGCCCTCCCTCGCATGCTTCCACGAGCTCGCTGTTGTCCGTCTGTGCGCTCCTCCGCCTCCGCCTCCGCCTCAATTCTCTAACCCTCGTCCTTGTCCTCAGCCTCGCTCTCTGACGAGTACTGCAAGGCATGCACAGCGGCTGTGGGCCCGCCCGTTCAGAGGCGACGGGGAAGGGTAAGCAGAATATCTATGCGTCGACCTACCACTTCGCTGAGTCCTCGAGCGAGCACACACGGAATGCTTGCGCGCGCGCACCCTGCCGCTGCCCGAGTGGGACAGGGAGGCGGTCTCATCAGGCCCCAACGGGACGAGCCCGCGCATATGGTGTCCGTGCCATCCTCGCGCTCCTCAATATGGCGGCTCTTGTCGGATGCGGCTGGAAGGGAGTCAAGGTTGAAATGGGGAGGGAGAGCGAGAACCGGAGAGGCGGGGATGTACAGTAGTACACCTCATAGTACGCACGCGTGCAATATTGCTTGTACTGAAGCGGGCGTGTTTGCACTGGGATCATGCTTGAGACCTCTTTCGACGTGTGACGAATTATCTACAAGTCGCTTAGAGGTGTCTAGGACTCAACGAGCGCGTAGGGAAGGAGATGAACTCACGGTAGAGACTTAAGAGGGAACACGGACATGTCTCTCTGGAATGCGCCTTGACCTTGCTCCAGTAATGTCCACGTTTCGACCGTTGTTCATGAGATATAGATGGCGCAGGAGATTGAACACAGTGTAGACACGGAAACAATGTAGCGGTACTCACCTGTTTCCTCAAACGAGTCCGATAATCTATGATCCCTTCGATTGTCGCCTCCATCTCTTCTAACGCGGCGGCGAGGATATTTGCTACCGATACCGGACGTGATTTTGAGGGAACAAGGACAGAAATAGAGATGAAGGCAAGAGGGAGGCAATGGAACAGCATCACGGACATGGTGGGGAGAGCAGAGTGACTGAGCGCCGAAATTTGCTCTGCCAGCGCGACAACGGCGCTTGGGCGCTTGGGACTTGTCCTGAATCCCGTCGTTTACCCTAGCTCGTTTTTGTCCTTCTCCTCGCCCCCTCGCGCGCATGCACCCTGCTTCTGCATCCTTCAAGTGCCTGGCGTTTGCGTGGGTCGACTACAGGTGTGTCTCCTAATCTCGAGCTATGTTCTTACCTCATAATGTCTTGCTTTTTCGGCCGACTGGAGTAGCCTACGCAATTGCTCGTTCCACAACGAGCCTGAAGCGCGAGCGCGCGAGTCCCCCACACATTGCGCGCGTCAGAGAAACGTCGAAAACATTGGATGCGACTTTTCAATCACCAATCTCTCGACGAAATATTTGTGTTGAGTATGCAAGTCCAACGTTGAGGAGCGGCGGCGCAACGCCTGTCGGAGCTGGTGTGCCCGGTTTATATTGGTACGTGCTTGAGGCTCATGGCTGTTGCCTACCTCCACTCGCTCAGTTTACAGCGATCCATTCGATTGAGTAGCAAATGCACATGTCACGCGAGTTCTCATTGATATCACTCAATGCGGCCGCTCTGCGTAGTGCCGCCATGCGTGTAGACACGATTGTGTATGTCATAATCAGTGTACTACAAGCTGAATCCCCTGATAAGTGAGTTCAACATTCCGTATACCGAAACCACCATGGCAACGGCTCGCTGCATTCGGGCCCGTCGTAAGATCATCCTGTCGTCTCGCTAGTACATACGAATAGTAGCACCCTGGGTGGTGTTCACCGGTATCGCCCCATGGGCCACGTTATATACATCCATTGCACGTGTACCCCTACCTTTGTATGTACAGTATACTGTAGCTGCTGTCAGGGATGCATGTTGAATGACGATCTGGGGCCCCGTGGAGAGCCCTTACCGTGCTTAATCCCTTGCGAGCCTTACGCTCCTTAGCGCCTGTTTTAAGCACGGTAAGTACGCGTAAGTGCGATAAGGAAAATCCCGAACTCCTGATGGAGATTGCGGCCTCAGCCCTCCTGCCCTTCGGGTTGCCCCACTACTTCGATTGTCTCATAGCTTGAATGTCCCTCGCTAATGAAGTCTTCGTCATCGGTTCCATACTGAACAGGACTGAGACAAGGCACTTCGGAGTCGATGTGAGCGCCGTGAGGGCGAGGGTTGTCGCGACCAAGAGCGCTCCGTACAGAATCGATAAACGGCTTGTGTTGGTCGAGGCTAGCCTGAATGAACTCCGCATTCTCGCGCCAGTGTTCTGTATGGCGAATGATCCTGGCGATATCCTCACGGAGGCGAGGACTGTTGTCCGTAGATGCCCGGTTTTTCTCGTCCCAGATGCAGAGTTGAGTGAGTACCGCACTAGATCCTCGCTTCTTGAGTACATAGCTAATTATTGTCTATTTAACTTCAACTAACCGATGCTCTTGCACACTCAAAGCCTGCAGAATGACCGACGCCAATCGCGTGGCCGCGTGACGGTCAAATCTAGGGATTGGCATGTCCAGAACAGCTTTGATTGCGTTGAGCTGCTCGTTCCAGTATTGCGATGTCCGATTATCTTCGCATTTCGGGAGGAAACCCTCGCCATCCAAACATTTGGCGCACGATGAGCGATCGTGGCGTCGGTTTGCTCGGCGTCCATGGAGATAGCGCCAGTCATACAGGCAAGTAATACGGGGTGATATAGACCGAATACTCGATTCTCTCCTCGGTACTGCTTTGACATGTGCCTATCTCAGTCGGTTCTTCTATAAGCGCTCGCGCTTTGGCGGAGGAGCTGTCATAAGCGCCCACCCGTTCGCCACCATGCGCCGGGGCCTTCCAAATTTGTCGCCACTCGCCACCCAATTGCCACGCCTGGCGCTTGCCACTTGGCAAGCTGGCAAGGAATTGCCATCAACACTAGCGACCAGTCCGAGGGCGCGCTTGAAGGCGAATGCGTACCGGCGGACGGTCCCCTTCCCGATCCTGAACCGTAACCAATGGGGATGACGGACTGCGAGCCTGCCGACGAGAGGACGGCGTCGCGCTTGTCGATGGACTGTTCGCCATCGATGGATGCCGTCGAGTGTCCACGACCGTGCCACTGAGTACTATGCCGGGTGCTAGCAAAGTCAACGATCAGCGGGGCTCAACAGCGTTCACCGGTGTACACCGGCGCCCCCGCACGGAGTTTAGCCAGAATGATCGATCGTCGGTGAACTCCGGCGGAGTTCAGTGACATTTAGTGCCCGACGGCGGCTACATTTGGGCCAGCCACCGACGCGCACCGATATTCACCGACGCTCGTTGTCCGCCGCTGCACATCATTGGACGACGATGCACCGCAGCGACAGACGGTGACTTTCAGTGAAGCAGGGTGATTTATGCTGTGGCTCAGTGACTTCCGCACATACCCAGTGAACTGCAGTACCATACACCTTTCGTCACTTACTGACAGTGATGATCGACCGCCCCTTTTGAGAGTCAGCAGACTGTGCCGGGATTGCGCCTGAGTCCCGTGGGGAACGGCGGAAGGGCTCTTCTAGAACATAAGCTGTACATTTAAACACCGTAGTCATCTTTCACTGCACGCACCATCACACTGTCCGTCCTTGTTACGGTAATAGATGAGTTCGCCTTTTATCACATCTTATTGGTCCTAGGACTCTGCGGAAACGTGATAGAGTTACATAAAACTTTGCACATTACTTTCTGATGCACTCTACATTGCATTCCGAGGCTTCAATTTGCTTAGTAACCTCTCCCAAGGGTGAATGAAACATGTCAACGAGTGCGTCGCGTAGGGCGCCTATTTGACATGCCCTGTGCGCAGACTCATCTCATTCGGATTGTCCACATCGTACACGGGGTGTCGAGCACTATCCTAGACGCAGCGTACAGCTACGCTACCCACCTGAGGGCGTGTAGGCGGACTGTGGGTCGCTGGTAGAGGCTAGTAAAGACTCTGTAGATTGTGTACGCGTAGCTAGTCC